>CM075344.1:134392500-135642500 GCA_037693485.1 Kitagawia praeruptora
GCCATTAACATTTCTATAAAAGAGAGTTTTGTCAACAGTACCTCGAGTGAAGTGATTCTCTATAAGGAACTGTGAGAGAGTGTCATACCAGGCTCTAGGTGCTTGCTTCAGGCCATAGAGTGCTTTGAGAAGAAAATAGACATAATCTGGGAATTCTGGGTCCTCAAAACCAGGAGGTTGACTTACATATACCTCTTCTTCCAAAATACCATTTAGAAAAGCACTCTTGACATCCATTTGATAGACTTTGAAATTGGCATGGGCTGCATAGGCCAGGAAGATTCTGATTGCTTCCAACCTTGCTACAGGTGCAAAGGTCTCATCAAAATCAATTCCTTCTTCTTGACAATAGCCTTTTGCAACCAACCTTGCTTTGTTCCTTGTCACTATGCCATTCTCGTCCATCTTATTCTTGAACACCCATTTTTTGTCAATTACTGACTTGCCTTTAGGCTTGGGTACAAGTTTCCACACTTCATTTCTTTCAAACTGGTTTAGCTCTTCTTGCATTGCTAAGACCCAGTCTGGATCTAGGAGGGCATCCTCAACTCTCTTAGGTTCCTCTTTAGATAGAAAACTGCTATACAAGCATTCTTCTTGAGTTGCCATTCTAGTTTGGACTCTTGCATTTGAATCTCCAATTATGAGTTCAAATGGGTGATCTCTGGTCCATTTTCTTGATGTTGGCAGGTTCAGCCTAGATGACGTAGCTTCATTCTCCCTGTGTTGATCATTCTGATAGGTTGTTGGGTGATGACTCTGAGAAACTCCCCCTGAGTGTGTGGCTCTTGAAGTTGGAGTTCTAACAGAGTTATCAATGGATAATTCTCTATAGCTATCAACGGGTAATCTAGATTTGTCTTCAACGGATCGGGTTTTCTCAACATCAATGGATGGTGTCCCACGCTCTACACCTCGAGCATGCTTCGATCTTACACCAGTTGATACTATTTCTACATCATCTTCACTGCCTTCACCAGACATATCATTATCAAATGACAAATCTTCATGGAAACCTTCATCTATCAACCCTTGGATTTTTTTATCATCAAAGACAACATGTATGGATTCCATAACAATGTTTAGTCTTAGGTTATAGATTCTATATGATTTCCCTGCTGAGTATCCAACAAAGATAGCTTCATCTGCTTTGGTTTCAAACTTTCCAATGTTTTCACCTTGATTTCTTAGGACAAAACATTTGAACCAAAGACATGTAAGAAGTTAACTGTTGCCTTCTTTCCCTTGAATAGTTGGTATGGAGTCAGTCCTTTTGCTTGATTGATCAAAGAGATGTTCTGAGTATAGCAGGCAGTATTGACAACTTCTGCCCAGAAGTAAGTTGGCAACTTTGATTTTTCAAGCATTGTTCTTACAGCTTAAATGAGAGTCTTGTTTTTCCTTTCTACTACACCATTTTGTTGAGGAGTCCTAGGTGCAGAGAATTCTTGGGTAATTCCTTGTTCTTCACAAAACTCTCTCATCATAGAATTCTTGAACTCAGTTTCATTGTCACTCCTCATCCTTCTTACTCTGAAGGAAGGATTATTGTTAACTGTTCTGACATGATTGATGATGATTTCTCCTGCCTCATCCTTGGAGTGCAGAAAGTATGTCCACGTGAATTTAGAGAAGTCATCCACAATCACTAGACAATATTTCTTCTTGGAGATTGACATAACATTGACTGGTCCAAATAGATCCATGTGAAGTAGCTGTAGAGGATGATCAATGGAGGACATTAACTTGGATTTGAATGAGGCCTTCTTTTGCTTCCCTTTTTGGCATGCATCACACAATCCATCTTTGGAGAAATCCAATTTTGGAATACCTCTAACCAGATCCTTCTTTACCAACTCATTCATTGCTTGGAAATTCAAGTGTGACAGTTTCTTGTGCCATAGCCAACCTTCATCTACACTTGCCTTGCTGAAGAGGCATGTAGCAGTCTCTGCACTTATTGAATTGAAGTCAGCTATGTATACATTCCCTTTTCGGTTGCCTGTCATCACTTTCTTGTTGTCGTTTTTCCTGAAAACAACACAAGCTTCTGTAGTAAACCACAAATTTTGACCTTTATCACATAGTTGACTGATACTCAACAAGTTATGCTTGAGTCCATAAACTAGTGCTACATCCTCAATGACAACATTTCCTTTTGAAATCAAGCCATATCCTCTAGTATATCCTTTGCTGTTGTCTCCAAAGGTAATGCTAGGGCCAGCTCTCTCCTCAAACTTAGTGAGCAGGGTAGAATCTCCAGTCATATGTCTGGAACATCCACTATCCAGATACCAGAGGTTCTTTCTGTCTCCCTGCACACATTAAAACCAAATCAAGTTGATATTGGTACCCAAGTTTCCTTGGGTCCTGCAGTGTTAGCCTTTTTCTTGCCTCTCAAATCCTTTCTTCCCTTTGGTCCAGATTTAGTTAGATCAATCTTGACTCTGGGAGTGGGCCTTTGGAAGCCAGGATTTGAGTCTTGCTCATATGCATTATAGAGATTAGAGTTAGGCATAGTCTGTGCATGCATGCTATTCATTATCCATGTCATCTAAGGCATATTAAAAGCATTGTAGTATGGGTTATGCATGAATGACATGTTTGCATATAGACTAGATGCATGAGCAGATTGAGCATTACTGTTAGGCATGGCATACATGGTAGAAGTAGGCAAGTGTAAAGGCATAGGAGCATTTTTCAATTTTTTACAGCTAGCAGATAGGTGATTAACACTACCGCAGTTAACACATTCCTTTATAGGAGCATATTTATCTGGAGTATAATTGTTGTGTTTATTAATCCCTACTTTGCCATTTCTGTTCTTTCTCCTACCTTTAGTTCTTGACTCAACTTTCTCTAACTTGTCCTTCAATTGCTTTTGGGACAAGTGGCCTATGTTAGCTTCCTCAACTGATTTTGTTTTGCTACACTCTCCTTTCTCAAAGTTCTTGCTGACTGGACCATATTGATTGTTCAATTTAACCAGAGTTGCTTTGCTGACAGTTTTGGCTTTCGATGGATGACATTGTTCTGTATCCATCAATGGCTCTTTGATCAACGGATATCTGCAGGCATTATCCGTTGATTCACTGTCAGAAGCAGTCTCTCCATCAACTCCTAACTTTGCTTCTCTTAAATTGCTAATGGAGTTAACCCTTTGAACGCCACAAATTTCCCCAAGAGGCAATTAGGTCTTGATTTTTTTTCAACTGCTCTTTTAAACTGTTTTCACGTTTAAGGGCTTCAAGCAAACCATCTTTAGCTTCCCGGCAATCTCTTCTCATAACCTCAAACTCAATTAACTGAGTTTCTATCAAAGCATTCCTATCACTTAACTTTTCATTTAGCTCTTTTATTCTTTTGTTCTCTTTATTAAGCGATTTCAAGGAAACATGCATGTTATACAATTCAAGAGACATTTCATCAATTGTACTAGAACATTCAGCTTTAGATAAATCAGATAGGTTAGAAGAGAATACCTGGTTGCTTGCTGAACTAGCTTCTTCATCTTTCTCATTTGCCATGAGGGCAAGATTGACAAACTCTTCTTCTGCATCAGAATCTCCACCAGCAGCCCAATCACTGTCTCTTGACACAAAAGTCTTTTCCTTCTGATTGAGAAGATCGAAATATTTCTTCTTATAGTCAACAGCTCCAAATTGTTTCTTCTCATTCTCAGCTTTAGGCTTTCTGCACTCATTGGCAAAATGGCCATTAATTCCATAGTTGAAGCATTTGAACTTAGATCTGTCAACCATATTTTTGGATGGTTGACCATTCTTTCTGAATTGCCTGCCTCCTACTGGATTCCTCTTGAATTTAAGCTTTGAGAACCTTCTTGACAAGAATGCTAGATAGTCATCCAAGTCATCAGATTCACTTCCACTTGATGCATCAAGTTCTTCAATCAACTTGTTTTTCCCTCTGCTAGAATCAGCTCCACCATCACAAGTTAAAGAACTTGATGTGGTCTTTGTGCTCTCCATCTTCTCACTCTCTTGGCTTACTGGAATATTGGCCACCAAGGCAACAGATCCAGCCTTCTTCTGTATCTTCTCCACTTCCTCATCTTATTGCATTTCAAGCTCATAGGTTTTCAGAATACCATACAGTCTCTCAAGTGTAAATTCTTTGTAGTCTTGAGAGTTCCTCAATGAGACTGTCACTGGCTTCCATTCCTTTGGAAGAGACCTTAGAAATTTCAGGTTGGAGTCCTTGGTTTCATATTTCCTCCCATACAACTTCAGACCATTTAGTACTTTTTGAAATCTACTAAATATATCTGTTAAATTTTCACCAGAGGAATAGTGAAAATGTTCATATTGTTGTATTAGGAGCTGCATCTTATTTTCTCTGACTTGTTCAGTTCCTTCACAGATTGTATGAATGGTATCCCACACTTGTTTGGCAGAGGTGCAGTTTATAACACAATCAAACATATCTTGGTCAATACCATTGAATAAGATGTTCATGAACTTCTTATCCTTATGTATTACTTCCAAGTCCTCATCTGTGAACTCAGCCTGAGTTTTTGGATTGACCTTCCAGCAGCTGCAGAACCAGCAGTTTCACCAACACCAGAGTTAAGCTTCATGGGAACATGAAGGCCTTTCTCTATACAGTCAACATATTCCTCGTCCAGTGCTGAGAGATGGAGATGCATCTTTACCTTCCAATGAAAGTAGTTGTCTTTGTCAAGAATTGGAATCTTTACCCCTGTGTCCTTCTTTCCCATGGTGCTAGATCTTTAAACTTCTTGTATGTTAGAAGCTTGCTCTGATACCAATTGTTAATTCCCAGTATCACCCTTCAAGATTGTAGAAGGGGGGTTGAATACAATCTTGTAAAATTCTTCCGAACTTTGAACAAGACAACACTTATAATTTTAATGGAAACAGATGGACAACTTGAAGACTAAAATGTAAAGAAACAGATAATGAACATATACACAACACACTTAAAAATTTCAGGTGGGGTTTTTCTTGACTCCACGTGAGGGTTGTATTGAAGAAAACTTCTCTGTGTAAACTGAGTACACAGCTGCGAATACAAAGCTAAAACTATTACAAGAGAACCTAATGCTTATAGCTATTTGCTCAGTGTTTCTCTTCACTATTTTAGCTATGCTACTCTTGAAGTATATATCTTACTCCAAGATTACAAACCCTACAAAATAAACGAATCTTACAAGTCAAAGTATCCTGCAGGGTTGCTGCCACTCCTTGTCTCCATGTGATGCAGTTTTGTCTGGTTGTCTTGGACATATATGCACTAGATTTACCAGCTAAATTGCTTGTGAGAATAAGGAATGTTTCTTTTTATTCTTCGTTTCTGTAACACCCCCAAAATCCGGGGTCAAGGATTTGGTAGCTACGCGGAAATCCTCAATGTCAAATTACCTGTTTAACGACATTAAACCATCTATAATCATTAAAACTGAAATATAACTCTGCGACCCCAACCACCAAGCATCTTTTAGGTCATAGGGCTAGAAACAAGAACTGAAATCTTTATATCTTCATTACATCCATTCTATTACATCGCACTATGTCTTACAAATCTTATACTACTAGTATAGCTTCGTTGGGAAGTACACCAGCAACTAGTACTACTCAATACAAAGTAATATATATTACACATCAATGTACCTACATATAACTTACTCCAGCTATAGCTTTTCTGGATCATAACATCTTCATAAGGGCGTACTGCCTACTTCTTCTGAGCCATGCAGATAAGCCTCAACCGTCTACCTTCCTCTGAAAGGTTAATATTTGAAACAAGCAAGAATGAGCGAAAGAATTGCTCAGCAAGTTAATAATAGAACTTCACATTATATATATATATCAATACACACAAGGGTATTCAATATCTAACGATATTTAATATCATTTCTAAAACATTTAACTATGGAATTTCAATAAGGGAAGTATAACCTTTGATATAACATCAAATGAACAATCTGAGATCATAATAACCATAGTAAGCTTCATACCTTAGCAAAATGGTATAAGTTGTAGTCCCAATAACCTTTAATAAAACTCTTCAAATTATGCAGTTCAATATACTGCTACTACAACTGGTTTCATCAAACAGAAACCAAACTATGAAAAGATCCCCTTTTTAGTATTCCACAAGTCTGAAAGTATATACATATAAGTATATCATTTTTATCACCACACCCTACAGTTCAATATTCTATATGGGATATAACTTCTTTAACCACTTGATAAGTTTAAGACTCAGAGGTAACTGATAGTAAGAGAGTCAAGGGTTTTGAGACGAACCATTTATGAGATACCAAGTCAATACTTCTCAAGCTTGAAAATATTTATATGTATATATATCATTTTCGTATTCAAATAATAATCCTCGAATGTTTTCCAAGTAATTAATACTTTATGAAAATATAATAATGTTTATAAATAACATTCCTCAAATCATTTCCAAGTACTTAATACTTTCTGGAAATATAATTAGTGTTTATTAATAGTATTCCTCAAGATGACTAGTACTTTGCCGCTGAAATCCCTCCGGGTTTCCATGACTATTTCTATAACGGAAAATACTGACTCCCGGTTTAGAGTCGAAACAATGAATATGCTCTTATATCTAGAGCTACAAGGTATACCGGTTCATAAAATACTTAACTCAAAAGATTGCATATATCCCGAAGGTCAAATCTATTTTAACCGGAAAATAAGATTATCGCAAAACTGTGCAACAATATACTTGGCAATGCAGTATCATATAATAATATTTCAAAGTATAGGTTTTGATCATTTGCATAGATTAAACCAAAATATAATATTTTAAACTATGAAAGTCCTTAAATCACTTTTAAATATCATTTTGTACTCTTTAAAACACTTAGGGTATTTAATAAATATTTACACCATATTTATTAAATAATTAATAATCAACAACCCCCTTTTTAACGGAATAACCAAATTAATAATCATTTATTAAAGTAAATATTCAAATAATATTCACTACTACTATTGAAATATTCAATAACCTCCAAACACCCAAATGAAATCTTGGAACATTTCTAATCAAAATCAAGACATTATTGCTCCGGCAGTCCCCGGACTTTAAGTACTTTATCAAAATAATTATCGCTGACTCTCGGTCTATAAGAAATAAATATCAGGTATGAAACTCCTTTTTAAATGAATATGATAAATGATATTAATTGAATTAAATAACTCCTCCAAATAGCATAACTTAATATCCTTCTAGATATTCTTAATCGAAAATATCCCAAGTATAATATTTGCAATATTATACAAACAAGATACAGGTTAAGGGGGATACGAAATCACAAAAATATCGGCATCCATTGACAATAATATTAGTCATGGGATTTTGACAATTGGCATAAGCAGAACTTAATATCATTAACAAGCCCAGAATAAAAATGATTTTGAAAACAAAGAACAGGGCTATGGACTTGAAATCGTGGATTTAACTTAATTTGCATATTTCATATATTTCAAAATATATATATACTCTGAACGATAGAGTGGGCATAATTAAACTTGCCTCTGGTCCTTAGTAGAAAACAGAAATCGCGAATAATTCCATCGCACCTCGTCCAAGCATTTCCATGGAGGGTGTTTACCTTTCTTTATACGACGCCTCGATCTTCCCTTTCAATGTACGTCACTCCACTTGATTATACCCTAACGGTACTGAAATGGTTACGATTACGGGTCAGTCCAACCTCGTATTTCGAGTAGACACAACTCAGAATTACCACTAAGTCACCTAAAATCGTACTATAGTTGTTATCCCTATAGTTGACTACTCAAATACCAATTAATACACATAACACATTTAGTAAAGAAAAGACATGGAAGAGTCCCCTTTTAAAGTAGACATTTCCTGGTGCTAACACATCATAACGCCACACAGTTATAACACTTAGTCGAAACTCCACTTAACATATACAACTATAATGCCATTGACATTCTATGACACAACTTAATTAATAGATAATCCTCAAATCATAACTAATCTTCCACTGAGCACATAATTCCTCGAGACAACAATTATCCTCAAATTAATACATAAATGGACAATTAATCCCCAAGACACAATTAATCCTCGAAATGAATTCCTTGACACATATATACATAAACAATTAGCACCCAAAACATGCCTTTAGACCATTGATATTAAATAAGTTAAACAAATTTAATTGCAGGGGATTTTCAGAAAATTTCGGCATGAGGTATTCGTTTATCGGACTATGGGCACAGCCCCTCAAATACAATTCAACCCTGTTTTTACCAAAAATAAAGCTGCCTCAACTTGCAACAAAGTAAACAAGTAAGAAAAGTACCCGCCCAGACATGCGGCACCTAGCACATAAGAAATTCTGCCTCGACATGCAGTAAACACATAATAATTTACATTATCATTAACTACTACTTACGCTACATCAATAATCGTATTACTCACGCATTTTAATGATACACGTGACCATCAATTATTGATATTCGTAAGCCCTAGGGAACAACCCCTAGCATTAACTATTACTTACGCTATATCAATGATCATATCACTTGAGCATATTAATTATACTTGTGACAATCAATCATTGATATTCGTAAGCCCGAGGAACTAGTCGAAGAGAATTACACAAGTCCTTAAATACTGACATTTAGAACTTATGATCTCTTTACGACTCATCGCAGTTAAACTAAATAACATATAACATTCATAATTAGTAAAGCCATCAAATACTACGACTTGCTTTATACCATATAGCACATAAACATTCGCGACTTAGCAACTCATATGACTACAAATTATATGACAATAACAATTAGCACTTAACAATTAACAACTAACAATTAGCAATTTACAATTACTAAACCCGAACAATTAATCGGCTCACAATTAATCCCAACAATTATAATTAGCAACTATATTCTCCGAATTAAATCTCGGAAATGCAACAATGTTCATAATTGACACTACTAAGCTAATTACGAAATTAACACATAACTCGCATCTTAAAACTAATTAAGTTACAACCATATTCTCGAAATTCCACATAATCTAATTACTAAAATTAATACCATAAAATTCACAATTTAAATCTAATTAAATTGCGACAATTAAATACATAATTTTAAAATATAAAAAAAATTATACCATTCCAATTTCGATTCGACTCGCCCGAAAATCAAACCACCGGAAAATATCTCCACCATCTCTCTCTCTCTCTCTCTCTCTCTCCCCCTTTTAACCACCATCGTGGCTTCATCCTTCCCCCCCCTTGCTGCTGCATCACCCCACATCGGAGCTAACCACCGCGCCACCACCAGACCTGCCGGAATTCGGCCCTTCCTCCGCTTGCAACACACCCCAGCACCTCCCTCGACACACACACTACGCTCACACACACACGCGACTCATATACACACATATACACGCGATTTACACACACCACACATACACACGCGTATATATATATACATATATACGTATATATTAGACCCAATTTGAAAACCCCCATCTCTCTTTTCTTCTCTCCCCGCTGTTTTTCTTCCCCTCCCCCTGGTTTGGCTTATGTGCGGCTGCTATGTGTTTGTGCGTGTATGTATGTATGCTGTTTGTGTTATTAACCTAATGGGCCTCAAGCCCAACACTATTTAAAAAGATAATACATTTAATTACTACACACTTTAAATAATATTTTACACGAATAACTCTAATTTGTAAAATAAAATTTTTAGCATAATTAAATACTAGAATATTTTTAAAGATTTACGGAGAAAGAATTAGAATTAAATCTAATTTTTCTGAATTGATATGCATTTTACAAATATTAATAATTTATAAAAATTAAATCATAAAAATAATCATTGTGATTTATAAACCACAATTTACAGATCTTTATAAAAATACTACAAACATTATTGTTTTAGTAAAATCTCAAATTCTTGATATTATAAATTAATCGAGTAATTTCTGCAAATCCTCAAATAATTAAAATAATCATTTTCTAAGGATTTTAAAAATCTCCAAATTATTCAGTAATTTAAAATAAAATTTTTACTGAATAATTTCACACTCCAAAATTAAATCTTTGCACAAATAAACTATTGACTCGAGGTATCTACTCAGTCAATATAACCTTAAATAGGAGGACCAGGCTCCACTTAACCGAAAATAATTAAATAATTGAATAATAAAAAAAAATAAAAAATTCCTCCTCATTTTAGGAAAACAATATTATTATTATTGAAATAATAATATAATCATTTATTGAAAAATCCGGGTTATTACTGTTTCCAATACTGGTTCCCATACCTCATTTAAATTCATCAACCCATGTGATCTGTCAGGCATGTCAAGTCGCCATCAACCTCTAATCCCAAGACATTATTGATTGAAACTTTTATCCGTTGTTGTAGACATGGATCGATAGGTTGATTCCTGCTTGCTGCGAATACCATATCCGTTGACGTAGAGCCTTTATCCGTTGATCATCACTTCACTTATACAGAATTACATAGCACAACTTATATACAATTAGCTACCCTATTCTGTATATCCTTTGATAGTCAACATGACTTAGGATAACTAGCAACTATGATATTCAGCAACAAACTCAGAACTTAAATACAAGGTATGCTACAGACTTATCGATTGATAAGATGCCTCATCAACGGATGTACATGGCTTGGATATCCGTTGATAAGTTACAAAACTTAACCTTGTGCTCATATGATTTTCAAAGTGTTTTATGGGTGTGTATATCATCAAGGACAACATAATTCCTAACAATGCCTATTACAAGTACTAAACAAGTAGAAACTCTACAACTAGAGGTTCCCTCAGTTAAGAGGTCATGTAAGTAATGCAAAACATTACAAACAATTAGGCTTGTTATTTAGATGTATACAGGCATGCCTCTGTGACTAACAAAATATAATGTAATTAACATAACACATGTTAGAATTGTAAATTTATTAGTTATTAAAATTTAAAATATTAATTTTATCAAAAAGTAATTAAAAAATTAATTTTATTCTAAAAGTATAGGTAAACCTTTTAATATAATTTTAGTTGAATATATAGAACATCTAGTGGAACACCTACTAAATTCAGGTCAAAGATAAAGAACACATAGTAGAACTGTAACGCCCCGACTACCCACATTACTGAAAATATATTTTTTTATAATAAGATACTCAATTATTGGAATTTGTTTAGATAGAATAAACTTTAATACAGGGGAATTTTTTGAAAATTTCGACATGAAGTATTCGTATTTCGGACTATCCACCTGTAAATTGAATCCAAACCAATTTATTCCAACACCAACAACAATTTCAACTCCTAAAGAAATAATACCAACACATGTTCAACCTGTCCTAACTGATCAGGTGAACCATACCAAAATGCCCTCCCGATCAGAGCAAAGATCGGGGCAACACAATACAACTAAAAACATAAACCTTGATAACAAAATAATAATAAATAAATACAACCCCACTACTAACCCGGATCTCTAACAGGTAGTGGTATGAAACAAGCAACTACTAACTAAGTTATTACATTATAATACTAAATCCTTAATTAAAAGATACATACACTCCACAAATATAAATACAACCAACTAGAACTATTACACAAATATTTACTGATACCCAAAAGTCCAACCTTCTAGTAGAGTGCAACTAAGCTGCCTAAGGTCCACAAGTTCTTCTCGGATATAGCTCCTACTTCGTATCTTTTTCTTCTTTAACTGAAAAAGGGTTAGAAACAATAGCAAGGAATGAGCCAAATGCTCAGCAAGTGATAAAAAAATAAGAATAAAGAATCCACAACTGAATATTGATTTCAACATCATAAAGGTGCCAAAGAATAATCAGGATGCTCTGATTTTAATACACAATCTCAAGATAAGTCTATCTGGCAGTACAGTATTCTGTTTATAACATTTCAAAATCATCCTTTGAAAGTTTCTAAAGATCTAATCATTTAAGGCAGAAAATCATCAATTCTCTTTTTAAATAAACTTTCATTTTTAAAACCTTTAAATTGATTGGAGGTTTTTCTCAACTCCAGACAATACGGGTGATCAGCCACGTAAAGTCCTCCTTCCTTTAAAATTGGGTTCCCAATTAGGCAACACATTGGCCTTTAATGCTGGACTAGGAGAACCACCCCTAGCCTCTTACGCTAAATAAAAGTGTTGGACTAGGGGAACCACCCCTAGCCTTTTACGCTTCTCCAATCTATAAACAAGTTAATAAATAATTTAAAACATTTCACTTTTCGATCCTTAAACTCACTGATAACAGATCAGCCCAGCTTAAGGAATTTTAAAACATTTTTAAATAAATAAGCCATTTTAATTTGCATTTATAAAAGATTAGGGGTCAAGGATGCATTTAGGAGTAATTGCATAAGGTTCACAAGACAGGAATTCAAGTATGGTTCAAAGAATTTAAGGATAAGGTTTAGTCTCGCACATAATAATATAAGGAGGTAATATGAAAGAAATATTTAATTAACTCGGGTAGGTTTCAGAAAAACAGGATTAAATCAAATAAAAGGGTCACGAGCTAATGATGAATAAAGTAAATGTTAAGGTTTTAGAATTAAGGTTTCAGGGAATTACAAGTAGGATTTTATTTAGATAATTTAGGAATTAAGTGCAAAGAAAAGGTTATGACAGGGCAAGGCATGGATTATAAATTAAGATTTATAAATGAACACAAACTAATGCAGTAGTTGGGTGCAAAGGTTTACACAATTATTCAAGGCATCAATTAATGAGGTAGTAGGGTTTAAACAACAATTCATATGAGCAAGTACTAAGGTACAAGAGTTAAGCAATTATTCAAAAGGGTAAGCAAGGTACACAAGTTTCAACAATAAATTATAAGGAATACATAACGAGGTACGAGAGATTCAACAGTAATTTAAAAGGGATAGCAGTAGGTTACAAGAATTTAAACAACAATCCATAAGCAGTTGAAGGAATCCGAACTTAAATAAAAGGTTCGAATCACTTGCCTTAACAAGGTGCTTTCACACTAGTCACTTAGCATCAAAAGTCCTCAGCCTTTGCCTTTCCTTTATCCCTTAAGTCTACGCTCTTCGAATCTATACATATAAAAACACTATTTCAGAATTTTATTAAATATTCGACGTTCCTCTACAACATCTAATCTTAATCTACCCTTACGATAGTCCTTAAATTTATTGACTTTAATCATATAATAACACCCTTGTCCTCTGACATAAATATATAATTAGAATTGGTAAGCATTTAACAGATAATCATATAATTAAAATGTATTTCAATAAAAGTACATACAAAGATGATATAATTAATATTTTTAGAAAAATTTTGACGGCATCCCCTTTATACGGGTAACTGCCAGTCGGAACATAACCCGACACAACCAACCAATTTGAACTATCACAATATTCATTAAATAAATTATACCAATCCGATATATAACTCGGCTTACAATACAAAATTACAATTAAAATTTATGCAAGCAATTAACAATTTATTTCTCGAAATCCATCGTACTTAACATCAGCTTGTAATTAAATAGAATCATGAAGTAAAGCAACAGAGCATAGAGCTGTAACAATAGAAATCGAAGTATAGCAGCCCAGACTCCAAACTGAACACAACTGTTCGACAGTAACACAAACCACACTGTCCAGCCTATACCAACATTCATGACATGTACGCACACACCCTTAAATCGTATGCAACTCACGCCAATAACACACTCTTGTTCAATTGTTACACAAAACTCACACACACTGCACAGAACACACGCACACCATTAGCAGCCACACGAACCAGCAGCCAGGCAATACACGTGAAAACACACACCCACAAGCACATACCTGTCTCAAACACACACACCACCAGCACTGTAAACCCACGCACACACGCCTGTTTAACACACACACCCAATTCAGGGTCAAGAACAGGGGAGAGATTATTCAGCTTTACCATTTAACTACATTTAACTAGCACCCACTAGCTTCACCAGGACTCAACTTCACTACCATTTTGCCGAACCTACTGACTACACACGCACACACCCTTATCGCGCTCACACACCAAAACACCCAGGGGCCAGCTTACACTTACACACTCCTAAACCAAACACCACGCACACACAAGCATAGCCCTCTCCAAATACGCAGCAAGCACAACAGCTAGAACAGGGAAACAAACTACCAGTACAACCTACACACACTCGCACAATCTGACATATACACACATCGAGCTCAAATAAGCAGCAACAACAGCAGTTAACACTGATATAGGGCAACAAAGGGGAGAGGGAGTGTGATTAACAGCCATGGTCGAGTAAAATAATAGCACAAGACTCGATTATGCTAACAAACGTGAGAGAGAAAAGGAGAGTGACTCACGGACTGCACAAAATTTACACACCCACAAAATTTACACACCCAGGAAGCCACCACGCCGAAAGAAAAGAAAGAAACCGGGGGGGGTGAACTGATTGAACAAGCGGCCCAAATTATTTACCCAGCTGTAGAGAGGAACGAAGTCTGTAGTGAGGAACGAAGTCGAAAGAAACATTAGAGAAATTGAAAGGGAGATAATTCGAGAGAGGCTTGGAGGGTTCGAGAGATTGATGCTGGAGAGTTCGAGAGAGTGATGTTTTATTTTGGGGGAAAAACTGATTTAGGGATTAGGAGTTAAAAAGAAGGAAATAAAATAGTTTAGGAATTTTACAAAAATACATTTCTAATTAAACACAATTTAATCCCAGCTATGTAAATTGCAAAATAAATAAATATAGTCTAAGTAAAATCTCAATATTATCTTTAAAATGTAGAAAATAAAATTATCTATCCCCCCATATTTTTAAAATATTTCTAGGATCAAAAACGAATTAAATATGAATTTTACAAGATTAAATCAATAAAACACAAAACAATTCATAAAATCATTTTAAATCCTTAAAAATCAAAATAAATCCACATAATATTTTTAAAACTCAAATTAACTAATTAAATAAATAATGTAAAAGATTTCAGGATTTATAATAATCCCAATAATTTTATAAAAATCTCAGAAGAAAAATAACTCATGATTTAAATAGAATTTATTCACCAAAAATACAATTAAAATACACAGACTTACACGACACATATAAATCATCAAATAATCTCACAAATAGTATATCATACATATTTCACTTCCTCAATAATATTTACGTCACATAATTCACATTTAATATTAAATCAATAATTATAAATATGAAATTTTCTAAGTCGTTATATCCTTCCCCCCTTAACAGGATTCTGTCCCCAGAATCTTACCAAAGAAAACGTAATGACGGTATTACTCAACAATTTCTCTTTAAATTTTCAAGTCATCTCTTTCATTCTAGAATTCCTTTATATCATTTCACATATCGACAGGCTCATCCTGTAGGCCTTCGAATTTCCAACATAAACTTAAAACTTTTGTTTGCATATCTCGTTAATTCTAAATACTTATCACTCGCACGTGACGATCCTTTTCTACCGAAGATCGGATATGACCTATTCGTATAATGAACTACGCCCTGTACACAACGCCTCAAGTACTAATCCCAATCGTCCATGATCAATTTATTCATATACAATACTAAAACAAAACCCGCCTTGATTTGTAGTAAACATATAAATAATTAAATCTTTAAAACGAAATCCATGCGACTAAAACAATTGATACCACTTCCACGCTCCTACTCATAATTCAGGTTGCCCCAGATAAAACTTTGAGAAAAAGAATATCAAGAAATCCCCCAATCATTCTTACTCCTCTTTCAACGTACAATGTTACTCGAGGAGGGAATAATTGGAAAACTTCTATCCATCCTCAATCCCATTGTTTTACTGAGTAACCTTTACAAAACTAATAATCATTTACCTTGAAACGTATATATCTTACTCGTAATACAAACTATCACAAATTTATTCAATTGCTTCCTAAAGACTCTAATGGTTGAATTTCGCATTGCAATTTACTAACAAACTTGTTGGAAATGAAAGACTTGGTAGCTCCAGAATCAATTAAAATTTTAGCCTCTACTGAGTTCACACGAAGCGTACCTACGACAACATCAACTTCCTGAACCGCATCCTGCATTGCCATGTTGAAGGTTCTAGCTCTAGGTTGAGAGATCTGGGTCTGGGATGGAGGTCCAGCTATCCTCAGAGCATTTGCTGTCTGAACTGGTTCCTTACAATCTTTAGCAATATGACCAAGTTTCCCGCAATTAAAACATTTTACCCCTGGTTTTAAAGTCGGACAATCTCCCGCATAATGCCCCTTCTTGTTGCACTTAAAACATGTAATACTTAGTCTGCGACAAACTCCCGAGTGCTTCTTCCCACAAGTTGTACATTCAGGTAAAGCTGGTCTGATTGCAAGCTGCTGATAGGTATTCTGAAACCGTGTGCCTTGACCACCGTTCCATTCTTCGGCTTCTGAAAACCTCGTTTTCCTATCAAACTGACCCTCACTCCCTGGCTTGAACTTGTTATTATTATTACCTCTTAGATTCTGGCTTCCCTCAGTACTTTCTATCTTCCTTTTCTTTCCTGCTTTCTCCTTCTGATACAATTCGCTTTCACCTTCCACAATCATAGCTTTCTCCACGACCATTGCATAATTCTCCAACTGAAACACTGCCACCTTACTACGTATCCATGGCTTTAAACCTTGTTGAAATCTCTTAGCTTTCTTCGCCTCAGTATTTACGTATTCAGGAACAAACCTTGCTAACTCTGTGAATTTTGCCTCGTATTCCGCCACACTCATATTCTCTTGCTTTAACTCTAGAAACTGAATCTCCAGCTGATCTTGCATATACCTTGGAAGATACTTCTCGAGAAATAGCTCTGTGAATCTCTGCCATGTGATCACTCCTTCACCTTCCAGCAACTTCGTTGACTCCCACCAATAGTTTGCTTCAGCTTTCAAGAAGTAACTCGCATATTTGGTCTTTTGATCTTCCTCTACCCTTACCAAAGCAAAAGCTTTTTCCATCTCAATTAGCCATCCCCTAGCTTCTATTGGGTTAACAGTACCTTTAAACTCTGGAGGGTGCACAGCTTGAAAAGTTTTGAATGTTACTATTGGTTGAGCGGGTCGTTGTTGAGCTAGTGCAGCTGTTTGCTGTTGAAGGAGTTGAAGAATTTGGGTCATAGTAGGGTCAACTGGATTTTGATGGCCAGGGTTCTGGTTTTCGAGATTCGCAGTGGTTCTTCTCTTTGGAGGCATGATTCTAATAAGAAAACAAGGAACTTATTAAGCAACAGGCTAATATACACAAAAATAGGGTTTTCGAATCCTGAATTTGAGTTGTCTATGATCACAAGAATTATAACGAGGTAAAGAAACAGGGAAGCATAGGCATTATCTTGAACAAGAAATTTTAACAGGAATTATTTGGACAACTCAGAAATATAATGAAAGATGCGTAAATAGCAAGAAAATAAAGGTCATGGTACCAACAAGCTTAATAATATAACACAACAGTTTCAGAGTTCAAGGTAAACTGTTAACCATCCTACTACAAAAAATAAATACCGAGGATAATCTCAATCATCTACCATCTGCGATAACGATATAGCGAGTAAAGAAATTATTAAAGCGATAAAAGAATATCCTAAACCTACTACCTACTATCCTAATGATAACCTACACCTATCGCTCCTATCCTATGCCTATAAGGGTTCAAATCCTATGCTACACCTATCCTATACCTAATCCTGGCTTGTTTCAGTGACCAAAACCTGACAGCTCTGATACCAACCTGTAACGCCCCGACTACCCACATTACTGAAAATATATTTTTTTATAATAAGATACTCAATTATTGGAATTTGTTTAGATAGAATAAACTTTAATACAGGGGAATTTTTTGAAAATTTCGACATGAAGTATTCGTATTTCGGACTATCCACCTGTAAATTGAATCCAAACCAATTTATTCCAACACCAACAACAATTTCAACTCCTAAAGAAATAATACCAACACATGTTCAACCTGTCCTAACTGATCAGGTGAACCATACCAAAATGCCCTCCCGATCAGAGCAAAGATCGGGGCATCACAATACAACTAAAAACATAAACCTTGATAACAAAATAATAATAAATAAATACAACCCCACTACTAACCCGGATCTCTAACAGGTAGTGGTATGAAACAAGCAACTACTAACTAAGTTATTACATTATAATACTAAATCCTTAATTAAAAGATACATACACTCCACAAATATAAATACAACCAACTAGAACTATTACACAAATATTTACTGATACCCAAAAGTCCAACCTTCTAGTAGAGTGCAACTAAGCTGCCTAAGGTCCACAAGTTCTTCTCGGATATAGCTCCTACTTCGTATCTTTTTCTTCTTTAACTGAAAAAGGATTAGAAACAATAGCAAGGAATGAGCCAAATGCACAGCAAGTGATAAAAAAATAAGAATAAAGAATCCACAACTGAATATTGATTTCAACATCATAAAGGTGCCAAAGAATAATCAGGATGCTCTGATTTTAATACACAATCTCAAGATAAGTCGGTCTGGCAGTACAGTATTCTGTTTATAACATTTCAAAATCATCCTTTGAAAGTTTCTAAAGATCTAATCATTTAAGGCAGAAAATCATCAATTCTCTTTTTAAATAAACTTTCATTTTTAAAACCTTTAAATTGATTGGAGGTTTTTCTCAACTCCAGACAATACGGGTGATCAGCCACGTAAAGTCCTCCTTCCTTTAAAATTGGGTTCCCAATTAGGCAACACATTGGCCTTTAATGCTGGACTAGGAGAACCACCCCTAGCCTCTTACGCTAAATAAAAGTGCTGGACTAGGGGAACCACCCCTAGCCTCTTACGCTTCTCCAATCTATAAACAAGTTAATAAATAATTTAAAACATTTCACTTTTCGATCCTTAAACTCACTGATAACAGATCAGCCCAGCTTAAGGAATTTTAAAACATTTTTAAATAAATAAGCCATTTTAATTTGCATTTATAAAAGATTAGGGGTCAAGGATGCATTTAGGAGTAATTGCATAAGGTTCACAAGACAGGAATTCAAGTATGGTTCAAAGAATTTAAGGATAAGGTTTAGTCTCGCACATAATAATATAAGGAGGTAATATGAAAGAAATATTTAATTAACTCGGGTAGGTTTCAGAAAAATAGGATTAAATCAAATAAAAGGGTCACGAGCTAATGATGAATAAAGTAAATGTTAAGGTTTTAGAATTAAGGTTTCAGGGAATTACAAGTAGGATTTTATTTAGATAATTTAGGAATTAAGTGCAAAGAAAAGGTTATGACAGGGCAAGGCATGGATTATAAATTAAGGTTTATAAATGAACACAAACTAATGCAGTAGTTGGATGCAAAGGTTTACACAATTATTCAAGGCATCAATTAATGAGGTAGTAGGGTTTAAACAACAATTCATATGAGCAAGTACTAAGGTACAAGAGTTAAGCAATTATTCAAAAGGGTAAGCAAGGTACACAAGTTTCAACAATAAATTATAAGGAATACATAACGAGGTACGAGAGATTCAACAGTAATTTAAAAGGGATAGCAGTAGGTTACAAGAATTTAAACAGCAATCCATAAGCAGTTGAAGGAATCCGAACTTAAATAAAAGGTTCGAATCACTTGCCTTAACAAGGTGCTTTCACACTAGTCACTTAGCATCAAAAGTCCTCAGCCTTTGCCTTTCCTTTATCCCTTAAGTCTACGCTCTTCGAATCTATACATATAAAAACACTATTTCAGAATTTTATTAAATATTCGACGTTCCTCTACAACATCTAATCTTAATCTACCCTTGCGATAGTCCTTAAATTTATTGACTTTAATCATATAATAACACCCTTGTCCTCTGACATAAATATATAATTAGAATTGGTAAGCATTTAACAGATAATCATATAATTAAAATGTATTTCAATAAAAGTACATACAAAGATGATATAATTAATATTTTTAGAAAAATTTTGACGGCATCCCCTTTATACGGGTAACTGCCAGTCGGAACATAACCCGACACAACCAACCAATTTGAACTATCACAATATTCATTAAATAAATTATACCAATCCGATATATAACTCGGCTTACAATACAAAATTACAATTAAAATTTATGCAAGCAATTAACAATTTATTTCTCGAAATCCATCGTACTTAACATCAGCTTGTAATTAAATAGAATCATGAAGTAAAGCAACAGAGCATAGAGCTGTAACAATAGAAATCGAAGTATAGCAGCCCAGACTCCAAACTGAATACAACTGTTCGACAGTAACACAAACCACACTGTCCAGCCTATACCAACATTCATGACATGTACGCACACACCCTTAAATCGTATGCAACTCACGCCAATAACACACTCTTGTTCAATTGTTACACAAAACTCACACACACTGCACAGAACACACGCACACCATTAGCAGCCACACGAACCAGCAGCCAGGCAATACACGTGAAAACACACACCCACAAGCACATACCTGTCTCAAACACACACACCACCAGCACTGTAAACCCACGCACACACGCCTGTTTAACACACACACCCAATTCAGGGTCAAGAACAGGGGAGAGATTATTCAGCTTTACCATTTAACTACATTTAACTAGCACCCACTAGCTTCACCAGGACTCAACTTCACTACCATTTTGCCGAACCTACTGACTACACACGCACACACCCTTATCGCGCTCACACACCAAAACACCCAGGGGCCAGCTTACACTTACACACTCCTAAACCAAACACCACGCACACACAAGCATAGCCCTCTCCAAATACGCAGCAAGCACAACAGCTAGAACAGGGAAACAAACTACCAGTACAACCTACACACACTCGCACAATCTGACATATACACACATCGAGCTCAAATAAGCAGCAACAACAGCAGTTAACACTGATATAGGGCAACAAAGGGGAGAGGGAGTGTGATTAACAGCCATGGTCGAGTAAAATAATAGCACAAGACTCGATTATGCTAACAAACGTGAGAGAGAAAAGGAGAGTGACTCACGGACTGCACAAAATTTACACACCCACAAAATTTACACACCCAGGAAGCCACCACGCCGAAAGAAAAGAAAGAAACCGGGGGGGGTGAACTGATTGAACAAGCGGCCCAAATTATTTACCCAGCTGTAGAGAGGAACGAAGTCTGTAGTGAGGAACGAAGTCGAAAGAAACATTAGAGAAATTGAAAGGGAGATAATTCGAGAGAGGCTTGGAGGGTTCGAGAGATTGATGCTGGAGAGTTCGAGAGAGTGATGTTTTATTTTGGGGGAAAAACTGATTTAGGGATTAGGAGTTAAAAAGAAGGAAATAAAATAGTTTAGGAATTTTACAAAAATACATTTCTAATTAAACACAATTTAATCCCAGCTATGTAAATTGCAAAATAAATAAATATAGTCTAAGTAAAATCTCAATATTATCTTTAAAATGTAGAAAATAAAATTATCTATCCCCCCATATTTTTAAAATATTTCTAGGATCAAAAACGAATTAAATATGAATTTTACAAGATTAAATCAATAAAACACAAAACAATTCATAAAATCATTTTAAATCCTTAAAAATCAAAATAAATCCACATAATATTTTTAAAACTCAAATTAACTAATTAAATAAATAATGTAAAAGATTTCAGGATTTATAATAATCCCAATAATTTTATAAAAATCTCAGAAGAAAAATAACTCATGATTTAAATAGAATTTATTCACCAAAAATACAATTAAAATACACAGACTTACACGACACATATAAATCATCAAATAATCTCACAAATAGTATATCATACATATTTCACTTCCTCAATAATATTTACGTCACATAATTCACATTTAATATTAAATCAATAATTATAAATATGAAATTTTCTAAGGCGTTATAAGAACACATGTAATTAGTAGAACACATAGTAGAACATCTAATGTAATTAGTAGAATACTTAATAGAATTGTAATTTAATTATTTAGTAAAATTAATTTTATTAAATCTTGTTTAAAAAAATAATTAAAGAATAAATTTTATTCTAAAAGTAATATTGACATATTTAATATAATTTTGATAGAATATATAGAACATCTAATCAAACACCTACTAGAACATTTAATTTAATTTAAGTTAGAGATAGAGAACACCTAGTAGAAAATCTAATGTAATTAACATAACACAGGTTAGAATTGTAAATTTATTAATTATTTAAATTTAAAATATTAATTTTATCAAAAAGTAATTAAAAAATCAATTTTCAAGAGTATCCATCTTGGTGAATAACTCAGTGGCCTTGAAACCAGAGAGAGATTGTTCCTTGAGTCTCTGCACTTCAAATTTTGTCATATTATGCACAGGGACCTCAGTCACCAGTTTATCCCCATATTGATTGGAAAAGAGAGTTCTGGTCATGGCATTAGCATCATTGTTTGAGAAGATAGATTCTGGACTTGATTTGCAAGATTCTTGACAGACCCTTGAACCAGTAACATGGAGTTGTCCATTTTGATGCACTCAGACTTGCAGAGTTGAATATCCTTGAAAACAGTATCCAGTTGAGGAAATTTGGCATCAAAATCTCGTTTTACCTTCTGCACCTCTTTGATTATAGCTACACATACTTCATTAACAACAGTCTTGAGGCCCTTGCCAAGATAGTGTGTAGCTTTGAGAATTCCCTTGTAGGTGTCATTCATTGCTTCATACACATCACTAGGGGTGAGAGATTTGGCATTGGACCCTAGTGATGTGATGTACTCTTCTCTGAGGTACTAGAGACCTTCTGATAGAGCAATATCATACTTTCCTTGTAACCACGCATCTACATTACCATCTCTTTCAGCCTCATCAGCTATTTTCTTCTATTGACTCTCCACATCTTCTTTATGACATAGCAGAATGGCTTCATACTTTGGATTTGGTGTAACACCCCTCTAACCAACATAAATAATACGTACATTTTATAATAACTTAACCATTTTTTTTTCAGGAGAATTTTGGAAAATTTTGACATGATGTATTCATAATTAGGACTAACCACCTGTCCAGGTCAACAAAACCCATCCAACTATAACCAAACCTGCTCATATGCATAATAATAACAAAATTTATAAAGAAATATAACTCTGACTAACCAAGACCGCTCACAGGTTATGGTATGAAACAAATTATCGAATTTAATATTACAATCCAACCTCAGAATATAATGTTTACAATTTCTGTAAATTAACAAGATCACTATCTAACTAGATATCCCACCTCAACAAATCCCAATTCACTGTCCAACGAAATCTATGCCTCGAACGTCTCCTCTCGCTGCCTGGTGTGTCAAATTATACCTAACCGCAAGCGCACGGTGTCTATTGCTAGTACAAATGGCAAGCGGGTCGAATCCACAAGGAGACAGGTTCTACTAATTCCTTTTCAGTTATCGCTAATTGTTTCAAGGGCAAACGATTATGTGAAATTATTAATTAACTAATTAAACTAAATTAACACTAATTAAGCAGATGATAAACAAATTATTTAAAACCTAGGGCAATCAGGTCCACCATGCTTACACAATTGGCTCTTAAGCTAAAGCAATCAATGTGATCCTATAACTAGAGTATGTTAATCTCTTTCAAGCATCAACACTCTCGAAACATTCAACACAATTAACCACTTTTAGTAATTCAATCAATCAGGTAATTAGAGTCAAGTTAATCTTTTCCAAGAATTAACGCTCTCAGAAATCCAATGATGCTTCCGCACTCAAATTCAATTCTGCTAATCGTATGTGTGCCTCTAGTAAGTAAATCTCTCGATCCATACCCCTATTTGCATATAATTAATCCATGATATTGGCCAATTACACAAATTAATGATTAAAACATATCAATCAGAATTAACCATAACCAATCAAACCACTATGAAAATCATGCCGATATTAGTGCAAACATGGCTTCCCTTTAAGCCCTAGAAATAACTACTCGCTAATAATTAAACAAGTAAAACAACTAGTAAAACAAGAAAACATAATTAAACTAATAAGAACAAAGAAAAGATTAAGAGAACAAAACCTTCAAACTTCAATGTTGTCACCCAAAAGAAGAGTCATGGTGTTTCTCTACATCTCCAACTAATAATACTAATCTACTGTAAACTATATTATCTGATCTAATATTACATCCCTCATAATTTTTACATAATACCCTAGATGTGTTTATATAGGCTCTAAAAGTCTTGCCCAATAAAAGTATTTTAATACTCTAAATAAATTACAAGTAGGATTCCATAACTGAATAGGATTCCTTAATTAAAATTCGTAACTTCTTTTTCTCCTCTGTTTCTGGGCTCTTCCAGTTGGATTTTGCTTATTAGACCACCTCTGAATTAAAGATAATTCCACAAGCTTCGCGTGGACAGTAAGATCGTCAAATTCTGACTTCTGGAACTCAAGATATGGCCAAAACAGTGTAGAACAGCCCGTATAGCCCAATATTACGAATTTTCTCCTATTTTATCTCCAAAATAGCTCTTTTTGCTCCAAATCCTTCCAAGTTATGAATTCTTTATTTCCTACAATAAAACAATAAAATCTATTAAATAAAAATCCAAATCAATGCAAAACACAATAAATATGAGAATAAAATCATCTAAAATATATATAAAAATATACTCTATCAAACATCCCCACACTTAGCATTTGCACGTCCTCGGGCAAATAAGTGAAATAAAAACTAAGCCCTAACAAACATCACTTTCGTAGATGACACGATTGCATTGAGCATATGCAACAAGCCGTTAAACCCCTAGGCAGCCCTAGTAGGACGAGTGTTGTCTCGTGAGGGTTTATAGTGAATGTACCCACAAAATTCATCTAACCATGCAACAGATCAATGCTAACACAACACCACACACACAAGTCCTCTCATGCCACATCAACTTAAGAATCAAAGCAAACATACGATGTCTTGGTGTCGAAAGTGCAAGTATTCACGTAGTCTACTCAACCAATATGCAGAAGGTCATAAAAATTCATGTCAAGTGTAAAAATCGTTGGTAATCATGCTAAGTCCACAAGAAATACATCTTTAAGTCTAAACCCGGGATCTCCTATGCCAAAACAAGTAATAACTCACCTTTCACTCAAAAACAAATATTCACTCAAGAACAAGGTTAAGTGTATCACTCAATTCCAACAAAATCATAAACACAACTTGACACTCGCAATCAATCTCACTCTCAACACAACATACATCACTGATGACAATCAAAAGGTCTTTATTCGGGTTGTAGCATGGGCTAGGGACAAGGTATGTCAAGTAAAGCTAAAACAAGTTAATGTCAAAAGCTAGTACCCAACAATAATCATTATTCAATTCCCTTTCTATTAAAACAAATACTTCCCCACACTTGGATTTTTCAATAACCCTTACATAATAACTTGACTAGTCGAATGAAGAAGGATCATACAAACATAAGAATGCTCTCAAATTTATTCATTTTTTTTCTTTTTTTTCTATTTTTTTCCTATTTTTTTTTCTCTTTTTTTTTCTATTTTTTTTCTTTTTTTTTTTCATTGAAGAGCTAAGGAATAAACACAATGATCCATAGATATTTTTATGAATTTCGACTAGCAAGCATCAACCCAAAATCAATAATCCCCAAAAGTATGATCATCAATTAAAACCCCCCATTTTTATGAACACCTTATTACTCCCTTAAGCACGATACTAGCCTTTGACAATTTAGGTTCAAATTCAATGTAAGGCCAATAGAATAAAAAGGATAATGGCAAGTAATGTGGTGTGTCACCGAAAGAATAGGATTAAGCTCAACGGGTTGACTAATTGATCATGTATAAAAGGTGTGGAAATATGAGAAATACGAGGTTAAACCTATTGCCTTTATCATCTCATCATCAAGTAATGTCATGCATTTCAAGAAAGATCTCAAGTAAGTGCTAGCAATGTAAACAACATGTGGACACTCAAGCAAACGAAAAAATCATGCAAAAGATATGCATATAGGCTCAAAACTCACTTGGTGTGACAAAACATAATCAATCCCAGGTAACAAGACTCTCTAACGCACCTACTTGTACTCAAAGCATGAAAACCAAGTCATCTTGCACATATTCATGTCATTCTAATCACTTACAACATCCAATTAAGTCTACCAGCTTCAACTTGCTAGTGTAAGTGTGTGCACAAGAACAAAGCACGTCACTTCTCATACAAAAGCGTCAAGAACATAAGAATTCTACGCATGCATGGGTGTATCAAGCAAAATACAACAACTAATCAAATTGCATGGCTAGAATTATTTTTGGTATTTTTCAATTTTTTTAATTTTTTTTGGATTTTTTTTTTTAATTTTAACAAGTAATACACTACGTTGAGAACACCTCCCCACACTTAAGCGCTTCATTGTCCTCAATGAACTATGAACAAGATACAAAACTAAAACTAAAAACAAAATAAAACTACACTAAAAAGAAAAGAAAGAAAACTCCCCTGGAATCAAGGTGTCGGGTGTAAAAACCATCCCTCCTTTGCTTAGGAGCCATAATAACCAAAACTGCATTCAACAATAGCTTCACCAACAACCACCAAGAAATATCCTACCAAAAACCACCAAACAATATCACACCAAAAATACCCAATTAACAAGAATATTACAAAAACCCCAATTTACAAGAACACAAATTCGTAATAAAAAAATTAGAGAAGAAAAATCCCAACTACGAATCAAAGAGGTGAACTTGTACTAATTTTCCCCCAAACTTGAATTTTTTTTAGAGATGTAGAGGAAGAAAATAATAAATTGGGTGTGTATGTATGGGTATAAATAGATAATGGAGTGATAGGATGAATATAAAAATTTTAATGTGAAAAGGAAAAATTTTGGGTGGTAATAAGGTTTAGGGATTAAAAAGAAAAAAAAATAAAAAAATAAAAAATAAATAGTAATAATAATAATAATAATAATAATAATAATAATAATAATAATAATAATAATAATAATAATAATAATAATAATAATAATAATAATAAATAAATAAGAATTAGAATAGAAATAGGTTTAGAATTTTTGAAGAAAAGATGGGGGTTTTGGAATTGAAATAGGAAAAGAATTAGATAAAATAGGGGTATAAATAGAATGGGAGATTGATTTTTTTTTTTTTTTTTTTATAAAACAACACAGTTGACAAAAAACAACCCACTGCACTCGGGGCAACCAGCGCGTGTCTGAAGCAAACTGCGCCCAAGTCAGTCACGCAGGAGCAGCCTGCGTGACAAGGGGGCAGACTGCGCTTAGACCAGTAACGCAGGAGCATCATGCGTTACAGACTCTTATTCTGTACAGAAACGCAGGAGAAACCTGCGTTACACACCAAAAATTCGATTTTTTTCGTTTTTTCGTTTTTTTTTTTTTTTTTTTTTTTTGCAAAAAACACTCAGATTTTTTTTTTTTTTTTTAAGAGAATAAGATGAAGGAATAATGTACACAACAAGGCTTGGAATGAACAAATAACAAACAAATTCTACTATATATGGAAGAGAAGGAAAAAAAAGTACTCCCCTATGCAAAAGCATGAAGTGCACCGATCCTCCAATGAAATCTTGGGTTGCCTCCCAAGCAGCGCTTATTTAGAGTCATTAGCTTGACCTCCTCAAAAATACTCCGGTAAAGGCGTAATATCCACTTTCTCGATCATAAACTCGCCACCACAAAAAGTATCAAGAGTGTTAGTGATTGTCTTTATCCTGCATAAAGTCTCCAAACAAGCATCAGTAAAATAAAATATGTCATAAATAAGCAATAGAGAGAGTGCTTGTGCAGCTTTGGAAAACTTTGTGATAAAACAGCGATAAAATTCAACACCACGAAAATATTGAACTCCCTTGACATAAGGTGGAGGTTCTGGTGGTGGCTTTTCTTCACTCCTCACTTTCACTGGAGCCATTCGGACATCTTGGCTTATCACAACATTGATTAAGCCGACACTTCCATCTTCTCCCTCTCCTCGAGCTTGAAACGTATGAGCCACTTTGTATGGATCCTCAACCAGAATTTGAGAAATATCATCTTGGACAACTACCATCATGTCAACCTTGTAATAAGTAGTCTTGAGCAAAGAAGCCTTGTAAGTAGAGGCTAGATCGAGAGCAAATTTATCAATACATGGTAGCTTAGGCACAGGTTGTGGAAGAGAAACAACAACCATCTCTGTATTGCTTTCCTTTGTAGCCTCATCATCAGTCACATTGTTCTCGGTAACAGCAACATCATTGATCTCATCATCGGTGGCATACTCCTTCTCTTTATCAATGGCCTCATCATCAACATACATGGAGAAACTATCATATTCCTGATCGCTTGTGAGATTGATAGCAATCAGGTCCTCTTCGGATTGGATAGATGATGGTGGTAAATAGTCGAGCTGCCCTTAAGTAGAAGAGTTAGCCAATTGTGCAATTTGAGATTCAATCGCCAAACTTTGAGTTTCTAATTCTTCAAAACTCTTTAGCATTTTATTCAAGATATCCCACATCTCATTTGTCTGATCAGCTTGCACATCTACACTGGGTTGAGAAACATGTAGATCTTCTTGTAGAGGAGGATATTGATATTCTTGCTGTGGCGGCTGCTCATAATATTGTTGCTCAAACTGTTGCTGATTATGATATGAAAAATTTTGAACACCATTGTCCTGGTAGTAGAAATCTGGTTGATTCACCCATTCTTGATCAAAAGTGTTTGAATATTGATTGTACCCATATCCTTCTTCAAAAGAATTCATTTGTCCCAACTGAGCACTCTGAGAATTATAGACATTGTAATAGCATTCCAAACCATAGTGACCCTGCACACCGCAAATTTGACAGAAGTTGTAAGTTTTAGGGGCCACTTGTGACATCTCATTGATACTCATTGGACGCATAGTGGGCTCTGTAGGGTTGAATGAGGCAATTTCTTGAGTGCGTGCCTCCAACATGGAAGAGAGTAGTGCAAAAGTATCAACTTCACCCATTGCAAACCTGTAAACTCTCAACAAAGCCAAGAAAACGTAAAATCTGCCTCAATTGGAACAAAAGTTCCAATGAGACAATGGAAACAATCTAAACAACTAAATTAAAATCAATAGAAACTCGCTGTCTCCCCGGCAGCGGCGCCAAAAACTTGATGTGTCAAATTATACCTAACCGCAAGCGCACGGTGTCTATTGCTAGTACAAATGGCAAGCGGGTCGAATCCACAAGGAGACAGGTTCTACTAATTCCTTTTCAGTTATCGCTAATTGTTTCAAGGGCAAACGATTATGTGAAATTATTAATTAACTAATTAAACTAAATTAACACTAATTAAGCAGATGATAAACAAATTATTTAAAACCTAGGGCAATCAGGTCCACCATGCTTACACAATTGGCTCTTAAGCTAAAGCAATCAATGTGATCCTATAACTAGAGTATGTTAATCTCTTTCAAGCATCAACACTCTCGAAACATTCAACACAATTAACCACTTTTAGTAATTCAATCAATCAGGTAATTAGAGTCAAGTTAATCTTTTCCAAGAATTAACGCTCTCAGAAATCCAATGATGCTTCCGCACTCAAATTCAATTCTGCTAATCGTATGTGTGCCTCTAGTAAGTAAATCTCTCGATCCATACCCCTATTTGCATATAATTAATCCATGATATTGGCCAATTACACAAATTAATGATTAAAACATATCAATCAGAATTAACCATAACCAATCAAACCACTATGAAAATCATGCCGATATTAGTGCAAACATGGCTTCCCTTTAAGCCCTAGAAATAACTACTCGCTAATAATTAAACAAGTAAAACAACTAGTAAAACAAGAAAACATAATTAAACTAATAAGAACAAAGAAAAGATTAAGAGAACAAAACCTTCAAACTTCAATGTTGTCACCCAAAAGAAGAGTCATGGTGTTTCTCTACATCTCCAACTAATAATACTAATCTACTGTAAACTATATTATCTGATCTAATATTACATCCCTCATAATTTTTACATAATACCCTAGATGTGTTTATATAGGCTCTAAAAGTCTTGCCCAATAAAAGTATTTTAATACTCTAAATAAATTACAAGTAGGATTCCATAACTGAATAGGATTCCTTAATTAAAATTCGTAACTTCTTTTTCTCCTCTGTTTCTGGGCTCTTCCAGTTGGATTTTGCTTATTAGACCACCTCTGAATTAAAGATAATTCCACAAGCTTCGCGTGGACAGTAAGATCGTCAAATTCTGACTTCTGGAACTCAAGATATGGCCAAAACAGTGTAGAACAGCCCGTATAGCCCAATATTACGAATTTTCTCCTATTTTATCTCCAAAATAGCTCTTTTTGCTCCAAATCCTTCCAAGTTATGAATTCTTTATTTCCTACAATAAAACAATAAAATCTATTAAATAAAAATCCAAATCAATGCAAAACACAATAAATATGAGAATAAAATCATCTAAAATATATATAAAAATATACTCTATCACTGCCTATAGAGCAATACCAACTGACCACTAGTTCCTCTGATCATCTCTAACAACTGGAGAAATAAACAAAAGCAAGAGTGAGCCAACAATGCTCAGCAAGTGTAAATAGTGATGACAATTTCAATAACGACGACAATTTTGATAAACAAAAGAGTTTCATCTCGTTCTATGAAAGAATCAGTGATATCAACTTTTAAATTGCCACGAGGGCCAGCAATTTACCATTAATAAAGTGCAACAGAAACTAGAACTGATAAGAGTTTCGATATCAATATTATAAAAACGGACTTCCAAAGAGTCAAGAAACAACATCCCAATATCAGAGTATAGACTAGTGGAATTTTTATATATTTTAAAAAAACATCATCAAGGTTAAGCTGCTGATCAGTCACGCACTAACCCCCCCCCCCCCGGACAAACGCACACAGCAATGTCCTTTAATGGATCCACGGCACACATTGGCCTTAACTTCTGACCACGAATCTGGTCTCCCCGAAGGGACTCCTCTTGACCACTAATATGGTCTCCCCGAAGGGACATCTATTTAAAAAAAAAACATTCCAATTCTAAATCCAACGCACTAGGTGTCGGAACAATCGACCACCCTTAACACAACAACTAATTCGAAACTCACAACCACATCCTTAAACTCACTGATAACAGATCAGCCCAGTATAAGGAATTCTAATTCTATAACAAACGCACCAGGGGTCGGAACAATCGACAACCCTTGCCATATCAACTAACTTGGAAACTCACGTTCCAGAATAATTCAAAATTCGAGAGTCAATGCAGAATTCATAATCAACAGGTGTCGACGAGTTCGACACGATAAATGGGTAATAAATGAAGAACAACAATCTAAAAGGTATCGACAAGTTCGATACGAATAATTGGGGTCATAACATCATTAAATAAATCGACAGAAGAATTTACTAGCAACATGATTAACAACAAACGAGGATATACAACAAAACAAGGATATAGTCAAGTGCTAATCATTTAATAAATTTCTCCAACATCTAGAAAAGTTTGGACTAAATTGGGTAAGTTAAGTGGTTCAGAATGAACATTTGTAAGATAAGTTCAGAATAATTAATCGTAAATCAGTTTAAAGAAAACATCCCTTAAAGAGGGTCCATCGGGTAAAAATGTCAAAATCAGGAATTATGCCAAAAGACTTTTATAAGAATTAAAATCTTGGATTTTTTCTGTTTAGAAAGGTTCTTAAATATTTTTGAAGAAAATAAAAGAAAAGGGCACTCTACTAAGGAATCCAATAACATACCATGATTTAAAATATCTTTGAAGAGAAAGGGTCTTTGTAAGATCATATGAAAATTTGCACTTGAACTATAGGTAGAATTATAAACATTTGCACGTTATTTGAGAAGGATGTCACTTTGTAACCATAATTTGACAAACACATTGATATATAAACAGAACATAATTGCATCACTTGAATAATAAGTGAGGAGCGATAACACTTGCCTCAGTACATGAAGTTTCCAATATCTCGATTCTTTACTCATTGCACCTCAGTCCCTATTCCATTTTACGTTGATCTTTCTTCGATCACACATCCGTCTTTCCTTTATCGCTTGCCATTCTCTACAAGAGCACACTCGTCAATCCCCATAATTCTCCCCTTCTTTTATCTTCCATCTACACGTCAACTGGCTCTCAACCGACCTCCTATCTGTACCTATATACAAATACTATTTCAGTACGCACATAATCGTATTTGTTTAACTCGTTCTACCCCAAACGCGTCCTATGACGCATTACACGTTAACACAAATAACATATATTATCGACTTATACTAATACCTTATAATCCATATAGCACATTGATTCACAAATAGTTTACTTCAATATCAACTCCACTTAAAATCAAATCTTAACCATCAAATCTCTTCTTACTGCTCTTAACATGCTCCGGCTCCAAGATGGATAATGTACCATAATAAATCAAATAAATTACCATCTTTACTACCAGTTCTACCATAACACACAATTGGGACTGGAAACCAAATGTCAAGCCTCCACAATTAATGAAACTCAACTTATACTTGTCTCTAAAACAAATTTTCCATATCAACCTTTAACATCATTACTTACCTATGAAATTAATTATCACAAACAATTCAAATATACAATAAATATAGAATCTTATTATCAACAGCAAATCTCAAGACCTAATTACTTTTCCATCTACAATCGGCCACAAAATTTTGAGACCATACCTTGATCACTCTCAGGCATATCAACACAACTAACTCGCATCCACAATTCGATAGAAATACCCACACACATTCTCCTGTCCGGCTGTCTCCACCTCTTTCTCAATTTCATGCCATAACCACATCTACTACTACATTCACACAACACCATATATATCTGTATAAAACCGCAGTACCCCAGACAGGGCACGCCCATAAGAACACATACCAAAACCACTCCTCGTCTTGCTCTTACCTCATTACAACATTACTAAACACTTTCCCCTGCACTCCCTTTACTTCATCACCTTTTTATATATCAAAACACACACTCTAACCAACCTCTAACTACACCCATCCAATAATCATACTAAAACTGCATTATCTCATTAATGTTTAACTTGCAATTTATAACAATTACTAACGAACAAAATTAATACTCTAACTACTTGCAGGTACACAACTTCCATAACTCAACCCACCACAAGCCTCCGACTCCTTCCTTGGCAGCCTCCCCTGTTCCTTCCCCCTCGGACAACACAACCACAAGAACATCACCCACATACACAGTATGATTTACTACCCAGCAGCCCTATTAACCAATAATCGAAACCCCCTCCTTCGCTCAAGAACATCACTGCTACGCCCCAACTCAATACTATACTATTAATGCACACACAGCAACCACATACACACGGAGACTACTGCCACACACATACGCACGCTGTTCAACCATGAACACACACACACACACTTCGTATCAATAACTTCACCATCAACTCGACCCACACCCTAACCTCAATCCAGCCACTACACATACCCGAGCAATACACACTAAAACTCGCATATACATACGCCACAACAGCATGTATAAACGTGACACACACCAGCCAAGTCATCACCCTTTCGGCCACACTAACAGTTGCAGCATCACATATACAGTCACACAATCTCTTCCACCTCCCTTCAAGCTATACCATCCACGACCAGAAAATTCGCCTTTCCCTCTTTGTTCTCTCGACTTCACTGCCTTACAACTCAATACACACCTTCGAAACACCCCAAACACTAGCACCATCACTCCTCTTCTTTCTTTTCCGCCTTCAACTTGCCTTCCTCCCCTGCTCCTATGAACATCACCACTCGACATAACTCTTCTCTCTAACCCCCCCTCAGCTCACCTCCTTACAAACCCAACAACCCTCATCAACACTAACCTCACAAAAAGAACACATATACTACTCCACCAATCATCATCTCTATAAAGAAAACCTTAAAATCAACAACAAAACAGCGTATAACAGTCGATCAAGAACAGTAATTACAACAATTAAGAGAATCAATTCTTTTCATCTATTCATAGAATACACACACACACGCCCATTTACATACCAATATATACATATAGGTAGATGAAGAAAGAGATGGAGAGAGATGTATGGGAGATATTAGAGAGAGTTTTCGAGAGAGAGAGGAAGAAAAGTCGAGAGAGTTCGAGAGAAACCGAACTGAGAAACTGAAATGGAAAAAGAAAGTTGGGTTCTCTGTTAATATAATTAGGAACAAAATTGGTAATTGAATAATTGTACTTTTTTGATAAAACAATTCAATTTAACTCTGTAAATTTATAAATTAAATAGATAGGTTTGAATAAAATATCAATATTATTTTTAAAATGTAGAAAATGAAATTATCTATCTCCCCATATTTTTAAAATATTTTTGGGATCAATGCTGAAGTAAATATGAATTTTACAAGATAAGATTCTTTAAATGCAATAAAACTCTTAAAATCATCCTAAAATATTTAAACACCCAAAATAAGTTTCCCGATAATTTTTAAAACTAAATAATATCACAAAGAAAATATTTCAAAAGATTCCATGATTTTTAATCCCTCCGATGATTTTATTAAATTTACAGAGGATCCAAAAATACATGATTTAAATATTTTTAAATCCTCAAAAATACAAATAAAAATACATCGACCTTCACGGATCATACTAATCATCATATAATCAGACAAACATAACTTCACCCATATTCCACTTTCCAACAATACTCACATAATAATATTCATAATTTATATAAAATAAATTATTCGAAATTTGAAATTTTCTAGGGCGTTATATCCTTCCCCCTTTAATAGGATTCTGTCCTCAGAATCAACGGTAAGGACACCAATAACAATTTCCTCAAACATCTTACTTTCACTTCCCAGGTTGCCTCTTCAACTCTACGATTCCATCATACTAACTCATTCATTAATAAGCTCATTCTGCGAGATTTACAATTCCAAAATAACTTTAAACTTTGACTTCCGAGTCTTTTTAACTCTAGTTGTTTAACTCACGGAAACGAATATCTTTCCTCGACAATCGATATACTTATTCGCGTAGTGAACCATACTCTGCGTCAAAACTTATATCACCACGTAAATCTTTCGCGATAATACTGCCGTGCATTTTGCCTATATTTACCACGATCTACACTTGCGCTTGGTATCATTCCCACGCTTTACTTATAACCACACGACTTTAAATAGAACTTTGAGAAAAAATCTCCAGAAATTCTCTGATCGTTCCATTCTGCTTTCAAGTACTATGTCGATCGAGAAGGGAATAATCAAAAGTTTCTTCTTGTCTTTAATCCCATATTCTTACCGAGTACCCTAATTTGGGAACTTAACATTATTTCTTCCACTTTCCGTTATCTCCTTGCAATCGAATACTATAACCAACCACGTACGCCCTCATATACACATCAAGCATAATTCAATTAACAACTGGATTCTCTTTCTTATAAAATAGTCTGGTTTGCCGAATCTTTGGAGGGCATAGCCTCGATTATTTTCAGCTTTGGATCACTAACACACTTGTCACCTTGATTGTGACTTCACTTAATACCACCACAATATTGATATATCCCATTTATTACCAATTCTTCTGCCATCACAACTTCACTCGATACTCATCACGAAGCACTTCTTCAACGATTTCCAACAACTCCCGCTTTTATCAACATGAATCTTTCACTTAACCTGCATCGCCACTTATTTATATCTCCTGAAATGAACTTTCCTCAGATAAAATTCTGAGATAAAGAATATTAAGACATCTTTAATCATTCTTACTTCTCTTTCACGTGCAATGTTACTCGAGAAGGGATAATCAGAAAATCTCTATCTATCCTTAATCCCATTGTTTTGCTGAGTGACCGTTCGAACCAATAACCATTCTCCTTAGTTCATACATATTTCATTCGTAATACGTTATTCCGTTTCCTCTGGAATCAACTTTTAATTGTCCACTCTGCATACTTGACGGGTCCTCAAATTTGACTTTACACGTTGTGACTTCAACATTTAACACCACTCACATTAGGATTCTGCATACTTGGAACCTTTTCAAGGTCATTCTCCATTGGATTGCATACGCTTTACGAGTCTTCAAACATTTTATATGTGATGTACGATCATATTAATTTCTTCGCTCGGATGCCGTTTGAAAGCTTATTTACTGAAATCTGATTTGACTTAATCATCTCCTTTCTGCTACCTTCTACTTATACAAAACGACTTCATTCCTTTGATATATCAATTTCTTGATCGTCTTGATTGCTAAGACTTCTATATCTGTTTTCGACTTCAGAACATCATTTTCCACATTTCTTAAGATCGAAATCTCCCCTTCATTAATAGGAAATAAATCCAATCCTAAATCATATTTGACTCCTTTTATAGTCGTCACCATCCATTTCCTGATAACTTACCTTATAATCGCATTGAGTTTCTCGATTCTTGATAATTATAACCGTAGTCTTATTATACTTTCTTCATAATTCCACTAAGATTAATATGATACTATTCTGACAAAAAATTTCCATCTTTCCAAGCTCATAACACATTACTTTGACTTCTGACTCTACTACTTATCATCATACTACCCTTCTGGTTACAACCACAACTTCCCACATTTCTCTCAATAAAATCTCTAGGGGTTTTACTCCCGAAATCTTACCTTCTGACCATGGGATCTCGTTAATTTCTGCAAATTCTCTTTCTATAGGCAACTACGGTGCCTTTTCTCTTCTAACTCCACATCTTCAGGATTCCACATTCTTTTCTTAACTAAATTCTGCATGTCTTATTTAGTCACTTCTGGAAACTTTCTGATTTCTCTGCCTTCCAACTTACTGATATTCTACTTCATCCCGGTTAACTTTCTACCATCTTTGTTAACCATGACTTCTCACACTGGCTTTGCATAAGTCATTTACTCCACAAATTCACCTTATCCCTCATTCAGTCTTAACCTTGATAATTCTTACCAACCTTTCCGTTCTGCCTTACTCTGTTTTACTCAAATCATCTCTCTTTGATTCTACCATTTTATGGTATTCCATTTACTACCTCTACCTTACAATAGAGGTCTAAAACAATCCTTCTTTAACATTGAATGTCTTATACCAACACCTTCATTATTATTCTCTTTTCGCCCTTTTTACTATATCTGCGATAATGTGCTCTCATTTACTGCTGTTTCTGTTATTCACTTCTTATTAGTCTGACCTCCTGTTCATGATTCCTTGAATCAGTACTTATTCACATTTGACATAACACATCCGTCTTAACCACCAAATTCTTGAACTTACATAACCAGTTCTTCATCAACACCATTGTAGTTTCAATCACTTATGACGTTGTCGCGTCTAGCTTCGTACCCCGTTATCATTAGAAATTTTGAAATCATCAAAGCTCCGACAAAGGAGGTCAACGAAATGAATGGGGTATCAATATGAATATATACTGCGTGTATTTGATAAAACTTTTATAAGGGAATTCAACTGAGAGATCAATATGATCTCTGAACTATTTTCAGGTTGCATTTGTCACTAGGTTAACCACCATAGTACATAAAGATGGCCAGTCTTTAGTACTTTCATGACAAACACAATCAGTGGCGTCCCACTGGACTTCTATCACAAAGATTAGATGTCCCTGAATCCCTATCTACATAGGTTGTTCATCTCAGCTGGAATAGAGAAAATCAAGTATTCATGATAATGGAAAGGATTCAAGAGTTTCAAAAATCTTCATGCAAAGCTGGATCAAATACCATCTGAAATATTTTTTTTTTTCCAAAAGAATGGGATTAAATTCGAATAAATCCGATATAGAAGACTCATCATCAATGGATGTATAGAAGACTTTTCAATAGATGGTTCAATGATTAATCAAGCAAACATTCAAGAAATTCCTAATTATTCATAACCTCACTCTTGTCGGCTAAGCACTAATATACTTAGCTGCCAAAACCGGCTGGACTACAATGAGTTGAATAAATAAGAAGATCTCAATTCATTCTCGATTGTGAACCATCACTGCGTAACGAATGCCTCAGCAACGATACTAACCGAGAATTAATTTACGATAATTCAAAGAAAGAATAGGAAATTTCTTCAGATAATGACTTTGAACGAATTAATAATTAGGGGTGCACAACTACGCTTAACCTTCAATCCTTGCTAATACTTGCTTCTTACTTCGCATTCTTAACCTTCTCGTACTATCTCCGAAACGTTCACATCGAAACTAATCTCGTAGGATGTCCTAAATTCTACGCGAAAATCTCGAGATAACGTCTCCCGAACTGATAACTCCAGCTGTTTACTTAGCTTAAGCTGCTTCAGATTCACTGTTTTGCTAATAGCTCGATCCGTAAACGATTCGAACATCTACTCGCACGATATGCCGAAAGACCGATTAACGTCGCGACGCTTATCGAAGTATCCTAACGCGATCCTTATCCTAAACCGTTCTACTCGAATTCTATCTTATACTCGTACCCTAACTCTCCTAATCTGTTTCAGTGACCATAACCTGTAGCTCTGATACCAACTTGTAACACCCCCTCTAACCAACATAAATAATACGTACCTTTTATAATAACTTAACCATTTTTTTTTCAGGAGAATTTTGGAAAATTTTGACATGATGTATTCATAATTAGGACTAACCACCTGTCCAGGTCAACAAAACCCATCCAACTATAACCAAACCTGCTCATATGCATAATAATAACAAAATTTATAAAGAAATATAACTCTGACTAACCAAGACCGCTAACAGGTTATGGTATGAAACAAATTATCGAATTTAATTTTACAATCCAACCTCAGAATATAATGTTTACAATTTCTGTAAATTAAAAAGATCACTATCTAACTAGATATCCCACCTCAACAAATCCCAATTCACTGTCCAACGAAATCTATGCCTCGAACGTCTCCTCTCGCTGCCTATAGAGCAATACCAACTGACCACTAGTTCCTCTGATCATCTCTAACAACTGGAGAAATAAACAGAAGCAAGAGTGAGCCAACAATGCTCAGCAAGTGTAAATAGTGATGACAATTTCAATAACGATGACAATTTTGATAAACAAATGAGTTTCATCTCGTTCTATGAAAGAATCAGTGATATCAACTTTTAAATTGCCACAAGGGCCAGCAATTTACCATTAATAAAGTGCAACAGAAACTAGAACTGATAAGAGTTTCGATATCAATATTATAAAAACGGACTTCCAAAGAGTCAAGAAACAACATCCCAATATCAGAGTATAGACTAGAATTGGAATTTTTATATATTTTAAAAAAACATCATCAAGGTTAGGCTGCTGATCAGTCACGCACTAACCCCCCCCCCCCGGACAAATGCACACAGCAATGTCCTTTAATGGATCCACGACACACATTGGCCTAAACTTCTGACCACGAATCTGGTCTCCCCGAAGGGACTCCTCTTGACCATTAATATGGTCTCCCCGAAGGGACATCTATTTTAAAAAAAAACATTCCAATTCTAAATCCAACGCACTAGGTGTCGGAACAATCGACCACCCTTAACACAACAACTAATTCGAAACTCACAACCACATCCTTAAACTCACTGATAACAGATCAGCCCAGTATAAGGAATTCCAATTCTATAACGAACGCACCAGGGGTCGGAACAATCGACAACCCTTGCCATATCAACTAACTTGGAAACTCACGTTCCAGAATAATTCAAAATTCGAGAGTCAATACAGAATTCATAATCAACAGGTGTCGACGAGTTCGACACGATAAATGGGTAATAAATGAAGAACAACAATCTAAAAGGTATCGACAAGTTCGATACGAATAATTGGGGTCATAACATCATTAAATAAATTGACAGAAGAATTTACTAGCAACATGATTAACAACAAACGAGGATATACAACAAAACAAGGATATAGTCAAGTGCTAATCATTTAATAAATTTCTCCAACATCTAGAAAAGTTTGGACTAAATTGGGTAAGTTAAGTGGTTCAGAATGAACATTTTTAAGATAAGTTCAGAATAATTAATCGTAAATCAGTTTGAAGAAAACATCCCTTAAAGAGGGTCCATCGGGTAAAAATGTCAAAATCAGGAATTATGCCAAAAGACTTTTATAAGAATTAAAATCTTGGATTTTCTCTGTTTAGAAAGGTTCTTAAATATTTTTGAAGAAAATAAAAGAAAAGGGCACTCTACTAAGGAATCCAATAACATACCATGATTTAAAATATCTTTGAAGAGAAAGGGTCTTTGTAAGATCATATGAAAATTTGCACTTGAACTATAGGTAGAATTATAAACATTTGCACGTTATTTGAGAAGGATGTCACTTTGTAACCATAATTTGACAAACACATTGATATATAAACAGAACATAATTGCATCACTTGAATAATAAGTGAGGAGCGATAACACTTGCCTCAGTACATGAAGTTTCCAATATCTCGATTCTTTACTCATTGCACCTCAGTCCCTATTCCATTTTACGTTGATCTTTCTTCGATCACACATCCGTCTTTCCTTTATCGCTTGCCATTCTCTACAAGAGCACACTCGTCAATCCCCATAATTCTCCCCTTCTTTTATCTTCCATCTACACGTCCACTGGCTCTCAACCGACCTCCTATCTGTACCTATATACAAATACTATTTCAGTACGCACATAATCGTATTTGTTTAACTCGTTCTACCCCAAACGCGTCCTATGACGCATTACACGTTAACACAAATAACATATATTATCGACTTATACTAATACCTTATAATCCATATAGCACATTGATTCACAAATAGTTTACTTCAATATCAACTCCACTTAAAATCAAATCTTAACCATCAAATCTCTTCTTACTGCTCTTAACATGCTCCGGCTCCAAGATGGATAACGTACCATAATAAATCAAATAAATTACCATCTTTACTACCAGTTCAACCATAACACACAATTGGGACTGGAAACCAAATGTCAAGCCTCCGCAATTAATGAAACTCAACTTATACTTGTCTCTAAAACAAATTTTCCATATCAACCTTTAACATCATTACTTACCTATGAAATTAATTATCACAAACAATTCAAATATACAATAAATACAGAATCTTATTATCAACAGCAAATCTCAAGACCTAATTACTTTTCCATCTACAATCGGCCACAAAATTTTGAGACCATACCTTGATCACTCTCAGGCATATCAACACAACTAACTCGCATCCACAATTCGATAGATATACCCACACACATTCTCCTGTCCGGCTGTCTCCACCTCTTTCTCAATTTCATGCCATAACCACATCTACTACTACATTCACACAACACCATATATATCTATATAAAACCGCAGTACCCCAGACAGGGCACGCCCATAAGAACACATACCAAAACCACTCCTCGTCTTGCTCTTACCTCATTACAACATTACTAAACACTTTCCCCTGCACTCCCTTTACTTCATCACCTTTTTATATATCAAAACACACACTCTAACCAACCTCTAACTACACCCATCCAATAAATCATACTAAAACTGCATTATCTCATTAATGTTTAACTTGCAATTCATAACAATTACTAACGAACAAAATTAATACTTTAACTACTTGCAGGTACACAACTTCCATAACTCAACCCACCACAAGCCTCCGACTCCTTCCTTGGCAGCCTCCCCTGTTCCTTCCCCCTCGGACAACACAACCACAAGAACATCACCCACATACACAGTATGATTTACTACCCAGCAGCCCTATTAACCAATAATCGAAACCCCCTCCTTCGCTCAAGAACATCACTGCTGCGCCCTAACTCAATACTATACTATTAATGCACACACAGCAACCACATACACACGGAGACTACTGCCACACACATACGCACGCTGTTCAACCATGAACACGCACACACACACTTCGTATCGATAACTTCACCATCAACTCGACCCACACCCTAACCTCAATCCAGCCACTACACATACCCGAGCAATACACACCAAAACTCGTATATACATACGCCACAACAGCATGTATAAACGTGACACACACCAGCCAAGTCATCCCCCTTTCGGCCACACTAACAGTTGCAGCATCACATATACAGTCACACAATCTCTTCCACCTCCCTTCAAGCTATACCATCCACGACCAGAAAATTCGCCTTTCCCTCTTTGTTCTCTCGACTTCACTACCTTACAACTCAATACACACCTTCGAAACACCCCAAACACTAGCACCATCACTCCTCTTCTTTCTTTTCCGCCTTCAACTTGCCTTCCTCCCCTGCTCCTATGAACATCACCACTCGACATAACTCTTCTCTCTAACCCCCCCCTCGGCTCACCTCCTTACAAACCCAACAACCCTCATCAACACTAACCTCACAAAAAGAACACATATACTACTCCACCAATCATCATCTCTATAAAGAAAACCTTAAAATCAACAACAAAACAGCGTATAACAGTCGATCAAGAACAGTAATTACAACAATTAAGAGAATCAATTCTTTTCATCTATTCATAGAATACACACACACACGCCCATTTACATACCAATATATACATATAGGTAGATGAAGAAAGAGATGGAGAGAGATGTATGGGAGATATTAGAGAGAGATTTCGAGAGAGAGAGGAAGAAAAGTCGAGAGAGTTCGAGAGAAACCGAACTGAGAAACTGAAATGGAAAAAGAAAGTTGGGTTCTCTGTTAATATAATTAGGAACAAAATTGGTAATTGAATAATTGTAATTTTTTGATAAAACAATTCAATTTAACTCTGTAAATTTATAAATTAAATAGATAGGTTTGAATAAAATATCAATATTATTTTTAAAATGTAGAAAATGAAATTATCTATCTCCCCATATTTTTAAAATATTTTTGGGATCAATGCTGAAGTAAATATGAATTTTACAAGATAAGATTCTTTAAATGCAATAAAACTCTTAAAATCATCCTAAAATATTTAAACACCCAAAATAATTTTCCCGATAATTTTTAAAACTAAATAATATCACAAAGAAAATATTTCAAAAAGATTCCATGATTTTTAATCCCTCCGATGATTTTATTAAATTTACAGAGGATCCAAAAATACATGATTTAAATATTTTTAAATCCTCAAAAATACAAATAAAAATACATCGACCTTCACGGATCATACTAATCATCATATAATCAGACAAACATAATTCACCCATATTCCACTTTCAAACAATACTCACATAATAATATTCATAATTTATATAAAATAAATTATTCGAAATTTGAAATTTTCTAGGGCGTTATATTTGGCATGTTTGAGGTGACAAGGTGTTGGGCAATTTTTCCAAACTCAGGAATCTGATCCACAACTAAGCTTTGAAGTGCTTCTACCATCAATTGTGGTGGAACAGACCCTGATATTGAAGCACTGTCATGTTGCACAAGCTTCAGCCATTGTGACGGAAAGTCAGAGCTAGAGCTAGGCAAGCTAGACTCCTCAGTTACAGATGCAACTTCTGTAACCTGATGGATTGACTCTACTACTGTTGTCTCCACAGGAGTGGGATGAGTTACAACAGTATTTGACACAGGCACAGAGTCTCTAGTGAAAACTAGTGAATCCTCTGTGTTTGTGATGGTATCATCAGGATATGCCCCAGCTTGCATTCCATCACCATCTAAATGTGGTTCCTGGGTGGTGATCAAAGTGTCATGCACTAAGTCACTTGAATCCATTGGCTCACCAAGAGAAAGGAATTCTTGGTGATCAATGCCTTGCTCCTCAATTGCTTGAGTTGCAGGTTCCAAAGAAATTTGAGGTGTAGATTCTGGAAGAGAAGTGTTGTTTAGATTTGATTTTGGCAACTCCCCCTGAGAGATAGAGGGAGTTTCAAGTGTGATGTGCTCTCCACTCAGTGTTGTGCCAGCCTTATCACTCCCTTATGCTGACTCAGTACATGTAGGTGCATTGGGGAGGATGCTTGATTCTATAGATGCACCCTGTTGAGAGGATACATCTAGTGAGCTGTTTGCCCCTGATTTTACAACTTCAGCCATTTGTGTGGCTGAAGAGGTGGTTTTAGATTTTTTCTTCTTTGGCCTCTGTAAGGGTGACTCAGGTTCCTCACTTTCTATGCCTAATTCTACAGCCAATGCAGCTTCAGATAAGATGGTTAAAGGTGCAGAAGCAACCTATTTTCTCTTCTTCTCCTTTTTACTAACACCACCCTGTTGAGAGGATGATGCAGATGGCTCTGTGTTTGGTAGAGTGTTTGGTTGAGGTGGTTGGTTAGCAGACCCTGGGTTAGCATTTTGTTCTACTTGCTTGGGCCTGGCTAACTCAGACTTGGAGGCAAATGTTGGCATTTTGTGGGGGTAAGACTCAAATAACTTATGCTTATGAGGGGTTATTACAAGTCTTACATCCACATCATTCCTAGTATCCAAATTACCAAAAATAAGTTTGGTCATGGATCTAGGGTAGCCTATTCTAGTTTTATCTAAACCAGGTAAATCAGCCACATTTTTATCTAAATAATTAAGTACAGACTGAATGAATCTAGGAAAGAAGATATCATTACTTCTCTTGGTTGTGTTCTTACCAAGTTTTCCATAAAGCTCCTGCATTATGAGCTTTCCAACATCAATCTTCCTATCATAGGCAAGTGAGTAGCCTATCTATTTAACAGGAGCACTCAATTGGTCAAAGCTAGATTTCCTTCCACTGAATACTTGCAGGAGTGTGGCAAACACATAGCTCCACTCTTTTCTCAGATGCGCCCGTTTCAGGTTTCCAACCTTGATGGTGTCTGAGTACCTTATCAGGTCAAAGAATTCCACCAGTTGACCATCTGTTACAAGGCCATTATACTCATCCTGGTGAAGACCCAAGTGTTGGGACAATCAGATCGTGGCCCTGCGATTTTTGATACAATAAATTAACGAATACAAATACAAAAGTCACCTTGTTAACGGTTGATTCCACGCTCTTCTATTGTATTCCCAAACTCCCTTGAGCGAAGTGTGGCCTTCGTCTTCTCAAGTTAACCTCTCTTCTTGCTCCTAGGTGGCTACAATATTTTTTTCAACCAACCCTAGCAAGAAGAGAATAAGAATATATATAGGGCTACAATAGGGATCATGGATAATTAGGTTAGGCCTTCTAATTACATCTTGGGCCTAGCCCAATGTAATTAAATATTAATTCAATCCACTAAAGAATTAATATTTGCACTACCTTTCCTAATACCGCAACTTAATTATTTAATTGGGTTCCAATATTATTTGCTTATTAAATTCCCCATGTTTAAAATAGCGCATGCCCATTAATTAAATAAATTACTGATAATTTATTTAATTAATATCTTTTATCCTTGATTATCCACTCAACCTTTATTTAATTATGCCGAAATAAATTCCACCTGCAGGGTTTCACATAATTAAATCTTTTTGAGCTTTCAAGGGGACATCATTAACCCGAATATTATCAGGACATGGATTCCTTCTATAAATAATATCCACCATGTATATAATTCCATCACCCAAAATATAATGATATAATTCAAAAGAATTATTTCATATATAAATCAAAGCATGTAAATAATATACACGTGTCAATTACTATATCCGGATTAAGAACCTAAGCATTAATAATAACATAGAATCTTAGTTCTCTTTCTTAATCAGTATAAGGGAACAATTCTAAATTTGATCCTGTTCAATATACACAAAGTATATTAGTATTATTTATTAGTCAATATAAACTAATCTAAATAATACTACAGCCATGCCAGTGGATTGTCCAACACCACCTGTGCTGTGAACCTTATTATATTATATAAACCGTATTTAACAATCTAATATTCTGTATCCCATTTGATACTAGATTGTCCACAATATATAATATCAGACAACATGTAAACATTCAAATGATTCTCAATAAAACTGGGCCAGAAATGAATGTATATACTTCAAATAAATATTTTCAGTATACCCTAATAATCTCCCACTTATACTCAAAATATTCTATGAGTATATCAGTGTTTATTTAATCCACTATTACACTGAAAACTATGTGTCCATCCATCTGACTCCTATCGCTTCCACATGCCTGTCAAAAACCTTGGCTGGCAAGCTCTCTGTGAAAGGATCTGCCCGGTTGTCTTCTGATGATATGTGAGCCACAACTATGTCTCCTCGCTTTACGATTCCTCGTATGAGATGATACTTACGTTCAATATGTTTAGCTGCTTTGTGGTCTCGTGGTTCTTTTGAATTTGCCACAGCACCAGTGTTGTCACAATACACTGTCAGACTCCTAGGCAAATTAGGTACCACATCTAAGTCCAAAAGGAAGTTCCTGAACCATACAGCCTCCTTTGCAGCCTCAGAGGCCGCCACGTACTCGGCTTCCATAGTAGAGTCTGCAATGCATTTCTGCTTTACACTCCTCCATATAACGGCTCCACCTCCCAAAGTAAAAACATATCCCGAGGTTGATTTCCTCTTATCCCTATCTGATTGAAAATCTGAATCTGTATATCCCAAAGGAAATAGATCTGAGGCCTTGTAAATTAACATATACTCCTTAGTCCTTCTCAGGTACTTGAGTATAGTTTTTACTGCACTCCAATGTTCCTGACCTGGGTTCGACTGATATCTACTAACCATGCCTGCAGCAAAGCAGATGTCAGGTCTCGTACATAACATAGCATACATTAAGCTTCCACATGCCGAAGCATAAGGAACTGCTTTCATGCTCTCTATATCCTTAGGTGTCGAAGGACACTGCTCCTTGGATAGAGCAACTCCATGCTTAAAAGGTAGAAAACCTTTCTTAGAGTTCTGCATGTTAAAACGAGCTAATACTTCATCAATGTAAGGCTCTTGAGATAAAGCCAACATCCTTTTCTTGCGATCCCTTATTACTTTGATCCCAAGGATGTATGCCGCTTCGCCTAAGTCCTTCATGTCAAATTGTTTGAACAACCATGCCTTTACTGATGACAACATCTTAACATTGTTTCCAATGAGTAAAATGTCATCTACATATAGTACTAGAAAAACCACTGCATTACCCTCACTTCTCTTATACACGCATGACTCGCTTGGACTTTGATCAAATCCATATGACTGGACTGCCTGATCAAAACGAATATTCCAGTCCCTAGAAGCTTGTTTAAGTCCATAAATAGACCTCTTAAGCTTACAAACCAGATGCTCTTGGCCTTCTTTAATGAATCCTTTTGGTTGTTGCATATAGATGGTTTCCTCAAGACTTCCATTAAGGAAAGCTGTCTTGACATCCATTTGCCAAATCTCGTAATCGAGATGAGCTGCTATAGATAAAAGAATCCGGATCGACTTAAGCATAACAACTAGTGAAAAGGTTTCCTCATAATCGATTCCTTCTTTCTGAGTATACCCTTTCGCAACAAGTCGTGCTTTCCAGGCTTTCACCTTTTTGTCAGATCCTCTTTTCTTCTTGTAAATCCACATACTTCCAATGGGTTTTATACCTTTGGGCGGTTCCACGAGCTCCCAAACTTGATTGGAATACATAGATTCCATCTCAGATTCCATTGCCTTTTGCCAAAGATTTGCATCTTTATCTAGAATTGCCTGTTCGTATGTCCTGGGATCCTCATCATGTTCACCAGAGACCAAGTCCGAGGACTCTCCCAAAAACATGAATCTATCTGGTTGTTGAACAACCCTCCCACTACGACGAGGCACTGGTGCAGTATTAGTGTCAAGTTGTGCATTTTCTTGTTGTTGTTCTACTTGTACTATTGGCACTTGGGGATTATCTGTCCCTCCCACTAATTCCTCTAAAACAACACTACTCATGGGTTTGTGGTTCATTATATAGTCTTCCTCTAAGAATCTGGCATTGGTGCTAACAATGACATCTCGATCCCTAGGACTATAAAATGAATAACCTTTCGTCCCCATGGGATAGCCTACAAACAGCCTTACTTCTGTGCGAGATTCTAGCTTAGTCGCGTTCTTGTTAAGCACATGTGCTGGACAACCCCAAATCTGAATATGTCTTAGACTTGGTTTGCTACCAGTCCACAATTCTATTGGAGTCTTGGGAACCGACTTAGAAGGTACCAAGTTCAGAAGATAAGCCGCTGTTTCTATAGCATATCCCCAGAACGACTTAGGTAAACTTGAATAACTCATCATTGATCTAACACTCTCCAAAAAAGTCTGATTCCTTCTTTCTGCTACACCATTCTGCTGAGGTGTGCCAGGTGCAGACAACTGGGATGTAATCCCATTTTCTGATAAATAGTCCCTAAATTCTCCAAGCAAGTATTCACCACCACGATCTGATCGTAGTGACTTGATACATTTTCCAAGATGTCGCTTCTCCGCATTTGCTTTGTACTCTTTGAATTTTTCAAAGCACTCAGACTTGCAGCGCAACAAATAAATGTATCCATATCTAGAATAATCGTCAATGAAAGTGACAAAATACTCATAACCTCCTCTTGCTTGGATACTCATAGGACCACATAAATCAGTATGAACCAATTCTAATACTCCTTTGGCTCTATTCCCTTTTGCTTTAAAAGGTCTATTAGTCATCTTACCTTCCAAGCAGGATTCACAAACTGGAAATGGCTCCACTGCCAACGAGCCTAATGGCCCATCTACTACCAGTCTTTGAATCCTCCTCAAGTTAATATGACCTAATCTTAAGTGCCAAAGATATGTTTGGTTCAATCCAGAAGGTTCCTTTCTTTTATTTGAGCTAGAAAATGCGTTATTTATTTCCCTATGTTGCAATGTTGGTTGGCTAGGATTAATAATATACAAATTGTCTTGCAATGTACCAGAACATATAACTCGTTTATTCATCATAATAGAAACATTATGATCCAAACAAACATTATAACCATCCATAGCAAGTTTAGAAACCGAAATCAAATTCCTTCTAAATGAAGGTACATAAAGACAATTGTTCAAAACCAAAATCCTATCATCGCCAAAAGATAAAGTAATTATTCCAACAGCAACTACTGCTACTTTCGTAGCATCTCCCATGAACACATATATCTCGCCATCTCTAAGCATTCTGGTTTGCTGGAACCCCTGCATAGAGTTACAAACATGGTCAGTGGCTCCTGTATCTACACACCAAGTGCCCGTAGATATAGCCGCTATATATGTTTCCGTAACTAGAGAAAGAGACATACCAGTATTGTTTGTCTTCTTAGGAAGAGGACAATCCTGTTTCCAGTGACCTGACTGCTTGCACCTGAAGCACTTGCCCTTAGGCTTTTTCACACCACCTTGAACTCCCACTGCATTAGCAATCTTTCCAGCTTTCTGTGTCTGAGTCTTTTTCTTCTTCTTACCTTTCGGCTTAGATGAAGAAGATTTCTCAGCCACATTCACTTGAACATTCTGTTTAAAGAGTCCTTCAACTGCCTGAAGTTCTGTCAGAAGTTCCGCGAGACTATACATCCTTTTGTTCATGGTGTAATTCAAGCGAAACTGCTCAAAACTTTTGGGCAAGCTCATAAGGATGATATCGATCTGGGTTTCCCCATCAATATCAGCACCAAGGATCTCCATCTCATTCAGATGAGACATCATCCTGAGAACATGATCCCTTACAGGTGTTCCTTCAGCCATCTGAGTGTTCATTAAAGCCTTCATTGCTACTTGCCTAGCAGCCCTATTCTGTTCTCCAAAAAGTTCCTTGAGATTAAAGAGCATATCTGAAGCCGTGGCCATAGCCTGATGCTGATGCTGCAAAACACCCGACATTGCTGCCAGAATGTAACATCGCGACATCTCATCGGCCTTAACCCACCGCTTATAATACTCCTTATCACTTTCAGGAGCATCTTCAGCAGGCTGATCTGGCTTGGGTTCATAAGTGCAAAATTTGTACTCCTCTGCAGTCAACACTATGTCCAAATTACGTTTCCATTCAATATAGTTTGGTCCCGTAAGTTTGTTATCCTTAAGTATGGTGAATAGTGGATTAAAGCCCATAATGATCTAATCCTGAGAATCATACATGTAACACATAATCAGAGAGTTGCACAAATCTTAAAACCTGTTGGTTTCCTCTAACAATTAATTAAAATTAATGCACTAATATTTAAACACCATAAGTATCTGGTATGCCACGATGGGTGACATATATACCACTTAAATTCGTTTAAATATTACTTCGGTCCTATTACTAAATAATACGCCACGTTAGGGTGGACTATATATTATTTTTCATAGCTAAGTGTATACCATTATCAAATCTTAAATTAATAATAATAAGACCGGATGCCACCATTAAATATTTCAAATCAATAATCGATAATAGGATAATTCCCAGATCGGGGGGAGCATTGTCAAGAGGCGTCACTTAAGACCCCTTTCTAGACAGAATCATCCTTTCTCTCAATATCGAAAATCTATATTCAATCATTGGTACCCTTCTAATTAATCGAATTCTATGAAACTTGGTACGCCACGTTTGGGTGGACTATATACCTTTCAATATTCGTAATTTAATTTAAGAAGTTTGCTCTAGTAATATCCATAACACTACCTGACACCATAAATCATACGCCACGATGGGTGGACATGTATACAATTTATATTCGCCTTGGTGTTAAATTACATACAAACAATAATGGAGACCATGGGATTTAATTCCAAATTAATTCCCTCACCCACTTAGTATTTTTATTTAAAAATTGAGGAATTTTATCTAGCATGCATCGCCTTATGTTATTTAATCATAGTCCACATGTATCAAAATACACAAAACACATAACATAACAGCATGCTATTCATGATTAAAGCATAATAAATAAATACTATGTCCATGTCGTCCTAATTATGTTAAACATGCAATTAAAAAATAATTACACACATAATTAACAACATACATAAATAATTAATTAAAGCAATAATCAAAAAATCAGTGGAAATAATTAAAATAAAATTTTCCACTATTATGGCCCCTTGAAAAAAAATTTCAGCCCTTTATTCTGCCGAAAAAAATATTTTCTGCCATCCAGACACTGTTGCGCATGCTGGTACTGCGTTACACACCTGCATTAGCTGTTGCGCAGGAGCTTCATGCGTTACAGGCCAAATACACACGTAACGCAGGTCTGACCTGCGTTACCGCCCTAGTCCAGTTTTTTCCACGCGCCGCATCATCTCTGTTCCTCTTTCTTTTGCCAGACTTCGATGCTACTACCGCCAGTAGTAATAATACGAACCCAGCAGTTGCGCAGCGGAGAAATTTTTTGTCTCCGTTTCAATTTTCGATCGCACATAGTTGTTACAAAACACCCGGATCTTAACAAAATCCATCAAACAATTACATAAAAAATAGATCTAATACAAAACTAATTTTGTAAAATCTATTCTAACACGATCAACCCTCGTGTGGATTACAATCACGATAAACCACGTGAAAACCAATTGCAAAAAATTAACCACGATTAAACCACGTGGGATCCAATCACATAATTAAATATACATGGCCATAATAGTGGATAACAACCTGCAAAACAAAATATACAAGCCTACCACTATATACATGCATATATAATTACGACATGGACATCGTATCAAAAATGGCATAACCATAGAACCTAGCTCTTGATGCCAATTGTTGGGACAATCAGATCGTGGCCCTGCGATTTTTGATACAATAAATTAACGAATACAAATACAAAAGTCACCTTGTTAACGGTTGATTCCACGCTCTTCAATTGTATTCCCAAACTCCCTTGAGCGAAGTGTGGCCTTCGTCTTCTCAAGTTAACCTCTCTTCTTGCTCCTAGGTGGCTACAATATTTTTTTCAACCAACCCTAGCAAGAAGAGAATAAGAATATATATAGGGCTACAATAGGGATCATGGATAATTAGGTTAGGCCTTCTAATTACATCTTGGGCCTAGCCCAATGTAATTAAATATTAATTCAATCCACTAAAGAATTAATATTTGCACTACCTTTCCTAATACCGCAACTTAATTATTTAATTGGGTTCCAATATTATTTGCTTATTAAATTCCCCATGTTTAAAATAGCGCATGCCCATTAATTAAATAAATTACTGATAATTTATTTAATTAATATCTTTTATCCTTGATTATCCACTCAACCTTTATTTAATTATGCCGGAATAAATTCCACATGCAGGGTTTCACATAATTAAATCTTTTTGAGCTTTCAAGGGGACATCATTAACCCGAATATTATCAGGACATGGATTCCTTCTATAAATAATATCCACCATGTATATAATTCCATCACCCAAAATATAATGATATAATTCAAAAGAATTATTTCATATATAAATCAAAGCATGTAAATAATATACACGTGTCAATTACTATATCCGGATTAAGAACCTAAGCATTAATAATAACATAGAATCTTAGTTCTCTTTCTTAATCAGTATAAGGGAACAATTCTAAATTTGATCCTGTTCAATATACACAAAGTATATTAGTATTATTTATTAGTCAATATAAACTAATCTAAATAATACTACAGCCATGCCAGTGGATTGTCCAACACCACCTGTGATGTGAACCTTATTATATTATATAAACCGTATTTAACAATCTAATATTTTGTATCCCATTTGATACTAGATTGTCCACAATATATAATATCAGACAACATGTAAACATTCAAATGATTCTCAATAAAACTGGGCCAGAAATGAATGTATATACTTCAAATAAATATTTTCAGTATACCCTAACACCAAGGCCTTGCTCATGTCCTCAGAGGTGATGTTGAACTCTTTACCAAGAATCTTGTAGTTAATAACATAGCCCAGACTCCCATCATCTAGAGCAACAGTTTCAGTAATTGCAGTGTTCCAAAATTGTTCTAGAATGTCTAGATACAGAGTTGGGTTGGCCGTAAGTGCTCCTTTGATATAAGATTCAGACATCCATTTGACAAAACACTTGTAATTAGCATTTGGAGCTTCGACATCACTTGAGAGATCGATGAAGTTGGTGTTGAATTTCACAGTTTCCATTGTTACAGAGAGAAGAGAATGAAGGTTGAAGAAGAAATTTAGCTTTTTGAGATTAGGGTTTTCAGGGGTTTTGGAACTTTAGATGCTTGAGAAATCGAATGAAATGAGTCGAATAGATGTAAAATTGTATAAGTATGAAGTATTTGAATTGTCAATTAGATATATGTTTTGTATCGACAAGTAAGGCATTCGAGAAGTGGAAAACAACTATTCGATAAGTCAAGAAAAGCTTATTCGATAACTCAAGTAGTTTGTAACTCACAGCTGGCAGTTATCTAACTTAGAAATAATTCTAAATTAAATAAAATATGTTTTTATGAGTGAATTAAAATTTTAGACCAAAAATCCAAAAACGATTGAAATTCAGCTAGAATTCAGCCTTTTCAAATGATTCGAGAACTCAAATACAGTATTCGAGAACTCAGTCATTAGAGAACTCAATTACCATATTTGAGAAGTCAAGAGCACCTCTATTTGATATCTCTAAAAGACTCTATTCGAGAACTCGAGAGTGCTCAAAAGAGACTTGTTAGAGATGTCGAGCAGTGAATCATTGGAGAAGTCTGACTTGTCGAAATATTCTTTTCACTCATAAAATTCAATTTTCACTATCTTTTAAAATTTACTAGACATATTCAATGAAGAATATTCTAACAAATTAAATAGTGATTTTCTCAAAATTTCGTAGAAATTTCAAGTTGACATAATATGATTTTCTAACATATGCAACAGATTTGAAATATTTATAAATCATATTTCAGCCAACACTTACTTCAAAAATATTGAAAATTTAGATAAAGTAAGTGTTTATTGCTGCAACAATCTAGGTGATATATTCACTTAGCCAGAATCTGAAGAATTCAGCATTCCAATCTCACTAACCAACCTTGTGAAGGTGGCTTCATCTAATGGCTTAGTGAATATGTCAGCTAGTTGTATATCTGTAGAGACATAATGCAACTCAATGGTTCCATTAGTTGCATGTTCTCTAATAAAATGATATCCGATGTCAATGTGCTTTGTCCTATAATGATTGACAGGATTGGCAACTATATAGATTGCACTTGTGTTGTCACACATGATTGGAATTCTTTCCAACACAAGTCCATAGTCTCTAAGTTGATTTCTAATCCAAAGCACTTGAGCACAGCAACTTCCAGCAGCTATGTATTCAGCCTCAGCTGTGGAAGTTGACACAGATTGTTGTTTCTTGCTATACCAAGAGACTAACTTTTGTCCAAGAAACTGTCAGCTACCTGAGGTGCTTTTCCTATCCACTCTGCATCCAGCATAATCAACATCAGAATAACCAACCAGATTGAACCCTGTGTCCTTAGGATACCATAAACCCAAGTTTGGAGTGCCCTTCAGATATCTAAAGATCCTCTTTATAGCAATCAAATGTGACTCTTTTGGATTTGATTGAAACCTTGCACACAAGCATGTAGCAAACATGATGTCTGGCCTACTTGCAGTGAGATAGTGTAAAGAACCAACCATGCCTCTGTAGACTGAGATATCCACTTTCTTGCCTTTAGCATCTTCATCCAATTTGGTGGCAGTGGTCATGGGTGTCTTTGCAGGTGAGCAGTCTTCTAAGTCAAACTTCTTCAATAAATCTTTGATGTACTTGGTTTGATTGATAAAAATGCCATCCTTCCTTTGACTAACTTGCAATCCAAGAAAGAATGTTAACTCTCCCATCATACTCATCTCATATCTGCTCTGCATGAGCTTAGAGAATTTCTCACACAGTTTCTCATTAGTAGAACCAAATATAATATCATCCACATAGATCTGAACTAGGATAATATCATCACCATGCTTCTTGTAGAATAGTGTCTTGTCCAATGTGCCTCTAGTGAATTGATTTTCAAGAAGAAATTGTGATAAAGTGTCATACCATGCCCTTGGAGCCTGCTTCAGTCCATACAATGCCTTAAGCAATATGTAGACAAATTCTGGGAAGTGTGGATCCTCAAATCCAGGTGGTTGTTGCACATATACTTCTTCTTCCAACTCTCCATTCAGAAATGCACTCTTGACATCCATTTGATATTCTTAAAATTTGAAAAAGCAGCAAATGCCAAGAATATTCTGATGGCTTCCAATCTAGCAACAGGGGCAAATGTCTCATCATAATCCATGCCCTCCTGTTGAGAATATCCTTTTGCAACCAAGCTTGCTTTGTTTCTTACTATCACACCATCTTCATCCATTTTATTCTTTAGAACCCATTTTGTTCCAACAATGGTTCTGTTCTTTGGTGCAGGCACAAGTTCCCATACTTTGTTTCTTTTAAATTGATTCAGCTCCTCTTGCATAGCAACAATCCAATCTGGATCCAACAGTGCATCATCAAGTTTCTTAGGCTCAATCTGAGATAGAAAACAACCATAGAGACACTCATTTTGAGTTTCTCTCCTAGTCCTCACGCCTGCATTTGGATCTCCAATAATTTGCTCTGCAGTGTGTGATCTATCCCATTTCCTTGAATGCTCAGTCTGACTTCTCAACCTTGATGTTGCTTCATCATCCAAGTCATGATTAGTTTCATTTCCTCCCCCTATGAAGTTGCTCTCATTCACATGTGTGTCTTGGATGCTTGTGTCTTCACTGTTGATTGACACAAATTCTTCTATTGCTTCATCATTCACTTGAGTTTGTTGAACTACAGTTTCAATCTCTTCATCAGAATCATCTAGATTTTCAAACTTAATGGATCTTTATCTTCATCATTGGCTTCTTCTAATCCAGGTAGTTTGCTGTCATCAAATGTTACATCTGTGCTTTCCATAATTTTCTTTTGACTGATGACATAAACTTTGTATGCAATTCTTTCCATAGAGTAGCCAAGGAAAATTCCTTCAAATGCCTTTGCATCAAACTTTCCAACATATTCTGAATTATCCTTCAGCACAAAGCATTTACTTCCAAAGTATGAACATACTTTAGAGTAGGCTTCTTTCCAGTCATCAAATTGTAAGGTGTCTTTCCAGTGTTTTTGTTGATGAGGGTTCTATTCTGGATATAGCATGCAGTGCTCACAGGCTCAGCCCAAAAACATGTAGGCATCTTTGCATCAAGTAACATTATTCTAGCAGCCTCAATTAGAGTTCTATTCTTTCTCTCAACTACTCCATTTTGTTGTGGAGTTCTTGGAGCTGAGAATTGTTGAGAAATGTCATTCTCTTTGCAAAATGCTTCAGGTAAGGCATTTTTGAACTCTGTTCCATTATCACTTCTCAATGCAATCACACTTGCATTGTTGGCTTTTGCTTCCTTATCAACTTTCTTTATGTGCCCAATGATTACTTGTGGAGCCTCATCTTTTGATGCTAGAAATTCCACCCATGTATATCTTGTAAAGTCATCAACCATCGCCAAAGCATACTTTTTTCTTCCTAGTGACATAATATTGACAAGCCCAAACAAATCCATATGAATTAGTTGCAGGGGCTTGGTTATTGATGTCAATGTTTTTGACTTGTGCCTTGATCTTTTCATCTTTCCTTTTTGACAAGCCTCACACACTCCTTCTTGACAGAATTCAAGTGTGGGCATGCCTCTCACTAACTCTCTTTTGACTAGAGAATTAATGGCTTTGAAGTTCAAGTGTGATAACTTCTTGTGCCACAGCCAACAGTCTTCACTTGATGCCTTTGAATAAAAGCAACAAACTTTGTACTTGCTTGCAGAATCCATATTGGCTACAAACAGGCTTCCCTTCCTAACTCCAGATAGAGCAAAATCACCAGTCTTCTTTTGGGTGATCAAACATTCATCTTTGTCAAAATTCACTTTGAATCCTCTATCAGTAAACTGACCAACACTTAGCAAATTATGCTTGAGTCCCTTGACTAGTGCTACATCTTCAATGATGACATTACCAACTTTCAACTTTCCACATCCCAATGTGTTACCCATGCTATCATCTCCAAAAGCAACCATTGGGCTAGCCTTCTCCTCATACCGTGATAGCAGGGCCATATCACCAGTCATGTGATTTGAGCATCCACTGTCCAAAATCCACATGACCTTCTTTTCATTTTCTTTGCCCTGCAAACACCAAGGTATTACTTCTCCTTTGGTACCCAAACAAGTTTGGGTCCATTTGACTTAGAAACAGTTTTATCATTAACCACATGCTTATCAACTTTATTGGTGTTAGTCTTCTTGTCACTGTTAGAAGTCTTAGAACCTGAGGTTTCAGACTTAGGTGATAGAGGTACCTTCCTAGGTCTAGGAGGACTTGAAGACTTTGACCTTGTGTAGTGTGTGTGAGAGTTGTGACTGATACAACCATCAATGAATTGCCTTCTCAGATTGAAACAGCTAGTCATAACATTCATATTGCATGGCATACAGTCAAATTTATCAAAGAATGGAGCATCTCTGTGTTTTAAAGGCACATAACAATCATAGAAAGGTTTAGGCACACTACCAACAGGTTTCTTGCATGCATGAGTTAAATAATTGGTATTGAAACAATTTTGACAAGTTTTCCTAGGGGCATTAGGCATATAAGCATAGTTATTATCTTTGTTAATCCCTAGTTTTCCATTTATGTTCTGTTTCTTCTTAGTCACTTTCTTCTCATATTCATTCTTCCCAGCTGGAACAAACTTCACAAACTTCTCAGTTCTAGGTCTACTTCCTACAGGCTTCTTGGCTTTTGGCTTAACACTCTCACTCTTAGAGGATGCTGGTTGTTCACTAGACTGTGCCTCATCCTCATCATTCAACATTTGCTTAATGAGTAAGGCATCCTCATCAATTTCAAATGTTGATTCTTTAAAAATTGGAGACTCAATCTTTTGCAAAATGTGAGGCACTTCCTCCTGAACAACTATGTCGTCTTCAATGACAACATAGCCTTTCCTCTGTTTAAGAGTGCCATAGTCAAGTCCAATGGCAGCCTTGGGTTTGGCTAGGATTTTCTCATGGCAGGACTGCAATAGACTGGATGAGTTCTTAAAGGTTTTCAGTTTGAATTCATTTTCAGCTAGTTCATCCCTAAGAGCCTTTTCAATCTGACTAGCATATAGAACCTTATTCTGTAGATATTCAACTTCTTTCTTAAGGTTTTCTACTTGCATAGCAGTTAGCTCAAGTTCCTCATTCTTTTTGATTAACAATTCATTTCTAGCAGACAGTTTAGCAGTTTCCTCATTAGCAACAGTCATACTAGTATGAATATTAAAAATTTCAACAGATAGTTGTTCAATTATATTCTTGTACTCAGAAACAGACATGTCTATGGTAGTGAGAGATGGTACCTGAGAGTCTGATGAAGGTGTTTCATCCTTGGAATTAGCCATTAAGGCATAGTTTCAAAATCCTTACTCTTCTTCATCACTATCAGTATCATCCCAACAATTCCCTTCAACTATATAGGCCTTTCCTGGTGTTTGCTTTTTGAGAAGGGCCTCATACTTAGCTTCAAGCTCTAGAAACTCTTTATACTTCTTTTTAGGCTTCTTGCAGTCACTAGCAAAATGCCCTAGGTCATTGCATCTATAACATCTCACAGATGACCTATCCACATAGCCAGTTTTGAATTTACTCTTGTTTGGCTTCACAGGTGCTTTACTCTTGTTGAATGAATGGTTTTGGGATTTAGGTTTGAAGGGTTGGTTCCTCTTGAATCTGATGTTTGGAAATTTTCTGGCCATGAAAGCATATGAGGTGTTTTCCATGCCATCTACTCTTCAAGAGTATAGAACTCTTCTTCTTCCTTCTCCTCAATAGGTTCACTTACTTCAGCTTCAGTTTCTTCATCATCTACTATCTCCTCTATTCTCAACTGACTTGTAGATGTTTCTAGGTCTTGAACAGAAATTTGCTGACAATCAAGGCACACGAATTGTTTATCATCCTGCCTTGGTTGGCTTGGATTGCCCTCTTCTGAAGCAACTCAAGCTCATGGGTCTTTAAAACCCCATAGTGTACATCATATGTGATTTTGTTCAAATCTCTTTCCCTTAGAGAAATGAACCTCTGCTCTAGGTGGTTTGGAGAAGATAATTGAAACTTCATGTTCAACTCTTTAGTACTGTAAACCTTGCCATTCATTTGTAGTTCAGTCACCAACTTGTGAAATCTCTCAAACATATCAGTGATGCTTTCCTTGGGCTGTGCCATGAACGATTCATACTGTGTGACCAGTATCTGTTTCTTGTTCTCTCTGACTTCCTCTGTTCCTTCACATAAGACCTCAATATGATCCCACATCTCTTTAGCAGAAGTGCAAGATGCTATGTTTGCAAACATTGACATCTCCATAGAATCTGTTATCAACAACATGAGATGACTATCAAGGGCAACCATCTCTTTTTCTGTCTCTGTCCATTTAGATAGGTCTTTAGCCACATAGGATCTTGGAGTAGTTGTAGTTCCAACAGTCTTCTCCTGAATCTCCTGTTGTGGAATAAAGGGCCCATTCTTGAGTATCTCAGGATATAGAGGATTAGCAGCTTTGATGAACAACTGCATTTTGATCTTCCAGAGGTTGTAGTTCTCTTTGTCGAACTTAGGGACCTTCACCATTCATGTAGTCTTTAGTGTATTCATGATCATTTTCTATTTTTGAATAAACAGTATGCTCTGATACCACTTGTTTAGTATTGAACACACGAAAAGAATACAGAGGGGGGTGAATGGATTCTTGAACTCTTCTTGTTCTTGAATCTGTTTGGTGAATGTAGCAAGATATGTGTTGTGTGTTTGATGATCTAAATGTGCGGATAATAAACAACACAAGACACAATCTTCACTTTAATCTAATATTTTATTAGATAAAGATTTGCTACAACCTGTGAATACAAATGATAGTATTCTCAGCTTCATTTTTCTCAGAGAGATGTGCTCTTTCAATGTATGTGAAAAACTTAATCTCTATTTACTAAAGAAGTGAGATTTTATTCTTATAGAACATGAATACAACCTACTTACTACAAATAAGGTTACAGGATAAATTACTTTCTTGTATGTCTATCCTTTTTGAGTAAGTGTCCAAACGGCTACAGATTTGACTTTGTGAAACTCTGTTCAGATCCACTTCTTTAGCTCTTTGTCTCTTCTACATCTCTCCAAGCTTCTTTGTAGGCTTTCCAGAGCACGTTACAATTTGTGGTCCATAAAGTGCTTTGGCTTGCTGCAGGTTTCTTACTTGTACAATCTCTCCAGTAGTTTGTCTCCAAGAATGTATTCGAGAAATGGCTAAGTGATTGATTCGAGAACTAGGATTAGATAACTCTGAGTTCTCGAATACTGTATAATTGACATATCGAATCACTTCTCGATTAACTCTTTTCTCCAAGGATCCTTGAGTTGTCAAATAGAACACTTGACTTGTCGAATCCCTGAGATGTCGAATAACTTTCTGAGTCCTTGAGATATCGAATGACCTTGACTTGTTGACTCCTAGAGAACTCGAATGATGCTTTGACTTGTTGACTTTCTAAGTTCTAGACATATCGAATCTCTGAGATATCGAATGAGATATTGGAAAGTGTATTCAGAGATATCGAATAGTGTCTTTTGAGATATCGAATCCCTGACTTCTCGAAGGCTAGACTTCTCGAATATAACAAACATACTTCTCGAAGTGGTACTTAGGCAAATTCTTCATTTCTTCAAATCCCAACTGTGATTATTTGATAGTCTTGTTCTTCAAGCTTGAGGCATGAATCTTGGAACTTCTTTCAAGCATTATTCTCTGACTTTTAAGTACAATTACACAGATAGGAATTGATGCCTATTACAAGTACTAAACAAGTAGAAACTCTACATGTCATGCCTCTATGACTAACAAAATCTAATGTAATTAACATAACACATGTTAGAATTGTAAATTTATTAGTTATTAAAATTTAAAATATTAATTTTATCAAAAAGTAATTAAAAAATTAATTTTATTCTAAAAGTATAGGTAAAACTTTTAATATAATTTTAGTTGAATATATAGAACATCTAGTGGAACACCTACTAAATTCAAGTCAAAGATAAAGAACACATAGTAGAATACATGTAATTAGTAGAACACAAAGTAGAACATCTAATATAATTAGTAGAATACTTAATAGAATTGTAATTTTATTATTTAGTAAAATTAATTTTATTAAATCTTGTAAAAAATAATTAAAGGATAAACTTTATTCTAAAATTAATATTGACATATTTAATATAATTTTGATAGAATATATAGAACATCTAATCAAACACCTACTAGAACATTTAATTTAATTTAAGTTAGAGATAGAGAACACCTAGTAGAAAATCTAATATAATTAACATAACACAGGTTAGAATTGTAAATTTATTAATTATTTAAATTAAAAATATTAATTTTTTCAAAAAGTAATTAAAAAATCAATTTTATTATAAAAGTATAGGTAAGACAAGTTAGAGATAGAGAACACCTATTAGAAAATCTAAGGTAATTAACATAACACAGGTTAGAATTGTAAATTTATTAATTATTTAAATTAAAAATATTAATTTTATCAAAAAGTAATTAAAAAATCAATTTTATTATAAAAGTATATGTAAAACTTTTAATATAATTTTAGTTGAATATATAGAACATCTAGTGGAACACCTACTAAATTCAAGTCAAAGATAAAGAACACCTAATAGAACACATGTAATTAGTAGAATACCTAGTAGAACATCTAATGTAATTAGTATACTTAATAGAATTGTAATTTTATTATTTAGTAAAATTAATTTTATTAAATCTTGTTAAAAAATAATTAAAGAATATATTTTATTCTAAAAGTAATAGTGACATATTTAATATAATTTTGATTGAATATATAGAACATCTAATCGAACACCTACTAGAATATATCTTATACTTCGAATATTTTTCTAATCAATGAAATAATTAATTTGATTTAACCTAGTTGAAAATCTAATGTAATTAATATAACGCAGGTTAGAATTGTAAATTAATTATTTATTAAAATTAGACATATCAATTTTATTAAAAAAATTAATTTTATTCTAAAAGTAACGGTATTACTTTTAATATATTTTTAGTTAAATACATAGAACACCTAGTAGAACACCTATTAGATTTAAGTTAAAAATATAGAACACTTAGTAGAACACATGTAATTAGTAGTAGAACCCCTAATGTATTAGTAGAATACTTAGTAGAACACCTAGTAGAACACCTAATGTAATTATTATATTATTTAAATTGAAAAGTATTTTTATAAAAATTAATGAAATGTTTGATAGAAACTCATTTTATAAATTCAAAATAGTCAACAAGATCTAATTGAAATTAGAGTATATCTTGAATTAAATGTCATTATATAGTTTCCATTATTGAATATTGACTTAAATCTTAAATGTATTTGAATGAGATAATTACCTTATTTGTATTTGTATTTATCATTATAGTAAGATTCTGTATTATATTAATGAATGGTGTAGATTTAGTTCTCTAAGTTTTCCATCAAATAAGGTTTTCCCTAGATCCTTACTATATATATATATATATATATATATATATATATATATATATATAGATAGATCAAAAAAGAGGTCGAAAATGATAACTGAAAAATGAAACTTGAAATCAGCAACTGAATGCAATCACATGCAACTAAATTTGCAACTGAATGCAACCACTTGCAACTAAATTTCTGATTTCCAGTTCCATTTTTCAGTTGTCATTTTCGACCTATTTTTTGAACTCTCTCTATATATATAGTTCAAAAAAGAGGTCGAAAATGACAACTGAAAAATGGAACTTGAAATCAGCAACTGAATGCAACCACATGCAACTAAATTTGCAACTACGTCCAACTGAATGTAATTTTCGTTTTTCAGTTACATTCAGTTGAATATGCCCCTGCGGGGCCTTACAACCCAAATCCACCAAAATCACCCCACCATTTTTTTTAAAAAAAAGTAGAATGTGGTTTCATTCAGTAGAATGTGGTTTCATTCAGTTGAATATTGCCCCTGGCCGGGCCTTGCAACCCAAATCCACCAAAATCACCCCACCATTTAAAAATAATAATTTGAATGTGGTTGCATTCAGTTGAATATTGCCCCTGGCGGAGCCTTGCAACCCAAATCCACCAAAATCACCCTATCTTAAAAAAAAGTTGAATGTGGTTGCATTCAGTTGCAACCAAAATATCACCCCACCTTAAAAAAAAATTGTTGAAGTCGGCTGGGTAATTTTATAACTTAGTTTAGTAAAATTGCAATTAATTAAAGAAGATGGTATTTTTACAAATAGAAACTTTAAACCTAGTATTTTTGGTAAATTCCCTTTTTTTAAGGAAAAAAATATAAACTAAAAAGTCTAGTTTTCAAAGAAAAAAAAATAATAAGTCTCGTATAGTGTTGTTTTTTACGTCTAAAGAATTGTCCTTAAAATTTTGATTTGATAGAGGGATTAGGGCTGTCAATGGAGCGAATATCTGGTCCGATCCGATCCGATTCAAAGGCTAATGGAGCGGATATGGATTTGATACGATCCAATCCGTTTATATATATATATATATATATATATATATATATATATATATATATATATATATATATATATATATTACATAATTTATATTAAGAATATATTTATATTTTAAAATTTTTTAAAAAAAGAAAGAATAGAAGGTATTGAGCTTATTGTAATTTTAAACTCTTGGCATATCTTAGCTTTCAAGAGACAACATTCTGATAAAAAAATATTGCCTACATACATTTAAACATACAAATGGTGGCTAACATGCTAATATGCTAAACACCAATGTTATTGTTATGTTCAACAAAAATTTTGTTTGTAATATTTTTTTTATGTATTTTACATTTCAAAATGTTGCTATTATTATTCATAAATTGTTGAATTAAATTAAAGATTTTTTTCTCTACATATAAATGGATCGGAGCTCCCATCCGATAATCCGTGATCCTAACGGATCCGGATATGGATCATGTTAAAAAAAAATCCGGCTATGATCTGATCCGAATTCAAATCCGATATTAAATGAATCAGGATATGGATCATGCCTGATCCGATCCAGATCCGATCCATTGACATCCTAGGAGGGATTGTCCAGTACTAGTAATATGTCCGTGCTTCGCACACGGGTTTTTTTTATATATTTTTCATTTTTGGTAGTCAATAGTGAATAAATTACAACAACCTTTAATCTTTTATCATTTTAATTTATGGCTTTGAATTAATTGTTTTTGGTAAGGACATTTTGATATATGTGTTAATGTATTTTAAACATGGATTTTTTTTTCACAATTCATGTAAAATAAATTATTATAATAATTTTTTTATAACATTATTTAAATGATAAGTAATAAAAATAAATAAATAAAATAATAGTACACAACTCAATTTTTTACTTGCATTTACTTTGTTTTTATCTTTTTTATCATATATAAAGTTATTGACATTCTTACGGTTAATTTTTTTTATCATTTTTTTACAATTTATTGCATCTCTTTGTTTTTCGTGTATCAGTGAGTAATTAGTATTTGAAAAATAGCTTAAAATGTAATTTCTTGTAAAGAACCAAGTAACCAATTAATACATATGAATTCCCATTACATACAAAATATATCAGGTCCAACATATATAATTATTATAATTAAATTATATTATTTAAAAATTTTGAAATTATAGAATTTTTATCTTAAAATTATCAATACGATTTAAAAAAAATATAAGACTTTTTAAAAAATTGTATTCTAAGCTAATAATATTTTAAAAAAAAATAATGCATTAATATAAGTAGTTGACATGTTTAGGAATTTGTGTCCATATCATATTAAATATACTTATTGTGCCGACAATATTGTTAGATATCTTAAATATAGGATAACCATAAATTTGCCTAAAAAGGGATAGCTAAAAGGGGAAAAGATCATAACAGGACACTACCTTGGACACTACCTTGATTTGCATGCCGGTAAGAAGATCGAATTGAAGGTATATGCTCCAATCTAAAGTTCATCAATCATCTTAATCTCTCCATAGAACAGGTATATGAATCGATTAATTAGTCTTCAGTGAAAACATTAATCAGTTTTATCAATCTTGTATGATTAAAATATATAGAACGAGATTGAAAGTATGACATGTGTTATTCTTGTATTCTCTTCTACATGATCTTAGTTTCATTTACAATATTCTTAATTATGTGTTTCTTTTTTAAAATTTGTAACTGTTTATGCATCTTCTTGTTTTTGGGAGATTTTGGATTGGAGTAAGAAATCAATGCATGAAGTTTAAGTCTTGTTGTGTACAGAGTCTGCAGTAGGATTAAGTAAATTAGAACAATTTTAATTGAAATCTGCAAAAGAAAATGATCCAAAGGTTCAATCTGCAAAAGAAAGAAACTGTTGTGTTCACAATAGATGAAAGTAATGTCTTGTATGCAAGGATTTACCAAATTGATGGTATAGAGATAGATTATGAGAATCGCTCTGTTGATAATTCAGATTATAGGCAAGCAAATTAGTTTTCGAACGTTAACTGGAAGTCTGAATCAGGTTAGTAAAAGTGTTGCCAAATGTTTAAAAACCTGACTTGGGAAATTATTGAGCTTGGTTTGTTGACGGTACTTTGTAATAACAAAATGTTTTGAATGTGTAAATAATTTGCAGACATGGATGAAGATAGCGCTAAAGAAGAAAAAGCTGTTGAGAAACTCAAACTTTCCAACAATTTGAAAACCGTAAGTCTGCAATTAATTCTAGTTAAACTATTATATTGTTTATAAATCCTTATATAACTAAATATGTACATAAATGTGGATTTACTTACGTGGTTCCAAAATAAACTTGTTTTTATAGGTAAACTTGTTAAATGGAATACACCCGTTATTTGTCATTGTTATGGAACATGAAACAATGAATTGCAATGAGCTGGTATGTGTTTCAATAATATTAGATATCATGTACGGAACCTTTATATGTCCGGCAGATTTTTACAAATAATAATTAACATTTAATTTTATCAGAAATTACCTGAGAGATTTCTTATGGAGTGTGGAGATGATATACCTCATAATATCAGACTCGTATTGCCCAATGGACGGGATATTCATGTACAGTTCAAAAGGAGAGAAAATCATTATCTCCTATGTCTGCAATGATTAAGGAATGTAGAAGACTTTTTGGTTCCACTATGATTTACTCCTATAAGGGTAATGGAAATTTTATAGTATGTGTATTAAAAGAAGATTTCTGTGAAGTTGATTATTTTCAGTTCAGAACTATACCACGGGCCACTGTGTATGATCAAGGTAAATTACAACTTTGATTTACTAAATAGTATATGTTGATATTCTATCTTTATGCTAAATTGCTTTGGAATGAATTGATTATCTATTTGGTTACTTTTTACTCATATATTGTTTAGACAATATCGATGGAGTGGGATGGAAATTTCTTTTAATTGCTGATGAATCTGCTATTGATTTCGGAGAAATAGTAAGTTACCAAATTTTGCATAAATCTTCAATACTGTTATTTCATTTCTAATGTGTTGATAATCATTTAAATTAAGAAGCAGATTGTTAATCATAATGATGTTTTACAGGTAATCCCGGCAAGATTCTGCAGAATGTTTAATAAAAATATTCCGGAAAGTGTTTCATTTTGTTTGTCAAACGGCACAATGTTCCATGGTCGTTACTTGCAAGAAGAAAGACAGATTATAGGACTGTCTGACATGTTTGCATTGATATTTCTTGAAGAAAATGATTTATTGCTGTTCATTTACTATGGTGTCGGAAAGTTTGACATTGTCCTCTTTGATAATGGAAAAGTTGAAAAATATCTTCATACCAATCCTAATGTCCAAGGTATATGATTTATATTCTTATCACTACATATTTTCTTTATTTGCAACAATTTGTGATCTTTTAACGTTTACTTGTACATCTAAATTTCCTTGAATTTTAATTGTTTGCCTATTTTGGAAAAGAAGCAGGAGTAGTAGAATATATCAATAATGGTGCAACTGACTTGGAAGATACTCTGCAAATCTGATATTTGATGTTGAAATGAATGGGGAAGAATTGGGAAACAATGATGGAAATGCAATGGTTGTCATTGAAATGAATGATCCAATAATAGGCTTTTCTGCAATCATGACAAAATGTAATGTTAATAACACATCACATGGATCGGTATGATTTACTATTGCAAAAAATCAAATTTTTTCAAACAGTTTATATATTTATGAGAGTAGTATTGTATTATTTTTGCCAATTAAGATTAGTTTGTTTTGTGCAGTATATCCCAGATTATGTAAATCCAGAAAACAGAAAATGGATAGCTGGTGAGCATGTTAGCTTTAGAAGTGCAGATCGAGTTTGGGATATTACAGTGGTATACTCCAATGGCCTTGCAAGGTTTTCAGGAGGCTGGAATAGGTTTGCGAGAGATAAAAAGGTTAAAAAAAATGAAACTTTGGTCTTCAATCTGATGGAAGGTGAAGGAGGATTGGTATTCGACATTGTTTTTCCTGGACGTAGTTAAGTGCTATTTACATTGTTGGAAGAAGAACAAAAAGGAATAGTACTATCCAATATTTAGACGATTTGGTAGAGATAAACTATTAGAAGCTCTTGTTGGGCTGAGAGCTAGTTGCTTTCACAGATTCGATAGCTGGAGGAGGAAGTTTCCTTTTGGAAGAGTTGGAAGGATTGTCTTGGCTATTGGGAGTTGATTTAATTTTGGAGATAATAAAGTAGTTTGCCTCATTCATCACATTAGGAATTACTATACAAAAATTCTCAAAAGAAACCATATTGTAGAGAAGTGGACATATGTTATATGGCATTGCTAAGCCACTAAATTGATCAACATTAATACAATGTTCCTAACAAAATTCAAAACTTTGTTTTGTCATATACTTGTCTACAACAAGAAAGAGTGTTAACTCTTTAAAAAAAAGAAAAGAAAGAGTGTTAACAATCTTATAAAGTTGGGTAATTGAATTCACCTTATATCTTCTATATTTAATATTTGCAGAACAAGGAAAAACAAAGAACCTAGATTTGTCTTAGTGTTTATATTATTTAAACCAACACAATGCAATGAAAACATATAAAAAAATTATAAAAAGAAAACTTGATATTAATTAAAAGAAATTAAGAAAACTTGAGATACATTTCGGCTTCTCTTATTTTTATATGATAAGTTAAATAAATAAATAAAATAATAATACAAATCAAATTTTATAACTTGCATTGACTTTGTTTTAATTTTTTTATATTCAAAATTATTGACATTTTTAAGATAGACAATCTTATGAAATTGTGTCATACCTTAAAACAATTTTTTGTGTACTAATTAAAAAGGTAACTGCACAAAATTGTCCCAATATTTTCAGACTGTTGTCCAAAAACCCCAAATCTATACTCTTGCATGCCGGAGTCTACCGTTCTTATATTTGAGTTTCAATTGCTAAACTGATCATTACCATCTTCAATATACTAATCACTCATGGAAGTACGTTATTCCTAATATGTATTTTGATTTGTATTGTCTTCACTACTACAAGAACATGATGAGTTTTATTCAGTAAGTTGGTTATACATATATTATGTCTGTATATGATGCATCTATAGATGCATGTTAAACCATTCTGGTGATTTACATAAAAGTTGTTAATACTTGTATAGTTATGGGTATGTTAAACCCTTAATGCATGTTCTTCTTTTGGAATCTTGCTATTGTAATTAATTAGATGATACATGATCAATTGTGGGTTAAATTACTTTCGATTAAATTGAGAACTTAAAAGTGTTTTAAATAATGTTATTAATTTAAATTGGGAAAATTGGATTGATTTATAATTGTACAAATTTGGGAATTGTTGAATTAGTTAAGGGTTAAAACTTTCCGCTAAATGTTCTTTCTCATTTTAGATTGATCATTAATTAGGTTATTTTTTTGTAGAATTTTAACTAACTACTAATCTTTCTTAGAGCTACTGCATTTACATGTTATTGTTTCAATGAAACAGAGCACGATTCTATCAAAGAGGATAAAGAATACTGATCGTGGCATTGGTAAATACTACTCCCAATTAAATAATGATATAAAACATTAAATTTTGTGTTTCTTACTGAATTTTAATGATACAGGAATAAGACGACTTGTGTCAAGTTTTCTTTCTGCAAACAACGAAAAGGAAAGATTTGGATCTTTTGTAAGTTTATATCTCAAATTTAATAATTTCCATTTGAATTAACATAATGTATTATGTTAATGAGCTGCATATTAATTAAACTTCCCATTTATTTAATATTGTAGAGAGTACCTAAGTCATTTCAGGATGAGTTTGGAAAAGAACTACATTCAACTGTGGTATTAAGATGTATGATGTCTGAATGGAAAGGTAAATATGATCCAAAGTTGAGGAAGATATCTGGTCTGGGAAAATTTATGACATACCCCGGGATCAAACTATACAATCTTGCTCAGTTTGACTATTATGGTGAGGACACGTTTATTGTTACAATTTTTAAAGAATCTGCAATTGAGTGCAATTCTCCTCGTATAGACTTGAAAGATTTCTTAGGAACTGGACAACTAAATAATTGGAATAAGGACGAATATGTACTTAATGAGTCGTCGCTTGAATACCATGCAAGTTCTGCACTGTGGTGCTTCAATGCCTATCACAATTATGATGAATCTTTTCAGATAAACATTAAAAAGTCTGTTGTTGATCCTCAAGTTACTACTCTGGTGAGTATATATTTTGGTTCTTATTCTAACTGTAATGTAATGTATGCGCAGTTCTATATATGATATTGTGTAACTAATGCTAAATTACTGAGTTTCTTCTTCGAAAAACAGAGTCTGAGTACAGATATGGAAGATCTATACAAAAACTGGGAAGATGGGACAAAAGTGAGCTTCAAGTTATTTCACAAATCATGGGAAATTGAGATTCAATGGATAGAGGGTAGATGCATGTTCAGTAAAGGATGGAATTCTTTTACAAATGAAATAAGACTTGATATTGGAGATACCTTGTTGCTGTTCAGACTTGAGGAATCACAACCTAACATTATAGACATTTGTCTTTTTAAAGGTGAAGATAAAATTGACAATAAGAATGAAGGTATTACATTTCATCTATACTGTTTGAATGTAGTATGGTATTATATATTTATAGGTTACATGTCTAACAAATCATTTTAAAATTTTTTAGTTAATGGAGATTGGAGGAAGTCATTTTTCAAAGTTTGTTCAGAGGCTTGTTTAAATGAAGGAATAATAGTAAGACCTTATGTATATTTGGTTCCGACATTATTTATGTTAACATCTATTATGTAACGTTCCCTCTATCCAATATTAATAATACATACCTTTTATAATATCTTAAATATTTTTACAGGAGAATTTTGGAAAATTTTGACATGATGTATTCATAATTAGGACTAACCACCTGTCCAAGTCAACAAAACCAATCCAACTATAACCAAACCTGCTCGTATGCATAATAATAACAAAATTTATAAAGAAATATAACTCTGACTAACCAAGACCGCTCACATGTTATGGTATGAAACAAACTATCGAATTTAATATTACAATCCAACCTCAGAATATAATGTTTTACAATTTCTGTGAATTAACAAGATCACTATCTAACTAGATATCCCACCTCAACAAATCCCAATTCACTGTCCAACGAGATTTATGCCTCGAACGTCTCCTCTCGCTGCCTATAGAGCAATACCAACTGATCGCTAGTTCCTCTGATCATCTCTAACAACTGGAGAAATAAACAAAAGCAAGAGTGAGCCAACAATGCTCAGCAAGTGTAAATAGTGATGACAATTTCAATAACGACGACAATTTAGATAAACAAAAGAGTTTCATCTCATTCTATGAAAGAATCAGTGATATCAACTTTTAAATTGCCACGAGGGCCAGCAATTCACCATTAATAAGGTGCAACTGAAGCTAGAACTGATAAGAGTTTCGATATCAATATTGTAAAAACGGACTTCCAAAGAGTCAAGAAACAACATCTCAATATCAGAGTATAGACTAGAATTGGAATTTTTATATATTTTAAAAAAAACATCATCAAGGTTAGGCTGCTGATCAGTCACGCACTAACCCCGGACAAGCGCACACAGCAATGTCCTTTAATGGATCCACGGCACACATTGGCCTTAACTTCTGACCACGAATCTGGTCTCCCCGAAGGGACATCTGTTGACCATAATATGGTCTCCCCGAAGGGACATCTATTTAAAAACATTTCCAATTCTAAGTCCTCCACAGTAGGTGTCGGAACAATCGACAACCTCTACCAACCAATAACTGGAAAACTCACGTTCCAGAATAACGACTCATAATCCAAGAGTCAATGAAAGATTCAAGATCATCAAGTGTCGACAAGTTCGACACAGCAAATGGGTAATAATTAAAGAATAACAACTCAAAGGGTATCGACAAGTTCGATACAACACAGGGGATAAACGAACCAAGATTCTCAACTGATATCAACAAGTTCGATACGAATAAATAGATTTATAACATCAGCAACTTATCTAAAGAAAATTTCATTTGAGCAAGAATAAGGGTATGAATTGCAATAAGATTTTCAACAATTGAAATTCTAGACTAAAGCTAGGATATGGTCAAGTATTGGGCCTTTACTAAAACTTAAACACAATGAAGAGTTTGAGCTTCCATAAGCGAATGAAATAACTTAGAACAAATATTTGCAAAACAGTTCCAATATGGAAAGGTTCAGATCAATTAGAAAGAAAACATTTTTCTAAATGGGGTCCATTGGTGAAATATGCTAGAATCAAGAGTTTTGTTAGCAAGCTTTCATAAGAGTTTAAAATCTTGGATTTCTTTTATTTATGGAATTCTTAAACCATTTTGACAAAAATAGATGAAATAGCATTTCAGGGATAGAATAGTGAGCGAGAAAGTTATTTATAAAATTCTCTACGAATCGGATATTTGAATTACGGGTAGGGGAGATAAACGGCATCACACTTATTTGAAAAGTATATATGTCATCTGTCATCCATACTTGACCAAATTATCACTTACTACAAATAAACTAAATTGCATCACTTGAACAATAAGTGAATAGCAAGAACACTTGCCTCGATACACGAAGTTTCCAATTCCAACATCTCAATCCTTTACTCACTTTACATCAGTATCTACTTCTTATTCGATGGCCTTTACTTGGTCGTACATTCGCCTCTCCTTCATCAAATGTCAATCTCGATAATTATCTCCTTCATTAAGATTCCATCTACTCCCGTACTGGCCTCTGACTGCTACCTATACAAAGGTAAAGTACTATTTTAGTACGCGTATAATCTTGATTGTCTATCCCAATTCTACCCAAACGCGTCCTATAACGATTTACACATATAACAAATATAACATTTTAGGTTATACTCATAATATATATATTTTTCAGCATAACCAGATAATCCAAGTAAACACATAACACGTATTGCCATTTAACACTTAAGGTTTACGATATGCACCTAACATGGATATACAGCTAATTTTTATTGAAATATTATAAGAATCATACAATAATCTTTACGAAAATTCGATAGCATCCCCTTTATAATATCACATAACTTGTCGGAACACAACCGACCCAAATCAACAATTGAATAATACTATAATCAACTTCAGTTTCCAAAATATATTACGATTAATAATTCACTGCTTAACTATAACTCGAGATACAATTCTGGCTACAGAGAAACCAACAAAAAATCTTTAACATGTAAACATAGACCTATTTACACGTATAAACTCACTTATCACATATACGAATTATTTTCCCAATAATCAATCACCTAATAATCAATAAAACATAATAATTCGGAATCATAATCCATGTATATCTTAAATATACTCTTAAAATCCGAAAAACCCCAACTAAAATTGTATAGGTCATTATTACAATAATACATAATCTTCAGTCATCAAAACACGATCATAAAATATTAACCATATATATATATATATATCTCAAGTTCACATAATCTGTACTAACTACTAATCGAAAATTTGAACTAAAATTACAGAGTTAGCACATGAAATCCGTTTTACCAGCAATTGACATATAAAGTAGCTGTAATTAACACAGGAACATAGAATACATCACAACTCCCACAAACTCACACCAATCTCTCGGCACGCACAAAACATAAACTTACTCACCCCACCTGCACATTAACACATACACACTCTCACATATGAATACCATCCTCATTCTTTCCTCCCACCAATTCCTCTGTTCTTGACCCTCCTTACTTCCATCAAGCTTCCAACCCTAACACCCACAACGCGCAACCACGAAAACCACAAATAGAGCCCTCGGTTTTGACCGAGACCCACCCTCCTACTTGCTGTTCGACTACTACACTGATACACAACATCATGTAGCTCTTTTAATTATCATAAAGGTATACACATGCATCAACCACTCCATCAAACCCCCGATTCAATCAATGGTTCAGCCGTACACCCAAAGACCCACACAGTTGAACACGAGCACACCATACAAACCCATAGCACCTACAAACGCAGTCATGTACATACAACACCACAGCAATACACATTCGGCAACTACCCATAGACACAGACATCCACTTCAACTAACCCATGTACACCCAATTCACAAACATAGTACACACACCTTCATACTAAACCAAACCCCCAACTTAGCATATACACACGACCTGTATATATATATATATATAACAAGCAGCAACACACAGAACTTGCACACACCAACACACATATCAAGCATCGATAACAGTGACGAATAGAGAGAGATTGTCTTTACAGGTATGACACGAATAGCACAGGGCTTGCAGCAAGAATCAATAGAATTCGTGGCTTATAAGAACTTAGAGAACCGAAGTTGTATAGGGAGAGGAATAACCCATACACACACACACACACACACCGCTGCTTACACACATCCCATCATCAATTATCACCACCTCTAACCAAACACCAAACCCCCAGTTGAATTCCAAACTTTGCAGTACATACACACACTCGTAAACACGCAGCATACACTCATAGTCCGAATTTGTACACATGCATCATATTGTATACACACACATATACAGTCGTACTGACTGCCGGAGAGGGAAGAAAAATAAGTGGAAATCGGAGATATTAATGGAGACAACGAGAGAGATTATTGAGGGATGAGAGATCAGTGGAGAGAAAGAGAGTGTTCTAGAGAACTCTGGAGAACACAACTCAAGAAAAGAACCCGACTAAATTGGGAATGGTTTGCAAATCTAGGGATTTATGAATTGGGGAAAATAGAATATAGTAAAATAGAAATTTTTGCTTTGTTGTAACATCATAAAATCCTTTCTAAAAATCACAATTAATTAAAATTATAGTGAAATATTAAATTTAAAATTTTAAAGCAAGGAGTATAAAATTACGATCACCCACATATTTTTAGAATATTTTTAGGATAAAAAATGAATTAAATATGAATTTTCAAAGTTTTGATCCATTAAATACAATAAAACTCTTTAAAATCATTTTAAAATACTCAACCACCCAAATTAATCTACCCAAAAAATTTAAAAACTCAATAAATATATAAAGATAATTTTACAAAACATTTCATGATTTTTTAAGCCCTCCGATAATTAAATAAAGATTTACAGAGGGTCAAAAATACATGATTTAAATATACTTAAATCCTCAACATTACAAATAAAAATATACTGACCTTCATGGCTCATACTAATCATCATATAATCACACAAACATAACTTCACACATATTCCACTTTCCAACAATACTCACATAATAATATTCATAATTTATATAAATAAATTATTCGAAAATCGAAATTTTCTAGGGTGTTATATCCTTCCCCCCTTAATAGGATTCTGTCCTCAGAATCAACGCTAAGGACACCATTAACAATTTCTCAAACATCTTACTTCCACTCCCAGGTTGTATCTTTCAACCTCTAGGATTCCATCATACCAACTCATTCATTAATAAGCTCATCCTGTGAGCCCTCCAATTCCTGAAAAACTTTAAACTTTGATTTCCGAGTCTTTTCAACTTTAGACGCTTAACTCACGAGAACGAATATCTTTCCCCGACAATTAATATAACTTTCTCGCATGGTGAACTTTACTCTGCGTCAAAACTATACTACCACGCAAATCTTTCGCAATAATACTTCCGTGCCCTTTTGCCTAAGTGTTAGATATTGATTCAAGTGATGATCAGGATCTGGGCATTACTGATCAGATACTGATGCTGACGTCATCAGTAATACAACGTCAATATTGGACTATTATCAGGATTAGAAGCTGGTCAGTATTTCGTGAAGATTCTCATCAGACCAGAGATCAAGGAAGATTGATATGTCGGTTCCTAGATTATAGGAATGCAGCTATCATACAAGATATGCATTCAGAGATATATGTAATTGATTTAGAATATCTTGTAATTGATAGTGTAACTGTGTATTCTATATAAACACAGTTTAAGTTTTACATTATTGTAATCGCTTACACAAGTTATCTTGTAACCTAGCAGCTCTTAAGAACATAAGAATTTCTTAAGAGAGTTTTGTAATAGTTTTATATCAGAATTAATAAAGCTGTTATTGATTCATACTTGTGTTATTTCTGTTTAAGTCGAAAATCTTATACAATTGTATTCAACCCCCCTTCTACAATTGTTATTTACTGGGCAACAATTGGTATCAGAGCAAACTGATTAATATTAATCAGAAACGATCTTAAGATGTCGACAAGCAAGTATGAAAGCATCAAAATTCCAATTCTCAAGAAAACTGAGTATCCAACATGGAAAGTGAAAATGATGATGTATCTGGAAGCAACTGATCCTGACTATCTTGATAGGATCAATGATGGACCATTTCTTCCAACAAGACTAGTTGCAAGAATAGAGACTGTTGCTGAACACTATGTCATTAAGGCAAAGAGTGAGTGGACGACAGAGGAAAAGGCTCAAGTACTCAAAGATGCAAAGGTAAAAAATATTTTGCATAACAGTCTTGATAATGTCATGTCTAACAGGGTAATAGCATATGCAAGACTGCAAAGGAAATTTGGGATACTTTGGAAACTCAATGCCAAGGTACTGAATCTATCAAAAGAAACAGAAGGGCTCTGTTGATTCAGGAGTATGAGCAGTTCGATGCTAAATCTGATGAAAGCCTTACTGATATGTATGATAGATTCTTGACTTTACTGAACAATCTATCACTAGTTGGCAAAGAGTATGATCCAGAGGACTCAAACACCAAGTTTCTCAGAGCTCTAACTGAGGAGTGGGATACTCAAGCTTCAATCATAAGGCATCAATATGATTTGAAGATGCTGTCTCTTGATGAAGTCTATGGGATGTTAAGAACCCATGATCTTGAGGTTCAACAGAGGAAGAACAAGAAAAATGTCAAAGCAAAATCTGTTGCTTTGAATGTTGAATCAAAATCAAAGGGAAAAGCTGAGGAGGTTTCTAACAGAAAGAGTAGAGTGGAAGAGTCAATTCCTGATGACTCATCATCAGATACTGATACTGAGTCTGATCCTGATACTGATGATGACTCTAATGATTCTTATATAATGGAAATAGTTGCTATGATAGTCAAGGGCTTCAAGAAGATGAAGTTCAGAAAGGCTAGGAAGCAAGGTAAATTTCAGAAGAGAACCTTCAATTCGGACAAAGACAGGTACAAGAAGAAAGAAGATAAAAGCAGCAAATTTGACAAGTCAAAAATCAGATGCTATAACTGTGATGGAATGGGTCACTTTGCAACTGAGTGCAAGAAGACCAAAACCAAAGCTCTCATTTCTTCAAGCAAGGATTGGATGGACTCATCATCTGACTCTGAAGAAGAGAAAGTGAATTATGCTTTGATGGCTAAAACTGATGAGACTTCTGCTGGTGAAAATAAGGTATCTGAAATTTTGTTTGATTTTGATACTAATAATGTCTCTGAGTTAAGATCTTTTTTAAAATCTCTGCATATTAGTTTTAGGAGTCAATCTCTTGAAAATACTAGAATAAAATCTGAAATGGCAAAGGTTGTTAAGAGAAATGATCATCTAGAAGCTGAGTTAATTTTCTTGCAGGAAGTTCAAGCAGAATGTGATAATGCTAAACACATGAAACTTGAAACAGAGTTTAAATGTAATGAACTTGAAATGCAACTTAAAGAGGAAAATGAAAAACTCAGAACCTGGACACATTCTGGAACAAAAACTCATGAAATTATTACTGATAAAAACTGGAAAGAGTGTCTAGGTTATAAGCCAGAGAATGAGAAAAAGGACAAAGAAAAGGTTGTTTCATCTAATCCAGGAAGAGTTATAGTTGATGACTCAACAAATCCAAAAACCTACAGATAGGTTACAGACAGTACTAAAACCAAATTAAAACCTGTTAATTATGTGTATCCATAAATTCCCAAATCTACTTCAGAAAAGGGATCCACTTCTACACATCATTCTGAGTCTAGAACTGTCAAAAACAAAAATGTAGGTCTTTTGTCCAAGAAACAATTAAGGGATAGAATCTGTGATGTAACAGATAGGAAGAGAGTTCCAACTGTCAAAAGGAACAGGAATGGTAAAGTTGGAATAAACAAGGAGAATAAATATAAGTATATTCCAAATGCACCAAGAAAAGTATGCTTTAATTGTGGTAACTCTAATCATCTTGCTATTGATTGCAGGAGGAGTAAAAAGAAGACTACTGTAGTTCCTAAGTCTGACATTAGGAATAAATCAGTATTTTATAAACCACAGAATACTTGTTTCCATTGTGGCAGTGAATGGCATTCTATTTATACATGTGAAGAATACCATAATTTGTACTATAATTATTATGAGCCTTTGCCTAAGTTCAATAAAAGTGCAAATTTTGGAAAAACAAAGAACTTGAATACTAAGCATGCATCTGTTAAGAACAAGATTAATTCTGATGGACTTAATCCTGATGAAGGTGTCTTTACAAGAAAATCTTCTGCTGCTAAAAATGTTAAGTTGCATGAAAAGAGAACCCAACAAGTGTGGGTTCTTAAAAATTCTAACTGAGTTCTTTGTGATTCTGATTGCAGGGTAAAAAGAAAAATGTGTTAGTCATGGATAGTGGATGCTCTGTGCACATGACTGGAGACAAAACCTTGCTATCAGAATTTGAGGAGAAGGCTGGCCCAACTGTGTCTTATGGAGATGGCAACATTGGACAAACTTTGGGATATGGCAGTATTGTAATTGGAAATGTCATCATTGAAAAAGTAGCTCTGGTGAAAGGACTCAAGCACAATCTGTTAAGTGTTAGTCAAATCACAGACAGAGGTTATCGTGTCAATTTCAATGATACTCATTTTGAAGTTATCAGCAAATCTTCAGGAAAGGTTGCATTAACTGGTCAAAGACATGGTAACATTTATGAAGCCAACATTCACACCAATACTGATAATCCAACTACATGCCTCATCAGTAAAGCTTCTGGAGATGAAAGTTGGAATTGGCATAAGAAGCTTTCTCATCTCAACTTCAACAATATAAATGAGTTGGTTAAGAAAGACTTGGTAAGAGGATTACCAAAGGCATTGTATACTCCTGATGGACTCTGTGATGCTTGTCAGAAGGCTAAACAGAGAAGGACATCATTCAAGAGTAAATCTGAATCCTCAATTGATGAACCATATCACATGCTTCACCTTGACTTGTTTGGACCAGTGAATATTATGTCCATCAATAAGAAAAGGTATACTCTAGTCATTGTTGATGAATATACTATATTTACCTTGGTTTATTTTCTGCACAGAAAAGATGAAACTGCTGAAATACTGCTGGACCATGTGAGACTTATTGAAACTGGCACAAAATACAAAGTCAAGATTCTGAGAAGTGATAATGGGACTGAATTCAAGAATTCAGCAATGGAAGAGTTCTGCAAATACAAAGGAATAGTTCAACAATTCTCTGCTCCTGGCACACCTCAGCAAAATGGAGTAGTTGAAAGAAAGAACATGACTCTTAATGAAGCTGGCAGAACTATGTTGGAGGAAGCTAAACTACCTACATATTTCTGGGCAGAAGCAGTCAACACAGCATGCTACACTCAGAACATCACCCTAATCAACAGACATGGTGTAACTCCTTATCAGATGATCAAGGAAAAGAAGCCAAGTTTGAAGCATTTACATGTGTTTGGCTGCAAGTGCTTTGTTCTAAGACCTCATCCTGAACAGCTAGGAAAATTTGAGACAAAAGCTGATGAGGCCATCTTTATTGGCTATCCAACAACAAGAGCCTTTAAAGTCTACAATCTAAGAACAAAGACAGTCATGGAGTCTATTAATGTATCTTTTGATGATAGTAAGATAACAGGGATTATAGAAGACTCTCATGATAGTTTGATCTTTGCAAATGAAGCTACCAAGAATTCTGGTGAAGTCATGTCAGATACTGATCCTCTGTCAGATCCTGACGATCGATCAATTCCTGATCGAATCCCAGTTACTGATGATGACTCAAATAATGCAAATATTGAGGGGGAGCAAGAGCAAGACATCACCAGTACTAATACAACTCTAACATCAAGTAGAGACTCATCAAAAACAGATTCAAGTGACAATCCTAACAGTATATCAGGGAGAGATAGCACTATCTCAGGGGGAGCTTCTAGCAATTCTAGTTCTTTTGAAGATAACACCAATCCAGGGGGAGCTTCTAGCAATTCTAGTTCTTTTATAGTATTCAAGTGATATGATATTCTACAAAATCTTACTGATGCTATGGAGAGCAATCCTGATGTATATATTAATCAAGATGGATCATCAGTTCCTGACACTACTGCTAATCCTGACATCTCTACTCCTGATAATTCACCTGTGAAGACTGTTGAGATCTCTGATTCTCCAGCACCTGCATCTCCAAAGAGAAGAATTATTGAGATGTCTGTTGATCAAGTAAATGCTATTGCTGCTCAGTTGGGTTTCAAACCTTCACCACTTGAAAAGAAAACTGCTGAAGCAAATGTTTTTCATAGATAGAAGAAACAGAGGACTACTATGTCACCTCTTAAATGATCAAGCCCACAAGAACCTGAACTTAAAAGGAGTTCAGAAGCTATTGCAGATCCAGTCACACAAGAACCACCTACTCAAAGTGTAGGTGCAGACATTTCTGAAGGAATAGTCACACAAGAACCACTTTCTCAAAGGGAAGGTGAAGACAAGAATATTCCTGCCCCACAAGAACCATCTTCTCAAAGTGAAGATGCTGGCAAAATCACATCAGCATGGGAGTTTCCTGACAATGCTCAAGGGGCTTCTGAAATTGAAATTGAACTAGCTAGAAGTCTGGCAGATAAAGCTGCTCATGATTTGCACGTTGCTGAATGTGATGAAGTGATCGCTGACACTGCATTTGAGGGAAGCACACAAGAACCTTTGACTCAAAGTGTTGAAGAAGCTTCACAACCTCAGACTACACAAGAACCATCAGTAGCTAATACTGATGCAAGTCATGCTATAGTTGCAGTGGTCGATCCTGATGTAAGTACTACTGATCCACTTGTTCCATTGCTTATTGAGCCAATTTCTGCAAGGCCAATGGATTCTTTAACTACTTCGTCAGGTAACATCTCTATCTCTACTTCCTTTACTACTGATAGTATGATTACAGATAGACCTGATAAAAGGGATACATCTATTTGTATGACTTCAGACCACTCTTCTCAGCCACCTCTTATTTCTTCACATTTAATGAGTCAGAGCCTTTCTTGTGAGATTGAGAGTGAACATTTAGAGAAAAAGAAGAGTGATGAGAGGCAGTCTCCTGAACTGGCAAAAGGAGAGGTAGAACAGAGTGAGAAGTTGTTAACTTCTAGTGAGGTAGCAGTTACTATTGACAGTAACTTAGGTAACACTATGAGAAGTGATGAGATCACTTTAAAAGAAACGAGAGATTTAGGAAATGTTACTATTCTGTCTACAGGTCATCAGGATTCACCAGCTGTATCTACTGGTGAATTAAAATTGAAAGGTGTTATGCTTCCTGATGAGAATTTTGATGATAAGATTCCGACAAATAAATCTGGTTCAAATTCAGATGATGATCTTGATAATCCTGAAGCAATTCAAATGTAGGCAGCAATAAAAGCAAGTTTACTATCTACTTATGGGTCTTAGAGTAGATACATGCAGTCTGTTACACAAGAAGAGTTCAGAGGGGAGTACAGTTCCATACTTCCTCCTGATACTCGAGCTGTAAGGGGATATGAATGGGATACTGAATGGAATCAGCCGAATGCTGAGATGAATTTTCAAAATGCTCTTTTTCATTCTGGTCATATTGCCACGAGGATGCCTACTCCTGAACTTAAGGCTCTTCTCAAGACTAATGCTCTTCTAGCAAAGGGATTGAAGAGTTAGATTGACTCTATGAAGGCTGTTACTGATAAATTTCAAGCGGGTATTCAAACATCTGTTTCTATATCTGCTACTGCTTCTCAAGCACATCTTCTTGCTGATGATGTTAAAGCACTTGAAAAGAAGATGGATTCCAGAATGACTGTCTTGGAATCAAAAGTTGATAATATTGATGAAACCCTCAAGTTTATCTTGTCTTTCTTCATTGAAGAAGATGCTGATGTCAAAAAGGGGGAGAAGACAGTCAAAACAAAATGCTCACCTAATCCAGTTGCACAAAAGGATGATGATAATTCTGGAAATGATGGTGGTGCTAAGTCACATAAAGTTGAAACCTCTGATGCTGCTTTAGTAACAAAGAGAAGTCAATCTAATACTCAAACTAGGCAGTCAACTCATATTTCTAGATCTGGTAAGAAGACAGTGACAACAATGGTACAATCTCAGAGTCCAAAAGAAGAACAGTTCGTAACACCTGGTCAAACTCTGTCAACCATTCCTGAGGATGATGTGTTTATGGAACAGGATGAAGATGCTGCTAATCTGTTTCATGAACTTGACACTGGGGATGGTCGTGTTCTTAAACTGTTTCATAAAGACAAAAGAGTTCAACAGTATCATGCTGAGAAGGCACTTATCTTAACTACAGGAGAGAATCCAAACATGACTACTGATGAGTTCTTAGAAGAACAGAACAGGATTCTTGAAGAGATTGCAAAACAAAATGAAGCTCCTGCTGCAAGAAGAGGAAGAGGCAGAGGAGGAAGATACAGAAGTAGAGAAAGATTACCTGCTCAAACAAGTACAAGGCAAACAAGATCTAGTGGAATCAAATTAAAAGATGTTTCTGAAAATGAAAAGAAGAAAACTCCATTATCTCTTGCACTAACTCCGGACAACAGATTCAATGCTCCTGAAGAAATTGAAGAGGAGATATTGCCTTTAAAAAGAAAGAGAAAGGTTGCTGTTCAATCTACTGTATCTAATGAGAAGTCAGTTTTTGGTTCAATTCCTGATGTTGTCTCTGATTCTGAAGAAGCTGAAATTTTAAAAGAACTTAAGATTATGATTCTTAAGGTTGTGGTTGAATTTCACAATATGGAAGTTATTGAAGATACACTGAAGTATGAGCAAGAGAACTTCAGAATAACTTCCATATTGTACTTGAATACATCAGGATTGCTCTCCATAGCATATCATATCACCTATTCTCAGTCGCGTCCTTGCAATCGAATACTATAACCAAACACATACATCCTTATATGCACATCAAGTATAATTCGATTAACAACTCGATTTTCACCCTTATCAGAATATTTTGGTTTGCTAAATCTTTTGAAATATAGCCTCGATTATCTGTAGTTCTTGAAAACTAATATCCTTGTCACCTTGACTGTGACTTCACTCAATACATGAACAAAATTGAAATAAGACCAATCTATAATATAAATTCTCCAGAGGTCACAACTTCACTTGATACTAATCATGAATTCTTCAACAATTTTCAACAAGCTCCCACTTTTATCAACACGCTTATTCAACCTAATACGCATCATTGCTTATTGATATATCTTAAAACGACATCTTCCTCAATTAAAACTTTGAGAAAAAGAATATCAAGAAATTCCCCGATCATTCTTACTCCTCTTTCACGTGCAATGTTACTTGAAAAGGGAATAATCGAAAACTTTTATCCATCCTTCCTCTCATTGTTTTACCGAGTAACCTATTTAAAAATTTAACCTTATATCATCTATTTCCAGTCGTTTCTTTAATACTGAACAACACGATCAACTTTCACTGCACATCAACCACAATTTGATTTAGCACTCAATTCTACCTTCTTACAACATTGGTTTGCTAAAACATTTGAAAGAAATCTTCAAATATTTTGTTGATTTAAAACAAATAAAAACCATTTGACCAACTGAAAATCCTTTTGAAAGCTATTTTAGAAAATCATTTTAAGAGAAAACATTTAAAATAATAGGATTTTAATCAAAAAGCCTTTTGAACCGAAATTGTTTTGAAAATAAAAAAAAACAATAAGCAAACCATGACCTTGACTTCGACCTAACTTCCTTCAAACTTGTTTTGTGACTTCACTGTTCAGTATCCTCCGAAATCACTTTCGGATCACAATTTTATATACTTGATGAGTCCTCAAGTTTGACTCTACATCTTACGACTTCAACTTTTGACACCACTCTCATTAACTACAAAATCATGTCATTCGAAATTCACTCTAAAATTCTCATACAAAATTTTCTTCCTTTTCTTGTAAACTCTTAAAATCACTCTCGATTGATTTGCATACGCTTCCTGAATCTTCGATCATATCAAATTCTTCGTCCGATTAATGTTTGAAATCTTATTCATTAAAATATATTTTACCTAATCATCTCCTTTCTGCTACCTTCTTATACAAAACAACTTCATTCCTTTAATATCACTATTTCTGGATCTGCTTGGTTGCTAAGACTTCTATATCCGCTTTCGACTTCAGAACATCATTTTCACATTTCTTAAGATTCAAATTTCCCTTTCATTGATAGGGAATAAATCCACTCCCAAATCATATTTGACTCTTTATATAGTCTTCACAATCCACTTCCTGACAACTTCCTTTATAACCGTCTTGAATTTCTCAATTCTTTGATAATTATAACAGTAGTCTTATTACTCCTTTCATAATTTCACTAAGATTAATATGATACTATTTCTGACAAAATTCCCATCTTTCCAAGCTTATAACTCATAGCTTTAATTTCTGTCTTTGTTACTTGTTACCACACTTCCCTTCTGGCTACAACTACAACTTTCCACGCTTATCTTAATAAAATCTCTAGGGATTCTCTCCCGAAATCTATTTTCTAATCATGGGGTCTTATTAATCCCTCCTAATTCTCATCCTATAGGCAACTACGATGCCCTTACTCTTCTAACTCCAATTCTTCGGGATTCCACATTCTTCCCTTAGCTAATTTATATCTTCTGTTTAATCGCTTTTTGAAACTTTCTGGTTTCCCTGTCTTTCTCTTCCTGTTATTTGTTCCATCTTGGTCAACTTTCCACCATCCTTGATCATCATGACTTTCTGCTTGCATGAATTATTTACTCCACATATTCACCTTACCCCTCGTTCAGTCTTGGCTCTCCTTATTAATTCTTACAAACCTTTCCGCTCTTCTTCACTCAAGTCAACCTTCCTTGATTGTAAAATCTTATATCCGACGATGGATTTGAAACATTCAAAACCTTGTGATATTTCATTTACTAACTCTGCCCTTTAGTAGGCATCCAAAACAATCTTTCTTCGTCATTAAACATCTTATATCCATATCTCCATCCATTTTTTTTATTTTTTTTTCACGCGCTCTTATTTACTGCCCCTTTTTTCCTTTATTCAGCTCTCATTAACCTCAATTCTTGTTCATGGTTCCTCGAACCAGTACTTATTCCAGTTTAACATAACATATCCGTCTTAACCACCAAATTCTTAAACTTGCATAACCACTTTTTTGCCGCCAGTGCAATTGCAGTTTCAATCATTTAAAACATCGCCACGTCTATATTCGCATCTCTTCATCACTAGGAATCTTGAAATCATCTAATTTTTGACAAAGGAAGTCAATAAAATGAATGGACATTAAGCATGAATAGACACCGAGTGTATTTGATAAAACTTTTATAAAGGAATTTAACCGAGAGATCAATATGGTCTTTGAACTATCTTCAGGTTGCATTTGTCACTTGGTTAACCACCAAAGTACATAAGGATGGCCAGTCCTTAGTACTTTCATGACAAACACAATCAGTGGCGTCCCACTGGACTTCTATCACAAAGATAAGATGTCCCTGAATCCCCTATCTGCATAGGTTGTTCATCTCAGCTGGAATAGAAAAATCAAGTATTCATGATAATGGAAAGGATTCAAGAGTTTCAAAATCTTCATGTAAAGCTGGATCAAATACCATCTGAATATATATATTTATTTCCAAAAGAACGGGATTAAATTAGAATAAATCTGATACAGAAGACTCATCATCAATGGATGTATAGAAGACTTTTCCATAGATGCTTCATTGATTAATCAAGAAAACATTCAAGAAATTTCTAATTATTCATAATCTCACTCTCGTCGACTAAGCACTAATATGCTTAGCTGCCAAAACCGGCCTGACAATAATGAGTTGAATAATTAAGAAGATCTCAATTCATTCTTGATTTTGGATCGTCACTGCGCAACGAATGCCTCAGCCACAATACCAACCGGGAATTAATTTACAACAATTTAAAGGAAGAATATGAAATTTCTCTGGACATTAAACTGAATGGAATCAACTATTAAGGGCGCACAACTACGCTTAACTTCCAATTCTTGCTTATAATCGATTCTCACTTCGCATTCTTAACCTTCTCACACTATCTCCGAAACGTTCACATCGAAACTAATATCGTAGGATGTCCTAAATTCTGCGCAAAAATCTCGAGATAACGTCCCCCGGACTGATAGCTCTAGCAGCCCACTTAGCTTATGCCGCTTCGGGTTCACTGTTTGCTAATAGCCCAATCCTTAAATGACTCGAACTTCTACTCGCGCGATATGCCGAAATATCGATTAACATCGCGACGCTTGCCGAAGTATCCTAACGCGATCCTTACCCTAAACCGTTCTACCCAACTCCTATCTTATACTCGTACCCTAACCCTCCTAATCTGTTTCAGTGACCATAACCTGTAGCTCTGATACCAACTGGTAACGCTCCCTCTATCCAACATTAATAATACATACCTTTTATAATAACTTAAATATTTTTACAGGAGAATTTTGGAAAATTTTGACATGATGTATTCATAATTAGGACTAACCACCTGTCCAAGTCAACAAAACCAATCCAACTATAACCAAACCAGCTCGTATGCATAATAATAACAAAATTTATAAAGAAATATAACTCTGACTAACCAAGACCGCTCACAGGTTATGGTATGAAACAAACTATCGAATTTAATATTACAATCCAACCTCAGAATATAATGTTTTACAATTTCTGTGAATTAACAAGATCACTATCTAACTAGATATCCCACCTCAACAAATCCCAATTCACTGTCCAACGAGATTTATGCCTCGAACGTCTCCTCTCGCTGCCTATAGAGCAATACCAACTGATCGCTAGTTCCTCTGATCATCTCTAACAACTGGAGAAATAAACAGAAGCAAGAGTGAGCCAACAATGCTCAGCAAGTGTAAATAGTGATGACAATTTCAATAATGACGACAATTTAGATAAACAAAAGAGTTTCATCTCATTCTATGAAAGAATCAGTGATATCAACTTTTAAATTGCCACGAGGGCCAGCAATTCACCATTAATAAGGTGCAACTGAAGCTAGAACTGATAAGAGTTTCGATATCAATATTGTAAAAATGGACTTCCAAAGAGTCAAGAAACAACATCTCAATATCAGAGTATAGACTAGAATTGGAATTTTTATATATTTAAAAAAAAACATCATCAAGGTTAGGCTGCTGATCAGTCACGCATTAACCCCGGACAAACGCACACAGCAATGTCCTTTAATGGATCCACGGCACACATTGGCCTTAACTTCTGACCACGAATCTGGTCTCCCCGAAGGGACATCTGTTGACCATAATATGGTCTCCCCGAAGGGACATCTATTTAAAAACATTTCCAATTCTAAGTCCTCCAAAGTAGGTGTCGGAACAATCGACAACCTCTACCAACCAATAACTGGAAAACTCACGTTCCAGAATAACGACTCATAATCCAAGAGTCAATGAAAGATTCAAGATCATCAAGTGTCGACAAGTTCGACACAGCAAGTGGGTAATAATTAAAGAATAACAACTCAAAGGGTATCGACAAGTTCGATACAACACAGGGGATAAACGAACCAAGATTCTCAACTGATATCAACAAGTTCGATACGAATAAATAGATTTATAACATCAGCAACTTATCTAAAGAAAATTTCATTTGAGCAAGAATAAGGGTATGAATTGCAATAAGATTTTCAACAATTGAAATTCTAGACTAAAGCTAGGATATGGTCAAGTATTGGGCCTTTACTAAAACTTAAACACAATGAAGAGTTTGAGCTTCCATAAGCGAATGAAATAACTTAGAACAAATATTTGCAAAATAGTTCCAATATGGAAAGGTTCAGATCAATTAGAAAGAAAACATTTTTCTAAATGGGGTCCATTGGTGAAATATGCTAGAATCAAGAGTTTTGTTAGCAAGCTTTCATAAGAGTTTAAAATCTTGGATTTCTTTTATTTATGGAATTCTTAAACCATTTTGATAAAAATAGATGAAATAGCATTTCAGGGATAGAATAGTGAGCGAGAAAGTTATTTATAAAATTCTCTACGAATCGGATATTTGAATTACGGGTAGGGGAGATAAACGGCATCACACTTATTTGAAAAGTATATATGTCATCTGTCATCCATACTTGACCAAATTATCACTTACTACAAATAAACTAAATTGTATCACTTGAACAATAAGTGAATAGCAAGAACACTTGCCTCGATACACGAAGTTTCCAATTCCAACATCTCAATCCTTTACTCACTTTACATCAGTATCTACTTCTTATTCGATGGCCTTTACTTGGTCGTACATTCGCCTCTCCTTCATCAAATGTCAATCTCGATAATTATCTCCTTCCTTAAGATTCCATCTACTCCCGTACTGGCCTCTTACTGCTACCTATACAAAGGTAAAGTACTATTTTAGTACGCGTATAATCTTGATTGTCTATCCCAATTCTACCCAAACGCGTCCTATAATGATTTACACATATAACAAATATAACATTTTAGGTTATACTCATAATATATATATTTTTCAGCATAACCAGATAATCCAAGTAAACACATAACACGTATTGCCATTTAACACTTAAGGTTTACGATATGCACCTAACATGGATATACAGCTAATTTTTATTGAAATATTATAAGAATCATACAATAATCTTTACGAAAATTCGATAGCATCCCCTTTATAATATCACATAACTTGTCAGAACACAACCGACCCAAATCAACAATTGAATAATACTATAATCAACTTCAATTTCCAAAATATATTACGATTAATAATTCACTGCTTAACTATAACTCGAGATACAATTCTGGCTACAGAGAAACCAACAAATAATCTTTAACATGTAAACATAGACCTATTTACACGTATAAACTCACTTATCACATATACGAATTATTTTCCCAACAATCAATCACCTAATAATCAATAAAACATAATAATTCGGAATCATAATCCATGTATATCTTAAATATACTCTTAAAATCCGAAAAACCCCAACTAAAATTGTATAGGTCATTATTACAATAATACATAATCTTCAGTCATCAAAACACGATCATAAAATATTAACCATATATATATATATCTCAAGTTCACATAATCTGTACTAACTACTAATCGAAAATTTGAACTAAAATTACAAAGTTAGCACATGAAATCCGTTTTACCAGCAATTGACATATAAAGTAGCTGTAATTAACACAGGAACATAGAATACATCACAACTCTCACAAACTCACACCAATCTCTCGGCACACACAAAACATAAACTTACTCACCCCACCTGCACATTAACACATACACACTCTCACATATGAATACCATCCTCATTCTTTCCTCCCACCAATTCCTCTGTTCTTGACCCTCCTTACTTCCATCAAGCTTCCAACCCTAACACCCACAACGCGCAACCACAAAAACCATAAATAGAGCCCTCGGTTGACCGAGACCCACCCTCCCACTTGCTGTTCGACTACTACACCGATACACAACATCACGTAGCTCTTTTAATTATCATAAAGGTATACACATGCATCAACCACTCCATCAAACCCCCGATTCAATCAATGGTTCAGCCGTACACCCAAAGACCCACACAGTTGAACACGAGCACACCATACAAACCCATAGCACCTACAAACACAGTCATGTACATACAACACCACAGCAATACACATTCGGCAACTACCCATAGACACAGACATCCACTTCAACTAACCCATGTACACCCAATTCACAAACATAGTACACACACCTTCATACTAAACCAAACCCCCAACTTAGCATATACACACGACCTGTATATATATATATAACAAGCAGCAACACACAGAACTTGCACACACCAACACACATATCAAGCATCGATAACAGTGACGAACAGAGAGAGATTGTCTTTACAGGTATGACACGAATAGCACAGGGCTTGCAGCAAGAATCAATAGAATTTGTGGCTTATAAGAACTTAGAGAACCGAAGTTGTATAGGGAGAGGAAGAACCCATACACACACACACACACCGCTGCTTACACACATCCCATCATCAATTATCACCACCTCTAACCAAACACCAAACCCCCAGTTGAATTCCAAACTTGGCAGTACATACACACACTCGTAAACACGCAGCACACACTCATAGTTTGAATTTGTACACATGCATCATATTGTATACACACACATATACAGTCGTACTGACTGCCGGAGAGGGAAGAAAAAGAAGTGGAAATCAGAGATATTAATGGAGACAACGAGAGAGATTATTGAGGGATGAGAGATCAGTGGAGAGAAAGAGAGTGTTCTAGAGAACTCTGGAGAACACAACTCAAGAAAAGAACCCGACTGAATTGGGAATGGTTTGCAAATCTAGGGATTTATGAATTGGGGAAAATAGAATATAGTAAAATAGAAATTTTTGCTTTGTTGTAACATCATACAATCCTTTCTAAAAATCACAATTAATTAAAATTATAGTGAAATATTAAATTTAAAATTTTAAAGCAAGGAGTATAAAATTACGATCACCCACATATTTTTAGAATTTTTTTAGGATAAAAAATTAATTAAATATGAATTTTCAAAGTTTTGATCCTTTAAATACAATAAAACTCTTTAAAATCATTTTAAAATACTCAACCACCCAAATTAATCTACCCAAAAATTTTAAAAACTCAATAAATATATAAAGATAATTTTACAAAACATTTCATGATTTTTTAAGCCCTCCGATAATTAAATAAAGATTTACAGAGGGTCAAAAATACATGATTTAAATATACTTAAATCCTCAACATTACAAATAAAAATATACTGACCTTCATGGCTCATACTAATCATCATATAATCACACAAACATAACTTCACACATATTCCACTTTCCAACAATACTCACATAATAATATTGATAATTTATATAAAATAAATTATTCGAAAATCGAAATTTTCTAGGGCGTTATATATTATAATTAGATGGTGTAAGAAAAATTATACACATTATGATAATTACAATATTCAATATTACTCAGGTTGTTCCGAAGTTGATTAACGACATGCATGGAAAGTTGCTCAGTACTGTTAAGGATATAAAAGTTGCTGGTTTTCGTTGTTCAATTTATTACAATGAGTTTGGAGGATATCTGTCGAATTTTGGCACAATCTTTGAGCATTTTGGTATTAAACCAAGGGAAACCATAATTTTCACAATGGATAATAGTAATGTTTTGTACGCACGTATCTACCAAATAGATGGAAAATAAATAGATTACTCCAATCGTAATCTTGGGTTTCAAACTGATGGAAGCAAAAATTGGTTCTGGGCAGTTGATTTGAATGATGAACATGGTATTACACAAATTTTGTAAATAATGTCCAAGTATTAATTAGTTAAAGTACACTTATTATTTAGGAAAATTAACAATTTAACAATTTTTATAAACTCTTAACAGATCTAAAGAAGGGAAGTGACAATGAAGAGGAAGATGCGGAGAATTATAAGGATGTTACAGGAACTCCCAGTGAAGAGGAAGTCCCAGTGATTTCTCAGACATGTAAGTTCTTTTCATTCTCTTTGTAAAATTTTACTTATGCATCAACATTTACATGTTATCAAACATATAAAGGAAATTAAAATTTGTGAATGACATTATTATGCATAATCAATGATTGAAGTCAATAGTGGAGGACAGATTTCTGGAACACATCTTGAGAACCAAGGTTTTGAATTAGTTGATCATAATGCAATGGACATGGATATCCAGGAAGTGAATGATATGCCTACAGAATTTACTGCAACGTTATATTCTTCAAATGTTGATCAATCAAGTCAAGGAGTGGTATAATATAATATTTCAGTTTTCTTCTTAATTCATATTTAAAAGCTTTTATCTTTATTTTTCATCATTCTGATTGAAACAATTAATGTGTCGCAGTACATCCCAAGGACCATAAAACCACGAAACAGAGGTTGGCATGTAGGAGAAAAGGTGACATTCCGAACTGGTGTTGGATCTTGGAAAATTGGAATTGTAAAATCGCATGGAAGAGCTTAGGTTTGACATTCCTACAAAAATGTCAATAAGAACTTAGGTTTGTTTTGGAAAATCAATCTTTGTAATAATCAATATAACAGCAAAAAAATAATAATTGTATACAGACAATATATACTTCAGTGAAACCAATGGCAGACAAAGATAAAGAATTAAAAATGAAGTATTTAAACATGATATAAGAACATAAATGCCTCTAAGATCATCATTAAACTGAATAAATTAATACTTAGATAATAAAACCATACTTAAAACATGGTAGCAGAAGTCTATTGTGATGATACTACACAATTATTATAACCTAAATCGGAAATCTTGAAATGAAATAAAACAGGGAAAAATAACAACTTTTTGTGTAGACTCTGCATCACTGCTGATATGGGCTGAAAGTAAGCCCTAAAGACACATTTAATGTGGCATTTATTAGACCTAGAATGGTCCAAACGTGGGGCCCACCAGATGGGCCCAAACCCTAATTATAATATTAATTTCGTAATTAATATTAGGGGTAATAAACAGCTCAGCAAATAAGAGTCAAACAAGGATATTACTCTTGCCTGACTTAGCCTCCAAGATACATATTCCAACATGGAAACTGACTCCTACAAGGAAGGGGTCTAGAACCTTCCTCAAGGCGGTGGCTTGCCCACCAAGTCACCTACTCCTACCATAATTCCTAGGCTTCTCAGCCTATATAAAGGGTCTGACCCCTCATACTCAGAAGGACGTTTTGGCTCAATCCTCGAATAAGGACATACAAGCCACTGCGTCCTAGGTGAGCTCTCGCCGCCATAGCCTCGAGGGCACCATCACCTAGAACTACGTTTTATTGGCTTGATTCTCTAATACAGAGATACGTAGGCATTCTGTGAGGACCGTTTAGTCTCGAACGCAGAAGCAGCCATAAGAGCACGAAGCTCCCGAACCCTAGCCGACATAATCATAACCTAGTTTTTATTCCACAACATTTGGCGCCGTCTGTGGGAAAAAGACATCAACCATGGTTCAAACACGAAGAACAGCACCAAGCACTACCGAGCCAATCGCTACCGAGGCTCTACCTCTAAGCTCTGCTCCGCCTGTCACTGAACAAGTACCCCCAACCACAGGGGCGATCACTCAAACTCAGGTTTCTCAACCTCCAGGGACGAATCCCCATGTCGAGAGAACGTTACCTATGGTCGTTCACCCAGGTCAAGGAACCAGCTCCCTCCAGACGCTGGTCTCTCCTCTAGTTGATCCCAGTTACCCACCACCAGGGGTACAGATCCATACTACGGATCTCCCCGTGAGTACTAACCCGATGTATGGCCTGCCTAACTACCCTCCTGGACCCAGTGGTCATGCCTTGCAGATCCGAGATCGAGTGTATCTTGACTACTCTGGCCCCTATACTGACGATTCATCAACTGATGTTGATCGTGATGAAGCCCCAAGAAGGCGACGTTCTAGCAGAGAACCCCGGAGGAGTCATCAAACTGTCTATGATGGACCCCCGTCTACAACTGCGGAAAGAATCAAGGCTTATGAAGCCGAGATTTTAAGATTAAAGGAAGATATGGCAAGAGAACAAGCTAGGTCAAATCAGACTCAACCTCCTCCAACATCAGGACCGATTCCCTTTATAGATTTGGAGAGGCCTTCAAGAAGGCAAAGAAGGGCTGATGCCCCAACTGGAAAAACAATAAGGGTGGAAACCCCTAAGAGCAACCCCAAGGATCTGATGCCACTTGGGGATCCTGATGATCCCACACCCCCGTTTACTGAGGAGGTGATGAATGCTCGTATCTCAAAGAAGTTCAAGATGCCGACAATTAAGGCTTATGATAGAACGGGTGATCCCGCAAACCATGTTAGGACGTTCTCAAATGCACTGCTGTTGCAGCCTGCAAGCGACGCCTTGAAGTGTAGGGCGTTCCCTCAAACCCTGTCGGGCATGGCTCAAAGATGGTATAGCCGCCTACCTACGAATTCGATTGGCTCTTTTAAGGAGTTGAGCGCCGCTTTTGTCAGCCAATTCATTAGCGGGAGAGTTCATGAGAAAAGTTCTGCATCCCTTATGTATGTGGTACAAGGGAAGAACGAAAATCTGAGAGACTACCTTAAGAGGTTCACCAAGGAGACTTTGAACATCACTGATCTGGAGAATAAGGTGGCCATGGTAGCCCTGGAACACGGAACCACTGATCTATTCTTTAAAAGGTCATTGGCGAAGCATCCTCCTTAAAACATGGCTGAGCTCCAACGAAGGGCTGACAAGTACATTAAAGCTGAAGATAGCATGAAGAAAGAAGCCACAGTAAGTGAGGGAGGAGGTAACAACGACTTCAAGAAGCGAAAGCAAGACCAGGAGTATGATGACCTGGAGTATGATGCTAGGGACAAGTATCCCCGAACTAGCGAGGACTCCGACTATGCCCCTAAGAAGAACCGAAGAAGAGTTTGGGACCAAGATTCAACGACTATGCAAGATTGAATGCTCCTAGGAGTCAGATCTTGTTAGATATTGAGAAAGACAAAGATTTTCGATGGCCGAAGCCACTTAGGGGTGATCCCGCAAAGAGAAACAAGGGTCGGTACTGTAGATTCCACCGCAATGTGGGGCATGATACAGATGATTGCAAGCAACTCGAAGATGAGATCGAGTTCTTGATCCGTAGAGGGAAATTGAGCAACTTCACTAAGGGTGAAGATCGTGTTAATCGAATTAGAGATTATAACAGAAGGGATGACGATCGTGATCGTAACACACAGCCCCGAGGGCCAGTTATCAATATGATCTGGGGAGGCCCGACAGCGGCCGGTACAACTCGAAACTCTCGAAAGGCGTACGCCAGAGAAGTGATACACATCGTGGGAGAGGCCCCGAAGCGGGCTAGGACTGAAATCACACTTGGTTTTGATGATTCTGATCTTGAAGGGGTGAAGTTCCCCCATGACGACCCGTTGGTCATAACTCCTGTAATTGGAAACTCAGAAGTGAAGCGAGTCTTGATAGATAATGGAGCTTCCGTTGACGTTCTATTTCATGATGCATTTGTGAAGATGGGTTGCAATGATTCTCAGTTGACCCCAAATAACATGCCTATATATGGATTTAATGGCGTAGGATCTAAAGTTGAAGGGACTATTCAATTGCCTATGACTATTGGACAGGAGCCCAAGAAGGCCACTCAGATGTTGAACTTCCTGGTAATCAAGGCGGTTTCAACGTACAACGTTATCCTCAGAAGGGCTGGACTTCATGCATTCAAGGCTGTTGCCTCAACTTATCATATGAAGATCAAGTTCCCAACCCAGAATGGTGTTGGAGAACATAAAGGCAATCAAAAGATGGCACGAAGCTGTTATGTAGCCGCGTTAAGGCCTGACGGAGTCGGGGGGCAGGTCCTTCCGATTGAAGACATGGACATCCGCAGTGATAAGGAACACAAAGAAAGTCCAGAAGAGGACATCACACATAAGCCTCGAACTGCCATCAAGGCTAAGGCATCAACTGACTTCGTGGTTGAATGCAACATTGGCAACCAAGAAGTCGGGGGCAAGAGATAGTACCCCAAGAAGAAAGTGAACTTCAGAAGAAGAATGAGGAGACTAGAAGGAGTAGTAGGTGCTCTATTTTGATGGAGCATCAAAAACAAAATCAAGCCATGCAGGCCTAGTCTTGCAAAGTTGGACTTAGCTTCATATTTATCTAGTAGAAGTAGAAATAAGGTTCGATGAAACCATGCAGAGCATGTCGCTCTGAGTAGGACAGTAGTACTCTATATAAAGGTTGAACCCATTTATGTTATTAATGCAAGTTTGCTTTTCGTTCTATGATTCTATTTATGTACCAAGCACCTGATGTGTGTAAGTCAAAGATGACCAAGTACCGAAAATAAAAGAATATACAAATGGAAGCAAACAAACGCATAAATAAAACTCTGAAGGGTCGAGAGTTAGGTTACAGCACAACCAAATAAGTGTTTCAATTCCTTGAAGGATCCGGGATAAAAGACATCTGGCAATCAAAGACATGCAAGGCTGTGGAGGCTAAAGACTAGCCACTTTTTAATGTTTTCAAAAATGACTTGGATGGAGAATCTAAGGTAGAAGACCAATAGAGAACCTTAAACAATGATCAAGAAGTTCAAGCAAACTCTCGTTTTAAAGAGTTTAAAAGGCGAGAAGCCCACATGATTGTTTAATTGGAAATCTAAATCGAGGAATCAACCTTGAATCCTTGACCTAGAATCAAGAAAAACAAAAAAAAATGATGGAACCAAGACAAACGTTGAAGTCCTGATGGACCACCCGTTGAAGAAACATATTGCATAGCCCGAAAGCCAATTGAAGGAACCCCTTGAAGGGCAAGTTGACAGCATTCTTACAAGAGGATAGTGATGTGTTTGCTTGGATAGCAATTGATATGCCAGGGATTGATCCCCAGCTCATAACTCACAAATTGAATGTCGATCCTAAATGAACGACATTAAAGCAGAAGAAGAGGAATTTCGCTCCAGAAAGGCAAGAGGCCATTAAACAAGAAGTTGGCATGCTCTTATAAGCTGGGTTTATTGAAGAGATTCAGTTCCTCAAGTGGTTGGCTAACCCTGTGATGGTCAAGAAGGCAAATGGGAAGTGGAGGATGTGTATAGACTTCACTGACTTGAATGATGCATGTCCTAAGGATTGTTTCCCTCTACCAAGGATAGATACGTTGATAGATGCCACAGTTGGGCACGAGATGCTGAGTTTCATGGATGGTTTCAGTGGATACAACCAGATCAAGATGCATAAGGACGACATCCCTAAGGTATCTTTCATAACCGACTTTGGTGTTTTCTGTTATCTTGCTATGGCATTTGTGCTAAAGAATACAGGAGCTACTTACCAACGATTGGTGAATAAAATATTTGCCCATCTAATTGGAAAAACCATGGAGGTCTATATTGATGATATGTTAGTCAAGAGCCTATTCACGACAGATCATATTAAACACCTCGGAGATGCATTTGAAGTGCTGAGGCACCACAAGATGATGTTGAATCCAGCCAAGTGTGCCTTTGGCATTGGATCTGGGAAGTTTTTAGGACTGATGGTTTCAAAAAGAGGCATTGAGGCCAACCATGACAAGATCAAGGAGATCTTATACATGAAGCCACCACGCTCTATAAGAGATGTGTAGAAGTTGACAGGCCGATTTGCGGCCTTGGGGAGATTCATCTCCAAATCTGGTGATAAATGTTTGTCGTTCTTTCAAGCATTGAAGAAAGTGAAAAATTTTGAGTGGACACCTTAGAGCCAGGAGGTCTTTAAACAATTGAAGAAGTACATGGCCGAAGCCCCGTTGTTGGCTAAACTAGTCCCGGAGAGACTCTCTACCTATACTTGGCAGTATCTGAGCAAGCACTGAGTACCGTTCTCGTTCGAGAAGAAAGCAAGGTTCAGAAACCCATCTACTACGTAAGCAAGGTGTTGCATGGGGCTGAGTTAAATTACTCTACCATCGAGAAGTTTGCCTTGGCATTGATAACGGCCTCGAGGAAGCTACGACCGTACTTCCAGGCGCACAAAATTGAAGTCCGGACGGACCAGCAGCTGAGAAACATATTGCATACCCTAAGGCCAGTGGAAGGCTAATCAAGTGGGCCATAGAACTTGGAGAGTTTGATATCAAGTATAAGCCTCGGACAGCCGTCAAGGCTCAGGCATTGGCTGACTTCGTGGTTGAATGCACCATTAACAACCAAGAAGTCGGGGGGCAGGAGATAGTAACCACCCCTGAAAGTGGAGATAAAGATGAAGAACTTGTAACTGGTCAGAAGGAATATTGGGTGCTCTATTTTGATGGAGCATCAAAAACAAAATCAAGCCATGCAGGTTTAGTTCTGCAAAGCCCCGATGGGTTCACAGTTGAGTATGCTTTGAAGTTGGATTTTCCTACTACCAACAATGAAGCTGAGTATGAGGCATTGATAGCTGGATTGGGCTTAGCTAGAGTCATGAGGGTCAAGAACCTCAAAGTGTGTGGAGATTCAAGACTGGTGGTCTCGCAAGTGAATGGCGAGTTTGAAGCCAATGATGAGACTATGGCAAAATACCTGAGAGTCGTGAAAGCTGTTATGACTCAGTTTGAGGAATGCTATGTGGAACACATTCCGAGAGAGGAGAACGCTAAGGCCGATGCCTTGTCTAAATTTGCTTCTTCTGAAATTGAGAACTATGCAGGGAGTGTTTACTTCCAAGTCTTGAAGGCCCCGACCATCAATTCTAAGTTGATAGCACCGATTGATATGGGAGGTTGTTGGATTGACCCTATCAAAGCTCACCTCGAGACAGGCTGGCTCCCTGACAATGCCTTGGAGGCACGAAAGCTGTCAGTGAGGGCATTGAGATACGCCTTGATTGAAGGCATCCTCTACAAAAGATCGTTTGTCGTCCCGTACCTGAAGTGCTTGAGGCCCCAAGGGTCAAGAGAAGCCTTGGAGGAAGTTCATGAAGGGATATGTGGGCAACACTTGGGGGCAGAGCCCTAGCTCACAAGATCACACGACTGGGATTCTATTGGCCAGAGATGTTGGCCGATGCGCAGAATTATGTCAAGAAGTGTGACAGATGTCAAAAGCACGCTCCAATTGTAAGGCAGCCGCCTGAGATGTTAACTTCGATCAATTCTCCCATCTCGTTTGCAATGTGGGGAATGGACATACTAGGTCCTTTCCCTATGGCTTCGGCACAAAGGAAGCTTATGATAGTGGCCATCGACTACTTCACTAAGTGGATTGAGGCTAAGCCCTTAGCCAAGATAACCACCAAACAAATTTCCCAGTTCTTTTGGGAGAGCATCATCTGCAGATAGGGAATCCCCCGAATCCTTGTGACGGATAATGGGACAAAATTCAACAATGAAGAGTTTAAGAAGTACTGCAAGGAGAATGTTATTGAACTTCGCTTTTCTTCAGTAGCTCACCCTGAGGCTAATGGACAAGCTGAGGTAGCAAATTGAATTATCCTTGATGGACTGAAGAAGAGGGTCGGACGATCAAGAAACACTTAGGTGGATGAGTTGCTGCCTATACTTTGGGTATACCACACCACCTACGAAGTGATAACTGAAGCAACCCCGTTTTTGCTGGCTTATGGAGCCAAGGCAGTTGTGCCCCCTAGAGATTACACATGCATCGCCAAGAGTGGAAGCATATGATCACGAGACCAATGAAAAAGGCGTGAGGCTCGCCCTCGATCTGATTGACGAGGTTAGGGATGAAGCGAATGCTAGAAACGCAGAGCGTCAGAAGAAAGCATCTTTCCACTGCGACCAAAGGGTTAAGGAGAAGTTCTTTCGACAAGACAACTTGACTCTGAGGAAGATAGAGGCCTCCAGAGTTGGCCAGAAGGGAAGACTATCCCCCAATTGGGAAGGGTCGTATCGAGTCAGGAAGACACCAGGACGAGGATTCTACAGGTTGGAAATCTGGGATGATGAACACATTCCAAGATTAAGGATTGAATCCTTGAACTTCAAATCTCAACACAACATTAATTAAGCCTCGATGGCCAACAAGGCTGTCTGCCTCCAATCGAGCTTGTCGTTTGAGTTTAAGGACTCGAACCAAGAGTTGTCAATCAAGTTGAGACCTAAGAAAGGTTATATGAGCATAAGAAAATAAGGTTGGAAACCTAGAATCAAGCTAAAGGGTTGAAAACCAACAAAGGCATACCAGGCCTAAAGTCAAGTGCTAAGGAGCAAGTGAACTACCTGAATGATCAACCGAGAAGGAAGACCTCCTCCATGAGAAACAAAGATGAGGTAAGAACTAAAGAACTTCATCACAAGGATGAGAGTCAAGGGTTGATGATAACCAACAACCATGAATGAACTCAAGGTTCAAGACCAAGCTCCTTGGAGGGCGTCAGCCGACCAAGACTGATTTTCAGTCCTACACGGACTGTTGACGTTGTTTGGGCCATATCTTTAGCTCCGGGTATCAGATTTGGACGATCTTACTGTCCACGCGAAGATCTCTGAGTTTTCTATAGTCTTGGAGACCCCGGCCGACCAGGTCTTGGCCGACCAGCTCCTTTTAAGGAGGTCCAGCCGACCAGCTCCTGAACCTGGATCCGACCGGTCTAGGTTCAGTACTTGGTCCTGGATCCCAACTTTTTCAGTGAACTTTGAATAGTTTTCAAACCTAAATCTCGACTTTTTCAGCAAATCTCGGATTATTGCCAATGCTAAAGGGAGGCCAAGGTTAGCCATGAAGGCCAAGATTAGCCATTAAGGCCAAGGTTAGCCATGAAGTCACGAATGACCAAACTGACGACTCGTGATCAAGATCAAGATTCTTGATCCTTAGGATCACGGACAGTTTTAGATCCTAGATCCATGATAAAAGTTTAAGATCAAGGTCAAGTTTCTTGATCCTTAAGATAACAAAGTCATGAATGACCAAAATAGTGACTTGAGATTCAGATCAAGGTTCTTGATCCGCAAGATCACGAATAATTTTCACGTCCGGGTCAACCAGCTAGCCAAGAAGCAATCGACCGCGACGCACTAGGGGTCTCAGCCGACCAGGTCCCGGAAGACCAGGTCCCGGCCGATCAGCTCTTTTTAAGGAGGATCAGCCGACCAGGTCCCGGAAGACCAGGTCCCGGCCGATCAGCTCTTTTTAAGGAGGATCAGCCGACCAGGTCCCGGAAGACCAGGTCCCGGCCGATCAGCTCTTTTTAAGAAGGATCAGCCGACCAGGTCCCGGAAGACCAGGTCCCGGCCGACCAGGTTGTTTTGAGGGGGTTCAGCCGACCAGCTTCTGAACCTGGATCCCCCCGGTCCAGGTTCAGTTCTTGGTCCTGGATCCCAACTTTTTCAGCAAATGATTTCGGACATGGTTCTCGACTTTTTCAGCGAATATCAGATGATTATCAATGTTAAAGAGAGGCCAAGGTTAGCCATGAAGGCCAAGATGAGTCATGAAGGCCAAAGTTAGCCATGAAGTCACAAACGACCAAACTGACGATTCGTAATCAAGATCAAGATTCTGGATCCTTAGGACCATGGATGGTTTCTGATCCTGGATCCACACTCTCTATTAAAATCAAGAAGGAGTCTAAGTTCAAGTTTTTTAGGCCAACTACTGACTAGTTAGCCCTAGAAGAGGAATTTCAGCCAACCAGGTCCCGGAGGACCAGGTCCCGGCCGACCAGCTCCCCTGGAGGAGGGCCAGCCGACCAGCTTCTGGCCAACCAGGTCCCAGCCGACCAGCTTCTGGCCGACCAGGTCCCAGCCGACCAGCTTCCGGCCGACCAGGTCATTTTCAGGGGGTCCAGCCGACCAGCTTCTGAACCTGGATCCCCCCGGTCCAGGTTCAGTTCTTGGTCCTGGATCCTTACTTTTTCAGTGAACTTTTTAAACCTAAATCTCGACTTTTTCAGCGAATCTCGGATGATTGTTAATGATAAAAAGAGGTCGAGATTAGCACCGTTTAGTGCTGTTTAAGCACTGTTTAGTGCCTATTAGCACAGATTAGTGCCGATTAGCACCGTTTAGTGCTGTTTAAGCACTGTTTAGTGCATGTTAGCACAGATTAGTGCCGGTTAGCACTGTTTAGCACCGATTAGTGCCGTTAGTGCCATTTTATGCCACTTAACATTGTTTAACACTGTTTAAACATTGTTTAAGGCTGATTAGCGCTGTGTAGTGCCGTTTAACACTGATTAGTGTCGTTCAACATCGTCGTAAATGCGTCGGTCGCTCCACGCTTTACATTAAGATGATATTGTTGAAAATACTCACGTAAGAGCAATAAACCCCGACCCAAGTCTCGAATAAGGCCGTTATAACTTCAAGGAAAACCTGATCAGTTTTCCTAGAAGTTGGGGGGCAAATGATATGGGCTGAAAGTAAGCCCTAAAGACACATTTAATGTGGCATTTATTAGACCTAGAATGGTCCAAACGTGGGGCCCACCAGATGGGCCCAAACCCTAATTATAATATTAATTTCGTAATTAATATTAGGGGTAATAAACAGCTCAGCAAATAAGAGTCAAACAAGGATATTACTCTTGCCTGACTTAGCCTCCAAGATACATATTCCAACATGGAAACTGACTCCTACAAGGAAGGGGTCTAGAACCTTCCTCAAGGCGGTGGCTTGCCCACCAAGTCACCTACTCCTACCATAATTCCTAGGCTTCTCAGCCTATATAAAGGGTCTGACCCCTCATACTCAGAAGGACGTTTTGGCTCAATCCTCGAATAAGGACATACAAGCCACTGCGTCCTAGGTGAGCTCTCGCCGCCATAGCCTCGAGGGCACCATCACCTAGAACTACGTTTTATTGGCTTGATTCTCTAATACAGAGATACGTAGGCATTCTGTGAGGACCGTTTAGTCTCGAACGCAGAAGCAGCCATAAGAGCACGAAGCTCCCGAACCCTAGCCGACATAATCATAACCTAGTTTTTATTCCACAACAACTGCCATATGACATTTACTTCAATAATATTTCACTGTCCATTTGCGTTAGGCTCGTATCCTTCTCCAGCCAACCTATAGTCAATATTAGTTTGTAAAACAATAATATAAATTAGATATTATCTGTACAAAGAAAATATAATCTTATGGGGAAAGGCCAAAAGTAAATATGGTATACCTATTTCTCATCATGAAAACATCCTCATATGGCAGATTAATAAAAATCTTTGAAGAAGGCAAGTTGGAAATCAGAACTTTGCCTGGTATGAGAGAAATAATGAATATCAGTTAGGAAGGACAATCTACAATCTACAATTAACAAAGGTCTATTAAAATTATAGTGTAGTTAACGGTACTACCTTTATAAGTATAAATTTTTATGCTTGCCAATATCACAATTACCGGTCTCTCAATGTGATTTGCATATAAAGGTTCGGTATTTGCATCTAGCGGTCTGTGAAACAATATAAAAACACAAAATCAAGTCCATAGTTATTTAAATTTCTACAAATATAGCTGTTTAGTATAAATTAAATAGTTAGCCATTTGATTAATGTATATTTTGAATACCTTCCATCACTTATTCTGAATCGCACAACTTGCCTTTGACCGAAACGTGTGTCAAATGTTTGCACTTGTTCTAAATTTTCCAACACTCCGACAACATCTAGAATAATAAAAAGCAATTCAGTAGGAGCACAATGTAATAATAATACTTTATGATATGAAAATAGATTCACCTGTTGAAGAGGTAGGCTTCTGATCAGGATCATAGGAATAAACAATATCATAAAGATCTCCCAAAGGTTTTAACTCAAATTTTTGAATCGGAATTATGAAGTCATCATGAACATAAGGAATGACATTAGTACAATCCAGAAATCTGATGCATTTATCGGTACTAACAGGCCTGAAAAAACCGAATGCCTCCTGAACTTTGACATTGATAACCTTGTATAAGCCTCCTTCGAAAATAGGATTTGGAAGATGATTCCAAATCTCAGGCCGCACAGTTGCATGCATATGAGTATTCTGCTCATAAACAAAACATATGATGAATTGGTTAAAGTTTTAGATTGTAATATATAAGTTTAATATACAAATTCAAAAGAGTAGAAAATAAAGATTCTTACCACACAATCGAAAATAATCATATTGTGAGCAATAACAACTCCAGTATTGGAAATTGTATCCCACATCCTAGTGAAACGGACTTTTAGTGTCCACCCTATCTTCGATTCATCTAGTGTCAGCAGATGATCGTGCATAGTCATATCTGTTATAAAAGTACAAAGATGTTAACAAATGACCTTGTTTGTGAAATACTTGAACAAATGTAAATCATATAAGGATTAGACATTACCTAGGATTAAGAAATACAGGTATTTGATGCTACCTCTGCTCTTGTAGTCTTTGTGCTATACTATTAACATTGGTTTGTTTTTATATAGGCTGTAGGGTATTAGTTAGTTTTTTGATCATATCTTCTGCAATCTTCTTCAAAGTTAAATGGCATATTTTTAGGTATTTGATATATATCAATATACATTAAGTCAATAGATATGGAATGAGTTGATTTCATATATATCAATATCAATTAAGTTAGTAGATATTGAATGATTTGATTTATCAATCTAATCTAATCTATTCTAATTAATAGAATAAAAAGATTACACTAATATCCTGTCATTCTGGAATATCATTTAAGTGCTACTGATTCAATTGTCACAATATTGAACGGAAAATTTAGTTCTAATTTTCTGCAATTTTCTCTTCAATTGTTTGCCTAACTGTAAAATTATTGTAAATCTTAAAATGTCTGATATTTATTTGTTAGGTGATTCAGTAACTTTAGTACTCAAGTACTTATAAACAGTCCTCAATTATAGGTCATTTGCTTTGGATAAAAGTTTATGTTTAAGATATAAAATATCCTTTACTGCAAGTTCAATCTTAAAGTGAAGATTAATATGCAAGGATGTGGCAATTTCACCTTTTGCAGTTTGAAGTTGGGACTGAAGATTAGAAAACTTTTTAAAAAATCCAGACACAGTACCTTCCCATTGTTGGATTTTCTTATTAAGAGCTTTAGGTATCTTTTGCTCTAGCTTTTCTCTTTCATCCAGACACAGTACCTTCCCATTGTTGAAAGCTAAGTGAAGAATGATGGTTCAGTCTTAAAGTCTATAACTTTTCACTTATACCATTATTTGGTAATTTTGTTTGTAAAAACTATTGCACTTAAAAAGATAATAACTTGTGCAATCATAAGACAGAACCTTAAAAGAATATATGTTGCATTGGATTCAAAACAATTATTAAAAAACCAACAATATAAATAATCATAATCCGGAATATGTCTCAAAATCTACCCAAATAATTGGGTGAAGCAGTTACCAAAAACATAAAAAGTTTAAACTTGACATTATATATCATACTTATTCCTTCTCAAAAAACAAATACTAATAATTATTTTGCTGACTTGAATTGCAACTTGAATGAGTACTTGGTAACAATCACAGGTGCTTAGCTTTGCTCACTTTTCCTGGTAATGAACAAAAAACATTTAAATCATAATTAGTTAATCACAATTAGTAAAGAAAATACAGGAATCCAGAATAAGTATTAGCTGGAATTGTATATAACCGTCTTAATCTTCTTGGAACAGGATGTAGCAGATTCCGGTGTCAGAAAACTTTTTGACAGATCAATGATGTTCTGTGGAAAAGAATTTAACTGATCAGATAGAAGATTAAATAACAAACAATAGTTTGATGAAATAAAAAAACAGAACCATGGGTCATTATGTAAAGTTCTTACTTCAGAGAAACTCGATCCTGTTAAACTTTTCGTCTTTGCATCTGATGGAGATGAAGTGGAAATATTGGTGTCATAAGCATCAGTGACCTTGAAAATATTACTTTCTAAACGTACATTATCTTCAGTTATCTGAACATTGAAAGTAAATTCCTTTCCAGCAATCTCTTTAAGTTTTGTAGGATAGCTGTTGCTTGTTTCATACTACAACATAACGTGCAAAAGAACAATTAAAAAACGTGGTATCTGATGCAAGAAGCAATTTAAAATATAGAATTATGATGAATGCAAAGCTTGTAAAATTGTAAATACCTCAGGATTATCACTAATCATCTTTGTAGCGGTTACACCAACTATACGTCTAACTGCTTTGTCCATCATGACAAAGTTTAATGCCTCGGTACCATCACCAGCAAGCACAACAATTTTGAACCTCTTCTGTGGAACTGGCATTATAAGTGTACATTTCGAACATTTGAAGACTCCATCAAGTTTAACGGCATCCTCCTGGAATTTTATGCAGCTAAGGTACCACCACTTCACCACTTCTTCCACATTAGAAACTTTGACAAAACATGTAAAGTTCTTCTGCAAAATGGATAACATGAAGGAATAAAAAATAAATTAGACCTAAGGACATTTTTATAATTTTTCACTTAAACCAAATTTTGCTTTACTTCATCACCTCGAGATCATCCGACTGATTTTTCTCACAAAGCTCTTTTAGGGTTATGGACTCAATAACAGGAATCGTTTTTGTTTGGGTTGGAGAAGATAAAGTGTTCTTAGAGATCTTATAACCTTCTTCCTCAAGTCTAACAAAATATATCAGGAATCAAAAAATGGACAAAGAAGTTTAATTTACTTAAACAATAAAATTAACCAAAAAAATATATTTAACTAATATAAATGGTGCAAATAAGTATCTACGTGATAGTTGGAAACCTGAGCTTCATTGCAGTAACATATTCATTGTCTAGATTTAGATAAATCTTTGTTGATGGAAGAGTATTTATCTGAACAGAACCTGAAACACGTTTGTGGCATTATGTGAATATAATTAGATACATCTAAAAATGCTAAAGTGCAAAACAAATATGGTTGATATAATAGACTTACTCTTAAATATTTTCAGCTTTGAGCTAGTGACAATAACAATTACAGGACGTTCGTTAATTTTCTGATACATCTCATCAGTGGTAACAGCGAGTTGTCCCCAAACAGTAACTTTATGAGAGTACCTTGATTGTGAGTTATTATTTCGATGTTAGTTAATAAAAAAATCAAGTATTATATATATATATATATATATATATATATATATATCTTTGTGCGTAATTCACTATTAAATATAATCAGTACCTTCCATCAGTAATCCTGAATTTGACAATATTCTTCTCTCCAAACATTGTCTGAATAGGTCTCACATTTTCAAAATCTTCAAGTACACCGATTATATCTATAAAATTAGATAATGGAAATGTAACTAAAATTAGTACAAATTACATATAGATGGACAATCGAAAAAAGATTAATGTATAAGTATTAATTATAGTGACCTGTTGAAAATTCCGGGCTATCAACATTCTCATAACTTGATGCAAGTTTGTACAATTCACTAAGATCGACAAATTCAAACTTATGATATGGTATCATAAAGTCATCTTCAAGCAACTTTTCAACCGTTGTCGAGTTGGAGAAGTTAATAAGATAATTGGAACTCGTGGGCTTCAATGTACCCTTAGCCTCTCTTGTATAAAAATTAGATATGACGTAAAGTCCTCCTTCAAGCATCTTATCAGCATTGGATTTCTAATTATCAGCATACACAAAAGCATGAACATGGAAGTTCTGTATATAACAAAATGGAAAGATTAAGTAAATAAGATATGTAAATGGACTAAAAGCTAATAAACTTATAAGGAAACTTAGATCATAAATTATCTGTTGTAATATGTACTTACATCATCATCAAGCAAAATCAAATTGTAACCTTTCAGTGGATCACGACTTTCTTTTGAAGATGATACAGATGGCCACATCCTTGTCAAACGGACCTTAATTCTCCATCTTGTTCGAGATGTATCGAGTGAGGATAATGAATCAAACATGGTTTAATCTAAAATTATGGAAGTTATTAGGAAAATCAACATAAACGTACATAACATAAAATTAAGAACATGACAAAGTCAAGTACAAATGTTGTTCTCAAAAATAATAGATAATTGTAAAACTACCTGTGCTATAGAGTTCTGCAATGGACGTATGTACTGCAATAGTGATAGGATAATCTCTATTTTATGGGCATATTATGATTTGTTTCATTCCATCAATCAAGGAAGAGATATATGCACAAATAATATATTTGAAATGATCATCTGTGTAAAATATTATTTTGTGCTATCTAATTCCACTGATCAAGGAAATTTTTTTTTTTTTAATTGATATATATCTGTTTCTGTTATAAATTTTAACAAACATGTAATCGGTGATTGTTATCATAAAATATGATCATAGCATATATAACAGTCTTAATAATAATTGATACACTTAACAAATATATGCTAAATATATTTCAAAATTAAATATTTATTTAATTTTAAATTGATTTACTTTTGAAAATTATATTCTTGACAGTTATGAGACTACTCAATAATTAATTTCATACAATTTAATAGAACATATATTTTTAAAGCAAAAAAAATAAAAATTGTAAGCATAATAGTAGTAAATGGAGAAATGAATAAATTCTATTAATTCTTTAAGAGACCAAAAGGGAATCTACGTTATAATGGTAAAAATGATAAAATGAAAATAAAAAACTAAATAATGGAAAAATGTCATCTATCAAGAACAGGAAGATTATAAAATACTTCATCAAATACAACATTGACTGTGAAATGACTTGATTTCCCATTATCGCCTTCAATTAAAATGTGCAATCCATCAGGAGATGTGACTCGTGAAACAGCTACATATAGTTGCCCATGGGAGAATGCTGGACGTGGTAGAAACAATCCAACTGTATCCACAGACTGGCCTTGACTCTTGTTAATAGTCATTGCAAAACAAATTTGAAGTGGAAACTGTATTCTCTTGAAAACAAATGGGAAATGTGTATCTGTTGGTTCCATTTCAATTCTTGGTATAAGATGCTTTGTATCGGCATGGGATCCCGTTAAGATTTTGCACTCAACGCTATTCTTCAGACATCTTGTTAGTACCATTCTAGTACCATTACACAAACCCATAATCTGATTAAGGTTCCTCATTAACATGACAACAGCACCTACCTTCAATTTTAGATCATGCTTTGGAATGGATGGCATTTTAATCGAATTGAGATATTCGATTGGAAAAGAAGATTCAAGTTCATCATTATTTTCAACACCTGAATCATCAATTGAATCTTGACTGAGATACGTATGTGTAATACCTGGAATCAGATTTAAAAAATGAGAATTGACATCATCCACTAATGTATTTGTTGGTGTAAGAATGGCTCTTTCCTTCAGATATGACGCTTTTGAAAAGTTGTCTTCAAAATCTGGATAAGTGACTTTAACAATATCCTTAACAGAGTTGCTGAAGTTTTCAACTAAGAAATTCTTGGGAATTATAATTTCTGGATCAGAGCAAACCTCATGCGGATGTATGTTCAGTATTTTTCCATCTCCCACGTCAAGCACCCATTTACTAAATTCAGCAATCTTCTGGTTTTCAAGTTCAGTCTTTCCACGGCCTAAGCGCATATTATTCTTAAGAAGAAAAACTTTGCAGTGTCGCCACAGGCGTGACTGGTTTAATGAAGACTGCACTACCTCAGTTCTTGTAGCTTTAGGAATCACAGGTAATATTTGGCGAAAATCACCTCCAAAAACAATAGTAATGCCACCAAATGGCAAATTTTTATTGGATGGATTGACTGATGACATTATAGATCTAAAACAACGATCGACGGATTCAAAAGCATGGCGATGCTGCATTGGAGCCTCATCCCAAATGACCAAACTGGTATTCTTAATCAAATCAGCAATATCAGAACCATGTTTAATACCAGCAACTGAATAACGGTCCAATATGAGAGGTATGTGAAAGCGAGAATGTGCGGTTCTACCACCTAGTATTAAAGTTGCAGCAATACCAGATGATGCAACTGGAAGTACAATTTTACCTTCACTACGCAAGCGACAACACAATGTTTTCCACAAAAAAGTTTTACCACAACCACTGTTCCGTATACGAAAAAAAGACCTCCACTATCTTTATTGACAGATTCCAAGACTGAATTATATACCTCCAACTGTTCAGTATTCAACGTTTTAAAGCACTTGTCATGCTCTTCAGCCATGCTCCTTCTATCATATCCAGTCTCTTCTTCAATTAAACGGTTAGTTGCAATATGCAGATATGAAGCTTCTGGATTTGGCATGTTTGGAAAATCTTTCAATGATTTACCAACACCATTCAAAAGCTTTTCAACCTCTTCAAAATAATTTTTTTAATAAAATGAATTAAATATATTAACAAAATATTAAAAAAATTTAATGTGCTTTTGAATATTCAATTTGTGGATATAGATATTACCTGCAAGTGTATAATTTTCAAAGTCAACATCAGAAAGGTTGAGTTCCTGGTTTCCAGAAATTTTTCTTTTCAGGTACAAAATATCTTCCGACAAAGGTCTCCAATTCCGAGCCCATAATTTATGCGGATCTGCTACAGGACAATTTGTTATAATATGAACAAACATAGAACGAAGTTGGATGGGCATGCCAGATTCAGAATTTTCTCTAAAGGTAGAATGCCATTGATTGTCATCTTTAAGAAGGCCAAGTACCTCACATGCCTCTTTGTACGTACTATAAACTCGACGATCAACAGTTCTTAAGTCATGGAATGATGTCGCACCTTTATTACGTAATAGAAGCATTCTCAAATAAAATGTGTCTCCCTGTGATGCATGGATCTCTGTCAATCTACCAATAACAATTCCTCTTTCCCTTTATTTCCACTTACACGACCCAGGCTGCCATGTAAATCCTCTTGGAAATTCTTGGTAAGTGTACTCTCTAGCAGCTGGAATGGTTTTGTTGGCAACAAACCATGCTTCCAACTTACTTTTCCTGTTTGATGCATGGCTTGCAACTTTTTCCAAATCACTATTAACATTGAAAGTCACATTTTTACCACCTTCAATATGAACTGGCAAACGCTCCACAGAAGGATACCGATAGTGAATATCAAATCCTAATAATCGCCATGCAGCTTCCGAAGTACATACATAACGACCATCAAGAAAATGTCTAACCTCATCAACTGGTTTAGACTTATCTGGACTGACAGAGCTTCCTTTTTTCCTCTGTATCATCATGGTAGCTGTATCATGACCCTTAAGGCAATACTTAAACAAATATTTCAGAGATAGTGAATTATTGCAGACTTCCAAATTCATATGACATTAAAATCGAATCAACAAATCTCAATTATACGGTACAACAAACTGATTGTCTAGTAATTGATGATTCTTTTCAATAGTCCAGTTCATTTTTCTTCGCCGATAAACAGGAAAACCACAATCATCAAAAAATGTGTGACCATTGTACCTATGGGCATTTGTAGATAGTAATCATTTGTTACTTGATTAATCATAACATGTCATTTTAAAAAATATTAGATTAATATACAATAAATGTAAAGATGTCTAAATAAAGTGCACACTTTTTTAAAAAATAACTAACATTATATCTATGTACCTTTTTGGGAAATGACGCCCACATTTACCATTTGACATAGATGGAGAATATGAAAAATCCTTTCCACACGGTCCATGGATCATGAAATTTTTAACAGCATTATATCCAACTGGATCAGTCTCTTTGTGTGGTATTTCCGCTGAGACCAAGTGATCAATTTCTTCTATAGTATTTGGAAGATCATCAGGATGCATCCAAATCAACATATGAGCATGAGGTAGTCCTCGCTTTTGAAACTCAATGACATACATAACTGTTAAAATACACCAACAATTAACAGTGTCATTTATTCAAATTAATCAAATATTTTAATATTACTTTATAAGGAATAAGGAATTTACCTCCAATGCATCGACCAAAATAATTTTTGTTTTTTATTAGATCAACCAATTGATCAAGCTTCAGTTTAAAAACCATTGAAACAACGTTCGGTGCATCAGCTACATTGACACCAGGCATATGGCTCAACATGCTCTGAATTTCAGGCCATTTGGTGTTGCAAGTCATTGTAAGGAAGAAGGACGGATGACCAATACTTCTACAAATAGCAAGGGAGTCATTAAAATACTGAGACATATATCTACGTGAACCTGTAAATGTAGCAGGTAGGATAACATTTTTCCCTTGACATGTTGGATTTGTATCGCCTTTACGTATTGAATCACGAATAGAATTGTATAAATCTGACCGAATAGTTTTCTGATTCCTCTTAATCCAATCAAGTCGGTACTGTTCAACTGCAGTGAATGCATCTACAACATATTGTTGCCAAAGACGACCACACAAATGAGGAGTAAAACCTGCAGAAAAAGAGAAAAAAATCTAAATTTGTTAATAACAATAAATCAGGTAAATATTTGGATATGTTTATTGCAAAAGTGGATAAATACCTTCTGCTGCTCTAATCATTAGTTTATAAGCATAGTATTCTCCCATGGAAACATAGCACCTCTGTTTTGATTCCTCATCATCAGCGGCATCCTCTACTATTTTAGGAGGTGGACCACCATGTTTACCCATCAACGGAATTTTCTTGTGAAATCCTTCATCACCATGAGGAAAAATCAAAGGATATTGTAAAGGCATGAAATGAGCATTCGTTTCAAAAATCCTCTGTAGTTTTTTATTTTTCATCTGCACTACAATATCTCGTATTCCGCAAGAATCTTCAAGGTCACCAACAATTAAAGCACCAACCTCATTAGATGGCCCAACAGTATTAGGCCGTCCACTCGCTGATTTGCATGAAACCAATTCTAACTCTACTTCTTCTGGTTCATTATTCTTGAAACGGTCCCTTGCCATACGAAAACTATGTACCAATCGATTATTTTCATCAAGCATCAACAATAAACCTTGAACAATGCTCGGATCAGTGGAATCACCTCCAGGAACAGCTTTCTGTCTATTTTCTATCTCATTCTCTGTATCGTAAACATATAATTGACAGAACTTTGGAGTCTCTCCGTTAGTTGGACAAATACTCCCAATCAAATGGTAATTTTGACCACACAACTTGAATGTATATGGAGCTCTTCCCCTGTTTATACTATTGTCGATCTTACCACCAAGTGATGTAAATGCAAACAAAGAATTATATATCCTTATTTTTTTTTGTAATGCTTGGATTTCTGACCTCCTGACAAAAGATTTGCAAGAAAAGGAGGAGGTGGCTTTTCAGGAGGAAGTTGGACATGTCCATTACGACAACAAATAGAGAAGGTTGGACGGGCATTCTTATTAGATTTGTTGTTCCTTTCATTATTCCACATGATTGCTTTACAGTAAGGACAAATTTTGTCAGGTTTTCCAAGATCCATATAGCCTTCCCACATGTCTGTTTAAAAAGAGAATTGTGAAAATTTTAAAGTGCAACTAAGTTGACTACAAAATAAAAACAATGATAAATATTTTCTTACTGTATTTAAATATTTACCATTGGTATGCATTTGAAATTCATCTTCATTATCATCACTGACATACTCTTCCGGAATTACTGTTGACAAAAAATATTTTCATGTTAAACACAGAACGTACAAATAAATGCTTTAATTTATTAGTGAAATTTGAACATACACTCAGAGGCATCTTCTTCAGATTCGGATACATTGTCGAAGAATTGAAGCAAATTTCGATTTTGATTAAGATTACGATTGAACGGTCTTTTAGAACTTGAAGTTGAAGCTCCACTGAATCCTGTAAATATTTTAATTTAAGAACAATATAGAGTTTTAAAATGAAATATCTAAATCAACATAATACAACAACGATGATAGAAGCTTTTAATTGTTACTTTGATTGTTCGAAGGCAGAGCCGGCTCCAAGGGGAGTTGCCCTAGGCTTGTGCCTAGGGCCTCCAAAATTATAGGGGCCACATTTTCCTCCCATAATATATACATTATTTAATGTTTATAGAATTTTAGTAAAATATTGTCACACTCTTTTAATATCAATATTGTTTGAAATTTTATATAGTATAAACTTGAGATCCAAAAAAGTGTGGTTACTTTGTTATTTTATTCCAAATATTAAATATCTTATGTCTTATTTCTTTTTGATTGCTATCCTTTTTCCAAATATTTTTTTATTAGAAAAAGCTTTTTTTAGAGAAAATAATTATTTTTGCAAAAAACAATTTTAAAAATCAAACTAAAAAATCTCTAGAATTTTGTAGTTGGATTTCACTTACGAGCTTTGAAGAGAAAAAGTCCCATAAAAAGTTTTTGTTAGTCTAACTCCCGATCGACATGCGTTAACCCGCTATATATTACCTTTGTTAGCAATTCAAACGATCAATCTAACATTCAAAATATTCGGAACTAAAATTTATATTTGATTTTTAAACCAATTCAAACTAGGGCCTCCAATTTACTGGAGACGGTCCTGTTCGAAGGTGATATTGTTGATGCAGGCATCTGAAAAGTGAGATGACTTTTAGGTAGCCGTGTTGATTTTGTTGCTGCAGCATACTTGTTTCTGTTGTCCTGATTCCCTGATCATGATTAATCAACTTTTTGTGTTTAATATGATGAGTAGTAGTATAAAAATTCTAAATAAAAATAAACAGCAAAAAATTGTTACTTGGATTATTTGAAGGTGATATGGTAGATGGAGGCAAGTGGAAGATGACTTTTATTAGATTGTGGTGTCCAATCACGGATTACATTGTTGTCCAGATTCCCTGTAGGAGAAAAAATAAAAATGATAGATTAATAGTTAAAATCGTAAAAGTTGTAAATACATTTAAAACCAAATCTCAGTTATGTTACACCTTCCAAGTCAACATTCCGTAATCTCAGTTCTAAAGGTGAAGAGAATGTCTTATCAGATAAAAGTTTTTTCTTCTGATCTGCGTATGAATCTTATCGAAATTAATGAAGGCAACTCATTATAGTGAAAACTAAAGCTTTTAATTTACACACCTGAAAGACTCTTTGATGCAAAATGAGGCGATAGTTTTGATTGATTTAAAACATTGAAAGGATGTAGTTGCGTTACACCTGAAATGTGTATGAGAATGTAAATGAAAATAAAAATGTAAACAGTTATAAATTTATGTTTATTTTTTTCCCAACAAACTACCTGAAGAAATAGTGATATCTGGGGTCATCAATGTTCTATCAGAATTCTGATAGTTATTCTCTTTATCAAGCATTTTAGATGAATCTGCAAATAAAATGAAAATTATTTATCGAAGAGTGTTTAGGAATAATTTATAAAGTTCTGCTCAATCTATGTTGTTGTTCATAAATAAACGCATACTTATCTCATTCATCTTTGTTGGCATGACAGAAGTATTTTTAGAAAATCCTTCAACGTTGGATGTATGGGGTGATCTGTTTGCGAGCAACGCGTAGTCACGTAAATGCATATTTTGTAAAACTGGCAAAGTTGTCTGAAACTTCGTTTTATCACTGGAGCACGCTAAAGGTGTTGAGCCATCTGTTGAAAATGAATATTGAATCTTATGATATAATATGTAAACTACATAAACAGAGAATGACATAAAGAAGTTAACATTTGCAATATACCTCGCAGCAAATTAGCATGCCCATTATGTGAATTCATTGAACTTCCTTGTTTCATTGTAATGTTCTGAGACAAAACGGACAGCGGAGATCGATTGACTACAATGGTCAAAAAATAAATTTTTGATAAGCAATAATTATACACATAGATCTAATTGAAGCATAAGCAAGTTATAAGCCATTGGTGGTTATTTGATAGCAAACCCTTTTTTTGACCAAAAGATGGTTGCATATTTGAGGCTAGTTTTTGAGTACTTTGATCAATATTGTGACCTGCATCAGTTGGTTAGATTACAGATTATTTCGGTTATCACATAAATCAAAACTAACAAAGTTCGCAACATACCTTTAAACGGTTGGTAATGTAATATGTTCGTGTTGGCATTTTCATCTTCATGAGTTGGTAATTTGGGAGCTATGGGAAAAACATATCATCATGAATGTTAATACATTAACATATAACAAATATCATCTATCATAATTTTCGGAAATATCTATCAATTAGGCAAAACTTACAATTAGTTGTCTCTTTAGATGAAATAGATTCATGTTGAAAAATGTTCCGACTTGAATTATGAGCTGCAAATCTCTCAATAGGATTCATACGTCTCTTGTTTACTGGTTTTAAAAAACCAATAAGAGTTAGAAAAAATCCTATGTCTGAATGTACCATAAGCATGAAGTAGTGATTATGTATTAATTCAGAGTACCGTGTTTAACAGCAGGAGGAGATAGCTGTAGTGGAACCTTCATTGGACGTTTGCTTCCTAATAACATGAAAAAAATACACAAAAAATTAATTAATCAATGGTTTGATAAAATAACAAAATGTATGCGTATATATCAGTAGTACTAACCCTTCTGTTGTCTGGACGATGTATCACTGCTAGCCGATTCATCCATTGATGTGTAGAAAACGATTAACAAAATCTTTCTTATTGTAATTGTTTGTATGTACGTATAGAGAAATCTAACATATCATTGTCGCCAAGAGAATCATGATTTGATAAAGGTTAAACTGGTGCAGGTATCGTACTAATTCAAATGTTGAAAAGCAAAGAATATGGCATAATGGAAGGGAAGGTTTAAGCGTGAAGGATCTGTTCTGTTAATAGGGTATGTTCCAAATGTAGCGCTGATAAGATTTTCAAAAATAACAAAGCTGTCATACGTAATTTGGTTGGATAGTTCGATAACCCATATTTTTAGTGAATTATAAATAATTTTGTATGTAATGGGTCAAGTTAGATAGTCCATAAACCCAACTAATTGTAGTCAATTACCAATGTAACCTTAAATGTAATATAAATCATTAAAAATGGTGGGTATAATGGTAAAAAAAATTGGAATTCTTCACTGGCAGGAATTAAGATATGTTGATTGATCCATTATCTATTTATGATTAATCAACCATCAATAGTCCACTCTCTCTATAAGGATATAAAAGTAATTTAAATCAACTGCATTCAATTTAGCACCACCCCTTTATTATCTTGAAAAGAAAACTTGGAAGTTGGTTTGCTGCCCTACTAGTGTTGGGCTCGTTTGGAAAATCTTATTTTTCAGAAATAAGTTACTTACTAGCTTAAAACCCGTGCGATGCACGGTTTTTTTAAAATATTATATGAATTTTTTCATTAATCTGAATTAATTTTTTTAAAATAAGAATTTCGGAGACTTAAATTTTTAAATGAAATGATGATCATAATTATATAAATGTTATCCGTGATATTTCTAAAAAATGAGAGATTTTAGTTAGAAAATATAGAAAAGGTGATAAGTTTTACTTGAAAAAAGGTATTTGGTTAATTGTTAGTAATTATAAAATTATTATTTTATTTTCTTAAATAGAATGTCCGTGATATAATTGGAAAAAAAGAAGATTTAGTTAGAGAAAATTAAAAAGGTAACATGTTTTAGTTGAAAAAGGTAATTTATTAGTCTATAGTAATTATAATTTAATTATGTTATTTTACTAAATAAAATTGCTCATAATGTTTTTAGAAAGGGAGAATTAATGTTGCCCGTGATATTTCTAGAAAAAAAGAGATTTTAGTTAGACAATATAGAAAAGATGATACGTTTTAGCTGAAAAAGGTAATCGATTAATTATAAGTATTTTAATATAATTATTTTATTTTATTAAATAGAACTGTCCGTGATATAATTGGAAAAAAGAAAGATTTTAGTTTGAGAAAATAGAAAAGGTAACGTGAAAATTAAAAATGTGACATGCTTCAGGTGAAAAATGTAATTGATTAGTTTATAGTAATTATAATTTAATTGTTATTTTACTAAATAAAATTGTTCGTAGTGTTTTTAGAAAATAAGAAATTAATTTTACCCGTGATATTTCTAGAAAAAAGTAATTAATTTTATAAAATTAAAAAGATGATACGTTTTAGCTGAAAACGTAATATGTTAATTATTAGCATTACAATATTATTATTTTATTTTTATTAAATAGAATCGTCCGTGATATAATTGGAAAAAGAGAAGTTTTAGTTAATGAAAACAAAAAAGGTAACGTGTTTTGGTTGAAAAAGGTAATGCGTGATATAATTGGGAAAAGGGATATTTTAGTTAGAGAAAAAAGAAAAGATAACGTCTTTTGACTGAAAAAGTTAGTTGATTAGTTAATAGTAACTAGCCTAAAACCCGTGCGATGCACGGATTTTTTTTATATTATATAAAAAAAATCATTAACTAAAATTATTTTTTTAAAAACATGAATTTTGGAGGCTTACTTTTTTATATGAGATGATTTGATAATAAGTATATAAATGTTATTCGTGATATTTCTAGAAAAGTAGGGATTTAGTTAGAAAATATAGAAAAGATGATAGGTTTTAGTTAAAAAGAATAATCAATTAATTATTATTAATTATAAAATTATTACTTCATTTTTAAATAGAATGTGAAAAAGGTAATTGATTAGTTTATAGTAATTATAATTGAATTACATTATTTAGTAAATACAATTGCTCGTAATGTTTTTAGAAAATGAGAAAGTAATATTGTCCGTGATATTTCTATTATAAAAGGAATTTTAGTTAGAAAATATAGAAAAGATGATATGTTTTAGCTGAAAAAGGTAATCGGTTAATTAATAATATTATAATATTATTAGTTTATTTTATTAAAAAGAACCGTCCGTGATATAATTGGAAAACAGAGATTTTAGTTAGAGAAAATAGAAAAGTAACGTGCATGATTTATGTGAAAAAATTAATTGATTAGTTTATAGTAATTATAATTTAATTATGTTATTTTACGAAATAAAATTGTTCACATTTTTTAGAAAACTAGCATTTTGCCCGTACTTCGTACACGGCTTCTTATTTAATTTAAAATGATAATACCAAAAATTTAACAAATTTGATTGATTTCTTAAAACATCTTACTTAATTTAAATTGACAATACCAAAAATTTAACAAATTTTATTGATTTCTTAAAAAGATATTGTATGCAATTATATAAATAATCAATTCTTAGCAAGATATTATATACAATTATATAAGTATTTAATAAAATAATGATATGCTAAAATTTATATAAAAAAGTAGCATACAATTCTATTTTAACAATGTTGAAAATTTATTTAATCCATCAAAATCTGCAATAAAAATAATAAATATTTTTACAAATATTGTTCTCTAATTGAAAACAATAATAATTTGTCTTCATTATTCAAATGCGGAAATGATAATTCCTTCACCTCCAATGACTCCAAAACATTAAATGGCTCCAAAACATTAAACCTCATATAATATCAAGAACATGTTATATTAACTATGAGACCTCATAGTTAATATAATGTGTAAATGTTGGAGAACAATGAGATCACATTTCAAGCAATTTTTAAATTTTTTTATGAATGGATAGAGGGTAGAATTATAAGACTTTTGTGTGAAGATGCCCCTAGCGGGGCCCTTTAAAATAGTTTGAAATGTAGCGAATATGTGTGTTCTCACTGTTCTCATTTTAATTTTTTTTTGTTAATTTTTTTATGAATGAATAGAGGGTAGAATTATATAACTTTTTTTTGGTGAAGATGCCCCTAGCGGGGCCCTTTAAAATAGCTTGAAATGTAGTGAATATGTGTGTTCTCATTCTCACCAGAGCGTGACCATTAAACTGTATTAGTAAATTCATGTATGAAAAAATAGTGTATATATATTATTAATATAGATTCTTTTATTAAAAATAAGTAAATTATACAATTAAATAAGCAAGCCAAAATATCAGATAAATATTCTAGTAGATTTATTGTTTATGTTCAAATTAAGGTATTTCACCATGACTGACTTTATTATATTAAAAGTATGTTCTTATTGAAATGAATATAATAATTTGAATTTGAATATATTTTTAAACTACTTATTTTGATGGTTTGTTAATTTTTTTGTGATCAACTTAAAGGGGTAACCAAAAATAAAATTAATTGGAATACATAAACCCATACCCACGTTATGATAAACAATACCTATAAAATGGAAGTTGCTTATGTGGTTCAGGCTTGTTAATTACTTCAATACTTCATTAGCTTGATCATCATGTGGACCATCTTTCTTTTTATCACTTATGTTGCTGCTATGTAGTCTATCTGTAACTAACATCTTTCTTTTTATCACTTATGTTGTTGCTATGTAGTCTATCTGTAACTAAACATCTCTCTCTGCTTGTAATCTATATTTATAAATGCAAACTTCTTCTTGTATTGTATTTTGTTTTCAATATTTAAAATTATGTAGCTGGAGGAGAAGAGAAAGGCTGGAGGTACAATCGTAGTACTACAACATTACTGAAAATAAGTACAATATCATATTAGAATTTTTTGTTCCAATCTAAATTGGGTTGCTCCAAATGCTGTGTAATGACAAAAGGGGGCATTAAATAAATAAAGAAGATTAAAAAAATGAAGGATAATACTGTTTACCAAAAGCACAGGTCTCCGCAAGAAGCTCACATATTCACTTTTATCTTCAAATAATGTATGATTACAAATTATAACAATCACATTTTCCATTACCTATTCTCTCTCAAAAAGCCAACTAAACTGAAAAAGGGAAAAGTTAGTGCTTTTATATTTTAATATGGAGCTCACGTGAAAGTGCTAAATATGAGATCATATATGAAGTGAAATTGAACGCGAGTAAAGAAGATATTTAGAGCATAAATAAGAGCAATGTTACCTGACCCAGAGGGCGAGGCTTGTGACGTGGGTCTGAGCTTCTAAGTATGCTATTCCATAGTCCCTTCGGAGACATCCGATAAAAAGTATGCTATTCCATAAGATCTTCTGGTACGTAGCATGTCTACCCCATGAACATTAAGTTGAACAAATCCATAAAGAACATAAACTTGCTTGAAAACAAAATAATGTCTATAAGTATCAAACTGAATCCCAAGATTATTTACAAATAACATGGTCCATACTGTGTCAATGTTATTAACTGGTAATCTTTCCAACTACCTTTGTTATTACGACATGTAAAATAAAAAATTGAAAGGCCAAGCAAATATTTTAAAGGTACCTTTCTGGTGTCCTGTATATTATTATAACATCGGGTAATTCATTAAAACTTTAATTCTTAAATTTTAAACCAAAATCAAAATCAAAACCAAACAAATATTATCCTGTCTAATTTTTAATATTGTGAAATCAATAAAAACTTAACTTTTATGGCCAAACTGAAAACTGGAACCAAACATATATGACCCGTACGGAGGTCTAGTACACATACCTTAACCCTACTTCAGGGGGTTGAGATGTTAATTTGGTGAAAAACCCAGCTTTCAAATCTGAAAATTGCAAACATGCATCAAAATCCAGCAGTGTGAAGATTTGAGCGGCATGGACTTGAAGGTGAAAAATGACAGAGATAGATTTGAGTAATGACAAAACGGAGAATCAAAGAAATAAAGAAAGATAAAAAAAAGGATAATACTATAGTAGTGGTTTAGATTTGGGTCGATCCAATTGAGTTACTCCAAATGTTGTGTAATGACAAAAAATAGTATATGTTTAGATTTGGATCGATCCAATCTAATTTTGGTCGCTCCAAATGCTGTGTAATGGTAAAAAGGGTCATCAAAGAAATAAAGAAGATTAAGAAAATGAAGGATAATAATATCGTTGACAAAATTCGAACCTTGAAATTTTAGTAAATAAATTTAATCATGTAACATATTTAATCATTAGATCTAACAGTTCTAATTTTAAATAAAATTCTAACGGATATTATTCGTTGTATACGAATTTTTATTATATTTTGTTAGTGGTTAGAAGATATGATGTCATATTTTTGGGTATGCAATTAGTAAATAAATTTAATCATGTAATATATTTAATCATTGAATCTAACAGTTCTAATTTTTAACTAAAAATCTAACGGATATTATCCGTTGTATACGAATTTTTGTTATATTTTGTTAGTGGTTAGAAGATATGAAGTCATATTTTTGGGTATGTATTAATTATTGCAATATTATGTTTTAAATTAAAAGTCAACGTGTTTTAATTAATAGAAAAAAAATTATTGATTGGAAGATATGATATTTTAGGTATTTATAAAATGTAATATCATCAATTATAAGTAAACATCTTCTTTTTTTTTTTTTTGACGAAATGCATAGAATTATATTACTGAACCAAACCAATACAATATAAAATAGCGGGACAAACCCCCGACTGTCGATACGACCACGTTGAAAAACAAATAAATTGTTTCCAGATCGTTTAACATAATGAACTTAATAGTTCTTGAAACTAAAAACGAATTCGAAGACTTCCCAAGCGATCCAAACTGCGCCAACATCCCTGAAAGCGGCGGTATCACAATTGACCACATCACATAACATCCATTGATACCCCAGTGTTCAGAAGCCCCAATTGCGTAAGCTGAGGTTAGAGGAATGACACTCCAGCTATCTACATGCCGGATACCAGCTATAGACATGCTGAACATGAAAACCCCCAAAGGGTGAGCAGCACCCCAGCTATCTACATGCCGGATACCAGCTATAGACATGCCGAAAGTGAAAACCCCCAAAATATGATGAACAATCTTTGGTTGTGAGTGGTGAGCTCTTGCAATAATCATCACCGTCCCAGCTTCGATGCGGATTTTCCAGATCCCCCAAGACATCAGCAAAAGCATTCTCAGCAGATCCAACATCGAACAGAACAAAACATAATTAATCAAAAATATAACAAACACTCCAAAAGGAGAGACAAACAACCACTCCAAATGGAGGGACATATACAATTCGAAAAGTCAAAGATCTCGGATTGACACCAAATTCTGATATGATGTTAAGCAGGAGATTTTGAGTCTAAGAAATGTGTTTATCTGATATTTCGAGTTCTAAATCAAAACAGATCTGAAAAAAACTCGAATGGGTTTATCAAAATTTTTAGGAAAAAATTTCGATTTATGGAGGGATGAAATGGAATTGTGAAGGTGGGTGAAGGCTTGGTTGGAGAAGGAGGAGGGAGAAAGAAGAAGGAGGAGATCGGAACTATGGAAATCGGCGGCCGACTCTCATTAGTTTTCTGTCATATAAGTAAACATCTTTTAATTGAAAAAGACAATCAACTAATTATCATTAATTATATTATTAATAAAAAAATGAAGGATAATAGTAGAGGTTTAGATTTGGGTTGATCCAATTGGATCGCTCCAAATGCTGATTAGAAAGAAAAAAATTATTGATTGGAAGATATGATATTTTAGGTATTTATAAAAGGTAATATCATCTATACTATTATATTAAAGCCGAAACATTGAAAGTTTTGGTTTTTGGTTTGGTTATTTGGTTTTCGGTTTTGTTATCCTAATTATTAAAATAAATAATGACATAATATAATTAATGGTAATTAGTCATTACCATTTTCACATGCATCTACTGTTAGTTGAAAATATTACATTTTATAAAGCCGAAACATTGAAAGTTTTGGTTTTGGTTTGGTTATTTGGTTTTCGGTTTGGTTATCCTAATTATTAAAATAAATAATGACATAATATAATTAATGGTAATTAGTCATTACCATTTTCACATGCATCTACTTTTAGTTGAAAATATTACATTTTATAAAGACATCAATCGTACCATATCTTCAAATCATTAATATTATCAATCGTACCATATCTTCAAATCATTAATATTTCCTTTCTAATTAAAATACGTTATCTTTTAAAAAAAAAAACTAATCTTACAATCATTAATATATACACAAAAATATCACACCATATTTTCAATTATTAATAAAATACATTAAAAATCCCTATACGTTGTTTATAATAAGAAAATATTAGTATAATATGTAAATATGAGTATATTAAATTATATTAAATTAAAATTTAAAAATTTATTAAATTGACAATTATATAAAAACATAATTGTACCATTAACTAAAATTTAATAAATACCTAAAATATCTTATCTTTCAATCAATTTAAAACTTAAAAGACGTTTACTTTTAATTGAACATATTATCCTTTATACACACCTAAAATATCGTATCTTCTAATCATTAATATTTCTTTCCTAATTAAAACACGTTACCTTTTAATTTAAAACATAATTTTGCAATCATAATCTTCCAATCATTAATATTTCTTTTCTAATTAAATACACAACCTTTTAATTTAAAACATAAATTTACAATCATTAATGTATATCAATACTAATATATTAAAACTGAAAGATTGAAAGTTTGGTTGGTTTGGTTTTCGCTTTGGTTATCATAATTATTAAAAAAAGTAATGACATAATGGGCCCGTTTGGGAAATCTTATTTTTCAGAAATAAGTTACTTATTATGGAAAAAAGTTAGGAAATATGTACTTTTCTCTAAAATAAGCAATTTATTTTTGCAAGAACCGTTTGGGCCCGATACATATTTTTCTCTAAAAAAAAGTATGTAAATACGAAATTTTTTCTAAAATAATTAATTTATAAGTTGATCGGTAGATTTGCCAAACGAACACAATATAATTAATGTTAATTAGTTATTGTCATTTTCCCATTTACCTTTAATTCAAGATATTACATTTTGTAAAAACATCAATCGTATCATATTTTCAAATCATTAATATTTTCTTTCTAATTAAAATACATTACCGTTTTTATTTAAAACTAATCTTACAATCATTAATATATACTAAAAAATATCACAACATATTTTCAATTATTAATAAAACATATTAAAAATCCATGTACATTGTTTATAATAAGAAAATATTAATATAATACGTAAATATGAGTATATTAAATTATGTTAAATTAAAATTTAAAAAATTATTAAATTGATAATTATATAAAACAAAAATTGTACTATTAACTAAAATTTAATAAATACCTAAAATATCTTATCTTTCAATCAATTTAAAATACATTTACTTTTAATTGAACATATTACCCTTTATGTGTACCTAAAATATCCTAACTTCCAATCATTAATATTTCTTTTCTAATTAAAACACGTTACCTTTTAATTTAAAACATAATTTTGCAATCATAATCTTCCAATCATTAATATTTCTTTTCTAATTAAATACAATACATTTTAATTTCAAAAAAAATTTACAATCATTAATTTATACCAAAAAATATGACACAATATTACTGTTAGTTTTTAAGTAATTAATAAGAACCGTTAGATGTAATTATAAGGTATATTTAATGATTAAATTAATTCACTAAATATTCAAGGTTCGAATTCTGTTAACGACATATTTAACTTAAAATTTTATTTTATAAATTTTAAATCATGCAAATCATTTATTAAATTTACTTCAAATTTCATTAAATTAATATTAAAATAATTTTTAAAATTAATAATTATATAAAAAGATAATTATAGAATAAAATAAAATTTATAACATATCAAAAGAAACCCGTGCATCGCACGGGTTATAAGCTAGTATCAATTATAAGTAAACATCTTTTAATTGAAAAAGACAATCGGCTAATTATCATTAATAAAAAAAATGAAGGATAATAGTAGAGGTTTAGATCCCCTCGGATCTCCTTTATATATTATTAGGAGAAATTTTATTTATATTTAAGTAAGGGTAATTAAGTAAAAACAATAGGTACCGACCAACCAACCGACCGACACCATATAATTGGAAAACTATAGATTTTAGCTAAAGGAAATAGAAAAGGTAACATTTTTTTAAATTTTTTTAATTATTTTAATATGTTTTACTTGAAAAAGAAAATTGATTAGTTATTGGAAAATTGTTTATTTATAATTAAGTAAGGGCATCACTTAATTGGAAAAAGGAGATTTTAGCTAAAGAAAATAGAAAATGTAACGTATTTTAGAAGGAAATTGATTATTTTAATATGTTTTACTTGAAAACATAAATTGATCAGTTATTAGGAGAAATTTTATTTATAATTAAGTAAGGGTAATTAAGTAAAAACAATAGGTACCGACCGACCGACCAACCAACTAACCGACCGACCAAACTTTCAATGTTTTAAAATGCAATTTTAAAGGTAAGGATATTGAAATTGTATATTTAGTTTCCTCGATTAGTAAAAATTTAAAATGCAATTTAGATATTTACTTTACTTCATTAGTAAAGATTTTATAGGTAAAAATAATGAAACTATATATTTAGTTTCCTCTATTAGTAAAGTTTTAAAATGGAATTGAGATTTTTTTTAATCATTGGAATTATTAATTCAAAAATTTGAGAAATTTAACAAAATAGAACCGAGCTATTTGACCGGCGCCACTTTACCTCCCCTCGTTTCTCCTTTATATAAGTATATAACAGTTCTAATTTTTAACTAAAAATCTAACGGATATTATTCGTTGTATACGAATTTTTATTATACAAGCTTAAAACCCGTGCAATGCACGAATGTTTTTTAATATTATATGAATTTTTCATTAATTTAAGTTAATTTTTTTAAAATATAAAGTTGGGAGCCTTAAATTTTTATATGTGATTTGATAATAATTATATAAATGTTATCCGTGATATTTCTAGAAAATGAGGGATTTTAGTTAGAAAATATAGAAAAAATTATAGGTTTTACTTGAAAAGGGTAATCGGCTAATTATTAGTTTTTATATAATTATTATTTTATTTCATTAAATAGAAATTGATACGTTTTAGATAAAAAATGCAATCGGTTAATTATGAATATTATAATATTATTAGTTTGTTGTATTAAACAGAACCGCCCGTGATAAAATCAGAAAAATAGAGATTTTAGTTTTAAAAAATTGAAAGGTAACGTGAAAATTAAAAAGATGACATAATTTATGTGAAAAAGTAATTGATTAGTTTATAGTAATTATAATTTAATTATGTTATTTTACTAAATAAAATTGCTCATAGTTTTTAGAAAATAAGAAATTAATGCTGCCCCTGAAATTTCTAGAAAAAAAGGGAATTTAATTAGAAAAATATAAAAGATGATACGTTTTAGTTGAAAAGGTAATCAGTTAATTATTAGTACTATAATATTATTATTTTATTTTTATTAAATAGAATCGCCCGTGATATAATTGGATAACCGTCCATGATACAATTGGAAAAAGAGATATTTTAGTTAGAGAAAAGAGAAAAGGTAACGTATTTTGGCTCAAAAAGGTAATTAATTATTTAATACTAATTATAATATAATTATGTTATTTTATTATACAAAATTGATCGTAGTTTTTAAAAATGGAGAAATTTTAGTTAGATAAAATGTAAAAGATACTGTATTTTACCTAAGAAGTAAATTATTTAGTTATTGAAAAATAGAAAAGGTAATATGTTTAACCTGAAAAAGAAAATTGATTAATAAAGGAGATTTGGGTCGATCCAATCTAAATTGGGTCGCTCCAAATATTGTGTAATGACAAAAAGGGACATCAAAGAAATAAAGAAGATTAAAAACATAAAGGATAAAAGCTGTAATTTTCCTGTGTAATGACAAAAAAGGGCATCAAAGAAATAAAGAAGATTAAAAAAATGAAGGGTAAAAGCAGTAATTTTTAAAATGCAATACTAGCAAACATTAAGAATATATTGATATTGATATTGATGAGAAAGTAACGCTACCCGTTATATTTTTAGAAAAAAATGGATTGTAATTAGAAAAAATAGAAAAAAATATATATTTTAGTATAAAAGGTAATCGGTTAATTATTAGTAGTATAACATTATTATTTTATTTGTATTAAATAGAAACGTATGTAATATAATTAGAAAAATAGAGGTTTTAGTAAGAAAAAAGAAAAAAGGTAACGTGTTTTACTGAAAAAAGGTAACCGTCATGATATAATTGGAAAATGAGAGATTTTTGTTTGAGAAAAGAGAAAAGGTAACGTGTTTTGACTGAAAAGGTAATTGATTAGTTAATAATAATTATATATGATTATGTTATTTTTAGCTGAAAAGGTAATTGGTTAATTATTAGTATTATAATATTACTATTTTTATTATTAAATAGAAACGCCTGTAATATAATTAGATAAATGGAGGTTTTAGTAAGAAGAAAGAAAAAAAAGTAACGTGTTTTGCTGAAAAATGTAACAGTCCATGATATAATTGGAAGAAGAGATATTTAGTTAGAGAAAGAGAAAAGGTAATGTGTTTTGACTGAAAAAGGTATTTGATTAGTTAATAGTAATTATATATAAATGTTATTTTATTAAATAAAATTGCTCGTAGTGTTTTTAAAAAGGAGAAATTTTAGGTAGATAAAATATAAAAGATATTCTATTTTAAATAAAAAAGGAAATTATTTAGTTGTTGGAAAATAGAAAAGGTTATATGTTTAAACTGAAAAAGGAAATTGATTAATAAAGAGAAATTTTAGATAGATAAATATAAAAGATATTTTATTTTACCTGAAAAAGGAAATTATTTAGTTCTTGAAAATAGAAAAGATAATATGTGTAACCTGAAAAAGAAAATTGATTAGTTAGTAGATCTGTAATTGAGTAAGGGTAATTATGTAAATTCAATAGGTACCGTTGAACCAAACTTTTAATGTTTCGGAATTTATATAATAGTATAGATTATTTTTATTAAATAGAATCGTCCGTGATATAATTGGAAAAAGAGAAGTTTTAGTTAATGAAAACAAAAAAGGTAACGTGTTTTGGCTGAAAAAGGTAATGCGTGATATAATTGGGAAAAGGGATATTTTAGTTAGAGAAAAAAGAAAAGATAACGTCTTTTGACTGAAAAAGTTAGTTGATTAGTTAATAGTAACTAGCCTAAAACCCGTGCGATGCACGGATTTTTTTTATATTATATAAAAAAAATCATTAACTAAAATTATTTTTTTAAAAACATGAATTTTGGAGGCTTACTTTTTTATATGAGATGATTTGATAATAAGTATATAAATGTTATTCGTGATATTTCTAGAAAAGTAGGGATTTAGTTAGAAAATATAGAAAAGATGATAGGTTTTAGTTAAAAAGAATAATCAATTAATTATTAGTAATTATAAAATTATTACTTCATTTTTAAGTAGAATGTGAAAAAGGTAATTGATTAGTTTATAGTAATTATAATTGAATTACATTATTTAGTAAATACAATTGCTCGTAATGTTTTTAGAAAATGAGAAAATAATATTGTCCGTGATATTTCTATTATAAAAGGAATTTTAGTTAGAAAATATAGAAAAGATGATATGTTTTAGCTGAAAAAGGTAATCGGTTAATTAATAATATTATAATATTATTAGTTTATTTTATTAAAAAGAACCGTCCGTGATATAATTGGAAAAAAGAGATTTTAGTTAGAGAAAATAGAAAAGTAACGTGCATGATTTATGTGAAAAAATTAATTGATTAGTTTATAGTAATTATAATTTAATTATGTTATTTTACGAAATAAAATTGTTCACATTTTTTAGAAAATGAGAAAGTAACGCTACCCGTTATATTTTTAGAAAAAAATGGATTGTAATTAGAAAAAATAGAAAAAATGATATATTTTAGTATAAAAGGTAATCGGTTAATTATTAGTAGTATAACATTATTATTTTATTTGTATTAAATAGAAACGTATGAAATATAATTAGAAAAATAGAGGTTTTAGTAAGAAAAAAGAAAAAAGGTAACGTGTTTTACTGAAAAAAGGTAACTGTCATGATATAATTGGAAAATGAGAGATTTTAGTTTGAGAAAAGAGAAAAGGTAACGTGTTTTGACTGAAAAAGGTAATTGATTAGTTAATAATAATTATATATAATTATGTTATTTTTAGCTGAAAATGTAATTGGTTAATTATTAGTATTATAATATTACTATTTTTATTATTAAATAGAAACGCCTGTAATATAATTAGATAAATGGAGGTTTTAGTAAGAAGAAAGAAAAAAAAGTAACGTGTTTTGCTGAAAAATGTAACAGTCCATGATATAATTGGAAGAAGAGATATTTAGTTAGAGAAAGAGAAAAGGTAATGTGTTTTGACTGAAAAAAGTATTTGATTAGTTAATAGTAATTATATATAAATGTTATTTTATTAAATAAAATTGCTCGTAGTGTTTTTAAAAAGGAGAAATTTTAGGTAGATAAAATATAAAAGATATTCTATTTTAAATAAAAAAGGAAATTATTTAGTTGTTGGAAAATAGAAAAGGTTATATGTTTAAACTGAAAAAGGAAATTGATTAATAAAGAGAAATTTTAGATAGATAAATATAAAAGATATTTTATTTTACCTGAAAAAGGAAATTATTTAGTTCTTGAAAATATAAAAGATAATATGTGTAACCTGAAAAAGAAAATTGATTAGTTAGTAGATCTGTAATTGAGTAAGGGTAATTATGTAAATTCAATAGGTACCGTTGAACCAAACTTTTAATGTTTCGGAATTTATATAATAGTATAGATTTTGGAAAAAAGTTAGGAAATATATATTTTTTTCTGAAATAAGTAACTTATTTTTGCAAGATAACGAATATTAAACTCCCCATACACATTTTTTTCTAAAAAATACAAAATTTTTTCCGAAATAAGTAACTTATAACCTATTCTCCACCGGAATGGCCAAACGGGCACTTTATCTATCGCCGCCTCCTGTAAGTAATTTTCGGCCATCCTCTATTGCTTTCGCTTTCTTCTGATACTGATCCCGTGATTTATATATTTCATTTATAAGATTTGCTTTCCCCTAATTTGTGTATGCAGCTATGTTGATTTTGGTTTGATTTTATGGATGTTGTTAATATACCTACGCACCTTGTGGGTGAGATTGAGATGTGGATATGTGTATGTATAATATAGGAGAATTAAATTGTTTCACCACTTTGTTTATTTCTTAGTATTCCCCCAATATTGAGTAGTGCTAGAGGTAACAAATTGGATACCAAAATTTGCCACCAAATGACATGGCATTAAATATTTGGCATATTGTGATGTTTTAATTGGTTGGCCCTGACGGACCCATTATAATGATAACCAATCAAAATAGTGACAAGTCATTTGGTAACAATTTTTGGTACCCAATTTGGTACCTCTAGCATTTTTCCCCAATATTTGATATGTGGGTTTGAAACTTTATTCATAATATTTTTTTTACTAATAGATTGGCACACCTCAAGTGTTTGTATTGTGTATTATGTATGTATTAGCTTAGCTCACCCTTACCACTCTGTGGTTAAGCACAATGTCAATGTTGTTACTTGGGGAGTCATATATATACATTCATTAATCCTCCTTTTTTTTAACTTGGTCTTTGCCAGATGGATGAAAAAAAAATGCACTTTTGTTTCGAAGCAAAAGATAATCAAGGCAAGCATGTATATGTGATATACACAGCAAAGCTCAGTGATCTATGGACCAAGTCAGATTCACCAGCACACTTCACCAAAGAAGTTGTCATCACTACCGGTGTTCCATCTATGGGTTGTGGTGTTTTCAATTCCAAATTAGTCCTCGCTGGTGGATCTGTTAAATCTCAACAACAACACAGATACAATGTGAAACATAAAGGGGTCATAACTTATGATTTAATCACTAAACAATTGTCTAATTCTGAAATTCCTCTCATGTCTGGAGGCAAGTTCAGACCCTTGGTGTTTCAACTTGATAACAAGCTTTATGTTTTGGATACCAGTAAAAACCCGGATCAACATGTTGGGTCATTTGAAGTCTATTATCCCAAACGACAGCGTTGGCACAAACTTCAACTGGACTACTATTTCGCTGGCCCGTTTTCTGCTGGTCAATTAGCTGATCCTCATTCCAAGGGAATTAGCTTCTTCTCTTGGTTTGTTTTTGGACACTGTGTGTGTGTTTCTTTGCCAAAGGACTGTACATCGTATCTTCATCATGCAAAGAACATGTACAGATATTTCAAGCACATCGACAGTGAACCACTTCCATTTCCCGGTATGGCAATCACTTACTGTCAACATGATTTTCAAGAAGATGTTGTATTGATCACTTTCTCTAAAGGAGGACTTGTTGAAGGACGTCGGTTGCGTTTCCCTTTCTATAAGTTTCATGATAAACCTGCCGTAGAAATTCTTGATACTAAAATCTACTCCCACCATGATGGTGACTTGACTGGCTGCTTCACCCATTTTGGAAATGGCATTTTCTGCGTTACTGCCTTTGACAATGTTGACATATATGTCCACATGTTTAAGATTTCCAGACGCAAATGCAGAAAAGGTGAGGACTTGAATATACGATTGATAGATCGTAGCATGCACAGATACAAGTACACTGATTTCTCTGAGGCCGGCCACACAAGTTTCAGTTTTGCTGGCTGCTTTTCACCGTGAGTTCTCCCTTTTTTAAGTTCAGTGGTCTTTCTTTGCTTTGACAATTACGATTAATTACATTACTCTTATATTGGTAATGCGTCTATCTTCCCCTCCAGATCACCACCAGCTGGTTGGAGCAAGGAAAATAGTGAAGCAAAAATATACAGTTCCCTGTTTCCGCTGTAAGGAACGGCTGAACGCTATCTCTTGAAAGTCGATCTGTTGGATAATGTTTTGTAGTTTACTTACTTATATGTGTTGATATGTGTTGAGTGCTGGATGGGACAAAATATATTTGTATCAATATTTCTTAAAATAGAGACACAGGGTACTTTGGGGAGGGAGGAAGAATGGGATGCAACATTATTTATTTATAAACAATTATATCGAATCAATATGGTACCAAAACTTAAAATTGATCTTGTTAAGAATTAATATTGCAAAGCACAAAGGACCAACACCCAAAAAGTACTAACCAAACACGCACTTATTTTCGTTCTCCTATTCTTTTTGCATCCCAAGTGGAACAGAACCCATATGTGGCCTTTCCGTTTGGCCAAATTGTCCAAATACTAAACACATAATTTGCTGTCCTAGTAACCTAGCATTTTAGTATTCGAATTCTAGTATCGTAATGGTGGGAGTATACCAAGACTTTTTTCCCAAGCCGGTGAAAATAATTTGATTGTTTTTGTTTTTCCCATGCAGTGACGAGTACAATGATGAGGAAGTTGACGTTCCTGGTACCGAGGTATGCTGACCTTTATTTGACCATTATCTCTGATTTAGAGCACAAAAATTTAAGTTTGTTAACTTATATCGTAAAGAACTAATAGAACTTTTTCCTGGCCTCTTTTGTAATTTTTGCAGTGTGCACACGTTTCAAACAGTGGTGATATGGACTATGGAATGATCGAAGAGTTTATATACTCTGACAACTGATGGAACTTGTTGGTCGAATAGGGTTCGCATCTAATTAATTAATGATGCTTTTGTTGGTAATACTTGGATATTGTTCCTAAATATAACTGTGGGTATGGCTACTATGTGCAACTCTTGTATAAACTTTTGCTTCTGGTTTCTGTTTGGGATGGGCTGCTAGTATTCGTATGACCTTGCTGCTTTTCCTTCTAGTTTGCATTTGAAAAGTGAGAAAAATGGATTCTGGTAATACTGGAGTTAATAATATCTCTTATATATTTTTAGCAGACCATCCATAACTGAGCACACATTTGACTAGAGAGCTGCAGGTGTATCTTAAAAGTGAAAGTGAATTTTGCCTAATTTTATTCTTTTTATATTTCTTTTAGGAGTAAAGTGCACTTTGTGTACCTGAATTTTGGTCAAGACACCACTTGAAATATCATGATTTAAAATCTACCACGGGCAATACTCAACAAACAATTTACTTACAGTTCGTGTATTACCGTCTATTTGTCACTAACGGAGTTAAATGGTCGAGGTAAAACAGTCTTTTCCAGTCACATCTTCATCTTCCCTGTATATACATACAGTGCGACATATCAATTAACACACTGAAATCACAAAAGGAGACTCACACTACACACTGATACTGACACACACTTGCAGCCATACCCACCCACGAACACCTTACAACACCAAGAACAGGGGAGGGGGAAAGGGATAATTAGCACCCCCACACAACCCAATACATACCGATTTTAAACACACTCCCGTACGTGGAGATATAAATATATATATATACTAGCCTATAACCCGTGCGATGCACGGTTGCTTGTAAATTTTTTAATTATATTTTATTATTAAAATTTTAAGTTGTATATATATTTTTATTAATAAAATAATTTATAACTTTATAATCCCATGTATATAAATATTATTAAAATTATTTATTTTGAATTATTATAGTTGTATTTTGAATTATTATATTTGTGTATGTGGTGCATATTAATATTAATACATATTATTTAGGCTATGTGTGTTTTTTTTTAATTTTATTAATAATAGATATTTAACCAAACCAAAGAGTCACCAAAAAAAGAGTACAAAAAAAGAGGGACCAAAAAAAGAGTATCGAACCAAATATATACTGTTTTGCTTATATTTTGAATTATTATAGTTGTATTTTGAATTATTATATTTGTGTATGTGGTGCATATTAATATTAATACATATTATTTAGGCTATGTGTGTTTTTTTTTTGAATTTTATTAATAATAGAGATTTAACCAAACCAAAGAGTGACCAAAAAAAGAGTACCAAAAAAGAGTGACCAAAAAAAGAGTACCAAACCAAATATACCATGTTTTGTTTATAATAGTATAGTATAGATATATATACATATATATATATATATAAGCACAGATACACACACAGTTTCTATTAATCACGCCGCAACTCACATCTACGGCCACAACCGGCGAACAACCCAGGGAGGTAAGATTTCAATTAACCCTTGATTTGATGAATTATTCATTTTCGAAAGGGTTTAAGGCTCAGGAGGTTAAGGAGATTACGAAAGCTTGTCCGAATTTGACGGAATTGTTTGTTGCTTGTATGTTTAATCCCAGGTACAATGGGTTTGTTGGGGATCAGACTTTATTAGATGTGGTGACAAATTGTCCTAATCTTGAGAGGTTATGTCTCGGAAACTTCGGCTTTGTTGAATGTTAGGTGTGAGATGGATGATGAAGATGGTGCGAATGAGGATGCCAGGATTGGTTTGGGGACATTGATTGACGTGTTTTTGGGTCTTCCTTTGTTGGAGGAGTTTACTTTAGATGTTTGTAATAATGTTTTAGAGAGAGTGGGACTGTGTTTGAGATGCTTCATAACAAGTGCCCTCCTGGGTTGAGAAAGCTTAAGTTGGGTTTGTTTCAAGGGATTTGTATTTAGATTTCGGATTGATTATTCAGATTGATTACTATTGGTAGGGGGTGTTCCAAATTGGTCAAGTTTCATGTACAGGGTTGTAAGAAGACAACTGTTAAGGGGATGGGGACATTGGCTTCTTTGCTTTATCGGACATTGATTGATGTCAAGATCTCTTGCTACAAGAATCTAGGTGCTATATCTTCGTTAAAAGCTTTGAAACCGATTCAAAATAGGATTTTGCGACTTCACATTGTTTGTGTTTGGGGCAGTGTTGAGCAATTAGAGGATCTAGATGGGAGATAGTATAACTTCAAAAGTTTTGCTTGTTCTGGGTTCTTTATTTTTGTCTACTGCATTCATATATTCCATGGAAGCCCCTGATCCGTTACCAATTGAAGAAGCTGTTTAGATTAACAATTGAGAAATCTGAAGATGTTTACAATGATGAGTTGATGAGAAAAGCAGACGCTTTTTATACTTTACTCTGGGAGGAAACTAACGAAAGTGAAGATCTTATAGGAAAAAGACTGTTTTACGCCTATTCTTTTAACGGAGTTAGTGATAAATAGACGGTAGTACACGAATTGTAAGTGAATTGTTTGTTGAGTATTACCCGTGGTAAATTTTAAACCATGGTATTTCAAGTGATGTTTTGACCAAAGTTCAGGTACACAAAGTGCACTTTACTCTTCTTTTAGTTATCTAAGGAGTCGGGGGTAGATTTGGTTGGACCAGAACTTGGATGATCAGTAAATTTCATTAGGAGAAATCTTCTGTTATCTATAAGGTGTCAACTAGTGCAAGATTGCACTGGTTGAGGTACCACAACCAGTTTTAAAGTCCTCCTGCAAGGATCAGCACAAGTTTTTTTTATAACTAATTGTTAGTTTATTTGTAACAGCCTGACTTTTCGGACTATTATCATTCAATCAAATTATCGAACAAAATTCAAATTTAATAAAATCATAAAACGAAATCCCAAAATATCGTAAAAATATTCTAAAATCTGGAAATGATACTAAATGAAATAATCCAATGTAAAATCAAAATCCATAGAGACGCAGCTCCTCAAATAAAACAGCTAGAAACTAGAACATTTATTAAGTGACATAGTTTAACTCTAATCCAATCCCAAGCAAGCTCATTCCCTAAGTACCTGAAAATTCACAAATAATGAGTTACACAGCCCAGCAAGAAACTAATCGAACTAACCAATGGATCAAGCAAGTTTCACAAAATATTTTACAAATTTCTATAAATCAAAGTTCACAATTTCATAGTTCGTAAATCATAGTTTCAGAATCAAAATTCAAAAACGTATAATGAATTTCACAGTTCGCTAAGGTCACAAATACCTGGTGACACGGTATCATAGATTCATACTCCCTTTGTCCCATTAGATTCTTTACATTGTTTTAAGACTGTCTGGCATGCATTTTAAGGTGCATATAAAGTATAGTTCCATAATTTATTTTTACAATTTTCTTTTTATGTATAAAAATAGAACAATCCTATTTTTATACAAAAAAAGAAAATTTTAAAAATAAGTTATGGAACTATCCTTAAAATGTACCTTAAAATGCGTGTCAGACACTCTCCAAACAACGTAAACAAATGATCGGGACGGAGGGAGTAATTGTCAATAATGCGCTCCTTACTAAGATATCATAAATTGTGCGCTCCCGAAAGCATCATAAAAGCACGCCCTAGTAAGGTATCATAGACTAGTTCCGGAACTATACGCAATTACTAACGGGTTCATAAGTCATAGCTAGTTGAGAATTCTTATATCTAAAAAGTTCTTACTTGATCCAAATTTTCGTAACAAAAGTATTATAAATATAAAACATTTAAAAACATTTCAAATATTAAAACATTTTTAAAAATATATCGGAAAGTACGAAAAGTTTACTTACCTTAACCTTAACCGCGATAATGATTCAATTAAACTATGCCAATGATACCTATAAAAATATTTAATCATAACAAAAACCATATTAGTCGACACATAGTGAGCTCAAAAATGCAAATCCTTATAGTTTATAAATATATACTCCGTACTAATTAATAAAATGAATATAGTCGAGGTGGACTTGTATAGTATTAAGCCCTTGACCACACTTAACATAGGTGTCGTACTGTCACAAAAATGAATATACAGAACAAACGTGAATAAGCATGGCCGAGCTGAACTATATACACATGTTTGGCTTTCTTTAAATATAATTAAAGGTACATGAATACATTTATTTAATATAACAAAAACAAAAAGAGAATAAAAATAAAAGTAAAAACCAAGCTAGTCATGAATTAGAATCATGTTAACGGACATGTGTAAAAACAAAGTAAACATTATGTCAAAACAAAACTTAATTAGCGGGGTCATTTTCTAAAATAAGGTCCTCTTAATATTTATATACTCTCTCCGTCTCTTTAAACTTTGCCAGTTTGACTAAAAACACGGGTTTTAAGACAATTGGTAATGAATATTGTTTTTTTATGGAGTAGTGGGTATTGAATATTGTTTTTAAGAAGTAGTGGGTATTGAATATTATTTTTAAGGAGTAGTGGGTGAAGAAGTGAGTATTGAATATAGTTTTTAAAGAGTAGTGGGTGGATAGTGGGTATTGAATATAATTTTTTAAGGAGTAGTGGGTGGAGTAATGAATATTGAATATTGTTTTTAAAGTGTAGTGGGTGGAGTAGTGGGTATTGAATATTATTGTTTACGGCTTAAAATAAATATTTACTAATTAAGTATATCAAATTAACACACCAAATCATCACTGTCATGCTTGCCAACATTAATTAGTCATTTAATTTCAACTTCATAATTTGAATGGAGTTCAATTTCGGATCATGTCAAATATTGTCTTCTTTCACGGTATCAATTTAGGATAAAGAGAATCTATCTAATATGATAGAAAATTTTTTTAATTATGCGGGTTAAAATCATGTATTCATTAATTTTTTTTGTAAATCTAACCGATGAAAATTTTATACAAAAATAAGTAATTTTGCAAAATTTTATAAATTTTAATCTTTAAAAATACATTTAATTTAACATGTTATTTTATACAAAAATAAGTAGTTTCAGTGTTGTAAAAAGCGGGAATCGGACTTAATCGGTATAGACACTGTCCAGGGATTAATCGGGGATTTGGGGATTAATCGGAATGATTAATCGAATTATTAATCAGTTCGGTAACCCATGGATTAGGGATTAATCGGTGATTAATCGTGATTATTTTCGGTTAAGTACCCATATTTTAATTTCCGGCAGAAGACACCCCAAACTTTTAATTTGCCTTCACTCTGCACCCCTTCCGTTAAAAATCAGTTAAATGCCCGTTAACTTTCAAATTAGTAGTTCCATTGACTATTTACACGTATTTTAAGGTGCATAAAAATGGTAGTTGCACATATTATTTTTCAATATATATTTTTTGTAAATAAAAATTTAGTATTTAAACTTTAATATAATTAAAATTTAATAAAAAATATTTACGAAAAATTTAATATCTGAATAATATTTTTTAAACCCTAATAAATTTTTATTAAAGTTTAAATATTATTTTTTTTTTCAAAAAAGAAAATCTTAAAAAATAATATGTGCAACTATCATTTTTATGCACCTTAAAATACGTGTAAAAAGTTAAGGGACTACTAATTTGAAAATTAACAGACATTTAACGGATTTTTAACGGAAGAGGTGCAAAGTGAAGGTAAATTAAAAGTTTGGGGTGTCTTTTGTCGGAAATTAAAATGTGGGTACTTAACCGAAAATGGACCAAACATAAGGGTTACATACTGCAATATACTCAAAAAATAAAGATGAATGTCTTATACGAGAAGATATCAAAGATGAGTATCACTGGCAAGAGAGGAGGGAGTTCCTTGATTAGAGAGATTTGATTGAGAACAGCTAAAGCATCCCAGACGTGGAAGTAGCCTAGACGGCTACAGTGTGTTATATGTGATTTTAAATATACATGTACTACGATAACACACTGTAGCCGTCTAGGCTACTTCCACGTCTGGGATGCTTTAGCTGTTCTCAATCAAATCTCTCTAATCAAGGAACTCCCTCCTCTCTTGCCAGTGATACTCATCTTTGATATCTTCTCGTATAAGACATTCATCTTTATTTTTTGAGTATATTGCAGTATGTAACCCTTATATTTGGTCCATTTTCGGTTAAGTACCCACATTTTAATTTCCGGCAGAAGACACCCCAAACTTTTAATTTACCTTCACTTTGCACCTCTTCCGTTAAAAATTCGTTAAATGTCTGTTAATTTTCAAATTAGTAGTCCCTTAACTTTTTACACGTATTTTAAGGTGCATAAAAATGATAGTTGCACATATTATTTTTTAAGATTTTCTTTTTTGAAAAAAAAATTAATATTTAAACTTTAATAAAAATTTATTAGGGTTTAAAAAATATTATTCAGATATTAAATTTTTCGTAAATATTTTTTATTAAATTTTAATTTTATTAAAGTTTAAATGTTAAATTTTTATTTACAAAAAATATATATTGAAAAATAATATGTGCAACTACCATTTTTATACACCTTAAAATACGTGTAAATAGTCAATGGAACTACTAATTTGAAAGTTAACGGGCATTTAACTGATTTTTAACGGAAGGGGTGCAAAGTGAAGGCAAATTAAAAGTTTGGGTGTCTTCTGCCGGAAATTAAAATATGAGTACTTAACCGAAAATGGGCCAAACATAGGGGTTACAAACTGCAATATACTATAATTTTTTTAACTTCATATACTGATATACACAACTGACGGCACCTTTTTAATAATTTTAATCATGTCGTGAAGTGATTAGAAGGATATTCTACCATTTAATAATTTCTAAGATATAAAACTTTATCATATAATATATTTTATAAACAAAATATTATCAATAACTTATATTTTTAAGTATATTGGTGTATTTTTTATGTTTATATTAAAACTAGTCAATAAAGCCGCGCTTCGCGGCAGCGTTATAATTTGTTTAAAAAGATTCAATACATATTTACGTTATATTATATTATCAATATTAAATTTTAATAGTTACATTACTCTAATGAACCGATTTCTTATTAAACACGATTATTTCGATTGAGCCGCTCTCGCAATAAAATCGAAATCCCAACTTTAACACATATTATAAAGATTTATATAATAATTTTTATCCATAAGAATAAAAAAAAATAAAAAATTCTAATAGCTAATACAATATATTCTAGTGAGTCGTCTTCCCATTAAATATATTTCGAGCCGCTCTTATTTGGAACCGAAATTCGAACATCATTACAAATTATTGATGACACTTATCTTATTATATAAAATTTTTATCTTAAAAATTAAAATCTTAAAAGAGAGTAAATTGCAATTTTTACATTTTTTAAACTTTCTAATATTTATAGAGTTTTAAAATATGAAAATACATCTTATATTTTTTGTATATTATAAATATTCTTGTATTTATTTACAGCTTCCGCATGGGACTGTCTTTCTGTTATGTTAACACATCAATTTTTTTTAATATGAAGACTTTTCATTACAGGAATAATATTAAATTTATGGATATATATTTTTTTAATGCAAATATAATTAACTTGTATAAAAATGTTTAAATAAAGGATTTCTAGGAAAAAAGATACATAGTTTTAAAAAATCGTATAAGACGTCTCCACCGTCCTTGTATTCTACTTCCAATAAAACATTTTATTATATGCATTCTTTATATATTCAAACATCTTTTTTTTTACTTCCAATAAATTTTTTAATTGTATGTATTTTCTATAAATTCAAACTCTTCTTCTCTATAAATTAGAACTCCTATTTTACTTATCTTTTCTACTGAGCCGTCTTCCCGTTAAACATGTTTCGAGCCGCTCTCATCTGGGATCAAAATTCCAACTTCATTAAATATTATTGATGTTACTTATCTTATACAACTTTTTTCCTTAAAATCAAAACATAAAAATATTTCAATTTTTATTTTCTCCAAGCTTTCTAAAATTTATGGAGTTTTAAAAAATTAAAAAAAAAACTTATTTTCTTGTTATATTATAGATACTCCTGTATATATTTAGAGTTCCAGCATGAGAATGTTCTTTTATTATGTTAACACATAAGTTCTTTTCTATTTAAAAACGAATACTTTTTTTTATAAAATTAGTATTGAATTTATGAATAAATTTCCTAATAGAATTATAAATAACTTGTATAAAAAATATATAATTTTAGAATATCGTAAAAGATGTCACTACCGTCTTTGTATTTTATTTCCAATAAATTTTTTAATTATATGTCTTCTCTATATATATTCAAACACTTATTCTACTTCCAATAGAACTTATAATTATATGTTTTTTCTATAAATTTGAACTCTTATTCTCTTTAAATTCGAACTCATGTCCTACTTCCAATAGAACTTTTAATCATATGCCTGATAAATATCTATTCTACTTCCAATGGACCTTCTAATTATATGTCTTCTCTATAAATTTGAACTCTTCTCATTTATAAATTCAAACACCTATTCTACTTCTAATATGTTAAAAAATATTTTTATTAGTGTTTATTCGAAATCCTATTCTACTTCCAATAGAACTTTTAATCATAGCCTTATAATTAAATACTTATTCAACTTCCGATAGAACTTCTAAATATTATTGATGATACTTATCTTATACAACTTTTTCCCTTAAAATCAAAACCTAAATATAGGATGAATTTCAATTTTTATTTTCTCCAAACTTTCTAAATTTTATGGAGTTTTAAAAAATAAAAAAACTTCTTTTTTCTCTTTATATTATAGATACTCCTGTATATATTTAGGGTTCCGCATGAGAATGTTCTTTTCTATGTTAACACATAAGTTCTTTTCTTTTTAAATACGAATACTTTTTTTTAGGGTTAAATGATAGTTAGGTCACTCAACTGACTGGAAACTTTCAGTTGGGTCATCCAACTCAAAAAACTTTCAATCAGGTCACTTAACAAATAAAAACTTTCAGTCCGGTCACTTAACAAATAAAAACACGTTAATTAACCTAATTTTAACGTGTTTAATGACCTGATTTTAACGTGTTTAATGACCTGAGTGAAAGTTTTTAACGTGTTTAATGACCTGATTGAAAGTTTTTATTTGTTAAGTGACCTGATTGAAAACTTTTTGAGTTGGATGATCCAACTGAAAGTTTTGAGTCAGTTGAGTGACCTAACTGCCATTTAACCCCTTTTATTTATGAAATTAGTATTGGATTTATGAATTTTTTTTTCTAATACAAGTATAAATAACTTGTATAAAAAATATATAATTTTAGAATATCATAAAAGATGTCACTACCTTTCTTGTATTCTACTTCCAATAAATTTTTTAATTATATGTCTCATCAATATATTCAAATATCTATTCTACTTCCAATAAAACTTATAATTATATGTTTTTTCTATAAATTCGAACTCATATTATCTATAAATTTGAACTACTATTCTACTTCCAATAGAACTTCTAATGATATGCCTTATAAATATCTATTCTACTTCCAATAGAATTTTTAATTAGATGTCTTTCCTATAAATTTGAACTTTTCTCATCCATAAATTCAAACACATATTCTACTTCTAATATGTTAAAAGATATTTTTATATTTATTAGTGTTTATTCGAACTCCAATTCTACTTCAAGTAGAATAGAACTTTTAATCATATGCCTTATAATTAAATACTTATTCTACTTCCAATAGAAATTCTAATTATATGTTTCCCTATAAATTCGAACTCTTCTCATCTATAAATTAGAACACCTATTCTACTTATAATATGATAAAAGATATTTTCTTATTTATTAGTGTTTAAAATTCAAAAATTCTAAGAAAATTATAAAAATAGATTGGGACGATCTTAGAGCGCCATCTAAGCGCCCACATATCCTCCTTTATATATATTGATGATGATCGATGATTGATATATATATATATATATATATATATTGATAGATAGATAAAAGAAGATAGATAAAGATAAAGATATTCAAGAAAAAAGGAAAAAAAAAAGTACTTTGAAAAGGGTTTAAGGCAATCACTAATTTATAGAAAAGTACAAAAATATATACCTATTTTTTAAAGGGTTTAAGGCAATCACTAATTTTTCCCGAGAAAAGCACCGAGTTGATATTGTGATTAAGAAAACTGATGGAAAAGATATAAACTCAAAGTAACAATGTGACATAATTATCAATTGATGAGCAAATCAAGGGTGAGTGACAAGAATACCCCATTTCTGAACAAAATTGACAGAAATACCTCTTTTTGAAAAGTTGAGCAAAAATACCCGATTGGTTACGCATTCACCAAAGGGGTATCCAATTTTACAAAGAATACGCATTTGGTGAAGGGGTATCTCAAAAAAAAATATTTATGGATACTCCATCATAGAATGCGTATTCTTTGTAAAATGGGATACCCCTTTGATGAATGCGTAACCCAACGGGTATTTTTGCTCAACTTTTCAGAATGGGGCATTCTCCGTTCACTCACCCCAATTTTGAGGTATTCTTGTCATTCTTTCGCAAATCAATTATATATATCACGTTTACAAAATTCTTTAATACTTGTATACCAACCAAGAATCTACAAAAGAAAGTGTATTTTATGAATAATTTTTCAAACAAAACTTGAAATACAATGCGATAAAATATTGATTAAGAATCAAATCAATTACAAACATTAAGTTTACTAAATTAGTTTATGGAGGTGTTTGGAAGTTAGAGATTTGGGGTGAAATTAGAGGGTTGGGGCATATTAGAGGTTTGACCAAATGAAACCTCTAATATGAGTGTTTGTTTGTTAGAGGTTTGAGTTAGAGGTTTGGGATAAAAAAAACTCATTTTAGGAATTTTTTAATTAGAGGTTTGCTATGTGTCACAAAAAGTTACTCAAAAAACTATTTACCAAACATTTTTATTCAAGACAGGTAATTTAATTAAATCTGCTAGTCAAAATAATTAATTCAATCCATTAGTCAAAACAGCTAATTCAATCTGCTATAGCTAACCGCTATCTAATTGCCAAACAGGACCTATACTTACCAACATACTAAGAATCTGCGATACAAATCATGGACATATTTTTGAACTTTTTGAACAAAGCTTTACATAATAATGTGATATAAATAGTAAATTGATAAACAAATAAAATATAAATTAAGTTTATGAAATTCGTTAATATTAACCTGCAAGAAAAGTAGAAAACATGAACAAAAAAAAATAAAATAAGATTTATCCTGTAATATAACGGATGTGTATATAATTAATAGAATCCGTAGAAATTAGTAAAAATAAATTATGAATAGAAAATTACCTGGAGAGAGAGACAGCCATTCATGTTCAAGTAAAGCCTAAACCTCAGCCATGCAAAAGAAATTCAATTTTCATCCGCTGCATAATGGGTAATATTTGTTTATGAGCCTTGATCAACAAAAAAAACAATGTGAAAATCATAAAAAAATAATGGCGCACACACATTGTTATGGATTGGCCCAAGTCAATTGGGTTATTAAACTTTAACAAACAGAAGCCCAAGAAGCAGGCCCAAGAAGAGTTAGAGCAGGGAGAATAAAAGAGGGGAAAGTAGAATAATTAGGGTATCGAATGAATTATCAAGTTTCTGTGTTCTTATTTATGTATGGGAGAGTGGCTATCTCGAATTAGCTAGTTATCTTATAATTTGATCGTTGTAATTGAGTATTGAGTTCATTACAAGTGGTATCAGAGCATACGGTCCTCGCGACAACAAAATTGAAATGGATGAGCAAGGTTTGGGGGATTGGAGGTCAAAGATGGTGGAACAAATATCACTGGCAGTCAACACGGCCATGGCTGAAACATTGCAGCGATTGGAAGCATGTATAGCTCGATTCTGTGAACAGGAGGAGATATGGATGAAAACTCTCAAGGACGATCAGTTAAGATATCAGAAAGAGGTACATTCTTCTCTTTCTTCGATATTGTCTTATGACACTGCCACTGCATTTTCTGCACAACGGGTGTTTGATGATATTTCTGATAGAAACTCTGTGTTTTCTGATGAGTTTTTACATTATAGTGGCGATAATGGGTTTGGGTATGATGGGTTTTTAAGTGATGAAATTAAGAGTGTTAATGTTGTTGAAAAGCCTGTTTTTTCAAGTTTTGATAATGAAAATAGTAGAATTGAGAAGTTAATTGATGATAATATGGAGGTGTCCCAACCTGCAATATCTACCCCTCAAGCGTTTGATGAAATTCCCGTGAAGGTGAAGGTATATGATGCCCAAATTCCTAATTGTGCAAGTCTGCATTCGGTGATACAGGGTGTGTTTGTTTGGTCTCAAGGTAGTAATAATGATGGAATGTTGGGAGATGTGTATGCAAAAAATAATGGAGTGGGAGATGCAATTAAAAAAATTAAGAATGATAGGTGTGTGAAAGGCGAAGGATATGAGACTGTTCTCATCCTTGATCCTGGTGGGGATGGCCATCAAAAAGGGAGATGGGGGTCAACCTCTTGGAAGGACTTTCATCATATGCGCCCTGGTTTTGAATCTGGAATGGAATCGAAGTTTGAGTCTGAATTAGGATGCTTACCGGTTGCTGGTTCAAAAGAAGATGCACATAAACTTGTATCTCTTGCTGGAAAAATCAACGAGACCTTGAGACATGATAAACTGGATGAAAGACCAGACATCAAGTCTCAATTTAATTCTCTTCTCTATCAACTGCTCCTTGATCCTAGTGAAAGAGTTTGTTTCGAGGCTATATTTTGCGTATTGGGCAAATTCGATAATTCGGAAAGGACTGAGGAACGTGCTGGTGGTTGGTATCGTCTTACCGGAGAAATTCTTAAGGTGCCCGATGCACTTTCTGCAAAGGATGTTAATATAGAATATAAAGATGCTCTTCCTCCAAAGGCCACCAAAGATAAAGCAAAGAAGAAGACAAGACGGCCCCAACTCTTGATCAAACTTATAATGAGAAGGCTAGAGAGTTCTTTCCGTAGTTTCTCCCGACCTGTACTTCATGCTGCAGCAAGAGTTGTACAGGAGATGGGGAAAAGTAGAGCCGCTGTTTTTGCTGTAGGTTTACATGATCTTGAAGAAGGAGAAAATATCACTACTTATTCCGAATATAGTGATTCAAATATTAATGAAACCGCCTACGAAGCTAACCGGAAGGTTGAGGTTGATGCAAAAGTGATTCTATTTATTGACGAGATTCACTTGGTACTAGGCGTTGGTCGGACAGAAGGGTCTATTTATGCTGCTAAAAATCAAGTTGCCATGAACCCTACCTACACTGTTTTCGATGCTAAGAGATTGATTGGAAGGAGGATCAGTGATGCTTCTGTTCAGAGTGATATGAAGTTATGGCCTTTCAAGGTTGTATCTGGTCCTGCAGAGAAGCCAGTGATTGTTGACAACTACAAAGGTGAAGAGAAACAGTTTGCTGCCGAAGAGATCTCTTCTATGGTTCTTACCAAGATGAGAGAGATTGCTGAGGTTTTTCTAGGCTCAACCGAAAAGAATGTTGTTGTTACAGTTCCTGCTGATTTCAATGATTCACAAAGGCAGGCGACAAAGGATGCCGGTGTTATTTCTGGCATTAATGTACTTCGAATTGTCAACGAGCCTACTGCAGCTGCAGATCAGCGTGCTGGGCGTGATGGACGAACTGGACCGGGTACTTGTTATCGACTTTATACAGAAATTGCATACCAAAATGAACTTCTGCTCAGTCCAGTGCCAGAAATCCAGAGGACCAACCTTGGAAAAGTGTTTTTGTTGCTCAAGTCTCTCAACATAGACAGTTTACTAGATTTTAATTCTATGGATCCACCACCCCAAGATAGCATTCTGAACTCTATGTATCAGTTGTGGGTATTGGGTGCTCTTGACGATGTTGGAAATTTAACAGATCTTGGGTGGGAAATGGTTGAGTTCCCACTAGATCCACCTATAGCTAAGATGCTCCTATTTGGAGAACAACTAAATTGTCTTAATGAGGTCCTGACGGTTGTTTCAATGCTTTCAGTGCCGACAGTGTTCTTTAGGCCTAAAGATAGGGCAGAAGAAAGTGATGCTGCCAGGGAGAAATTCTTGGTGCCAGAATCTGACCACCTAACACTACTCAATGTTTACCAGCAATGGGAAACTAATTCATATCGCGGGGATTGGTGCAATGACCATTATTTACATTCGAAAGGGTTGAAAAAGGCTAGAGAAGTGAGATCTCAACTTCTCGATATTCTGAAGACACTAAAAATCCCGCTGACCTCCTGTGGTCCAGATTGGGACATTGTGAGGAAGGCCATCTGTTCTGCATATTTCCACAATGCTGCAAGACTTAAAGGGATTGGGGAATATGTTAATTGCAGGAATGGAATGCCCTGCCACATGCACTCAAGCAGTTCACTGTATGGTTTGGGTTACACGCCAGATTATGCGGTTTATCATGAGCTCATTCGTTTTGGACTGCGTATATGGGTCTTCAGTGGTGATACAGATGCTGTGATCCCAGTTACATCCACACAGTACACTATAGATGCTCTCAAACTTCCAACTGTGACTCCATGGCATGCTTGGTATGATGATGAAGGACAGGTAGGAGGATGGAACCAAGTTTATGAAGGACTGAATTTTGGTGCGGTGAAGGCTGGTGTGGTATCACCTTCGACCTTGAGGACAAGGTCGTTGTTTGGGAGCGGGGTATTGTTATGGATTGGCCCAAGTCAATTGGGTTATTAAACTTTAACAAACAGAAGCCCAAGAAGCAGGCCCAAGAAGAGTTAGAGCAGGGAGAATAAAAGAGGGGAAAGTAGAATAATTAGGGTATCGAATGAATTATCAAGTTTCTATGTTCTTATTTATGTATGGGAGAGTGGCTATCTCGAATTAGCTAGTTATCTTATAATTTGATCGTTGTAATTGAGTATTGAGTTCATTACACACATACATGGTGATAAAAAAATAAGAATGAATTAAAAAAAATAGAGGAAGGAAAAAGCAAACAAAAGTAAGAAAAGAATTACAAATATGGTGATAAATTTTGATCCTTGGAATTTGGAAGCTATGATTGTATATATATAAGAAAATAAAATTTCTACGTGGATGTGCTGTTCTTCTAAGGTGGAAATCGTTTTATATAGTTTTTATGATTCAGGTCGATTAAGGTTAAAGAAACTTGAACTCTTCTCCTATTTAAATTAGAACATTTATTCTAATTCTAATAGTTAAATACTATTTTAATAATTGTTAAAATTTTAAAATTTAAGATTGTAAGAAAATTAGAAAAATAGATTGAGACAATCTTAGAACGCCATCTAAGCGTTCACGTATCCTCTTTTATCCACTATCCTCCTTTACATATTGATTGATGATTTCTATAAAATATTTAATTATATGTCTGCTCTATATATTCAATACCTATTCTACTTCTTCTAATAGAACTTTTATTTATATGTTTTTTTATATAAATTCGAACTTTGATGATTTCTATAAAATATTTAATTATATGCCTGTTCTATATATTCAATACCTATTCTACTTCTAATAGAACTTTTATTTATATGTTTTTTATATAAATTCGAACTTTTATTCTCTATAAAATTCGAACTCCTATTTTACTTCCAATAGAACTTTTAATCATATGCCTTATAAATACTTATTCTACTTCCAATAGAACTTCTAATCATATGTCTTCCCTAAAAATTCGAACCTTACTCCTCTATAAATTCGAACACCTATTCTACTTCTAATATATTAAATGATATTTTTATATTTATTGTGTTTAAAATTCTAAAATTCTAGAAAATTAAAAAAATTAGATTGAGACGATCTTAGAGCGCCACCTAAACTCCCGCGTATCCTCCTTTATATATATATATTGATGATTCTAATAGAACTTTTATTTATATGTTTTTTTATATAAATTCGAACTTTTATTCTCTATAAAATTCGAACTCCTATTTTACTTCCAATAGAACTTTTAATCAAATGCCTTATAAATACTTATTCTACTTCCAATACAACTTCTAATTATATATCTAGATTCCAAAAAAGTGGTCGAAAATGACATCTGAACCCCAGAACTTGAAATCAGAAATTCGTAGCATCTCAGTTGCAAATGAGGTTGCAAGGCCCCGCTAGGGGCACTCATAATTGGTGAATTTGGGTTGCAAGGCCCCGCCAGGGGCACTCATAATTGGTGGATTTCTGATTTGCAACTTTCAGTTTTCAGTTGCAAAAGTTGCAACTGAGGTTGCAAAAGTTGCAACTGAGGTTGCAAACCGCAGTTGCAACAACCTCAGTTGCAACCTCAGTTGTAAAAGTTGCAACTGAGGTTGCAAAAGTTGTAACTGTTGCAACTGAGGTTGCAACTGTTGCAACTGAGGTTGCAAAAATTGCAACTGAGTTTGCAAAAGTTGCAACTGAGATTGCAAAAGTTGCAACTGAGGTTGCAAAACTCAGTTGCAACCTCAGTTGCAAAAGTTGCAACTGAATACTGAAAGTTGCAAATCAGAAATCCACCAATTATGAGTGCCCCTGGCGGGGCCTTGCAACCCAAATTCACCAATTATGAGTGCCCTTAGCGGGGCCTTGCAACCTCATTTGCAACTGAGATGCTACGAATTTCTAATTTCAAGTTCTGGGGTTCAAATGTCATTTTCGACCACTTTTTTGGAATATATATATATATATCTAGATTCCAAAAAAGTGGTCGAAAATGACATCTGAACCCCAGAACTTGAAATCAGAAATTTGAAAACTGGAAGTTGCAAATGAGGTTGCAAAAGTTACAACTGAGGAAGGTAGTATTTTTGGAATTTTGAAAACAAGGTCGGTATTTTTAGAATTTTAGAAAGGTTGGTAGTATATATTTAAAAATCTAATAGTTGACATGGGTAGTTTTAAACTTATCCCTACTTTTTTTATAGGCAAAAATTTTATTAGAATGAGCCATAAGACCAGACATGATACAACCATGGATACAAATTTTCACTAACTGAAATCTGGTCTTCAAAAAAACTACCGCTGAACATACTTCCACTGAATTTGGTCTTCAATTTTAGTAATGCCAAACACCGAAGAAGCAATTCCAGGATCACTGTTCAGAACTTGTAATTTAATTATAGTTGGTTTCTAGACCGCATCTACCACGATTTAAGATCTAAAAATACTATAAGAAAATTATTCAGCCTTAGTTATAATCATAGTTGGTTTAAAAATCGTATCAATCACGATAAACGATCTAAAGACACTATAAAGAAACATTACTTTTAGTGTTACTATTTAAAAAATATAATATAATAATTTTTACAAAAATACAATACAAATAATAATCCCGAATATAACATGTATATAGAAGTTCGTTCTTGTATATAGGATAAAACATGAATATAGAGTATGTCTTCTTTATAAACTCGAACTATTCTCCCCCACTAACTTAAATTCCTATATCACCTATTCTCCTTCTCATACGATAAAATATTTTTTTATTTATTAGTATTTAAAATTCTAATTCTAAAACTCTAAAAAAAAATTAGAAAAATAGACTGAGACGATCTTAGAGGCGCCACCTCACCTCCCGCGTATCCTCCTTTATATATATACTAGTCGATAAAGCCGCGCTTCGCGGCGGCGTGAAAATATTTTTAAAAAAATTCAATACATTTACGTTATATTATAATATTAATATTAAATTTTAATAAAATAATATTTTCTAATGAATCGATTTCTTGTTAAATACGATTTTTTTCGATTGAGTCGCTCTCTCGTTAAAACCGAAATTTCAACTTTAACATATATTATAAAGACTTATATAATAATTGTTATCCATAAAATCAAATCGTAAAAATAAAAAGAAAAATATTATGAAAATAGTATCAAATTCTAATAGTTAATACAATCTTTTCTAATATCTATCATACGAAAGAGTTATACCTTCTAATTTCTGACCACATTCTTCGTAGGGTTGTCTTCCCGTTAAATACGTTTCGAGCCGCTCTCATTTGGAACCAAAATTCTAACTTCATTATATAAAGAGAGTCAATTCCAATTTTTATATTCTTTGAACTTTCTAATATTTATGGAGTTTTAAAAGATTAAAATACATCTTATATTTTCTGTATATTACAGATATTCTTGTATTTATTTACAGCTTTCGCATGGGAATGTCTTTCTGTTACGTTAAAATATCAAAAAAAATACGAAGAATTTTCGTTACGGAAATAATATTTTTATGGATATATTTTTCTAATGCCAGTATAATTAACTTGTATAAAAAAATTAAAATAAAAGAGGATTTCTAGGAAAAAAGATATATAGTTTTAAAAAATCGTATAAGACGTCACCATGCACCGTTCTCGTATTCTACTTCCAATAAAACATTTTATTTTATGTATTCCTTATATATTCAAACATCTTTTTTACGATCTTCTCTAATGAACCGCTTTCTCGTTAAACATAATTAACCAAAAACCTAACTTTTACATATATCACTTGTATGATAATGTTTGTCCATAAAAATCAAATCCTAAAAATAAAAAAAAATTATAACATCAATATGATATTTTAATAGCCAATACAATCTTTTATAGTGAGCCGTTTTCCCGTTAAACACGTTTCGAGCCGCTCTCATTTGGGATTGAAATTTCAACTTCATTACATATTATTAATGATACTTATCTTACACACCAACTTTTTTCCTTAAAATCAAAATCTAAAAAATAGAATGAATTTCAATTTATACTTTCTCTAGACTTTCTAAAATTTATGGAGCTTTAGAAATGAAAACACATCTTATTTTCTCTTTATATTATAGATAAAGGATTCCTGCATGAAAGTGTTATTTTATTATGTTAACACATCAATTCTTTTCTTTTTAAATACGATGACTTTTTTTATGACAATAATATTGGATTTATGAACCTATTCTACTTTTAATAGAACTTTTATTTATATGTTTTTTATAATAAATTCGAACTCTTATTCTCTATAAATTCGAACTCCTATTCTACTTCCAATAGAACTTTTAATCATATGCGTTATTAATACTTAGTATACTTCCAATATAGAACTTCTAATCATATGTCTTCCCTATAAATTCGAACTCTTCTCCTCTATAAATTCGAACACCTATTCTATTTCTAATATGTTAAATGACATTTTCTACTTCTAATAGAACTTTTATTTATATGTTTTTTGTTTAAATTCGAACTCATATCTCTATAAATTCGAACTCCTATTTTACTTCCAATAGAACTTTTAATCATATGCATTATAATTACTTATTTTACTTACAATAGAACTTCTAATCACATGTCTTCCCTATAAATTCGAACTCTTCTCTCCTCTATAAATTCGAACACCTATTCTATTTCTAATATGTTAAATGATAATTTTCTACTTCTAATAAAACTTTTATTTATATGTTTTTTCTTTAAATTCAAACTCTTATTCTCTATAAATTCGAACTCCTCTTCTACTTCCAATAGAACTTTTAATCATATGCATTATAAATACTTATTATACTTCCAATAGAATTTCTAATCATATGTCTTCCTTATAAATTCAAACTCTTCTCCTCTATAAATTCGAACATCTATTCTACTTCTAATATGTTAAAAAATATTTTTTTATAATTATTAGTATTTAAAATCCTAAAATTCTAAAAAATTAGAAAATAGATTGAGATGTTCTTAGAGTGCCACCTAAGCGCCCGCGTATCCTCCTTTATATATATATATATATATTGATTGATGATATTGATGATTTAACTAAAAATGTAACTTTAAAAATAGATACATTCAATCTTAATGAATGTTAATGTTTCATAAATACGAATAATTATTATTAAATTTCATAATTGTAGTTGGGGTATAAAAATTAGAATATAAATAATTGCAGTACTTTTTCTGGACCATAAAAAAATATCATTAAAAAATAATAGCCAAAAGTATTACTTCCATTTGTACTAACGAAATATTAAAAAATTATAAATTGAACTCTTAACCTCATAAACTAAGTCATATATACTCCCTCTTTCGAATAAAAATATTATTATTTGACATTTCAAAGGTCAGTTGGATCAATTTATAAGACGAATAAATTAAATATATATTTTATAATTATTATAATATTTTCAAACTATATCATAAAAAAACTGATTAATATACTTTAAAAAGTAATTTGTAAATGTGCAAAATTACAACTGATTAAAATTTAATTGATTGTAAAACTAAAGTCCATTTGATTTTTGTAATCAGACTAGATTATTTTATTGGAAGGAGAAAATATGTTACTATAATTTAAAATTCTCTTTTTAATTTTATGTACATGTTAGATTTATCAACATTCTGAATTATATTTTTCAAAGAATATAATGTTATCTTGCCTTACATGTATGGTACATGTATAAGCATGTGCTTATATTAATCAAAATGAAAACCCTAGTAATTAATTATAATATTGTACATTCATTCTTTAAAATTCGGCAAAAGAGATAGTTACGGGGTTTGGTTGAGGGAAAATGTGAGCAAAGTGGATGAGTTTAAGTGTGACTGGGAATGGGAATACCTGAAGTGTCTGTTGGCACCTAGGGTAAAAAAATTTCTCTTATTTGGACTTATGTTTATTTGTTGTTGAAATTAGCATTAATTCTTCCTGTGACAACTGCAAGTGTTGAAAGATCATTTTCAACGTTGAAGCATGTCAAAAGAGCGATGTTCGTAATATCACTACGTCATAGATGGTCGCATGTAACGCACTCCTACTGTTGCAGACACGTTTTTTGTTACATTAGACCTAAGGTAACGCACTTTTACCATTTCATCCGCTAATGTTACCTTTCATGACCTAAAATGTAACGCTCAACTTTTCAATGGTAACACAAGGAAAAGCGTTACATCAGGACCATAGAGTAACACAAAATCAAGCAAATGCAACACTAGTAGGTGTTACATTAGCTTAGCCAGAAACACTATGTGGCATGTGGGACCCACGTGACACCTGGCATCACTTTGCCACGTGAAATATTGTGGGCCCCACAATGACACGTGACATACTATGGGGGCCCACACTGACACGTGGTAAGTGTGGGGCCCACAATGACACGTGGCATGTGGGACCCACAATGACACGTGGCATGTGGGGGGGTCCACTTTCTAATGCAACACTACATAATTATCTAATGTAACACTGTAAATATCTATTGCAACATTGCAATAAGGCAAATTTAACACTTTTGTATTCTAATGTTACACTTAAATTTAATATTAGTTAAAAGCACTTTGCATCCCCCAGCTTTACTCCAATTTCAATTATGTATATGTAGTTTAATAAATTGCACTTTGCATCCTCCAACTTTAAATTATAGGTCAAATCACAATCCCTTATACGTTTTCTATTAAAAAATAATATTTCTTTTAACGATTGTATTGACAAATGCGATATAAAATTGTGTAGTGATTATATAATTTATATTTTAAGATGGTGCAAATATATTTTAATGATTTTATATGTATCATATATTAGAATAGTCACAACTTTATTTAATGGAAACATATTAGTTTAATTTTTTACAAATATAATATAATTGATTAATGGTCAAAAAATAATATTAAATTATAATTTAAAAAATTGAAAGTGTAAAATTAGTTACATGTTTAAAATCTATAATTTATATCATCATTGCAATCATTTTATATCGCATTTGTTAATGTATTCGTTAAAACCAATATTATTTTTGATAGAAAATGTATAAGGGATTGTGATTTGACTTATGATTTAAAGTTTGGGGATGCAAAGTGCAATTTATGAAATTACATATACATAATTGAAATTGGACTAAAGCGGGGGATGCAAAATGCAATTAACTCATTTAATATTGCAACACTAGCAACTATATCTGCAACACTAAAATTGAAAATTTGCAAGATCTGATTTATATATATCAATCCCTTTACAAAATCAACCAACAAAACTAGTCAAAACAAAAGATCTCCATCCACAAATTCACCAAAATACAACAGCCAAAACCAAATCCACCTGTTCGCCAAATTAAAATCCAAGTACCAAAACACCTTTCATGCACCACTTCGCCAAAATAAAATCTAAGTTCTAAACCACACAAAACACCTTCTGACTACCCTATAAACCATATACACATCAACAAGCTGTTTCTAAAGCACACATCAACCAAACTCTCTTTCCGCCTTTGATAGAATACAACCTGTTCGTAAGAGGAGCAATATAGTTGCCTATTCTTAGTATCACGCAGTTGACAAGTAGATACTTTTTCATGCTTTTGCTCATGCCTTTTGCCTCTGGTCCTTTCGACCGATTGTCTGAATGTACACCGTCCTTCATCGTGGGTGGCTGCTTGATGAAATTACTCAATCAGCTGTGAAAATAGGCAAACAAGAGAAATTAAAGCCATGATGTCAAAGAAAATGCACACAGATGAGAAAAAAAAATAAACAAACAAGGTATCAATTAGTTTGTACGAAATCATCAGACAGAGGAATACTAAGTAGATTAAATGCAGATAGAGAGATAAATTTATTAGTTTTTTAGTATAAAAACCAGAAGAAAATTCAAGTTGACATCTAAAATAAGGACACACCGTCTACGATGAAGAATTCTTCACAACCCATTCGACCAGAGTTGAAATGCCAAAGCCTGTTGCAGCTTTTTTCTTGTCGCCCCATACAGGTCCAGCCATGTCAATGTGAAGCCACTGAACCTTCTCATCAACAAACTGCACAGAAAAACCAGTATAAAATCAGACTTCATCATACCAATCATACAATCTAAATTTATTACAACCAAGGACAAAGGCCTATTTCTCAGCCGGTTCAGTTTTTATTACAAATCCATATGTATACAGATGAGATGTATCTGTACAAACTGCACACAATGACTCAATGGAAGGAAGACAGCCATGTATCCTAGTTTAATTTCATTTTCTCTTCTGACTTAAAAACAGACATTTCAAATGCAATTCTTGGAAATGTTATAGATACATTTTCAGTTCATAATTATCTTAAACCTAAAGAATGGTCAGCCTAGTAGCATTATATGAGTAAAAGACTAGACATATCATTTTAGCTTACAATCCATACAACTAAATCTCTCTCTGTTGAAATTTTTTTTTCCCAATATTGAAAATATCTACTTGTGGAATAGAGGAAGCACTAATTGTAATTATCATTCTACAAATTAGCACCACATCTAGTAGGAGTAGAATATACAACACAAGTTCTGCAAATTAAATATGCATACACACCTGAGATAGGAACCTGAAAGAGATAATTGATCCAGTGCAGTTTTCTCTACTGCATCCTTATATGGAGCTTCCTCCCAAGGGCTGAAGTTAAGAAGAAAAAACAGGATGTGTAAGTATATATGCATTTAAGAGTAAAATTAAGAACCTATAGTAAGATCTCTGGCATCAGATAGAGCACACAAGCTATCAATAACACAACTGTAATACAGGAAAAGACTGTATTTATAGATAGCTATTAGCTATAATAGATTACTGGCAACAAGGTTACCGATAGTTAATCATACACAACACTGAACAGCCGTAATTCTTCAGAAAAGGAGAGCAGATAATAGTATATGAGATTACGATAAGTTGTAATTATTAGTACACATAATAACATGATTCTATGGGCAAAGACCCAAAAGTGCCTCTTGCACATGTGTGCATCTAGGCGCTTTGTACAAAACTGAAGCAAAGAGCATAAAAAAACTATGCAGAAAATCCAAATATAGAATTTGTCTCACCTCTACTCCAGCGGGTTTTATAGTGGTTATGTGTGTTTATATATGATCTCCTCTTATTTACCTCTTATTTTATTTATATATGCAGGTATGGTCTACTCAATTAATCTTGTCCGTCGTGAAATTCAGTTTCTTCATGCTCATATGTTGCAAAGTCTGTGTAATTACCAAAACAGTGTACTAATTTTCAAACATCTATAACTATAAGTTTTAAAAACTCTGTATTTTCTAGGTGGAAGCAAGTTATTGTGTCATGAATTGTCTTTCCGGTGCTTTCTGGTGAGACGTCAGAGTTTTGTTGGAAATGTAAATGGGTTTTACGACTATATATTCTAAGCATGGTACTAACCGCCAACAAAAGGGCTAAGCCCAACAGAAGGGATCAATTGTGGGTACCAGGGACATTTCAAAAAATTAATTCATTACGCTCAAGATATTCATGCTAAACACTTGTAGTAGTTCAGACCCATACATCATTGCACACAACAATAATACAATTATTGGAACTAACAAGATAAAACTAAAAAGATCACAAAATTTTTATGATCAACACAGAAAATTTTTAATTAGTTGAAGACTGTTACAAGGAAACATTGTGTAAAATGTAATTATGTAAGAGAAACATGATCAACACAGACAAAGAGATTTTTTTTTTAAAAAAACACTATATAGGTATCCTGTATGGATGTCCAGATCACACCAGACAAGAAACTTCAAAGAAAAAAATGATAATTGAGATAAAAACTATGACCACTCTATATGATTTTGCAATAATAAGTCATATACTCCAGGTGAATTACTAAAACCTACTCAAAACTGATTTCTCTTACCATTCACTCATTCAGTGAATAAGTAAAAACTAAAAAGTGAACCTGGGAAAATAAGTTTGCGACAATTTGAAAGCAAATATATTCTCAACTCACTCACTCTTTTAAAGCCGGGTTCCATGCTTCCACAAAGCACGACAACAACAGGTGACTCACTACCAGTTACACACATCAGTCCTTTCCATATGATTAAAGCCGACGTGACAATCATGCCTGAATAGATTGCAAATATAAGATTAATCATTCCCCTTCCACCATACACATACAAAAGATACTACAAGGATAATAAAAACATGCATCTCTTATTCTCTTGTACTAATAAAGATTCTCAACAGTAGCAAGAACACATGTCAAAAAAAAATAGTAGCAAGAACTCGAATACTTTTTAAACCTCAAAAGGAATCTCTACTTACGTAACGTCAATCTGTAAAGGTTTGCGGGGACATCTCTGCTTAATTTTTTAAACAGTAGCAAGTTTCTTACTCTGTTTCAAGTGTTGATCTGTGAAGGTTTGCGGGGACATCTCTGCTTAATTTTTTATTGCAGCCAAATAATCTATGAAGGAAAACATTAATATTTAATTAGGTGGGCAAGCTCCCGTAACCTAAATCATTTTGTATTGTTATTAGGGCATAATAATTTCAAGAATGTACTCACAGAGTTACTAAATTTGGTAGTAAAGCTAGTGAATCCGGAATGTTTCCCATGAAGTTGTTGTGGCTCAGATCTCTAGTATGACGCTTAGTATTATATCAGATCAAATAACTTAGACATGTCATTCTTGTTAAACAAGAAATCAAAGTTTGAGAAGTTATAGCTGAAGTGATTGTTGCTTATGTTCCTATCACCCAGACATTAGTAAGCAGCGCAGTTAGTATAACAAAGTTCAGTAGCAATGTAGCATTACAATCCAGTGAACCCAAATAAATTAAGCACTGTGAAACATACAGTTCTCTTAGCTTTTGCAGCTTTGTGATACTTTGAGGAAATGGTCCTTGAAGATTTTTAAAAGAAAGATCCCTGATGCAATAGGTAAATAGTTGATCAGTCATTCTAAATCCCTTGATGGAACTTTATCAGAGCATCTGTAGTACAGTGTGTGTGTGTGTGTGTGTGTGCATCGAATCTGTAGTTATGAAATATGTACTTCTACTAAAATTACAGTGAAGAATACCTGATCTCCGCTCCCGTACTTCTAGTAAAGTTTGTTCTGGCACAACATTGTATACTCTTAAATCCTGCATATACATTCTACTGTTAACACCTGCATTTATAAGACCTCCTGGAGGTACATTTACATAGGGAGGTAAAGATTTTTTTATATGGTGTATCATACATACCTAATGTTTTACATTCTTATTGTGATACATCCTATCTTTACCTCTTGGGTGACTTGGGTATTGCCTCCCGTTTTTTATCATCATATGTGCGCTGTGTTGTCATTGGAAGTTCAATTGTGTGATCCACCATACATAGCTACATGCAATATAGTTACATATTAAATACTAAAATGTAAAGAAAAATATCCATGGTCAATTTCAATCAGAAAGGATGTGTCTTTATAAAATTGTTGGTGATCCATGTTTCACATTGAAAAAATTAGCAGAAAAACAATATTGATTTCTTTGTGCTAATAAACTATGTAATTGTAGCGATATTGAGTTTCGATAACTCTGACCTTATTGAGTTATTTTTCCTACACAACAAAGCTTCAATGGCCTTTTTCCTGTTAGGCTTCTCTATCTTAACCTGTTCTTTTACGGCAGAACTAATCACAATAACAGCTTCAGGCTTAGGCTTCACCGTAACTTTCTTCTGTTGGGCTGGCTTAGGAGGTAATGGTAATGCAGCCTCTTTACCCCCCTTTTCTTTCCAAAACCCCTTTCGCTGGAATAACCATTTGTTTCTGCAAATCAAACACAATGACAATTAAGCAACGAAACAATCTTAAGAACGAATAACGAAATTAAGAAACAACATGATATGTAAAACCCCACCCCCAAACCCAAATTCACACACAAAGAATTGATTAAATTAAATTCACAAACAACATGATACAGATGAAATTTTATTAAGAATAACAGAAACGGAAGAAATTTTATTAAGAATGAAGTAAGTGAAATGTAGCAGCAAGTCAAGTATTTATATTACAGACTTTGGTCAACTAAAGTCAACCAATTTAACTAACTAACTCCAAATGTATTGTAACAAACAATTATTTACTTGAGAGGTTATAGCCAGCTGTATATTCGCTTTATGCTGAGACTTCATACTCAAAGTAGTAGCAAAGGCTGCATTCACTGATCCATCGGATAAAAAACCTGTTTTATCTTCATTACTCCCACCACAAGTTGGAGTTACACAAGGATTGTGTAAACCCAACTTGGAACAAATGAACCAGTGTGCTGAACTACCAAGAGCCTTGGTAAAAATGTCTGCTAGCTGAAATTTAGAAGCAATTTTCCGAGGAGAAATAATACCAGCATGTACCTTTTCGCGAATAAAATGACAATCTAATTCAATATGTTTTGTTCGTGCATGCTGTACCGGATTAGAAGCAATGTCAACAGCAGCTTGATTATCATAGTAAACAGGAACTGAACTATTGCAAGGAACATGTAAATCTGCTAACAAGTATTTCAGCCACATAATTTCTGTGGTGATAGAGGCTAAAGCCCTGTACTCTGCCTCTGCAGTACTCATAGAAGTCACTGTTTGCTTTTTAGCAGACCAAGAAATCAAGGCTGAACCAAGTTGAATACAAAAGCCTGTCACTGACCTCCCAGTTGTGGTACAACCACCCCAATCACTATCACAATACCCTTGTAGCTGTAAAGTATTGGAAACTGGAAAATAAAGACCTAAACCTGCTGTACATTTCAAATATCTTAATACTCGAAGTACTGCAGCCATATGTTTCTCTCTTGGTGCTTGCATAAATTGACTCAACAAATGCACAGAAAAACTAATATCAGGTCTTGTGAATGTCAAATACAACAACTTTCCAACTAAACTTCGATACAAGGAAGCATTGGATACCAAAGCACCAGACTTTTCATCATTATATAATTTGATATGTTGATCCAAAGGAATAGAGAGAGGTTTGGCATCTAACAGATTTGCTGCAGTTAACATATCAAGAATAAACTTCTTTTGACTAAGAACTATACCAGCCTCTGTCCTGCTAACCTCTAAACCCAAATAATACTTTGCCTCTCCCAAATCCTTGATACTGAATTTATCATGCAGAGCAGTCTTAAGAAATTGAATAAACTGAACATTATTACCTGTAAGTAATATGTCATCGACATATACTACTGCTATGGTAAATTTATCACCATCAGAATGAGTAAGCAAAGAATAGTCAGCCAAGGATTGAACAAAACCAAGTGTTAACAAGAAAGCAACCAACTTAGCATTCCATTCTCTAGAAGCTTGGCGAAGACCATAAATGGATTTAATAAGCTTACACACCAAATGTGCACTACCATGAGGAATTTTATAACCAGGTGGTAAATCCATGTAAACCTCTTCATGCAAATCCCCATGAAGAAAAGCATTATTTATGTCAAGTTGAAAAACTGGCCAATTCTTAGAGGCAGCTAAAGCAAAAACTGATTTGACTGTTACTCCTTTAGCAACAGGAGCAAAAATATCATGAAAATTTACCCCTTCTTCTTGGGTATACCCTTTAGCTACTAACCTAGCCTTGTACCTTTCTATTTCACCATTAGCATGATATTTGACTTTATAAACCCCACCTACATCCAATAGATTGTTTTCCATCTGGTAAAGGCACCAAAACCCAAGTATTATTTGATTCCAAGGCATCAAATTCCTTGTTCACGGCAGCTACCCAATTAGAATCTTGAACAGCTTGATGAAAAGATCTAGGTTCCTTATTTTGAGTAATCTTAGCCAGAAAAGCAGAATGACTCGGAGAAAAAGAATGACAAGATACAAAATTGGCCATAGGATACTTAGTGTCAGAAGGAACAGCAACCTCATAATTAGACCACCATCCAGGTCTTTTCTTAACTCTAGAAGACTGTCTCTGTGTAGAAAAATCAACATCAGGATGAAGATTTATTAAAGTATCACTATCAGGTGGTAAAGCAGTCCAAGAACCATTAGACTGAAAATCTTGAACATGATCTGAAGCCACTGATGAATCATCTTGAGATTGAACTGATCGAGACAACTGAGGAGAAGAAGTATCAAAGACAAAATTGTGTGCTTGCAAATTAGAATTGTTCGAAGTAGAAGAACTATTTGCTGGCAAAGTAGATTGAGTTGCTGGCAAAGTAGTAGAAATATTTGTTGGAATAGCAATAGAATGATTATTATTGTGAAGACTAGGATCAATCCAGTTTTGTAAAGAATGAGGATCAACAGGAGACTCATTGTGAATATGAGTCAAGAAAGGAAAAACACTTTCATGGAATACAACATGTCTAGAAATGAATATTTGTTTGGTGTCCAAATTGAGAAGCTTATAACCTTTATGACCATGAGGATATCCCATAAAAACAAACTTAACAGCCCTAGGAAGAAACTTGTCATTGTCATGTAAAGAAGCATAACAAAGACAACCAAAGACTTTAATATTGTCATATAAAGGAGGAATCTTATTGAGAATCTCATAGGGTGTCTTGAAATGCAACACAGGAGTAGGCAACCGGTTGATAATGTATGTGGCTGTTAGAACACAATCCCCCCAATACTTAATAGGCAAACCAGCTTGAAACCTAAAAGCTCTAGCAATGGACAACAACTGCCTATGTCTTCTTTCTACCCTGCCATTTTGTGCCGGAGTACCAACACAAGAAGCTTGGTGAACAATACCATGCTTATTTAAAAATGAATGAAAATCCTGATTAAAAAACTCTGTGCCATGATCAGTCCTAAGTTGTTTAATTGTAGTATTAAACTGATTATGAACATAATGACAGAAGTTGGTAAATTGAAGAAAAACATGTTGTTTTGTGGGTAAAAGAAAAGTCCATAAAGCTCGAGAATGATCATCAACAACAGTTAGGAAGTATTTACAACCAGAACATGTTTCATGAGCATATGGACCCCATACATCCATATGAACCAAATCAAACAACTTTTCAGCATGAGAAGTACTTAATTGAAAAGGTAACTTTGTTTGTTTAGAAACAGGACAAATAGGACAAAGTTTATTACAATCGTTTGAAAAATGAACAGCAATGTCAGAAATTTTACTAAGTACAGGAGAAGAGGCATGACCTAATCTCATATGCCAAAGAGCACTATTCTGACGTTTGGAAACAACATTACTACTGGAAGCAAAAGAAGAAACAGATGTTGACACGGCAGGAGGTAAAGTTGAAAACATATTCAGATGATATAAGCCAGATTGCAGATTACCAAGAGCAATTATATCCTTCTGGTTCTGGACCTGAAAGATACAGTGGTCAGGAAAGAAAGTCACTGTACCACCTGTATGTGCAGTCCACTTTGAAACAGAGAACAAATTGTAATGAAAGGTTGGAACAAACAACACATCATGAAGTGTCAATTTGTCATGCACCAGAAAAGAACCAGAATATTTGATTGAAATATGAGAACCATTGGGTAAAGTGACATGCACAGGATGGACTAAAGACTTAACATTGTGCAATAAAGACAATGAACAGCACATGTGATCAGTGGCTCCTGTGTCTATTAACCAAACAGAATGGCTATTATTAGTGTGCACCAGATTGGTAAAGACAGTAACCACACCTGCAACATGTTCCTCGGGACTAGCCAGTTGTTTATTTTGATTGCCAACAAAGATATTCATCATCTGAATTAACTGATTAATTTGATTCTGCATCTGTGCAATTTGTCCACCAGATGAAATATCCTGAGAAACTGTGGAAGAAACAGATGTAACTTGATTTGCCTTTGATAAATTCCTGAATTTTGAAGTAGACTGTTGAATTGCAGATCCAAGCTTCTCCTTCTTTTTCCAGTTAGGTGGATAACCTATGAGCTTATAACAATGCTCTCTAGTGTGACCATTAAAGTTGCAAAAGCTACATTTAAGAAAAGGCTTCACAACACCTGGATTACCAGCAGATGAAACACCTCCTTTTGCATTAGAGAACCTCTTAAAGCCAGAATTGACATTAGCACTAGCTTCTGATCCAGTAGAAACAAGATTAGCTAGTGGACTGGATACACTAACTACTGATGAAACACCTTGCCTAGTCTTTTCATCTTGCTTGACAAAAGCATAAGCTTGTGAAATTGTGGGTAAAGGGTTCATCATGAGTATTTGTCCCCTAACAGTTGCATTACTGTCATGAAGCCCCATTAAAAACTGCAATAATTTCCTCTTTTGATCTCTTTCAACCTGTACTTTGTGTGCTCCACAAGTACAACTTACAATTGGCTCCAAAACAGCATATTCATCCCACAATCCTTTGAGTTTGTGAAAGTAAACTTCTACAGATTTAGTTCCCTGTTCTAGACTATGAATATCCTTCATAACCTGATAAATTCTGTGGCCATTGGTACATGAAAATCTTTCTGCTAGCTCCAACCAAACTTCTCTAGCAGTGGTCACATAGCTCAACCCATCACATATCACATCAATTACAGTATTCAAAATCCAGGTTATAACCATGTCATTAACACGTTCCCACTGAGCTAACAATGGTGAATTCTGTTCTGGTTTCTCAAAACCTCCATTAACAAAAACAAACTTATTTCTTGCATTTAAGGCTATTTGCATAGATCGACTCCAAGGACCAAAATTATCAGGACCTACTAGCTTCTTAGCAATTAGAACCAACCCTGGATGATCATTATTGTGCAAAAACAGCGGATGTGAATTGTTATCAATATAATTCACACCATATGTCAAAGCTTCTTCAGGAGAAGTCTCTTTTCCTCCTAAGACCTCAGTATTTGTTAAATCTTCTGGATTAGAATTGTTACTAGTACCAATTCCTTGCACAACATTTGCAAAACTTGTACGCAACATGACTGATTGAAAAACTAGGGTTTCTAACAATTGTAATCACAAACAACTAGCAATCACTAGAGAATAACCAAATCAATCTCAATTACTCAATTACAGAAGGGATTTGCTCAATTGTAAGCACGTAAAACACATACAAACAGAACTCAATCAATACAGCTTCGTAAACAATCACTATAGATTCAATCTCAATCGATTCCACAAATCTGAACAAATGAAGAACACAGATGAAGAAACTGTTACCAGATCGAGACGAAAGTAATCGCGATGAAAACGATGAAGTAATCAGCCATGGATGGCTCTGATACCATAATAGATTTACAAGAAGGTGTAGTTTTGTATCTACATGTATGTATATGTGAATAACAGAAACGGAAGAAATTTTATTAAGAATGAAGTAAGTGAAATGTAGCAGCAAGTCAAGTATTTATATTACAGACTTTGGTCAACTAAATTCAACCAATTTAACTAACTAACTCCAATTGTATTGTAAAAAACTATTATTTACTTGAGAGGTTATAGCCAGCTGTATATTCGCTTTATGCTGAGACTTCATACTCAAAGTAGTAGCAAAGGCTGCATTCACTGATCCATTGGATAAAAAACCTGTTTTATCTTCATTAGACATGTATGTAGATGTAAAGGTTCGAACCAATTAGAATTTAGATGTAAAGCCCTAACTGAAAGTCTACACCGAAGCCCTAATTTAACGCCTAAAAAATTAAAAACTAATTAGATCGAAAAGTAAAGAGAAAAGAAAAGTGAAGAAAGAAGAGAAGATGATAGAAAGTTTTTGAAACACTCGTAAGTCTGGGCAGCAAAGTGTTCTTCGATTGAGCACTTGAAAATCTAAGCGAGTGTGTGAGTGTGTCTGAGCAAGTGTGTGTGTAGATCTATAAATTGTAATAGTAATTTTATTTAAGGGGAAAGAGCACTTGCAATAATGTGGTTTTGGGGGAAAGTTGCCGCCCACATGTTTTTGAGTTTTTTTTTTACTTAAAATTAAATAATTAGCAAAAAATAAAATTTGTTTAGATAATTTGGGTTGTAAGTTTTTAAAATAATTTGGGATTATAGTAATTTATTTAGGAAAAAAGTGCCGCCCATTTTTGTAAAATAATTTTTTTTTTTGAATTAATCTTTTAGTTTATTTTTTAAAACTGTCAAAATTTATTGCCAAATAAAAAATATTTCTCGAAGACTTAATGTTTAATGTTTCGTCAAGGTTGAATGTTTAATGTTTCGTCAAGGTACCCCTGACAGGGTTTCGTCAGGGTTTAAGGATTCGATTTTGTAAAAAATATTTCTCGACGACCCAACCATACGGGAATCAAGATCCATCATTTTTAATGTTATTCCCAAATTTTTTTTAAATTTTTTTTTATTTGATTGGATAATTGAACGGTCAACTAGTACTTTGACCGGAACCTCTAAACAGGGTTTCGTCAGGGTTTAAGGATTCGATTTTTTAAAAAATATTTCTCGACGACCCAACCATACTGGAATCAAGATCCATCCTTTTTAATGTTATTCCCAAAATTTTAGGAAAAAAAATTATTTGATTGGGTAATTGAACGGTCCTAGTACTTTGACCGGAACCCCTAAACAGGGTTTCGTCAGGGTTTAAGGATTCGATTTTTTTTAAAAATATTTCTCGACGATCCAATCATACCGGAATCAAGATCCATCCTTTTTAATGTTATTCCCAAAATTTTAGGAAAAAAAATTATTTGATTGGTTAATTGAACGGTCAACTAGTACTTTGACCGGAACCCCTAAACAGTGTTTCGTCACAGTTTAAGGATTCAATTTTTTAAAAAATATTTCTCGACGACCCAACCGTACTGGAATCAAGATCCATCCTTTTTAATGTTATTACCAAAATTTTAGAAAAAAAAATTATTTGATTGGGTAATTGAACGGTCAACTAGTACTTTGACTGGAACCCCTAAACAGGGTTTCGATAGGGTTTAAGGATTCGATTTTTTAAAAATTATTTCTCGACGACCCAACCATACCGGAATCAAGATCCATCCTTTTTAATGTTATTCTCAAAATTTTTGAAAAAAAAATTATTTGATTGGGTAATTGAACGGTCAACTAGTACTTTGACCGGAACCCCTAAATAGGGTTTCGTCAGGGTTTAAGGATTCGATTTTTTAAAAAATATTTCTCGACGACTCAACCGTACCGGAATCAAGATCCATCCTTTTTAATTTTATTCCCAAAATTTTAGAAAAAAATTTATTTGATTGGCTAATTGAACGGTCAACTAATACTTCGACCTGAACCCCTAAACAGGGTTTCGTTAGGGTTTAAGGATTCGATTTTTTAAAAAATATTTCTCGACGACCCAACCATACCGGAATCAAGATCCATCCTTTTTATTATTATTCCAAAAATTTTAGAAAAAAAAATTTATTTGATTGGATAATTGAACGGTCAACTAGTACTTTGACCGGAACACCTAAACAGGGTTTCGTCAGGGTTTAAGGATTCGATTTTTTAAAAATTATTTCTTGACGACCCAACCGTACCGGAATCAAGATCCATCCTTTTTAAGGTTATTCCCAAAATTTTAGAATTGTTTTTTATTTGATTGGATAATTGAATGGTCAACTAGTACTTTGACCGGAACCCCTAAACTGGATTTCGTCAGGGTTTACGGATTCTATTTTTTAAAAAATATTTCTCGACGACCCAACCGTACCGGAATCAAGATCCATCCTTTTAACTTTATTCCCAAAATTTTAGGGAAAAAGAATTTATTTGATTGGCTAATTGAACGGTCAACTAGTACTTTGACCGGAACCCCTAAACAAGGTTTCCTTAGGGTTAAAAGATTCGATTTTTTAAAAAATATTTCTCAACGACCCAACCGTATCGGAATCAAGATCCATCATTTTTAATGTTATTCCCAAGATTTTAGAAAAAAAAATTATTTGATTGGCTATTTGAACGGTCAACTTGTACTTTGACCGGAACCCTAAACAGGGTTTCGTCAGGGTTTAAGGATTCGATTTTTTAAAAAGTATTTCTCGACAACCCAACCACACCGGAATCAAGATCCATCATTTTTAATCTTATTCCCAAAATTTTAGGGAAAAAATTTATTTTATTGGCTATTCAACGGTCAACTAGCACTTTGATCGGAACCCCTAAACATATAAACAACTAAAGAATTAACATATAATATATAAAATCTATTTCAATGAATAATATAAAATTTATTTCAACCTAATATATAAAATTTATTTCAATGAATAATATAATATAATTAACATATATAAAGGATTAAAATTATTCTAATAATTTAGTAATAATAAATAAAACCTATGGTGCAAGGGTTATATATTAAAGATGGAGGAAATTAACAAAGTGTAGGTTTAGATGGTGTGGTTGTTGAGCTGAAATAGAAGTCATGTGTTTTGGAGGTCAGGGGTTCGAATCCCTCCAACACCAATTTCTTTTTTAGTAAGAGCTAAAATAGACATGTGGCACTTGTGGGGCCCACCTGACACGTGGCAGTGGGGTCCCACATGACGCGTGGCAGTGTGGGACCCCAAATGACACGTGGCAGTGGGGCCCACATGACACGTGGCAGTGTGGGACCCAAAGTTGACACGTGGCAATGTGGGACCCACACTGACACATGGTACTTGTGGGACCCACCTGACACATGGCAGTGAGGCCCACATGACACGTGGCAGTGTGGGACCCACAAATGACACGTTGCAGTGGGGCCCACGTGGCCCACGTGGCAGGCTGTGGTCCCGTGTGACACGTGGCAATGGGGACCCACGTTCCTTGTGACAGTTTGTGGGTTATGTGACACGTGGCAGTGGGGCCCACGTGCCACGTGGCAGATTGTGGTCCCGTGTGCCACGTGTCACACGTGTAAGTGGCCCAACGTGACACGTGGCGGTTTGTCCAACATGGCACTTGTAGCATTCAAATGTAACACTGCTTTTTGAAAATGCAACACTTCTGGGGACCCACATGTTCATTCATTTTTTATTTATAAATGTTAAAAAAATAGCAAATGCAACGATTAATCGCTACTGTAACATAACGAATCTATTGCAACAGTACATGTTCTACTGCAACACTACCTTCACAAGTAATGTAACACAATCTCACACTACACCATAGATCACATATTGCAACAACACAAATACATTGCAATAAGGCCAATATTCGTTGGAATAGACTCTATTGCAACGAATGTGAAAAAATTCAGCGTTGCATCTGACCCCGTTGCAATAGATCGATTTAGCAACGATTTGAGTACTATATATCAACATTTAAAAATCATTGCAATAAAGGCATGTAGCAACATTTTATAGTCTTTAGCAACGTTTAAAAATCATTGCAGTAGCAAATGGTTGGCAAACAAATCACTTTAAGGCAACATTTTTATGTTCAATTGCAATGATTTTTTTATAGATTAATGCAACATATTTTGGCCATATTGCAACATCTTTTCTATAGAAAAAACAGTAGGTTCATGTTGAAAATACAATAAACCAAAGCAATTTATAGTAAAAAATTAAAGCATTATCATTTCATAAACCAAGGCAATTTTATGCCAATAATCCAACTACATATGTTTGTTCAATGTCAAATAAAGTTACAATTCTTATACATCAAATCTTTCCCGACAATAATTATATCGAAAAACCAAAAAAAAATAAAAATTACATATGCCAATTTCTTTTTACATATATTTGCTTGGCCTTTTCAAATCAACAACGATAAATCCATGATGAGCCTAGAAAATATATTGCACCTTGTGTCCGAGAATGCATATGCCTGCAAGTACAGAAGTTACTTATTATAATGTTAAAGTCCAAAGAGTACATAGTGCAAAATCAAGAAATGGTTCTATCACTACTGATAATCTGCACAGGAGAGAGGAGTTTACAAGTAGTCAAGTATGATACAGGACACTTGCCTTCCAGTCTTTACCAAGCATTATGTTCTTGAAAGGGTACCAGAGGTAGTGTGTTTTCTTGAGTTAGTCAAGTAATATAGTAGTAAATTCCACCGCTTTCTTTTCCGCTTCATCCACAGGATATTTTTTCTTTGCAGCAAAAAAGTTGCATGAAGTATGACATTAAAAAAAGTTTATCTGATGTTAAGCTGCCTATATTCATTAACACGTTTTATATGAATGATGATTAAATGGTTCTATTCAAGGATTATAAATATTGGTCCTCTACGATAAAATAGTTACATGAGGTTTGACATTCAATAAGTTTACTGATTTTAAGCTGCTTAATATTTTTACCACATGGCAGTGCTATGACCAAGTACTTCTGATATTCCTGATTTATATCTTTATATAGAGTTTACTGAAGTATAAAATCAAGTAGAGACATACACAGAGCCTGAGTGGCTGTAAGTCGTTCGCGAGGATCCTTCACCAACAGTTTCTTTACAAAATCTTTAGCGCTATTACTTATGCTGCCATCCACAAAGTAAAATGTAGCTAATAACACTATCAACAATTTAATTTTTTTCCCTGCACATAATTAGACAGTAATTCACCACATACCTGGTTTTAACGAGTCTGACAAACCAAATTCTTTAACCTTTAATGGTGAATCCACATACCTGGTTTACAATAGTTGGGCGAATATTAAAAAGGCTATGCGGTAAAATAGATTAGGTATAAAAAAAATCATAATTTTATAGGGTGAGAAATAACCTGTGGACAAGGGCATGTAAATGAAATGTACAGATATATTACCTGCAGACAAGCCAATGTTTATCCAAAGAACAGTGTATTTCCATTTGATAGCAGATAAATTCTCAATATTACCTGCAGACAAGCCAATTGTTTGCTAACAAAAATTCTCAATAAATTAATAATTTATAGATTAATTAATGCCTCTCTAAATTAATAAAATTCTCCGATCAAACTATTAAGTTATACAACTATAAGTTATAGAGGTTTTACTGTATACCGAAACTTGCCAAAAACAAGGGTTTGAAAATTTTACTGTATACCTGTCCAGTTGTTAACGAAAACATGTTTGGGAACATTCCAGGAATTGTGGGAGTGGTTCCAGGAATCTGACCTGTAAAGTCTATCTGATTAGATTGCCCTAAAGAGAATCTTCCCTCATCCTATATGCTGGCCAAGACAGACAGAAATAAAAAAGAATGATTACTCTTACCAAAACTAGACCACGCATTTTCGGTAGCACCAGCTCCAACTAACATTTCAGAAGTAGGGGGCGCCATATCAAATCCGCTAACTCTTTTGCTTTGCTGCTTAATAGTAAAAAGAAGGGAACAAGTCAACAAAGGAGCAAAAAATAAATATGTACCAACTGTCAATTACATTAGCTAGTACCCTTCAGAATACATGATACGGATTTTGGAGAACGAGAACGAGATTTTGGAGATCCTGATTTTGATCTGTGCTCCGATCTGTCCCTACCTCGAGACTCAGACTTATTTCTGTTGCTTTCCTCCCTGTAACTGTCCCTATCATAGTCTCTTTTTCTGTAATCAAAACCAACTTTCGATACAATAACAAAAATATAGAAAAATACAGACAACCAAACATGAAAGAATATCACACTACCTTACGGAACTACATTTTCTGGACTCCTCGAGACTGCATATTTTGGACTGCTCTCGCACAGCAGGGAGACTGAATTTTCTGGACTTTTCCGCAATTTCTGGACTGCATTTTCAGCACGTAACAACAACCTTTTTCTCGAACGAGACTGCAACCTAGCAACCACTATTTCTGCAATTAAATTGCAGTAGACAACTCGAACAAAGCCATAACAATTCTTAGAAACAACAAACTTCAATACTTCAATTTTTTTTCTGCAGAAACATAACAAATTCTGCACAAACCATAGATGTGTCGCAACTATAATAAATTTCAGTTGGTTCAAGCCCATTGTCATTTGAAATCTTCTTTTTTGAAGTATACATTTACAGAAAAATACAAACACAAGCTAATACAAAACACAAACTAAGAGTAAAATAACAATTTAAAACCCCTAATTAACAAAATTAAATTAGAATCCATAATTTTAAATTAACAAAATATCAATGTAAAATCTTGTTTAATATAAACGAACAGAAAAAATCCTATAAATCGATTTAAATACAAGCACAAATTAACATATAACCCTAATTGATAGATGCAAAATTCATCTAAAAGCAAATTTTAAAATTGATTTAGGGAAAGAAGATACCTTTTTCGAGATTGAGAGTTCGAGCTTGAGTGTTCTTTGAGCTCGAATCTTCTAGGTAGAGTCGATTTTGATCTCTCTCTCTCTGTCGCCTTGTGTCTCTCTCCCTTGTCTCTCTTGAAATCTCTCTCTCTCTCTCTCGCCTTATCGCTCTCTTTCTCGCCTTATCTCTCTCTGTAAAGTGTGTCTGTGTTGTGTGTGTTTGTGTATGCTTAGTCAATTGTTTTTTCAGTCAAAACTCTTTTACAAAGCCCGGCAAAACAAATTGGCAAGCCCGCTTAAGAAGCCCGCCAATTGTCCCCCAAAAATTTCGAAACTTATTGCAACGTTTATCTATTTTCGTTGCAATTTAATCCGAACTTTGCTTAAAATTTATTCAATTGTAACGATTTTAAAAAACATTGCAATACCTCTAAATTTGTAAAAACTTGTCAGTCAATTGCAACGATTTTTAAGCAATTTTTTCAGTGAGTGTTGCAATAGCCATTCTGTGGTGTAGTGTCAACAGTGTTTCAGTAGGTCAAAAAAGATACCTCTAATGTAACACAAAGTGGATGTTACAATAGAAAAGCATTGCGGACGCTAATCTATGGCGTAGTAGTATGGGGGATGAGTTACTTAATGATTGTTTAATATGTTTTATAGAAAGAGATTTAGCTTCTAATATTAGTAATGATGCTATAATACATCGTTTTCAGTCGATGAAAACTCGTAGGGGAAAAGTGTAAGAGACTATGACTCATTTGATAATTTATTTCATTTTGCTTGTTGAATTTTTTTACTTGTATGTTGTACCCCCATTTTTAAATTCCTGGATTCGCCCCTGGATGTCATATTGTCATGCATGTCACAACTCACATGTATATAAAAAAAATTGAATTCCACTAGTCGCCAAATTAACCGATTGAGGGTACACTTATCGAGGATACACGTTGATCTAATCCTAAAATACGAAAAGACTAGCCACTTTGATACTCCCTCTGTCTCTTAAAACATTTCATGTTTATTATTTCGGGACATTCAAAATACTTTTCCCCTTTCTATTTTTAGCCGTATAAAACAATATTCAATACCTACTACTCCACCCATTACTCCTTAAAAACAATATTCAATACTCACTACTCCATACACTACTCCTTAAAAACAATATTTAATACGGAGTATCCATTACTTCACCCACTACTCTTTAAAAATAATATTCAATACCCACTACTTCACCCACTATTCTTTAAAAACTATATTTAATATCCACTTTTTCACCCACTACTCCTTAAAAATAATATTCAATACCCACTATTCCATTATAAAAACAATATTCATTATTCACTATCTTAAAATCCGTGTTTTTAGTTAAACGGGAAAAATTTAACGAGACGAAGGGAATAACATATAGTATACTTTTAGAAACAAATGACTATTAAGATAGTTCGTAGTAGTAACGTTTATTTAAATAAAATGCATCACTTCCGAATTAAAAAAAGATAGGAGTGATAAGATATATACAAGTCCAAGGTTATTGGTTATGTACATACTCCGTAGTTTATTTACGTGGGGTTATTGGTTACAGTAATAAGTATAGACTTTAAACTAGACATGTGAAATGATTAGTCCTAGTACTTCTATAAGCATACTTCTATAAGCATGAACTAGTACTAGTACTATTACAGTGAGATTGGTCAGCATATATCTACTCGATGTTGACGTTTATTCAAAATTTCAAACCAAATTATTTATTGCTTGGGGTCATGGTTATAAAAATCGGTAATCGGTATAAATCGATTGAGGTACCGATTTAAGATTAATCGGGTAATCGGGGATTAATCGGAAGGATTAATCGGAGTATTAATCGGATATTATAATAATATTTAATATATTAGTCTAATTTTCAATTAAACTTATCATTTTAAATATATTACAGGATTAATCGGATTTCAAAAATCGAATCGGCTAGCTACCTTACAGAGAATTAATCGGGGATTAATCGGCTAAATCGGGGATTTTTAGAACCATGCTTGGGGTAGATTCTGATGATAATTGAAAAGTAAAATACAGTTTTTTGAACATAAAATGGCCCCGTTTGGTAATATTAGAGTCAACATATTAGTTATTTATTTCGGAAAAAAATTTGTATTTACATATTTTTTTAGAGAAAAATGTGTATTGTGAGTTTAATATTCGTTATCTTAAAAAAATAAGTTGCTTATTTCAGAAAAAAGTACATATTTCCTAACTTTTTATCAAAATAAGTAACTTATTTTTGAAAATAAGATTTATGAAACGGACCCTATATATGTGTATGTATATTCTCTCGCTATTTTCACCAAAACAAACTCCAACTACATCTCAATTATTCGTAATCTCCGTATCAGTTCGAGACTCATAAATACGGAGTATATTCTTTCTTAAAACTAGGGACTTATGCCCGCGCTACGCATGCTAACCCTCTCGTTAATTTTTAAAAAATTAAGTAATTTATATCTAATATGTAATTTAAATTTTATTAGATTTAGAATTCTCTATATGATTATATTAAACGTTATCCATTAACCATTAACAATTTTTTTGTAATCAAACCTGTTACTATTCACGCTGTCCATCTTGATTTTTAACATTTTTTTTCATTTGTGGCACGTATTTTAAGGTGTATTGAGAGGATAGTTTCGTAACTTTTAATTTATCGTAACATCTAATACTATAATATTAATTTACTCCATCAAAATATAAAATTTAAAAAGGATTAATCTATGATTAAAATATTCGTAAAAAATAATTCTACTAATTCTACTATAATAAGATATCATTTAAAATAACAACTATATATATTATAGGATAAATTTTATTTTTATATTTATATAAAAAATTAGCATTTAAAAAGTACCTAGATTGTTGTGTAAATAAATTAACATTATTGTCCAACTAATTTATGTATGGTAGACACGGTAATCAATACTACTGTAATACATTGTAATACATACATTGTAGTAATTCCCAACCCCAAGAATTCCCAAATTTGTTTTGCTCTTGCATGCTGTAGCACTGAACTCCGAGAAGAAAATCTCTTCACCGCTCTAGTCGATCATCTTCGATCATCTTCATACACTCGACAATTCAATTAGTAACCAGTCAATCATGAAGGTATTATCTTCTATTCAATAACCAATCTCTGTTGATTAGGATTGTTAATATATGATATGATTTTAGATGTTTTTGATTTGACACATACAAAGTGTATGTATTGTGAACGAATTACATGATTCATGTCCAATTAAGTATGCGATTTGTATGATTCGTTTGATTAGCAGGATGCATGTTGTTGTGATAAATTGTTATTAGTTAGAAATAGGAAAAATCAGTACTTTTGTATTGTTGTTTAGGTATTGTCATATATGAGTATTCATTTAATATCTTTTCCAGAGGTTCTATATGTAGGATTTTAATCTGTACAATTGTTAAGTTTCTGGACTTGTATAGATATGGGAAATGTGAAAAAATTTAAGATTTCTCTGTTGTATTTACATGCATTATATTATTTGCATAGTTGTATAACTTTAACTATGTAGGGTGCAAGGATGTGTTACTATTAAGCTTTTAGACAATGTTGCAATGAATATTATATTAAATGTCATTATTTTGGTAAATTTTCAGGGAAAAGGCATTGCAACAGGACAGGTGGATTCTATTTCTAGCATTGGTGAGAAAAGATTCCCATTTGGAATTTATTTTACAACTGCCAAATATAGGAATTATCTACATTGAGGAATGTTATGTTTCTGCAGGAGAAAGAAATCTAGAGTCAAGTTTTGTTTCTCCAAATGTGGAATGCCAAACATTAGGAAGATTTGTAAATGAAACATTGATTTAAATTAGTAAATAGTATGTTATTTGTTGTAGTAAAAAATAGCTAATATAGATAAAGTCTAAATTAGTTTAAATTTTTATCAGAGCGTTCCAAAGCCATTTCATGTCAAATTTGGAAGACTTCTCCCATCTCGTTTAAGGTTTAAGTGCAAGAATTTTGTTTGGACCGGTAAATATGATCCTGATATGAATCAAATTTATGGCCTTAATAGTTTTATGAAGTACTATGGTATTAAGATCTTCAACATTGTACAATTTGATTATTACGGAGATGGTTTGTTCATTGTTAAAATTTTTAAGGAAACTGCTATTGAATGTCATTATCCATCAAGCGATCCACATGAATTTAGGAAAAGTAAATGTTGTAAAATGTGGAGGGAGGATGAATATTTAATTAGATGCAAGTCAGTGGAATATGAAAAGCACTTTGCACAGTTAATTTTCAATGGAATCAAGAATGATCCAGAATTTGTTCAGCTAAAGATCATATATATGGATATTGATCCAAGACTCAGCAGTCTGGTAAGTTTTTATAATTGTTGTAATTCTACTTTGATAAATATGTATAGGTCCTACAAATTAAGGTCTAACTGATGTTTGGTTCACTTTTTAAAACAGATCCTCATGCGTGATTTGGAGAGCTTTTATAGACATTGGCAAAATGGGAGTACAATCACAATTTGCTTTGTATACCAAACTTGGGAAATTCAGATTGAATGGATGGCTGGAAGGTGCATGTTTGTGAAAGGATGGCTTGAATTTGCAAAAGACACAGAGCTTGCTGCTGGGGATAAATTGGTTCTGTTCAAAAATACGAATGATGATAATGTTCTGAATGCATGCATATTCAAAGGAGATGATTATCTTAACGATGATGGAGAAGGTTAATGTTGTTATTTAGATAATTACTAAATAGTTTGACATTTTAATTTGAGCATCTAATCAACCTTAATTGATTATGTATACCCATTTATAGTTTATTTTTCTCTGGTTTGTATTGAGGGCAGCTTATTAATTAACATTGTTAATTGAACAGAATCCATGATCTTCCCTAGTTCTTTTTACAAAGTAGTATCAAAGTTCTCTTTAAGTGCTGGATTATTCGTAAGTATTTAAAATGTTGCAATAATTGACACTATATCTTTTATTTTAGTTCTTTCTTACCTCGTTTCCAATTCTTAATTTTACTTGACAATACCACTGTCCAATATATCTCAGTGTGTTCCAAAGTTGGTGAGAGAAAAGTACTTTGAAAAAATGAAAAGAATCAATCGACTGGAAGTTGCTGGTGTACAATGGTTTGTTTTTTACAATTCCTCAGACGGATGTTTAAGAGGACAGGAAAAAATGATGAACATGTTCAATTTGGAAATGAAAGAAACAGTAATTTATACCTTGGAGGAAGACTGCAACATAGTGACTGGAAGAATATATGGAGAAGATGGAGTGGAGATTGATTATTTACTGCGTATGCTAGGTAATCCAAAGCGTTCTGACACTGTGTGGATTTGGCATATTGAGTGGCCATTGGAATCTGGTATAATACGAAACTCTAACATTTTTGCAATTTTTTTTCTTTCATCTCATTAGACTGTTTTTGACATATAACACAGACTCTGAGGACTCAGAAAATGAGATAGAGTACCCAATGTCGGAGATTTAGGAGCTGGCAATGCAATGGATGCTGATCATAACAATGTGGTTCAATTTTCTGCTATTTTGTCCAAGTGTCATGTTCATAACAGAACGCAAGGAGTGGTAATTTTGTTTTTAATTTTGGTTACTAATTAATATTACTTGTACTGTTCTTCCTGTAATGTATTTGACCGAGTTAATGTTTAATTGCAGTTTATTCCTAGTTTTGTAACTCCTTCAAATCGAACATGGACACGTGGTGAGAGTGTTTTAATTAGGACTGATCTTGGAGAATGGAATGTTGGATTAGTTGTTAACAATGAAAGAGCTAGATTTTCTTCCGGATGGAATAACTTTGCAAAGGATAATGAATTAAAGAAGAAGCAGACCCTGGTTTTTGTTATGAATGAAGAAGAAGGTGGAATTGTGTTTGATGTTACAAAGAACGGTTAACTGAATCTACTTCTTATTTCGACGGTGTCATGGTGCAGAACTAAGTATTATGTTTCGAACTTGTGAAATAGTTTCGTTAGTTGTTATTAAGACTCAACTGTGAAACTGTGTTTTATTTTGAATGTGACACCTTGGTCGTGTTTATGCTACTATCTCATAAGTTCATATGTGAAACTAATATCGTTTAATGTACTTTGTTTTCCTGATAATGTATATAGTAGTCTTCACGTCTGAACTAATTACGTGTTTTTGGTGCACATTCAGGTATTTTAATTGAAGATAGTATGACGATTCTCTCTGTTCTTTTAATTTTAATTTGATCGCTTGTGAGAGAGTAGTATGACCATTCACTTTTCCTTAATTTAAATGTAATGGAAGTATAAGGAAACTCCTTACTTTATAATTCATTCTATTTTTGAAACAAAATGTAATATTTAAAATATTGAAAAACAACATTGCTTAATTCAAATTTTTTAAAAAATATGTAGTAATTCTATTTCACATGCTAATGATTAGCATATCACACACGGGCAAAACATTTTCTCTGAACAGAATCAATCTTTACAATACATGTCCAATGTATTTGGAATTCAATAGAAATAACAAAATCACAATATAAAATTAAATGTAGCTATTAGACCAAAATCCGCATGCAAACTCCTTTTTATTGTCCATATGTAACAATGTTGAGACATCTTTTTAAGACCAATATCCTTCGTCTTGAAGCCTACAAAAAATAGTCATTAGGTAAGAACCAATTTTTTTAAATAATATTTTATATAAAATGAAAATATAAGCAAATATAATACCTTGTCCGTAATTTGTTTACATCATCATAGTCGAGATTAATGTAGATTGCAGATGGTTCAACAATACCTATAACAACTTCACTTAGTGAAATGAACAAAACAATACATCATTAGTTGAAATTATGATTTAGTTGAAACGATATGGTAGTTAGGTGCTGTAAAAAATCTCACCATATGAACAAAATGGTCTAATACTTGCCAAAATCACAATAGGAGGTTGTTCAAATTTATCCTCAAAAAGCGGTTTAAGAGTGTTTACGTGTTTTCCCCAAAAATGTAACTCTAATTGAGTTCCTATAGAGTAAAGTGCACTTTGTGTACCTGCATTTAGGCCGTGACACCACTTACAATATCCAACTTTAAAATCGAGCATCTGCAATACTGTACAAATAATTTACTAACACGTTATGTACTGCCGTCAGCTTGGCACAAACTCTGTTAATTTCACAGGGGTAAAAATGTATTTTCCAACCATTTTTCTCTCTTTTCCTTTCTTGTAAATTGAGCACAGGACCAGGACTTCTCTTCTTTTAGTAAGAACAAGAACAAACTAAAATGTTCATATTTGATCAGTACAATGACTCTAGTTCTTTTTTCTTAGACTGTCTGTATTGGGATGATAAAGAGCATGTATCTCTGTTTTTTAAAGAAAAACAGACACATAGTTTCTCTCTTTGCTATGGAGTAAAAACGCAATTCCGGCAAGCTTAATCACAATTCCGGCCAACATCGTAACTTCCAAAAACGGACACCAAATCCACTGGTTAATACCTTAAAATCAAGCTTAGGAGACATACAAACTAATCCCCAATATCACTTACACGAACACTTATTCAATTAACGTAAACGAACTAAAGAAAATTTTAAAAATTCCTTTAACTCAACCTATACATTCAAGAACACATACATCACAATTAAATGTATATTTCAACTCCACACAACCTGGTGAAGCTTGTTAAATCATCAAAAGGACTGCACGAAGCCAAAATAATAAACCCCCAATTTTTGGTTCAAGGACCCTAAATCTCGAATTGATCAAATCTGAAATAAAACTATGAAATTGGCCATACAATTACACTCCTTGCCACCATATAAAGCTGTTAAAACTAGACCTGGCAATCGTGTCGTGTCGTGTACTTTTGTTTCGTGTACATTCGTGTTTCGTGTACTTGATGGTGAAACCCATATCCACCCGAAATGAATTCGTGTACTTGAATGTGAAACCCGTATCCACCCGAAATGAATTCGTGTCGTTTCGTGTCGTGTTTCGTGTATATATTATATAAAATTAAAAATAAAATTTAATTAAAATTTGTTCGTAAATATTATATTCATATGAAATATACATAAAATATTTTATATTTCTATACATAAATTCAAATACAACTCTATAAAAACTTGTAAATATGTATATTTTTGTGTAAAATATATATCTTTATAAAAATAATATTTTTACACAAAAATAATATTAATATATACATAAAATCTATAACTAGTAAATTATAAACATCTTTATTTCGTGTACTTTCGTGTACCCGAAATGAAAACCCATATCCGACACTAAATATTTCGTGTAATTTCGTGTTCGTGTACTTTCGTGTTTCGTGTACCAAAAATCAAAACCCAAAACCGTATTTTTCGTGTCGTTTCGTGTTCACGTGTCACGTGTCAAATTGCCAGGTCTAGTTAAAACCATCAAATTGACTGAACAATCATTAAAATGAAATCCCCAATTTTTAGCATAAACCCAAATTTTCTAGATTTCGAAAATAATTCACACACACACTTGCACCATATATATACACATATAGCAACACACAAAACCACATGACAGCAGAGGGGAGAGAGATTTTGATTAATTCGCAGCAGCCATCATCAAGAAAATCAGTATCGAGGTTAAGATGAGATGAGAGAAAGAGAGAACAGCGGGTAGGGAGGGAGAGATGAGAGGGATTGAGCGGGTATTCGTTGGATAGTCCTTGAACTATTCGGGCTTGCCACAAAGAAATTGAATAAAAAGAGTGTAAATATATTATTTTGATGTATGGATAAGAAAAGATAGAGATACCCCTAACTTTTTAACGTCGTTAACGTCAAACAGACGGAAGTACACAAATTGTAACGAAATAACAATTGCAGTATTGCAGCTGCTCGAATTTAAAGTTGGGTATTTTAAGTGGTGTCACGGCTTAAGTGTAGGTACACAAAATGCACTTTACTCTAATTAATACTACCTCTGTCCCATAAAGTATGACCCTCTGACTTTTTCACGCATTTCAATGTGCTTAGACCGGGTACTTGTAAATTATATTTTTAATTTTTTTTCGATTGGTATAAAAATATAGATTCTATATTTTTATACAAAACAAAAAATTTAAAAAATATTAATTATAGGTATCCCGTCCAAATGCATTAAAATGCGTGCAAAAAGAAGAGTGTCAAACAAAATGGGATATTCGAGATTAAGCTGAGAGAATATCAACATAAAAGAATATTAAACTTGAAGAACATATTTGAACTAATTTATTCTTCCCGTCCTCTTATAAAATACTCCGTATGACAAGTCTTTTGTCAAACGTCATTTTCCAGTCTTCTTCTCTAGTTAAATCCAGATATAACAAAAAAACTGAACAAGCATCATACATTTACTTTCTAAATATATGTGGCACCGTATGTTTCTCACAAAGTTTGCTATTGTCATGGAAAAATAATGCACAACTACCTTCAGAACAAAAATATTGCTTGTCTAAAGCACAAAGGAAGCCTTCTTACTTATGCAATTGGGTGAATATTCAACAAAAGGAAACAACATAGTGTCACTAAGCAACATAAAATGTGCTAAAACAGCAACAATAAAATCAACATCACTTGTTCGAATATGCAGACAACCTAGCTCTTCAAAGACTGAAATTGTACCTAAGTTGTGAGTTCCATTATAGCACTGACTATGTCTCCTTCATGTGTCTTGAGAGCCTTCACAGCCTTGTTTCTTGATACTCCTGCTTGCGTCATTACCAATTCAATGTCACGGTCATTCACACCAGTCTCGTCAACTTCTTCCTCTTCCTCATCAGCCTGAGCTATACTAGGAAGTTCCGTCTTTGCCATCACAGATCCTATGTCGGGCATCTTGAACTGTTGGGCGGCTTGTGTTTGTAGCTGCGAGCTCAAATCCTCTATCTTGGCCTCCCCAAATATGATATAAGTTTCAGAATTTGGGCTTTTGAAGACATCAGGTTTTGAGATGAAGAATAATATCTGAAACACCGTTAGACTTTAAGAAATCTCACAATCATCAGTACAATAATTAAAGTAAGGGTAAGGCTATAACAATGACTGACATTTTTAGTTCTCTTGATGGTGACCCTACTAACACCTGTCACTGGTTTCATGCCGAGCTTCAACATTGCTTTACGACTCTTCTTCTCACTTCTGCTCTGTTTTGAACTTTCACTACCACCTGCAACTCAACTCACCATTCAAATATATTTCAGAAGACACGCCCGGAATCAAAAATAAAAAGATAACGAACTGGCAAACTTTTCTCATGTATATGCATTAATCATCTCTCACTTATAGTTAGAAGGAAGCAACCATGGTACATCTCTAGAACAATTACAAGCATGTCTGGTTACGTAGGGAAAGTTAAGCCCGGTCACAATGTGCAAATAAGCATGGATACAAAAGTATACAACATCATGTCCCAGCAAACAATGATAAATGGTCAAGATGGTCGACTAAGACACTTCAACGATGATTAATGCATATAAGCGCAGACACAAGTATACATCATTTATCAGTAAACAATGATAGATGGTCAAGATGGTCGACTAATATACTTTAACAATGACTTAGTACTTTTCTTAATGCATTTCGAGCATCAGTTAAAACAAAAACAGCAAAAAAAACAGCAATGCAACGATTTCTTTGGCACTGATATTTTGATTTTTTTTTCCCTTTTAAGGCACATATTTTTTACTAGAAAATGGCTGACCAGTCCTTGAAAATAAAACATGAAATTGAAATTTATAATAGAATAAGTTAATGATGAGTAAAATATAAGGAACGCCTAAATAAGACCCTCGTATTCATATGCTCTTATAGGCAAAATACCTCAGAAAGACACCAAATAGTGGACAGAGGTATGATATGCAATCAAACGGACCAATTAGTATTAGCTAGGACCGAAAAAACTGACAAAGCAAAAAAAAAAAACCCTGAATTATCTGCATAATACAATGTCATGACACAGGAAAGAAGTGGTATACACTATTAGTCAGAAGCGAAGGTAAGAAATTGAGAAATCAACAAAACTATATGCGCGATGAATGCAGCAAACAATTTAGACACAACATAACAATAGTTTGAAGTAGGCAAATGTTGTGAGAGTTAAAAATGCAGGTGTTTATAGAGGTAAGGCATACATTAACATCTTTTTTTATACCATCTATACTAGTACAGAGTGACGGAAGTGGGTAAATTAGCAATTGTATCGATAAAAGGACACTTTCCGCATAGTTAGATTTAGGCACGCAATTATTAGAGCAGAAGAGGTGAATTAAGGAAACAGCTTAAAATGAATAAAAGTACAAAGAAATAAGCAGGCAATTGAAATCCACCGAGAGATTGATGAATTACATTATATGTTAATAAAAAAAATTGGGAAGAAAAAGGATGACCTGGAGTGCCATCTTCTTCTTCCTTGTCATCATCATCGTCGTCGTCTTGGTCATCAGAATCAGCATCATCATGGTCATCTTCATCCTTAACGTCCTCAACTATTGGCTCTTCATTCTATACCAATAAAAATTCAATAAAAATAAATATGACATGATAAATAGAAACCAAGTACTCGTATATAATAATGTAGGATAGAAAGAAATGCAAGACCTGGAGCTTGTTCTGGATCTCAAGCTCCTCAACAACTGGACCAGGCATCTTGAATTTGTTCACAAGCGCTCTCTCTCTCTCTCTCTCTCTCTCTCTCTCTCTCTCTCTTCTCGAGCAGCTCAACAAGATAGACTTTAGCTTCGGATTACACTATCCCCCCTCACCTCACTCTTACTTACCGGCCTTTTTATCTCCTAGGGTTACTATTTTTGGGCCCACCCTTCAATCATTTTACTAAACCAAGCCCATGTTTTGTTTATTTATGTCCCAGGCCCAATTCTTCTCCTTTCAGATGTACTGTGGCTTTTGAATCCCTTTTTTGTGTTTGTATTTTCCTTTTTTACAATGCAAATTAACCAACTTTTAATTTTCTATTTTAATTATAAAATTAAATATTCCTTCACTCTCTTCCAAAATACTACTGTACCTAAAGTGAAAAATATTCATTTTGAATTTACAATGCTTCATTTCTCCTCAAAATGAAATGTTGCAATAGATAGTAACACTTCCAGATTACACTTCGTATTTTATTTTTTATTCTACTTCTTGAATACTCCCTCCATCCCATTTTATTAGTAGTTTCTTTTGAAAAAATAACATATATTAAAAAAAGTTAGTGGGGGTGTTTGGAAGTTAGAGGTTTGGGATAAAATTAGAGGTTTGGGGGTAGATTAGAGGTTTGACCAAATGAAACCTCTAATGTAAGTGTTTGGTTGTTAGAGGTTTGAGTTAGAGGTTTGGGATCAAAAAGCTAATTTTGAAAAAGCTCATTTTAGGAGTTTTTTCAATTAGATGTTTGCTATGTGTCACAAAAAGTTATTCAAAAAACTATTTACCAAACACTTTTATTCAAAACAGCTAATTTCAATCCGCTAGTCAAAACAGCTAATTCAATCCGCTAGTCAAAACAGCTAATTCAATCCGCTATCAGCTAACAGCTATCAGCTAATTGCCAAACAGGGCCAGTATTTTAAATGAGGTTATGAATGGGATCTCAGATAAATAGAAAGCAACTGCATAAAGACTAACACATTCAGCTTCACAAGCAGAGATATTATTAACTCCTGCTCTGTTTTCCTATTTTGCTGGTAAATTTCTTACTTGATGATACCATTCAAAATTTCAAACCAACTCAAACACGCCAAAATTTTAATACAGATGCACCTATTTGAACAATCCCCCCCCCCCCCCCCCCCTCCCCCATCCCTTCTTCAATTTTGTTCAAAATTTTTAGTTACATTTATACCTCATTCTTCCAGAATCAAATGCAATAAGTCGTAAATTACACTAGTTTCTATCTTCCGACAAGCAAAAATAACAGAGTAAAACACTAACCATTTTCATTAGAATTGCACCCTCACTGCAGCACCTATCAATCTTACCAGAGACAGCTTTACACTATGCACAAACCATATTACAGGCATTCACCAACAACAATGCACAAACCATAGTGCACTAACACTTTGCAATCTGTGATTCATTTAGTACAAACAACAATTTATAGAAAACTATAGTACAAGCATTTTGAAACAATTTGCATTCTTTGGTTCATTTGGTACAAACAACAAACTAACATATATTCACGTCTCATTTCTCTCTTAGCTGGCCCAGAAATTGGGCTGAAAAGGTTGATAGTCAAATTACATGGTGTGTTTATTCAACCAATTTCTTACTTCCAGAGTTCTCTAATCAAGATGTATAAAGGTTTGACACAGCAAGAAGAGTTTGTAGTTAATCCGCAAAAGCAGTTGACACTGAGAATGAAGAACGATATACAAATGCGAAGAATTACAAGCACCACATCATGAGCTATTGACATTTCATATGGTAGCATAAGTAAATGTACATCTTCACCAAATCAAAATAAGATTAGCACAATCAATCATTTAGACAATGCTAAACTGAGACTAACAACTTCACTAAACAATCACTTCCACCACCGTTCACCAACATGGTTCCCATAATTAAGAGTATACCTAGTACCCTTTATAATTAATAGCTAGAAAGTTTAGAAGTTGGATAATGCAAAAGGCGGCAGAAGAGACTTCAGATTTAGTTGACAGCATTATGGAGCTTTTGCATAGCTTTCCTCTGCAACTTCCAACTTTCATTATTTATAGCATGACAATGCCCGCTCGATCCATTCCAATTTTTGCAAGGAGCTGCTACATCGCACACAAAGCAGTAGCACTACAACCAACCAAATCAAAAAAGCAATAGAACAAAAACTCAAACACAATATAACAAATAAGCCCAAAACTTTAAACAAAACATAGTACATTAGACAGAGCACAAAAATAACACAACATAGCCATAACCCCTTCTCAGTGGCAATTCGAGACAATCCATATAGCAAGCACTAACAAAACTTATTTTACCAGTGGACAGAAGCTTTCGTGATTGGTGGTACTAAACGGAAACTTGGCACAACTATGCCTTGAATGAGGAAAATCCCTACAAGCCACCTACACATACACACAAACACATAGTCATACACATACAAATCAATCACAAAAACGCCAACCCTGATTCAAGAAATTCAAGAAAATAAAAAGGGCTAATAGACAAAACATACTCAAACTGAAACAAAAAAACAACAAATACAAAATGGGTAATCTTAAAAACCTGTCCTTTTTCAGCAACAACAGAAACATCAGGAGAACCATCAGCATTATTAGAAACAGAAAGCTTAGAGATACTCAAAGACTCATCAGGGTCAAAATCAAGAATGAAACAATCTTCTTTATCTTCAAACTCCTTCAATTCATTCCTATTTTTCAAACAAAAAATAGGTCTTAAAGGGGTGCCCTCTTCAACACATCCATCAGAAGTAGGAGAATTCAAGTCAATAATGTCATCAACATCAACAGGAGAAACTTTCGGATCCACTTTCACTTTGCTTTGAAATTCACTCATTTTTTTAAAGAAATAAAAGGAGCCCTTTTGATTTTTGTTGGAATATGAACAAACCCTAAAGGACAAGAACTACAACGGAACTAATGCATTTTGAATGTACTAGCAAATAGTGTTGGTTCACTTCTTTACCCGCGTCTCGAATCTCAAAGTTATGGAGTGGAAGTAGGACAGTCTTTGGGCTTTGGGCTTACTGTTGTTATTCAGTTTTGTTTGGGCCGAGTCCATTCTTTTCTTCATTTTTAAGCCCAAATGAGCAATAACCTTGTTTAGAAACTCTCTCCTTTTGTCCTTAACTTGTGTTTAGTACTCGAGTAATGGATTTTGTACTACTTTGTGAGTTTGTGAACCGAAAATTTGATGGTAGTATCTATTTACATGAACAGTTAATTTTCACAATTGGGAACATGACATGAGCATTTAAAATATAAGGTTAATCATCATTAATTGGAAGATAGTGTACAACCAGTGTTGTAAAAAGCAGGAATCGGACTTAATCGGTATAGGCACTGTCCAGGGATTAATCAGGGATTAATCGGATATTTGGAGATTAATCGGAATGATTAATCGAATAATCGGATTATTAATCAGTTCGATAACTCATGGAACAGGGATTAATCAGTGATTAATTAATCACCGATTTTTAGAACAGAGTCTATAAGTAACAAGTTGTGTTTTTTTTTTGCGACGAAAATAAGAACTCGTAATGTATGTTATCAGACGCTGGCGATTTAATAATTACAAAGAACTAGGTAACAAAGCCGCGCTACGCGCGGCACAAAAATATTTTTAAAAATTATACACATAACATTATTGTTTGTTAAATTTTATTATTTGAAAGTTAATATGATAAATTAAAAATTATGTGAAATGTAATTAAATTTGAATGTTTAAAAATTAAAGAGAAAAGAATTAGGTGAAAAAAAACATGTTTTAGTTAAAAAGAAAAATGGGCCTGAGGATGACCTCAGGTAACTCCCTTGAGGTTATATCCATTTCCCATATAAGTTTAATGGCATTTTTGTAAATACTAATGACTCATCCTGAATTTACAAATCTACCCTCCTGCATTCATATTAAAAAAACTTATAACCTCAGGTAGCACCCTAAGGTCAACCTCAGGTACATGTTACTCTTCAGTTAAATTCTTGAATATTAATAATAATAATAATTTTGAAGATATTGACGAACCTATTTTGTCGCATAAAAAATGTTTTTGAAATCTAATATTGATAAACATTTGCAAAGTTTGACATTGAATAAGTAAAAATAACATTTGTGAATCTTTTCTATTGTCGATGACATCATAAAAGACGTTATTGCTTAATTTGTTATTAAATTATTTGTTAGTAAAATTGATTGTATGAAAAGAATTATAATGTAAATGTGATGAGAGGTGTGATTGATTTCACTTGTCGATATATTTGGTTTTATGACGAAAAAAGCAGAATTCAAATGCATATTGTAAGTCATGATTCATGTTTTTTTGGAATGATCCGACACCCGTATCTCTACATTTAATTAATTTTTCAGAGCATTTTATAAGAACTGTTTTGTTTGTAACACTAAAATTAAATTCATGGACACATCAAAGTGATACTCACATATTCTAATACTCTTTTATTAAATTTTATAATAAATTTACATATAATTGTTTTTAAAGCCGATGCTCGTTTTATAACACCCTTACTTAATGCTCAAAAAGTGAGAATTTGTTTAAAATAGCAAAAATCAACTCCTTAAACACCTTTTACTTTTTTCCATACCAAACTACAATGTCAACATAATTCCTATAATAAAAATTTGTAAATATTAAATATAACTAATTAACGATTTTAAACACCGTCTCCCATCTCATAACATAAATGCATGATTAATTGATTAGTAATAGTATAAGAATGTGTTTAATTAAAATATTAATTTTTCCAACACAAAATAATCAAACAACGAATGGGTAATTTTTTTATTGATTTAATTGACGAAAAAAGGGTCCACTTGATTCAATTTAATCGAGTTGGTCACACCCCGTGTATAATTTGTTCAGGTATAAATATAAATTCTACGATATTACATTTATTTAAATTGTGGATGTTAATCGAAAAATATATATACTTATGTATCTTATCAAGATTCGCACGATCATTGATTACGAATTTATCGAAAAGTTAAAATCGTCTATTAATTATTGCCAAAAAATTTGCAATGATTTTGAATAAGGATTAGAAATGACGATAAAAATTATTTTATTTTATTGTTTTACCTTAAAATAATGGTATTTTTATATAAATCATTAATATTTTATAATAAAATAATAATAATAATAATAGTGTTCTAATAAAATTGTTAAATTTTTATATTAAATATGAAATAAAGTGTATTAAATATATATTTAATAGGTATAATTAATTATTAATTAAATGCAAGAAAATTATTTTAATAAAAAATAAAAATGTGAAAATTCAAGAAAAATATTTTGAAGCTTCTGAGTGCAAGTCTCTCCAGTTTCCTGCTATTATAATAAATTTTTATATAAAAGTACTGTAATAGATAAATTCATTTCTATTATTCTTAAAATTGGTTGGTCTCTTATGAATTTTCTATTAAAAATTAATTTAAAAATAATTTACATGAATTATTAATTGGAAAAATATTTTCATTATATAAATCTAAAATTTTGATAATCTTAAAAACATCACAAACATATAAAAATAAAAATTACAATATGAACGTAATATTTACAATCAAAAGTTACAAATATTGAATACAACTTAATAACATTTTTTAAAACCGACACCCATCTCATAAGATACATGTTCAATAATAGTTTAAGAATTTATTTAATTTGAATATTAATTTATTTTGACACAATATAATGAAACAATGGGCATGTAATTTTTTTTATCAATATAATCTTCTGATAAAATAGTTGAGTTTGTTCAATTTAATTAGTTTGGTCATAACTCATGTGTGTATGCGCATGATTTGTTTACAAATTTCAAATATTAAGTAAAGATTCATGTACTTCCATAATTTACTACGATTCCACACAATCATTGATAATAAAGATTATTTGAGAAGTTGGTTAATAATGTTTTTTAAAACCGACAACCCTCTCATAATATACATATTCAATAATAGTATAAGAATTGGTTTAATTACAATAAAAAATTATTTCAACACAATATAACGAAACAATGGGTGTATAGCATTTTTATCAATTATATCTTCCGACAAATGACTTGATTTGTTAAATTTAATCGATTTGATCATAACTCATGTATTATTTATTCATGTGCAAAATTGAAAATCTATCTGTACTGTTTATATACAATTCCAGATATTAAATAAATATCTTGTGCTTCCATAATTTATTACGATTTTCACAATTATTGATAATAAAAATTGCTTGAAAAGTTAAGGTCGTGTACCATATAATCATCCGAAAAAAATTATAGTGATCTTGAATAGGGAATAAAAAAATAACGCAATATAAACAATTGTTATTCGTCATTTTAACTAAAAATAAACATAACTATATATAATTAATATTTAATATTGAAAAAATAACTATAATGTTCAACTAAAGTTTGCTAATTTTTAAACATATTAAATAGAGTAAATTTAATATATGTTTAATAGGTGTAATTAATGACTAATTAAAATGTCATTAATATCTATTTAATGCAAGAAAAGAATTTTAATAAAAAAATCAAAAAAATGAAAATTCAAGAAAAATACCTCGAACTATTCTGGTGCATTTCCGATCTCCAGGCATTATAATATATATAGATATAGATTATTTAATAAGTACAATTAATGATTGTTAAAATGTCATTAAGATGCCATTAAAAGTTATTTAATGCAAAAAAAGAATTTTAATAAGAAAATAAAAAATATGATAATTCAAGAAAATTATTTTAAATGCTTCTGGTGACTTTCCGATCTCTTGGTATTATAATATATATAGATAATAATAGAGAAAAGGCCCCCAATATCACAATTTTGAATTAAATGACCTCAAATATCACAACTCAAAATATTGACCCTAGATATTACTCTAAAACATACTTTCGTGTAGCGTTCTGGGATTATTTTTTTAAAACGCTACGGCGTCTAGCGTTTTGGGGAATCATTTTTTTTTTAAATATATAAACGCTACATAGTTTAACGTTGGGGGTGGGGGTTAACGCCACTTTATGCGGTGTGTTGGGGGAAATGCCACTTAATGTGGTGTTTTGGGGTGTTTTCCTTTTTTTTTTTTTAAATTCTCTCGGGGGTTTAATAATTAATTTTTTGGGTTCAACGTTTTCATTTTGGGTTTTAGAAATATTCGGAACGACCAATAAACCGTATGCGAACCGTTTTCAATTTTTTAATTTTATCTCGGGGTTTAAACGGTTAACCTTTGGGGTTCAACAATTCCATTTTGGGTTTATAAATATTTGGAACGACGAATAAACCGTATACAAATTTAGGGTTTAGGGTTGTTTACAACCCTAAACCCTAACTTATCCTGATTTTTAAACGCGTTAGCGTTTAAAAATTAGGCCGCCGGATTCAATTTTTTAATTTTATTTTTTATTTCCACAGGGTTTCAACGATTAACCTTTGGGGTTCAACAGTTCCATTTTGGGTTTTAGAAATATTCAAAACGACAAATAAACTATATATATATAGGAGAAAAAAATAAAAAATAAAATATGCTATATAAAACAACGTTTTTATTTTGGGTTCAACGAGTTCCATTCGGCAATTAAAATGCACCCTCACTCAAAAAAAAAAGAAGAAGAAAAGTTAAAACGCCACATAAAGTTGCGTTGCCATGGTAAGGAAACGCCAGATTAAGTTTGGTTTTGCCCCCCACCCAAAACCCTAAACTATATTGCGTTTTTAAAAGAAAAAAAAATACTCAAAATGCTAAACGATCTAGCATTTTTTTATATAAAAAAAACGCTACATGATGTAGCATTTTGCAGTGATAGACGGGGCCAAAATTTTGAATTGTAATATTTGGGGCCATTTACTATCAAATTGTGATAGATAGGACCAACACCCATAATAACAAGAGTAATGCTGAGCAAGGCTGGATAGCCCAAGTGATTAAGGGTATATTCTTTGTCGATCCAGGTTATGGGTTCGACCCTCACTCTTCCCGAGAATTGTTATTTATAAGCTTATAAGTACATTATTGTCAAAAAAAAAACAAGAGTAATGCTAAGTTCATAAAAACGGCTAAAATTGAATACAGTGTACATTATATTTAATAATTAATATTGTGTTGGCCATTTCTCACTTTTACGTAATGGTGTAAATGAGTCGAATATGTGCAAATATTAATATGATTAGATTCGACTTGAATTTGTAGTTACTCGTTCGGATTCGGTTCGAATTTGAATTAAAATTTTAATTCTTTGTTCATATTCGACTTGAATTCGAATATAAATGTTCGTATTTGATTCGGTTCGACTCGATTAAATATTGAATATAAATGTTCGTATTTGATTTGGGTGAATGTCTCGGCGTCTCGCGTACGCGAGGCGACCTGGGCGAGGAGGAATTTAATTATTTTTAATATTATAAACATGCTGTCAAGAGTTGGATTGAAAGTCCTGTAAACTCTCGAGAGCTAGACTGTGCTGTCGTAACAAGGTTGCTGTCGGGAAGGTAAAACTTACTGTCAGGAACAAAGTTGCTGTCAGGAAATAAACTTACTGTCATATCAAACTGATGACAGTTACTTTAAAGGTACTGTCGGGTCCTGTTGACAGTAACTTCTGCGTGGTCTTGACAGTAGAGTCTGAGAGTTTATTCTATTAATTGGAAGTCATAATGTGGATAAATATATATATCGTAACTGTTACGATTTATTTAATATAAAATCAGCTGTTAAAGCCGTTTTGATTATATTAAATCGACCGTTTCATTCTTATTAAATGGAATGGGAGTTACAATATAACAAACCCTACATTCTCTTCTCCTCTTTACACTTTCTAATCCCTTCCTGTCGTGGCTTCTCTGCTAAGTGGTTTTTCTGGCGACTGAGGTGCTAGTCAAAGTCGAGTTTTCTGATTGCTGTGATCATCTAACTCGGAGCTGTTTTATCCTGGAAGAATATCGCCAGCATCCTGACACAGTGTAAGTGGGGGCGATTATCTCTTCAAGAACAGTCAGGACTTCGAGCAAGGCCTGACGACTCAGCTGTTTGTTTATTTGTTTGATATACTGCTATAGCTATGGCTACTGGTATGTCTTCTGTTCTTCCTTTTGTTCTTTCAGTTACTGATATGCATGTTTTATACCTTCGTGTTTTGTTTCGTTAATTGTTTGCTTGGCCTTGGCTTGTTAAATACGATATATAATTGCCTCTATGTTGCTGTATTAGTGAATATTTCCAACATTCTGTTCTAGACATCTGTGAGAAACTGATGTCTATTCTAGAAACTGATGTTCTACAAAATAGGTTAGATATAATTCATTTTATAAACAACTTACATGCCTTATATTCTAGAAAACATATAATAAACTAAGTTATTTTTCACATACACATCACTTTCTTTCTTTGGAAAAGATGTCTATAGTTATCTTAGACATCATCCCAAACTGATGTATAATGTTCTTATTAACATCAGTTTCTTTATAAAAAAAACCGATATGTATAGTGACCTTAGACATCATCCTAGACTGATGTCTAATGTACTTATAAACATCGGTTTTTTCACAAAAAAACTGATTTATGTTGTTCTCTTAGACATCTATGTTAAATTATTAAACTGATGTTGTATTTGATATTTTACATCACCTTCCTTCATATTAACTGTTTTCTTTTATTGTTATAGTCATCCCTTTAATTAATTAAAGTGTTGTCTTTTTCTTGTTTATACATAACCTGCTGCATTGAATAAATATAATCATCCAAAAAAACTCATCCAAAAATAGATAAGAATTTCTCAATTGTCATTGACAAAATTAAAATCAATGTCATCAACATCCAAATTACATAAGCTGCATATCCGAAGTACCAAATCCAAGGCAAGTAAACATGACTACATATCCACAAAATGAACTAAACTCATAAAAGTACCCATCCATAAAACAAAGTACATAACCTGCTTAACTAGTCCTAGTCAAATAACTATGTCTACAAATGCGATATATTAAGTAAACCTTGCCAAAAGAAGACTTGTGTCGTCAAATGTGATCTTGGATGAATTATAGAGTCTCAATCCGCACCTCATCAAGCTCAGCCACATTTTAATACTTCCGAGTCTTGGCCATCCACTACAATGCATGAAAGACCATTAAATGAAATTTATCATACAAATAACCTTGTCAATGCTTTTGGTAATGATTACCCTTTTGGACAGTTCACAGCTGAGTATGTCAACACTCATAGCATCAATTCTTTATCATTCTTTGTCTCTGGTATGGTAGGAGGGACGGAAGGTAAAACTCGTCACGCTGAAATTATTTTATTTAACCCTGCTAGTAATTATTTATCTCTTAACATGTTTAATAAGAATTTAGTTATTAGACAGGTCTAATAAGCTGAGTACCCCGTGACTATAGCAGGCATGCAATAGAGACCATAATTTAGTTACACAGTTATGCTGATTCATATGATGGTCAAGAATAGGGTCTATTCTCTTAATGAGCATCAGCCATCAAGGAACAATTAAAATTCAAATCACATATGTACTTCTTAATTGGATATGCCTAAATTGATTTATTTCAGTCCATCCATAATAACTCGTCAAGCTAAAATTATTTTATTTTTGACTGAAATTATTGAAAAGAAAATCTTCCTTTTCATTTTTCATCTGATCAGTCTTAAGTTAACAAACATATTCCTTCCAGATTATTTTGAATTAGCTAAAAAGTGAAAAAATAGAATCATTTAGCAGCAGTGTATACGGCTTAAAATAAAAGAACCTTCTTTTTCTTCGGTTGTAAGAGCGGATGCAGGAGAAACATTTAGCAGTAAATCATTAAATGAATCTTAAGCTTTAGGTGCTATCCACTTAATGTCAAACCTTCTGCAATTGATTTATAAGTCGATAATATATGAAATTAAAGAGAGGAGTAAAAATGAACAAAAATCCAATCATAAGGGTAAAGATCGAGTCTTACGGTCTCAACAAGGATCCAGAAAGCTTTGTTTCCTCATTTAAGACCCCTAGTTTAAGTGGCATTAGTTGTAGCGAAGCAGGTAGATATGGATGGATAATTTTATCAAAAGATAGATTCCCCGAAAAGTTTACATCCATCGCTGTATCGTCCTCTTCTTCACCCTGCAATAAGGAAGCACCCAACATGAGAACTGATAAAATTTTGTAAAAAGCTAAACACTTAAATTTAAATAATTGGTAAAATTACTTCCAAATGTTCCACTGCCAACTTCCTTGATTATATCGTACCTAAATCCGAGGTTTTATAAGTAATCTAACGCAAGTGCAGAAATTGCCAACAAAAAACCTAATGCAAATATGTACTTCATTTAAACATAATGTGCATATGAACTAATGACACACAACTTACAACTTTAAAACTTTTAAAGACTTGGAGGTCATGTAGAGAGTGCCTGGGGTCTAAGGGGAACGATTGCCAAGGATAATGGAGACGGAAGGCTGTACATGAATCAATTCCTCTTCATGATTAAAGACTGGTTCTCCATTACCTTCTCTGATCCTGTGTGTGAACAGTCTTAATCCTCCTGACATCCCTAGTCAAAATCATATATTGAAATATTGAAGTGGTTATTGAACCAGAAGTAATTAATTTAATGGCTCAACCTCATTTATGCAAGATAAAATTATAATTTATAGGTCATATTATTCGCATAGGCAATGTGTATTGTGTATGGCATCTATTTTTTTGTAGCACAACTAGTTTTAATATAAAAACTAGCAAGACACAAAGTTGCATATACAAGCATAACCAATTTCAAATATTTAGTATTATCTTCAGTGCTATAGTAAAATCATTACAGCGGTGCATTAATTGTGTACAAATCAAGAAGCTGATAAGTGGTGAAACTTTAACACATGCTGAATATTACATCAAGGATTCAAACTGTCAATAAAACAAATCCTACTTCTAGAATTTGTGTCATACTCTATTTATATCATGTAAATTTCAATCTCTAACAATAAAAACAACTCCAGTTTTATATAGCAAAGTTAAAAGAAACTCATATGTTCGACCACAGATCATATATATACACATACTGTTAGGAATATGTTGTACTTGATGATAACTTCACAATCAATCAAAATTGTATAAGTCAAGTTTTGTAACTGTCAACGGATGAGACATTATAACTCTATTCGTTGACAGGTAGCTCATCAACGGATGAGGTTTTGTAGCATACTGCAGTACCTCTATGCTATCAGTTGATAGTGTTTTTATTCAGAGTCATGTTGACCATCAATGGATAGGTAGAATAGGGTAGCCAATTGTAAATAAGCTATGCTATGTAATTCTGTCTAAGTGAAAGTGTATCAACGGATGAGAACAGGACTCTATCAACAGATACAACTCAAATCTACTCTATCAACTGATGCAGCTCAAACTACCATCAACGGATGACTGTGTACAACATCAACGGATAATCATTAACATCAACGGATGACTGTGTACAACATCAAGCAGTTGATAAGGACAGGTTTGACTGACAGATCACATGGGTTGATAGTAGGTATAAAAAGCTGTATGGCAGCCATACTTTGGAAACACAGAAGAAAGAAGCATTTCATTTACACATTACATACAAGAAAGGTGCAGGGGACATATCTGTTCACAAAGACAACCTTTCGGCTATATGTGGATTTGGAGTGGAGTAGCAAGTCAACTTGAATTAGATTAATATTATCTTATTCCTGTAGTACTTGTAAACTTGGGATATATAACCAAGTGTAGCAACTCTTTAGAAACTAAGAAAACAGACATATTTGCTTAGGGTTTCTTGAATATCCTTAGAAGCAAAGAGTTGTAAAAACAGAAGCTGTGTACATTTATATCACAGAGTTTTCTTCGAATAAAAGTCTCAGGTGGTACATTTAACCACCAGATTTTATGTGTTTGTGAATCATTCCTTATTCAGCAATTATCTCCTTATAGATTTCTGTGGTTTTTATCAGAAATTTATAATTATCAAGAATTGTATTCAACCCCCCCTTCTATAATTATACAAGTGTGTAATCTGGGAATAACAATTAGTATCAGAGCAAGCTTCTAACATATTTGAAGTTTAAAGATCAACACACTTCCAACATGTCTAAGAAGGATTATGGAGTGAAGATACCGGTTCTTGATAGAGAAAATTACTTTCACTGGAAAGTAAAAATGCGTCTACATCTCATGTCTATTGATGAAGGTTTTGTAGATTGCATTGAGAAGGGTCCTCATGTTCCAATGAAGGCGGCTTCAAGAGTTGGCCTTGCTGCAGATGCACCAGACACTTACATTCCCAAACCTGTTTCTGAGTGGAGTACTGAGGACGTTGCAGAAGTCCACAAAGATAAAAAGACCATGAATATTCTGTTTAATGGCTTAGAAACAGACATGGTTGACAATGTTATCAAATGTACTACCTCCAAGGAAGTATGGGACATTGTTCAAACCCTTTGTGAAGGTACAGAATAGGTAAGGGAAAACAAGATGCAACTACTGATCCAACAGTATGAGCACTTCCATTTCAAAAATGGAGAGACATTGAATGACACATTTAGTAGATTTCAAAATGGAGCATCCGTTGATAGACAAAATGATGCATCCGTTGACAGTCAACTTCATAATTCCACAAGGACAACAAACTCAGGGGGAGTTTTTCAAAGTCAAAACTCAATGACCAATCAACAAGATCATGCTCACTTAGATGAAGCAACCTCATCTAGATCAAACTTTCCACCTTCAAGAAAATGGACCAGAGATCATCCTTTTGAGTTAATCATTGGTGACTCAAACTCAAGAGTCCAAACTAGGAGGGCCACACAAGAAGAATGTCTATACAGTAGTTTCCTGTCTCAAGAGGAACCTAAGAAAGTGGAAGATGCCCTTCTAGATCCAGATTGGGTCTTAGCAATGCAAGAAGAGCTAAACCAATTTGAGAGAAATAAAGTATGGAAGCTTGTGCCCAAACCTGATGATAGAGGTGTCATAGGTACCAAATGGGTTCTCAAGAATAAGACTGATGAAAATGGCATAATTGTGAGGAATAAAGCTAGATTAGTGGCAAAGGGCTATTCTCAAGAAGAAGGGATAGATTTTGATGAAACTTTTGCTCCAGTGGCAAGACTTGAGGCAATTAGAATTTTCCTAGCCTTTGCAGCACATGCCAATTTCAAAGTCTATCAGATGGATGTCAAAAGTGCCTTTCTAAATGGGGAACTGGAAGAAGAGGTATATGTCCATCAACCTCCTGGCTTTGAAGATCCAGAATTTCCAGAATATGTATATCTTCTCTTGAAAGCACTTTATGGTTTGAAGCAAGCACCAAGAGCCTGGTATGACACTTTATCTCAATTTCTTTTGGAGAATCACTTCACTAGAGGTACAGTAGATAAAACCTTATTTCATAGAAATGTCAATGGTTCTTCAATACGGTTGAGTATTGAATACGATAAGAGAATACAGAGGGGGGGGTGAATGGATTCTTGAACTTTTCTTTTCCGAGTCTATGTAGCAAGAGTGTTTGTGTGTGCAGGATTGAAGGTGCGGATAAAGAATAACACAAAACACAATATCACTTTAATCTAATGTATTATTAGATAAAGGTTGCTACAATCTGTGAATACAAATGATAGTATTCTCAGCTTCGTTTTTCTCAGAGAGATACAGCTTAGTGTATGAAAAACTTGACTCACAAAGTTACTAAGTTCAGAAGTGAGGCTGTGTCCTTATAGAACATGGATACAGCCTACTTACTGTAAATAAGGTAGCTAAACAAATTACTTTCTAGTCTGTCTATCCTTTTTGAGTAAGTGTCCAAACGGTTATAGATTTGACTTTGCAAAGCCTGTTTAGATCCACTTCTTTAGCTCCTTGTCTCTTCTATATCTCTCCAAGCTTCCTTGTAGGCTTTCCAGAGCACATTACAGATTGTGGTCCATAAAGTGCATTGGCTTGTTGCAGGTTTCTGACTTGTACAATTTCTTCAGTATTTTGTCTCCAAGAATGTATTCGAGAAGTGACTAAGTAAGTGATTCGAGAGCTGGAATTGACTTGATCGATAACTCTGAGTTCTCGAACACTGTTATATTGACATATCGAACCACTTCTCGAATAGCTCTTTTTCATCAGGATTCCTTGAGTTATCGAATAGAACATTTGACTTATCGAATCCTCGAGATATCGAATAGCTTTCTGAGTCCTTGAGATATCGAATGGAACTTTGACTTGTTGACTCCTTGAGAACTCGAATACTACTTTGACTTGTTGACTTCCTGAGTTCTCGAATAGAGTACATAGACATATCGAATCTCTGAGATATCGAATGAGATATCGAACAGTATATACAGAGATATCGAATAGTGTCTTGAGATATCGAATCCCTGACTTCTCGAATGATGGACTTCTCGAATAGACAAATATACTTCTCGAATTGGTACTTAGGCAAATTCTTCATTTCTTCAAATCCCAACTGTGATTATTTGACAGCCTTTATCTTCTTGCTTGAGGCATGAACCTTGGAACTTCTTTCAAGCATTATTCTAGACTCTATAAGTACAGTTACACAACTAGGATTTGATGCCTACTACAAGTACAATACAAATAGAAACTCTACAACTAGAGGTTCCCTCAGTTAAGAGGTCATGTAAGTAATGCAAAGCATTACAAACAATTAGGCTTGTTATTAGATGTATACAAGCATGCCTCTGTGACTAACAATCTCCCCCAAATTGTGAGTAAGACCATTAGTGACAATTTCATGTCTGATAACAAGCCTAACATACATAAAGATAAAACTTTAAAAGTACAGGTATGTAGATTGATTGAGCACATGAATGAAGCTACAGGATAAATAATCTTACAGTATGATGAAATACTAGCCATTCTCATTTGATTCCATCTCCATTGCCTTGGCCTGTAAATCATCATATGCTTTCTGTTTTCTTTCCTTCTCCCTCCTTGCATTCTCATCCATAGCTCTTATGATTTCTGCCATAGCATCCAGTTCTTCGAGTAGAATAGAGTTTTTGAAATCTTCAAGTACTGGCTTTAGAATGTTGGCAGGATAGTGACTGAGTAGATTCATTCTGATATTGACATTGTCTCCATTTCTCCTCCTATACTTCACCATATAGGGATCAAACTGAACTCTACACAATCCCTTGGCCCTTAGCTTATCTGCTCCAACTTCCAGCCTATCAATCTCCTTCTCCCTTTCTATCCATTTCTCAAAGCACCCCTTTCTTATCTTCTCAGTATAGTCTCTCTTCATTTTTACAAAATCAATCAACTCCAGCTTCCATACTTTCTCCACTTTGTCTTCAGAATCCAATAATGCATTGATTCTTTCTATTTCATATAGCTTGCCCCAATTTTGACACTGTTCTTGTTTGAATTTCTTCTCCCTTCCATCAGTATATTTAATCTCAAGGCAGTTATTCATAATGGCAGCATAGTAGATTCTTTGAGCTCTTAGATATTGCAATTGGTCTTCATCAAAGTCTTCATCTAATGGTTGGAGTTTTAAGCCTGGATATATTGTTAGGACCCTTGACCTGGATGACTTTACTCTCCTAGCAGCATGCTTGAGTTTAAACTTTTTCACTCGATTGTTTGGCAAAAACTTCTGACCTTTGTTGGCTGACCATAGTAGTGTTCCATTAGCAGTTTGCTTTTTGAAACATACATATGGTTTCTTGACTTGAATCCCTTCCTCTTCTTGAGGTAGTAAAACACTTGCAGAGGCCAGAGATGTAGATTTTGATGAATCATTACTAGTGACATCCACCCTAGACATTGAGCCTTGTGTTGTGGTAAGAGTGTCATTAGTAATGTTCATGGCTTGCTGTTTTCCACTCCTCTTTTCATAGACCTTTTCTCCATCCTTGTCATCATTCTTCTTTCTGCTTTTATCATCCCTTTTCTTCTTGTCATCACTGCCCTTATATCTCCCTTGATCTCCACCCCTGCTTCCACTTTTATCATGATCATCCTTGTCTTGATTTGACTTTCCACCTTGAGCAATAGGCTTGATGTCAGATTGAGAATTGATGAACTTCACCAGGATGTCAAGAGCCTCCTTTTCAGATTTAGATTTTCCACTCCTTGAATGTAGAACCCCAGCCAGAAACTTTATGGTGGACATGTTGTTTGCCTTTAGATGTTGACTAAATCTGAATGCAACAATGTCTTGATCCTTTTCATATAGAATACAATAAGGCTGAGGAATCACTTGAGGCAATTGAGATTTTATGCACTTGGTGAGAATCTCCTTGAGCATATCATTGTCTGGTGAGTTATTCCTTTCTATCTTCTTGATGATTGTTCCAAGTTCAGAGCTAGATAGAATTTGAAAGGCTTCAATGTGGATGTGAAAAAGGTTCTTGGCAGTGTGAACTAAGACTTCTCTTTCATTAGAAAGAATGATGGCATGGGGATTTGTTTGCACAATTTCTCTTCTTATTACAGTGACTAGAAACACATCTTGCACAAGAAGCTTGATGTAGTCAAAGTAGTGGAAGTTGGCTCTTTTCCTTAACTCTTGTAGATGCTTCAGAAAGGCTATGTCATGGTATAGTCTAGAGTTTGCAGTTTCTTGACATACTCTTTGAGTAAGCACATTTTTGAATTCTGAGGGTTCAGCTTGAAGAGATTGTTTAGCAATGTCAGGGATGTCAAATTCATATTCTTCCTTGGCAACTTCATCTACAGCCACTTTCTTCAGCTTGTCATCCTTGGATGCTGGCTTAGGTTTCTCAGATAGAGATAGGGGCTCATCAACCTTTGTTTTACCTTTTCCTAGCACATTGGTTATAGATTTTGAGGCTCTTTGATGACCACCCTCATTTAACTGTATGCCCTTCTCCTTAGGTTTCTCCCCCTTAGTCTGAGGCTCCCCCTTAGATTTTGAGTTCCTTGATGTCCTCTTCTCCCCCTTAGGCTTGTTGTCAGGTATAGAGGCTGTAGTAGGAGCCTTTGGAGTTGAAGATTCTTCAGGGAGAGGAAGACCCATATGCTTCATCATAACAGCTAACATAGATTGTTGATGCAGAAGAACATCAGCTGTGGTGGTTGCTTGAGTGTCCAACTGATCATTGAGAAGTGCAACCTTGTCTGTAAGATGAGCATTGGACTTAGTGAGAGTAGCCACCTCCTTTTCAAGAGTATCCACTTTAGTGAATAGATCATGTGCCCTGAAACCAGAGAGTGATTGATCCTTGAGTCTCTAGACTTCATACTTGGTCATGTCATGAACAGGGACCTCAGTTACCAGCTTATCCCCATATTGATTCTTGAACAATGTTCTCAACATGGCATTTGAGTCTGTGGTTTGATCAGACAGAGATTGAAACTTATGCCCCAGCCCTGTGACAGTATCCGTGAGAAGGGCCAAGCCATTGTCCATTTTGATACAGCTAGACTTGCAGGCTAGAATTTCCTTGACCACAGTTTCCAGTTGAGGGAATTTGGAATCAAAAACCCTTTTTAGCTCATGCACCTCCTTGGTAGTGGCTGTACACACTTCTGTGACTTCTGTCTTTAGACCCTTTCCAAGGTAGTGTGCAGCCTTGAGAATACCCTTGTAACTGTCATTGACTGCTTCATACACAGCACTAGGGGTGAGAGAATTGGCATTGGACCCTAGTGAAGTGATGTACTCTTCTCTGAGGTACTGTAGGCCTTCTGAGAGAGGAATGTCATACTTTCCTTGAAGCCAGGCATCTATATTTCCTTCTCTCTCAGACTCATCCACAATTTTGGCATGTTGTTGCTCCACATCCTCTTTATGGCACAGGAGAATAGCTTCATAGTCAGGATTTGGCAGGTTGGCAGTGAGGAGGTGCTGTGCAATCTTTATGAACTCAGGAATCTTATCCACAATTAAGCTGTGAAGTGCTTCAACCGTCAATTATTGTGGAACAGACCCTGATCCTGAAGCACTGTCATGGTGCACAGGCTTCAGCCATTGTGACATAAAGTCAGAGCTAGAGCCAGGTAAACTAGACTCCTCAGTTACAGATGCAACTTCTGTAACCGGATGGATTGACTCTACTACTGGTGTCTCCACAGAAGTGGGATGAGTTACACCAGCAGTTGACACAGGCACAGAGTCTCTAGTAAAAACTAGTGAAGCCTCTGTGTTTGTGATGGTGTCATTAGGATATGCCCCAGCATGCATTCCCTCACCATCTAAATGTGGGTCCTGGGTGGTGAGCAAAGTGTCATGCACTAAGTCACTTGAGTCCATTGGCTCACCAAGAGAGAAGGATTCTTGGTGATCAATGCCTTGCTCTTCAATTTCTTGAATTACATGCTCCAAAGAAATTTCAGTGTTAGATTCTGGAAGAGGAGTGTGTTGTAGATTAGATTTTGGCAACTCCCCCTGAGAGATAGAGGGAGTTTCAAGCGTGATGTGCTCTCCACTCAGTGTAGTGCCATCCTTATCACTCCCATGTGCTGACTCAATACAAGAAGGTGCATTGGGGAGGATGCTTGATTCTATAGATGCACCCTGTTGAGAGGATACATCTAGTGAGCTGTGTGCCCCTGATCTTACAACTTCAGCCATTTGTGTGACTGAAGAGGTGGTCTTAGTTTTCTTCTTCTTTGGCTTTAGTAAGGGTGACTCAGGTTCCTCACTTTCTAGACCTAGTTCAACAGCTAATGCTGCTTCAGATAAGATATTCAAGGGTGCAGACATTACTTCCTTTCTCTTCTTTTTACTAACATGACCCTTTTGAGAGGATGATGCAGTTGGTTCAGTAATTGGTAGAGTGTTTGGTTGAGAGGGTTGGTTAGCTAGCCCTGGGTTAGCATTTTGTTCTACTTGCTTGGGCTTAGCTAACTGAGATTTTGCATCAAATGTTGGCATGTTGTGGGGGTAAGTTCTAAACAAACTCTCCATATGGGGAGTTATGTTAAGTCTTACATCCACATCATTCCTAGTCTCCAAATTACCAAAAATGAGTTTGGTCATGGACTTAGGATAGCCTATTTTATTTTTATCTATCCCAGGCAATTCAATCAATTGAGCATTTTTAAAGTTAAGTACAGATTGAATAAAGTGAGGGAAGAAAATATCAGTACCTCTCTTGGTTGTGCTCTTACCAAGTCTCCCATATAGTTCTTGTAGGATGATTTGGCCAACATCTATCTTCTTTCCATAGGCCAATGCATAGCCAATTTGCTGCACAGGTGCACTGATTTGATCAAAGCTTGATTTCCTGGCAGTGAAGACTTGAAGAAGAGTTGCAAACACATAGCTCCACTCCTTTCTCAGATTCTTTCTGTTCAGCTTGCCAAGATTGATCCCATCTGAGTAGTTGATGAACTCAAAGAATTCCTCTAACTCTGCATTCGTGGCTAGTCTGTCAAATGACTCTTGTTGTAGGCCCAGTGCTTGATTCATGTCTGCAGTAGTGATAGTGATTTCCTGATCCTGAATCTTGCAGTAGATGATATATGAAGTGATTGCGTTTTCCAGGGCTACAACCTCCACAGTAGCAGTGCCCCAAAACTGTTCCAGGATATCCAGATATAGAGTTGGGTTGGCAGAGAGTGCATTCTTGATGTATGACTCAGCCATCCATTTCACAAAGCACTTGAAATTGGCGTTGGGTGCTTCCACATCACTAGTTAGGGCAATGAAGTTGGTGTTGAACTTTACTGTTGCCATTTGTATGAAGGAGAGGAAAGAAATTGAAGGTTGAAGAAGAAATTTGGCTTTTTGCAGTTAGGGTTTCAGAGGTTTAGAGAGTGTAGATGCTTGAGAAATCGAATGAAATGAATCGAATAGGTGTAGAATTGTATAAGTATGAAGTACTTGAATTGTCGATTAGAAGTATGTTTTGTATCGACAAGTCAGGAATTCGAGAAGTAGAAAACAACTATTCGAGAAGTCAAGAAAGACTTAATCGATAACTCAAGCAGATAGTAACTCACAGCTGGCAGTTATCTATCTCAGAAATAATTCTAAATTAAATAAAATGTGTTTTTATGAGTGAATTAAACTTTTAGACAAAAGTCCAAAATCGGTTAAAATTCAGCGAGAATTCAGCCTTTTCAAATGATTCGAGAACTCAAATATAGTATTCGAGAACTCAGTCAATCGAGAACTAAAACACTATATTCGAGAAGTCAAGGAAATCTCTATTCGAGAACTCTAAAAGACTCTATTCGAGAACTCAAGGGTACTCTAATGAGACTTGTTAGAGATGTCGAATAGTGAATCATTCGAGAAGTTTGACTTATCGAACTATACCCATCACTCAAAAAAAATTTGATTTTCACTATCTTTTAAAATTGACCAGCCATATTCATTGAAGAATATTCTAGCAAATTAAATAGTGATTTTCTCAAAATTTCATAGAAATTTCAAGTTAGCAAAAATATGATTTTCCAACATATGCAACAGATTTGAAATATTTATAAATCATATTTCAGCCAACACTTACTCCAAAAATATTGAAAATTTAGATAGAGTAAGTGTTTACTGTTGCAACAATCTAGATGATATATTCACTTAGCCAGACTCTGAAGAATTCAGCATTCCAATCTCACTAACCAACCTTGTGAAGGTGGATTCATCTAGTGGCTTAGTGAATATGTCAGCTAGTTGTTTATCTGTAGAGACATAGTGCAACTCAATGGTTCCATTAGTTGCATGTTCTCTAATGAAATGATATCTGATGTCAATGTGCTTTGTTCTAGAATGATTGACAGGATTGGCAACTATAGAGATTGCACTTGTGTTGTCACACATGATTGGAATTCTTTCCAACACAAGTCCATAATCTCTAAGTTGATTTCTAATCCAAAGCACTTGAGAACAGCAACTTCCAGCAGCTATGTATTCAGCCTCAGCTGTAGAAGTTGACACAAATTGTTGTTTCTTGCTATACCAAGAGACTAACCTTTGTCCAAGAAACTGGCAGCTACCTGAGGTGCTTTTCCTATCCACTCTGCATCCAGCATAATCAGCATCAGAATAACCAACCAGATTGAACCCTGTGTCCTTAGGATACCATAGTCCCAAGTTTGGAGTGCTCTTCAGATATCTAAAGATCCTTTTTATAGCAACCAAATGTGATTCTTTTGGATTTGATTGAAACCTTGCACACAAGCATGTAGCAAACATGATGTCTGGCCTACTTGTAGAGAGATAGAGCAGAGAACCAACCATGCCTCTGTAGACTGAGATGTCTACCTTCTTGTCTTTAGCATCTTCATCCAATTTAGTGGCAGTGGCCATGGGTGTCTTTGCAGGTGAGCAATCTTCCAAGTCAAACTTCTTCAATAAATCCTTGATATACTTGGTCTGACTGATAAAGATACCATCCTTCCTTTGACTGACTTGCAACCCAAGAAAGAATGTCAACTCTCCCATCATACTCATCTCATATCTGCTCTGCATGAGTTTAGAAAATTTCTCACACAGCTTCTCATTTATAGAACCAAAAATGATATCATCCACATAGATCTGAACTAAGATAAGATCATCACCATGCTTCTTGTAAAACAATGTCTTGTCCAGTGTGCCTCTAGTGAATTGATTCTCAAGAAGAAATTGTGATAAAGTATCATACCATGCTCTTGGAGCCTGCTTAAGTCCATACAATGCCTTAAGCAATCTGTAGACAAATTTTGGGAAGTGTGGATCCTCAAAACCAGGTGGTTGTTGCACATAGACTTCTTCTTCCAACTCTCCATTCAGAAATGCACTCTTGACATCCATTTGATACACTTTAAAGTTTGAATGAGCAGCAAATGCCAAGAATATTCTGATGGCTTCCAATCTAGCAATAGGGGCAAATGTCTCATCATAATCAATGCCTTCCTGTTGAGAGTATCCTTTTGCAACCAACCTTGCTTTGTTTCTTATAATTACACCATCTTCATCCATCTTATTCTTTAGAACCCATTTTGTTCCAGCAATGGTTCTGTTCTTTGGTGCAGGCACAAGTTCCCATACTTTGTTCCTTTCAAATTGATTCAGCTCCTCTTGCATAGCAATAATCCAATCTGGATCCAACAGTGCATCATCAAGTTTCTTAGGCTCAACTTGTGATAGAAAACAGCCATAGAGGCACTCATTCTGAGTTGCTCTCCTAGTCCTTACTCCTGCATTAGGATCTCCAATGATTTGCTCTGCAGTGTGTGATCTATCCCATTTCCTTGAGTGCTCAGCCTGATTTCTCATTCTTGATGTTGCTTCATCATCCACATCATGGTCATTCTCATTTCCTCCCCCTGTGAAGTTGCCACTACTCACAGGTGTGTCTTGGATGCTTGTTCCTTCACTATTGATTGGCACAAATTCTTCTCTTGTATCATCATTCACTTGAGTTTGTTGAACTCGAGTTTCAACTTCAGTTTCAGTCTCTTCATCAGAATCATCTAGATTATTAAACTTCAATGGATCTTTATCTTCATCATTGGCTTCTTCTAGTCCAGGTAGTTTGCTGTCATCAAATGTCACATCTGTGCTTTCCATAACTTTCTTTTAACTGATGACATAAACCTTGTATGCAATTCTTTCCATAGAGTAGCCAAGAAAAATTCCTTCAAATGCTTTCCCATCAAATTTTCCAACATATTCAGAATTATCCTTCAATACAAAGCATTTGCTTCCAAAAGTATGAACATACTTTAGAGTAGGCTTCTTTCCAGTCATCAAGTTATAAGGTGTCTTTCCAGTGTTTTTGTTGATGAGGGTTCTGTTCTGGATATAGCATGCAGTGCTCACAGCCTCAGCCCAAAAACATGTAGGCATTTTTGCATCAAGTAACATTGTTCTAGCAGCCTCAATTAGAGTTCTATTCTTCCTCTCAACAACTCCATTTTGTTGTGGAGTTCGTGGAGCTGAGAATTGCTGAGAAATACCGTTCTCTTTACAAAATGCTTCAAGTTTGACATTTCTGAACTCTGTTCCATTATCACTTCTCAGTGCAATCACACTTGCATTGTTGGCCTTTGCTTCCTTGTCAACTTTCTTTATATGCTCAATGATTACTTGTGGAGCCTCATCTTTTGATGCCAGAAATTCCACCCATGTATACCTTGAAAAATCATCAACCATCACCAAGGCATACTTCTTTCTTCCTAGTGACATAATATTGACAGGCCCAAACAAATCCATATGAATGAGTTATAGGGGCTTGGTTATAGATGTCACTATCTTTGTCTTGTGGCTTGATCTTTTCATCTTTCCTTTTTGACATGCCTCACACACTCCTTCTTGACAGAATTCAAGTGTGGGCATGCCTCTCACTAACTCTCTTTTGACTAGAGAGTTAATGGCTTTGAAGTTCAGGTGTGATAGTTTCTTGTGCCACAACCAACAATCTTCATTTGATGCTTTTGAGTAAAAGCAACAAATTTTGTCCTTGTTTGCAGAATCCATATTGGCTACAAACAGGCTTCCCTTCCTTACTCCAGATAGAGCAAAATCACCAGTCTTCTTGTGGGTGATCAAACATTCGTCTTTGTCAAAATCCACCTTGAATCCCCTATCAGTAAACTGACCAACACTTAGCAGATTATGCTTGAGCCCCTTGACTAGTGCTACATCTTCAATGATGACATTACCAACTTTCAACTTGCCATATCCCAATGTTTTACCCATGCTGTCATCTCCAAAAGCAACCATTGGGCCAGCCTTTTCCTCGTACTGTGATAGCAGGGCCATATCACCAATCATATGATTTGAGCATCCACTGTCCAAAATCCACATGACCTTCTTTTCACTTTCTTTGCCCTGCAAACACAAAGGTATTACTTTTCCTTTGGTACCCAAACAAGTTTGGGTCCATGTGACTTAGAAACAGTTTTATCATAAATAACATGCTTGTCAACTTTCTTGGCATTAGTCTTCTTGTCACTGTTAGAAGTCTTGGAACCTGAGGTTTCAGACTTAGGTGACAGAGGTACCTTCCTAGCTTTAGGAGAACTCGAAGATTTTGACCTGGTGTAGTGTGTGTGAGAATTGTGACTGATACAACCATCAATGAATTTCCTTCTCAGATTGAAACAACTAGTCATAACATTCATATTGCATGGCATACAGTCAAATTTATCACAAAATGGTGCATCTCTATGTCTTAGAGGCACAGAACAATCATAGAAAGGTTTAGATACACTACCAGTAGGTTTCTTGCATGCATGAGTTAAATGATTGGTACTGAAACAGTTCTAACAAGTTTTCCTAGGGGCATTAGGCATATAAGCATAGTTGTTATCCTTGTTAATCCCTAACTTGCCATTTCTGTTCTGTTTCTTCTTAGTCACTTTCTTTTCTGATTCACTCTTCCCAGCTGAAACAAACTTAACAAACTTCTTAGGTCTTGGCCTATCAACTACTGGCTCCTTGTCTTTTGACCTGACACTCTCACTCTTGGATGATGCTTGTTGTTCATTTGATTGTGCCTCATCCTCATCATTCAACATTTGTTTGATGATTAAGGCATCCTCATCAATTTCAAATGTTGGTTCCTTAAAAATTGGATTTTCAGTCTTTTTCAAAATGTGAGGCACTTTCTCATGAACAACTGTGTCATCTTCAATGACAGCATAGCCTTTTCTCTGTTTAAGAGTGTCATAATCAAGTCCAATAGCAGCCTTGGGTTTTGCTTCAATTTTCTCACAGTAGGATTTTACTAGACCAGAAGATTTCTTGAAAGTTTTTAGTTTGAATTCATTTTCAGCTAATTCATCCCTAAGAGCCTTTTCAACCTGACTAGCACACAAAACCTTATTTTGCAGATATTCAACTTCTTTCTTAAGGTTTTTTTATTTGCATAGCAGTTAGCTCAAGTTCCTCATTCTTTTTGGTTAACATTTCATTTCTAGTAGACAGTTTAGCAATCTCTTCATTAGCAGCAGTCATACTAGTATGAATGTTAAACATTTCAACAGATAGTTGTTCAATCATGCATTTATACTCTGAAACAGACATATCTATAGTAGTGAGAGATGGTGCCTGAGAATCAGATGGAGATGGGTCATCCTTGGAATTGGCCATCAAGGCATAATTACAGAATTCTTGCTCCTCTCCATCACTGTCAGAATCATCCCAGCACTTCCCTTCAGCTATGTAGGCCTTACCTTGTGTCTGCTTTTTCAGAAGGGCCTCATACTTAGCTTCAAGCTCAAGATAGTCTCTATCCTTCTTTTTAGGCTTTTTGCATTCACTGGCAAAATGCCCTAGGTCATTGCATCTATAGCACCTTACAGATGACCTATCCACATGGCTGGTTTTAAACTTATTCTTGTTTGGTTTCACAATTGCCTTGCTTTTGTTGAATGAATGGTTTTGGGTTTTGGGTTTGAAGGGTTGATTCCTTTTGAATCTTATGTTTGGAAATTTTCTGGCCATGAAAGCATATGAAGTGTTTTCCATCCCATTTAGTTCTTCAAGAGTGTAGAACTCTTCTTCCTCCTTCTCCTCAACAGGTTCACTTACCTCAGGTTCAGTTTATTCCTCTTCTACTACCTCCTCTATCCTTAACTGACTTGTAGATGCTTCCAGGTCTTGAATAGATTTATTGACAATCAGGGCACATGATGTGTTTACCATTCTACCTTGATTGGCTTGGATAGCCCTTTTCTGAAGCAACTCAAGCTCATGAGTTTTCAAAACTCCATAGAGCACATCATATGTAACTTTGTTCAAATCTCTTTCCCTCAGAGAAATGACCCTTTGCTATAGATGGTTTGGTGAGGATAGCAGAAACTTCATGTTTAACTCCTTGGTACTGTAAACCTTGTCATTCATCTGCAACTCAGTAACTAGCTTGTGAAATCTCTCAAACATCTCAGTAATGCTTTCCTTGGATGTTAGGTCCAAATGTGTTGTAGAGGGGGGGTGAATACAACTTTTCGAATATGAGAAGCAATAAATACGATGCAATAAATGAACACGCAGATTCAAGCAATATACGTTTTATATATAACTTGAAGTGGTTGCTACAACATTCATTACAAAGTATGACAGAAGTTGAGAGAGAGAGTAAATGATACTAAGCTCTGTGAATGCACTCTCTCTCTTTTTCTTGTGTTTTCTCAATATTGCTCACTAACTAAAACATTACACAAGTGCTTCTATTTATACTACATGTAATCTATGTCCTGTAGTCTTCAAAGACTAAGATGTACGTGGCCCAATGATGTCCACATAAATCTTGCCTTATCTTGAAAGCTTGGAAATCTGCCAATCAGAAGATGCCATGTGTCATGTTGAAGCTGCACTCTAAGTAGAACTTCTACTTGAGAATTTCTACTTAGCCATCTCGAAATTTCTAAGTCGAACTTCTACTTAGAAATATTCTACTTGGCCATCCAGAACATTTAGTACTTAGAAAATATTCTGGTCTTCAACTTGAAACTTCAATGCACATCTTGAGCTTGTGATATCTTCATGTCTTCTTTATTCTTCAGCAAGCTCTTGAACATGGATCTTTATTACTGACATAAACTTGCTATCAATGTCCTGACACTTGATGCACTGGTCTGGTTCATAAGTGACTAGTCTTGATAGTGTTTCTGCTTCTTGAATAAATTACCATATTCACTTAGTAACTTGGCTTTCCAATATTTGCTTTCCTTCTTGTTCACTTGAAATCACTTGGTCTTGTTGATACTGATAGTTATGATCTTGATTCTCGATTTCTCAAATCACTGAGGCCTGAACAACTTTGACTTGAACTTCTCTCAATGATTTCTTCTTGGCTTGATCATAGTTAACATGTTCAATTGTATCAATTACCTTGTCTTCATTTAGTGTTGATTTCTTGTGACTTCTTGTTCTTGATTGTCTTCTGGTTAAGTATCTTTTCTTTTAATTGAGTTACATTAGTTATAGTGTTACAAGTTAATACACTCTGCCTTTCAATCTCCCCCAATTTGATTGTCTAACAATGACATTCAAATTAATGAAGGATAACTCAACTAAACAATGAGACGAGAAAAGATAATTAACATTACATTCTTGAAAAATATACAATTGAAAAGTACTTGAAAACAATACAAAGAACTTAAACTAGAAACAGAATTCGAACCTCGAATTAAAGATCATTTGAATGATTCCTATCACCTGGATTATTTCATATCTTTTAGTCAAACTTATATCACCTTATTGGATTCATTCTAAGATGAATTTTCCTCAAGTGAGTTAAAGCAACCGAAAGACATGAAGTTTTTCCAACTTCAAGTTCACACCACTCTGACCTTTAACCCTAATTCCGTTTCCTTTTCCTAGCTTCAGCAGCTTGGTCTTTTTCTTCTTTCTGCCTTCTGCGCTTCTCCTCCTGCTGCTTTTGTTTCTTATATACTGGATCATGAAGTTGCGTCCACCTAGTATTCAACAAACTTACTGCTTCCATTTCTAGAGGGTTCCTGGGTTCTGGGTAAGGATGTTTGAAAAGCCTTCTGAGTTTGTCCACCTCCTGAGTAGTCCTGATCTTTGGAATGTCCTCAAATATCTTCATTATAAGCCGAGGTTTCCTATGAGTTTTATCAGCTTTAAACTGACAATAGATCATTTTGGGATAGCCTTTGACACGGTTAGTATTGTGGACACTAGCCGCATCTCGCTCCAATCGCTTCTTTTCCACTACTACATCAGACAGGTAACTCACGAGTCTCTGCTTTTCTGTCACATACTTAACTTCCACATCTTCCCATTTGAACACATATAACACTTTCTCCAGAAATGCAGCATCTTGAGTCTGCAGCAGCCATTGTTTACTCATATGCAAGAATGTTTGATTCTGGTCTGCATCTATGAATACTAAGGCATCAGCTGTATTATCAACAAAAGAGTGTATCCAGTATACACTGTCTCTTCCTGGAACACCAACTGCCTCCCTTATCTCTCCTTGTTCCAGTTCTCCAGTAGGAAGATTCAGAGCTTCATCTACATTCTTCATAGCTTGAAGAATATTCCATTTCTTCTCCATTAGCTCTAGTTCAATCTTCACATTATCAAGAGGGTTTGGAGCAATGACATCACACTTCCACACCTCATTGCTCTTCTTGAGTATGACGCTTTCAATGATCTTCACTGATTTATCTTTAAGCTCAGAAGCGAATCCCTTACTCATCATTTGCCTACAGACGGCCTTAAGAGATTCCACTGAAAGTTCCATTAAGTCCTTTTCCTCCAAGCTCACCCTCTTCATTTTACTGTCAACCACCATCCGGACAACATTTGGATATGCTGAGAATTCTGGACCCTTGTCCTCTGCTAGCTGCATTAAGTGATCCCTATACAGAATGCTTAGATTCTCAGAATGAGAGTATTGAATTTTTGTTGCTAGCAAGAACAACTCTGATGCAGATCTTCTCGTCATGAATTGGTCATCCACATACATGAAAGACATTGGGACTCCTTCTGTGAAAGACAAAATAACCTGCCACTCCTTTTGCGTTGAATTGTATCCAACCCTGACTTTAGAAATTAATCTCTTTAAAGCACTTATGTAGTCAGCAGCCATTGGATTCTGCAAATTTAGGTTGTAGAACAGATCATCTGCCTCCTTGTTATGATCTCCTTTTGTACAGGGTCCCATCAATATCTTCCTTGCGTCATCCCACTTCTGTCCTATCCTTCTATTGTCCAGATCAATTTGAGGATCAGCTAGCCTTGCAAGCTCATAATCGTACTGCTTCCCTTGTAGCTCCGCTTTCTTTTCCTGAAACGCAGCACGATCTTGCATTGCCTTCATTTTAAAGAACTCAGCTTGTTCCAAGGCTAACTTTTGAGATTTAAGGGTTTCCTCATCAACAGTAATTTCTTCAGGCAATCCGAAAGACATTCCAGCACCTCTACCTTGATCCTTCAATGATCTCTTTATAGCATGTTTCAAAGGTGCGTCTTCCATATCGGAATCTGAGTCAAGTACCTCCTGTACTTTTTCTTGATGACTCAGATCAACGAATGGCTCATCTTGCTCAATCGCTATTGCCTTACCCTTTTTCCTTCTCAGAGCCTCTTCATCAATAGACGGCTCAATTTCTTTGACAAGATCAGCTTGTTCTTGAATTTCTTCGATTTGAACTCCCTGCTGTCTCGTCTCCTTTATACTCTCCCCCTTAGGTGAGTTATCCTGAACTCCACCCTGGTCTCCAGATCCACCAGCTACGTAAGAATCTTCAAAACCAGAACCATAGGGTCCTGCTCCACTAGCACCACCTGTACCAGCATCGGGGGGAGGTTGTTGCGGCGCAAAACACTCTGGGGGCACAAAACTTCTGATTGCGAACATAACTCTACTGATCTCCACAGCCAGAGTATCCATTGTAAGCTCCATTGCTCCCATCCTGTCATTCAGAGTGTTTCCCAAGACACCAGCAGCATGGCCCAAGTCATTTACCTTGTTTGTCAAATCATTAAAAGCTGTAGCTTGACTTGCCATTCGTGCTGCGTAGTCGTCAAGGGCCCTTTGATTGTTTCCAACGTTCATCCCTAACTGCCCCATCGTCTGCCCAAACTGCTTCATTTGATTTTCCATAGAAGACATACGAGTATCAAGATTTTCAGTATTAAGGGACGGTGTTTGGTTTAGGTGACCTCGCTCTAATTCTCGTTCTGTTGGTATTTGGCGCTCGGTTTCGGGCCTTAAAAATGAAGGTCCCTCTCTCCCTAACCTCTCACACACACTCCCTGTCTCACGCTCGTGTATGTCTTCAATAATTGATCCAAAATATGAAGCAGTACCTGCAGAAACTGGATAAGCAATATAATTTGCAGTTATGGGATCAAATGCTGTTTGTTCCTGAGTTGGAATCTCAGGCTGAGAGGCTACAAAGTGTTCTTGTACGACATCAGAACCGATCCTCTTTGTAGCATCAGTACGTACCGGTGAAGGTACGGCTGAAGCTTTTAAAGCTTCATGTCCTCTTGAAGCAACAGTATCTTCAAAAGGTACATAATCATCATCAAAATCCCTATGTGCAGATTGTTCAAGGGGTGAACCACTCTCGTGAGGTGGAGTGGTTGCGTGTGACACTCTAGGGTTTGACTGAGATTTAGAAGTAGCAGCATGAGAAATTTTGGGTTTCTTTCGAATGAGTTGCTGCTCTTCGGGTTCACTCTCCTCATCATATCCTACATTTACTTGTGCTGGCTGTTTGGATTCCGGTGACTGGGGTGATATAGAATTAGAAATATAGCTCTCACCCTGGGATAGATCCTGCGGGCTAGCAGTCTCTTGGGTCTGGGAATCAGAAACATAGGAAGAGGAATGAGTAGAATGTAGAGAGAGATTACCTGATTCATTACCTTGTTCGTCACCGCTTTGCTCATCAGGAATCTCTTCAAATGCCTCAGCATGAGCAGACCGATTCTGAGCATGTGATGAAACTTGTGAGAATTCCATCAAGGTGGTAACTCCCTCATCATAAGTAAGCCACTGTTGTAAGGTATCAGGAATAGACATCGGTTTTCCATGATGTTTATTCTGATTATCAATTGTTGAAAGTGACTTAGTGCCCATCCCTAGCGGTGCAGATGTTGGACCTCTGGCAAAACTCTGTCTAACAGCAAGAGCATCCTTCGGTATTAAAGCATTTATGAGCATCTGTAAGAACCGAGGAAACCAGCAGACAACATCTGTGGTGTTGAGGTCTCTGCTTGCAGGAGATCCCATCACAGCCACTATCTCAGAGAGAACTATTCGTCCATAATTTATATCCAGCTCTCTTGCTAGGGCAATTCCGAGGTTTTGCATGGGAATGGAAATTTGATGGTAATCGCTTTCTCGTGCCCGAAAACATCTTGTGATGGCCTCGAAAAAGTAATTCCATTCCACATGAAGAAATTGTTTTTGGATGTTTCCAGTGATCCGGCCAGTTGGAGGATAACATCCTATTTCTTCAAAGAAACTGAGGCGTTCTGCAGCTGTAGGTTCTGAATCATAAGCATCTTTAATGGGGAATCCCAGAACCTTGTTAACAATTTGTTCAGTCACCTCATATTCCTGACCCACTAAGGTAAACCTGAAACCAAAGGGGGTTGATTTGCTCCCAAAAGAAACTGCACTAGTCCATAATTGCTGTAAAGCATCATGTACTAGTGTAGGTTTAGCAGTAAAAGCATCGCTAGCTTTGGAATACAAATTGAGAAATCGTATCCAAGACTTAAAGCGCGGGAGTTGATCACCAATTTCCGTAGAAATATTATAAAAATTGTTTTTGGCAAGTGAAAATTGGTGAGCCATTTTAATTAAAATGTTTTTCCTTAACAAATATGAATTTTAATTTTAATTTTCGAAAAACAATTAATTAAAGAATTAACCGTTATATCCCTTTTAATTTATCAAGAACACAAAAGTCCCTTTTTGAGAAATTAAACTACGGGCTTCAATAAACAGTCAATGGAAGGCAAATTACAAACCACTAATTAAATCTGCTTTAACAGTGAAGTGTTTGTGTGAAATCGTGTATGAACAGATCTGTGAACTTTTGTGTGTATATACGTGTGTATATATCTCAAGAACGATGAACCGTGACACAAACACACAAGAACAGAGATTAATGGTAACACACAAGTGATAGCAGTCTAAAAATGGGCATTAATTCGTTGTCCGTATGAGATTAGTCACAAAAATCACGAATCAATGGTTGTAAGTATGAAATCGCCTGTATGTATATGGGGCGGCTGTAAAACTCAAGTAGGTAAAAGTGAAAGAAAATATCGAGTTAGATATGTATATATAGACATTAATGTGAAATGACTAAAGTATCCCTGTTAAAAAAAAATATGAAAACTCTAAGTACATACAGGGAGAACTCTATCTCGAAGTCTATCTCGAAGTCTATCTCGAACTTTTTTAAGTCGAACTTCGAGATAGAGTTCGAGATAGATGTTAACTCGAAAAACTTTACCATTTAACTATAACAGACCATGTAAACAGCACAAACCACCAACATCACTAGGGAAACCTATCTCGAAATTTAAGTAGAAATTCGAGATAGACTTCGAGTTAGGAGTTAACTCGAAAAATCCCCTTAACACCAACTGAGAGCTCTATCTCGAACATCAAGTCGAAATTCGAGTTGAGTTTCGAGATAGAGTCTAACTCGAAGTTGTAAACTAACTCGAAGTATTCTCAGTTCTTTTCAAAAATATTTCCAAAAATGGAACCTTATCTCAACCTTCGAGATAAAGTTCGAGATAGAAATTATCTCGAATATTTTGAAGAATAAATAAATAGGCACACTGGTAACTCTAAGTCGAACTCTAAGTCGAATTTCGAGTTGAATTTCGAGATAGAGGCTAACTCGAAATTCTTCCCAGACTTAGAATTTTCAAAACTTCACTCTGGAAGCTCAAATCGAAATTCAAGTCGAATTTCTAGATGAGTTTCGAGATAGAAACTAACTCGAAATTTTGAAGATACTTAGAATAATTTGACAATTTTTCAAGAAACTCAACAATTAAATTTTGTCAAATTAATATAAATATCAATTCAAGGATTTTTAATATATGACATAATTAAAACATTCCTTGATAATTCTAAGGCCTCTAATTACATGAAAAACATAGGTAAATTCATCTAAAAATCCTGCAAAATTTAGAATATTATGAATTTAACTCCCCCTATGATCATGCAATCTAACAAGCATAAATTCAAAGATTTGTGCTATAAAAGACACTTAAAACACACTGAATTCATGCAAAATCACACTATATGCAACCTATAACAATCATTAATTAGGCATTTTAAAGTCTAAGCATATAATGATCAAGTAGCTTGCATATACAAACATAAACATGGATTTTACAGATAGAAGGCTTTACTAACTTGTGTTAAGCATTCCCAATTCACCAACCAACCTATTGAATGTTACTTCATCAAGAGGTTTGGTGAATATATCTGCAATTTGTTGCATTGTGGGCACGAAATGTAGCTCCACAGTCCCCTCCTCGACATGTTCTCTTATGAAGTGATACCTGATGTCAATGTGCTTGGTTCTTGAGTGATCTACAGGATTGTTGGTTATGGCAATGGCACTTGTGTTGTCACACATAATTGGAATTTTCTTGTGCTCCATGCCATAATCCTTCAATTGGTTCCTCATCCACAGTATTTGAGCTACACAGCTTCCAGCAGCAATGTACTCAGCTTCAGCAGTAGAAGTAGATACTGTATGTTGCTTTTTACTTTGCCAGGACACCAATCTTCTGCCAAGAAATTGACAAGCACCAGATGTGCTTTTCCTATCAATCCTGCAACCTGCATAGTCTGAATCCGTATAGCCAATTAGATTAAAACCTGTATCTCTTGGGTACCAAATTCCTAGATTTGGTGTGCCCTTGAGATACCTAAAAATTCTTTTGACGGCTATGAGATGTGATTCTCTAGGATCCGCTTGGAATCTTGCACATAAACAAGTTGCGAACATTATATCGGGTCTACTTGCAGTTAAATAGAGAAGTGAGCCAATCATACCTCGATAGCTTGTGATGTCAACTGATTTACCTGATTTGTCTTCATCAAGCTTCGTGGCTGTTGCCATGGGAGTCTTAGCTGCTGATGCATCTTCTAGATTATACTTCTTGAGTAAATCTCTGACGTACTTGGATTGACAGATAAAGATACCATCTTTTCTCTGACTGATCTGTAATCCAAGGAAGAAAGACAGCTCTCCCATCATGCTCATCTCGTATTTCTCTTGCATTAGCTTAGCAAATTTCTCGCACAAGCGTTCATTCGATGACCCGAAGATAATATCGTCCACATAGACTTGAACAAGTATTAGATCATTCTTCACATTCTTATAGAACAATGTTTTGTCAATTACTCCCCTAGTAAAACCACTTTCTATTAAGAATACGGATAGGGTTTCATACCAACATCTTGGGGATTGCCTGAGGCCATAGACAGATTTGAAGAGAAGATACACAAAATCTACAAGTTCTGGATCAATGAAGCCAGGCGGCTGTTCCAGATACACTTCTTCTTCTAACTCTCCGTTCAGGAAGGCACTTTTCACATCCATCTGGAAAACCTTGAAGTTCTTATGTGCTGCAAATGCCAAAAACATCCTGACTGCCTCAAGTCTTGCAACTGGTGCATAGGTCTCATCATAATCAATTCCTTCTCGCTGAGAATAACCTTTTGCAACCAAACGAGCCTTGTTTCGTGTTACAAGTCCGTTTTCATCCATTTTATTTCTGAATACCCACCTTGCTCCAATTACTGATTTGTTCTTTGGTCGGGGTACCAGTTTTCAAACTTTCTGCCTTTCAAACTGATTGAGTTCCTCTTGCATTGCAATCACCCAATCAGCATCACCAAGAGCTTCTTCTATTTCTTTAGGTTCAAGCTTGGATAAGAACCCAGAATATAAGCAAATATTAGCCAGGTCAGCTCTTGCATTTCTTCTAGTAGACACACCAGCATCTGGATCACCAATAATTAATTCAAACGGATGGTCTCTATTCCATACCCGTTCTCTTGGAAATTGTCTTGATGATTCAGCATGACTTTCTGAGTTGTGGTGCTGACTACTTTGATTACTTTCACTAACTCCCCCTGAGTTAGTACCAGCTCCTACAAAACTAGAGTCAACTCGACTCGAGCCTTGAACAGTAGTCCTTGAGCTGCTATTTACTCCCCCTGAGTTGTTGCCGGTTCGTACTGAAGAAGTCTCTCCTGATCTTGTAGAATTAGCTTGTTCACTAGACTCAGGTTCTTCACGTACACTTGGAACATTTAATGGGACAACCAACTCAGGTTCATCTTCAAGTTCTTCTAAGCCCAGATTCTGAAATTTTAGGGACTCAGGTTCACTAGAATCTCTTGAAATTGATGAGAGTTTGGTATCGTCGAATCTGACGTTGTAGCTTTCAGTCACTTTTCGATCATTTACTAAGAACACCCTATAAGCTGCTACCACATCTGTGGAGTAACCAACAAAGATTCCTTCACGAGCTTTTGCTGCAAACTTGCCTAGATTTTCATCATCTATAAGTACATAGCATTTTGCTCCGAAGACATGAAAGTATTTGATTGTTGGTCTTCTTCCGTTCATTAGCTCACATGGTGTCTTTTCTTTATCTTTTATGATCAAGGATCGATTTTGAGTGTAACACACGGTACTCACTGCTTCTGCCCAGAAATACAGAGGAAGTTTCGAATCATACAACAAAGTTCTTGCTGCTTCAACCAATGTTCTATTCTTCCTCTCAACTACTCCATTTTGTTGTGGAGTTCTCGGGGCTGAATACTGACGACGTATTCCCTTAGATACACAGAAGTCATTTAGCACTGCGTTTTTGAATTCAGTGCCATTGTCTGATCTAATCGTCTTCACAGTAAGTGTTGAAACATTCTCAATTTGAGTGATGTGATCAATGATTAGGAAAGGTACTTCGTCTTTCGTCATTGCGAACAATACCCATGTATACTTGGAGAAGTCATCCACGATTACCAATGCATATCTTTTCCTAGACAAAGATAGGACATTCACTGGGCCAAACAAATCCATATGAAGAAGTTGCAGAGGCTCAGTGATACTAGAAATTTCTTTGCTTTTATGCGATGCTCGTTTCGACTTTCCCATTTCACAGGCTTCACAGAGTCCTTTCGGAGCGAACTCCATTTGAGGTAGATCTCTCACCAATTCTCGCCTCGCGAGAGCATTCATCGTTTTGAAGTTTAAGTGAGATAACTTTTTGTGCCATAACCAGCTTTCATCATCCGAAGCTTTGCTGTAGAAACAGGTGACTTCATTCTGATTTGCTGAATCCATGTCTGCAACAAAAAGATCTGCCTTTCGAACTCCTCTCAAAGCCAGTGAACCTTCCTTGATGTGAGTGATTGATACACCTTTCTTGTTGAAGACAATTTCGTAACCTTTGTCACAGAATTGACTGATACTCAACAAATTATGCTTTAATCCCTCAACATAGGAAATATCTTCAATGATGACATTGCCAGTTTTCAGTTTGCCATATCCCTTTGTCACACCTATGCTGTCATCTCCAAAGGTAACATAAGGGCCAGCTTTCATAACCAACTCTGTAAGCAGGGACTTGTTTCCAGTCATATGCCTCGATGCTCCACTGTCTAGCACCCATATAACTTTATTTCTCTTTTGCTTAATGCCCTGCAATGACAGATTGGTTAGACATTCTTCGGAACCCAACTTTGATTGGGCCCGGCTTTTCGATAAGATCGATAATCAACAGATTTAACAACAGGAGATGCACTTTTCTTAACATTACTAGAGCTTTCGACTTCCTCCTTTCCTTTCTCAGACTTGACATGTTTGTCAGTCCTAGGAGAAGGTTTGTCACTCCTAACTTTAGGAGGACTTACAGTCTTGGCTCTCACATGCTTCTTTTTGATGTTTGAACTAACAGCAGTATTTGAGCATGACTGGCTAGATGCATTCATTAGACTCACAAAAGTTTGCATGATGTTAAAAGTGCATGGCATACAATTAGGTTGACCACACTGTGCATGATTCTGATGCAGATTATTCATAGTGTGTGTGGTAGGCATGGCATGTGTAGCAGTGCATGCATAAGAAAGATGTTCAGTAGATTTACAGTGATAACATGCTTTCTTTATTCGTTCAGCCTTAACCTCTTTTATGCCTTTCTTCCCTTGTTGTTTAACAGCCTTAGCTCCTATTCCTAGTCTAGATTCATCACTAGGGAAATTGATTTTAACTTGTTTAATAGGAGTTATAGGTTGTGCTTTCTGACGATCTTCCTTCTCAATCTCATATCTAGCTATCAATTCAGTCTCTTTTTCTTCTATTCTAGGAACAAGATGTTTGTAGATAGGTTTGACGGCTGATTTAAGAATACTAGGTGTTTCCTTTTTAAGGTCACTGGAGCTAGGGTCGATATGTCTCTTCCCTTCTTTCTTAGATAGGTCAGAATAGTCAAGTCCTACACCTACTCCAGTTATCTTCTTAAATACGTCATTATCTACATACACTTTACTAGCAGCTAGTTTGTAAGCTTCACATTTAGTTTCTAACTCAGCTAGTTTGTTCCTTAAACATGATTCTATTTCTGCCTTAAGGACGAGCTTGTGTTCCAAAGATTTAATAAAATCTCTTAGAGAAGTATCTACAGTGCAAGCAGCCTCTAACTCTTCCACTTTTGCCTCAAGCATTCTGCTTTTGGCGACAAGTGTTTTCTGTTCCTTTTGAGAAGTGTCTAGGCTTTTGCACAACATGTAGATCTCTTCGCTAAGAGCCCCGTTCTGTTCCTTATAATCATCAATAGACATTTCTACTTTAAGGGTTAGAACTGGTACCTCTGGTTCCTCTGATGTCTCAGCCATGAGCGCAAAGTTTGCTACATGAGTAACATCTTCCTCATCTGAATCATCCCAAGCTCTTCCTTCTGTTACTACTAAAGCTCTTTTACCATGTTTTTCTTTCACCAGCGATTCATACTTGCTTTTGAGGGCTTCAAATGTCTCTTTTGGATAAGTCTGTTTAGGCTTTTTGCAGTCCGAGGCAAAGTGTCCAGGTTCTCCGCAGTTATAGCATTTGAACTTCATTTTGAAATCCAAAGGAGATTTGTAGCTGGTATTCTTGCCTTTACCTTGGTAGCCTGACGAACTACCTCCACCCTTAGCAGCCCGATAATAAGATGAAGAATTTCTCTGTGGTCGGTTGCTCTTTCTGAATCTCATGTTGCTGAACTTCCTTGCCATGTATGCCACGACACTATCGTCCATGTTGTCCAGATCTTCTTGGGTGAAGTAGTCATCATCACTGTTAGATGCACACTCGTCATCATTATCAACTTGATGTGGTGCAGGTGATGATTTAGGCTTTGCTGCAACCATTGCCTTCTTTGACTCTTCCTCATTAGCAACTAATCCTGATGCAGTTTCTTTTCCTTTTGAATCATTGTCCCATGCTTGATCTTGAAGTGTCTCCAGCTCATAGGTCTTCAGAATTCCATAATATTCTTCCAGAGAAGTTGTATGCAAATCTCTGGTTTCTCTGATTGCGTAGACCCTATGTTCAATGCTCTTTGGCTGGTTCCTCAGATATCTCGTATTGGTCTCAACCATGGGGAGAGTAACACCTCTCAGATTCAAATCTAATACCAACTGACTGAATCGTAGATAGACGTCTGTTATGCTTTCTCCTTTTCGTATTCTAAAGGTGTCATACTCCATCTTGAGTATAAGTGTCTTGTTGCTTCTAACCTCTGCAGATCCTTCCATGACAACTTCTATCTTGTCCCAAATTTTCTTTGCTGTATTCAAACCTTTGACTATGTTGAACATTTCATGATCAAGGGATTCCATCAAGGTTTGTCTTACAGAAGTATCATAAGCTATTTGCTCCTTGTCAGCATCCGTAAAGTCCGCTGCCTTTTTAGGCTCAGACCGAGCAGGTATAACCTCCTCTCCTTCCGTACGTTCAGGAATAGCTTTCATTGGAACGAATTTACCCTTTTCAAGGACTTCCAGATACTCAGGGTTAATAGTCTCTAAGTAGAGTCTCATTCTGAAAACCCATTCTTCATAGTGATCTCGGTTGAACATTGGGATCTTGAAAGAATTTTTAGGAGCCATTTCAAATCTTGTCACTAAAAATTTCTAAGTACCCAAGACTAGGCTATGTAGAATATCTATGTAGAACTTCTGCCAAGTCGAAATTTCTCTAAGTAGAAATTTTGCTCAAGTCGAAATTTCTCTAAGTAGAAATTGTCCAAGTCGAAATTCACCAACTAGAAATTGTCCAAGTCGAAATTCTATGTAGAAAATCTCAAGTAGAAATTCTATGTAGAACTTTTTGTCCTTAGAATAATTTTCTGCAGATTACTTTTAATATTGAATAAACAATATTATCACTTTAACACCCTTTTTGACTTTTGATTACTTTACACACCGAAAGTGACTAACCCACTTGCTAAGCACTGAGTACACTTTCTTTTGCTTTCGGCCAAGGAATAATAATCAAATCAAAAGTACAAAAACACCTTTTTGACTATCTTATTTGTTTGAAAAAGGAGATCAAAAAGTTGTTGGGTTATCTTCTTTGATAAGAACAGATGATGAACACTCAAGAACACCAAATATCAATGAACCCAGATTAATTCACAAAAATTAATTAAAATACACCCAAGCCAAATAATCACACCTGGAGTATTTAAATAATTTTTCCCTGATGAGTTTTCACTGGAAACGAATTAAAGCACACTTTTCGAAAAAATGAAAAGTAGATCTAGAAAATGAAAACTCACGATTCTTCTACCAAACACAAGGATCTATGTTTTGTATGTTAAACATCCGCTCTGATACCAATTGTTAGGTCCAAATGTGTTGTAGAGGGGGGGTGAATACAACTTTTCGAATATGAGAAGCAATAAATACGATGCAATAAATGAACACGCAGATTCAAGCAATATACGTTTTATATATAACTTGAAGTGGTTGCTACAACATTCATTACAAAGTATGACAGAAGTTGAGAGAGAGAGTAAATGATACTAAGCTCTGTGAATGCACTCTCTCTCTTTTTCTTGTGTTTTCTCAATATTGCTCACTAACTAAAACATTACACAAGTGCTTCTATTTATACTACATGTAATCTATGTCCTGTAGTCTTCAAAGACTAAGATGTACGTGGCCCAATGATGTCCACATAAATCTTGCCTTATCTTGAAAGCTTGGAAATCTGCCAATCAGAAGATGCCATGTGTCATGTTGAAGCTGCACTCTAAGTAGAACTTCTACTTGAGAATTTCTACTTAGCCATCTCGAAATTTCTAAGTCGAACTTCTACTTAGAAATATTCTACTTGGCCATCCAGAACATTTAGTACTTAGAAAATATTCTGGTCTTCAACTTGAAACTTCAATGCACATCTTGAGCTTGTGATATCTTCATGTCTTCTTTATTCTTCAGCAAGCTCTTGAACATGGATCTTTATTACTGACATAAACTTGCTATCAATGTCCTGACACTTGATGCACTGGTCTGGTTCATAAGTGACTAGTCTTGATAGTGTTTCTGCTTCTTGAATAAATTACCATATTCACTTAGTAACTTGGCTTTCCAATATTTGCTTTCCTTCTTGTTCACTTGAAATCACTTGGTCTTGTTGATACTGATAGTTATGATCTTGATTCTCGATTTCTCAAATCACTGAGGCCTGAACAACTTTGACTTGAACTTCTCTCAATGATTTCTTCTTGGCTTGATCATAGTTAACATGTTCAATTGTATCAATTACCTTGTCTTCATTTAGTGTTGATTTCTTGTGACTTCTTGTTCTTGATTGTCTTCTGGTTAAGTATCTTTTCTTTTAATTGAGTTACATTAGTTATAGTGTTACAAGTTAATACACTCTGCCTTTCAAGAGTGTAGAACTCTTCTTCCTCCTTCTCCTCAACAGGTTCACTTACCTCAGGTTCAGTTTATTCCTCTTCTACTACCTCCTCTATCCTTAACTGACTTGTAGATGCTTCCAGGTCTTGAATAGATTTATTGACAATCAGGGCACATGATGTGTTTACCATTCTACCTTGATTGGCTTGGATAGCCCTTTTCTGAAGCAACTCAAGCTCATGAGTTTTCAAAACTCCATAGAGCACATCATATGTAACTTTGTTCAAATCTCTTTCCCTCAGAGAAATGACCCTTTGCTCTAGATGGTTTGGTGAGGATAGCAGAAACTTCATGTTTAACTCCTTGGTACTGTAAACCTTGCCATTCATCTGCAACTCAGTAACTAGCTTGTGAAATCTCTCAAACATCTCAGTAATGCTTTCCTTGGACTGTGCCATGAAAGCTTCATACTGTGTGACCAGTATCAGTTTCTTGTTTTCCTTTACCTCATCAGTTCCTTCACACAACACCTCAATGTGATCCCACATTTCTTTGGCAAATGTACATGATGCAATGTTTGCAAAACATTGACATGTCCATGGAATCAATGATAAGCAACATGAGGTAGCTGTCAAGAGCAACCTTCTCCCTTTCTGATTCTGTCCATTTTGATGGATCCTTGGCCTCATAAGATCTTGGGATAGTTGTGGTTCCAATAGTCTTCTCTGGTATCTCTTGTTATGGAACAAAAGGACCATTCTTGAGAATCTCAGGATACAAAGGATGAGAGGCTTTGATGAACAACATCATCTTTATCTTCCAGAGGTTGTAATTCTCTTTGTCAAACTTAGGGACCTTCACCATTCCTGTAGTCTTTGGTGTATTCGAACTCATGATCGTTTTTCTGTTTTTGAATAAACAGCCCGCTCTGATACCACTTGTTGAGTATTGAATACGATAAGAGAATACAGAGAGGGGGGGTGAATGGATTCTCGAACTTTTCTTTTCCGAGTCTATGTAGCAAGAGTGTTTGTGTGTGCAGGATTGAAGGTACGGATAAAGAATAACACAAAACACAATATCACTTTAATCTAATGTATTATTAGATAAAGGTTGCTACAATCTGTGAATACAAATGATAGTATTCTCAGCTTCGTTTTTCTCAGAGAGATACAGCTTAGTGTATGAAAAACTTGACTCACAAAGTTACTAAGTTCAGAAGTGAGGCTGTGTCCTTATAGAACATGGATACAGCCTACTTACTGTAAATAAGGTAGCTAAACAAATTGCTTTCTAGTCAGTCTATCCTTTTTGAGTAAGTGTCCAAACGGTTACAGATTTGACTTTACAAAGCCTGTTTAGATCCACTTCTTTAGCTCCTTGTCTCTTCTATATCTCTCCAAGCTTCCTTGTAGGCTTTCCAGAGCACGTTACAGATTGTGGTCCATAAAGTGCATTGGCTTGTTGTAGGTTTCTGACTTGTACAATTTCTTCAGTATTTTGTCTCCAAGAATGTATTCGAGAAGTGACTAAGTAAGTGATTCGAGAACTGGAATTGACTTAATCGATAACTCTGAGTTCTCGAACACTGTTATATTGACATATCGAACCACTTCTCGAATAGGTCTTTTCCATCAGGATTCCTTGAGTTGTCGAATAGAACATTTGACTTATCGAATCCTCGAGATATCGAATAGCTTTCTGAGTCCTTGAGATATCAAATGGAACTTTGACTTGTTGACTCCTTGAGAACTCGAATACTACTTTGACTTGTTGACTTCATGAGTTCTCGAATAGAGTATATAGACATATCGAATCTCTGAGATATCGAATGAGATATCGAACAGTATATACAGAGATATCGAATAGTGTCTTGAGATATCGAATCCCTGACTTCTCGAATGCTGGACTTCTCGAATAGACAAATATACTTCTCGAATTGGTACTTAGGCAAATTCTTCATTTCTTCAAATCCCAACTGTGATTATTTGACAGCCTTTATCTCCTTGCTTGATGCATGAACCTTGGAACTTCTTTTAAGCATTATTCTAGACTCTATAAGTACAGTTACACAACTAGGATTTGATGCCTACTACAAGTACAATACAAATAGAAACTCTACAACTAGAGGTTCCCTCAGTTAAGAGGTCATGTAAGTAATGCAAAGCATTAAAAACAATTTGGCTTGTTATTAGATGTATACATGCATGCCTCTGTGACTAACAAATACTTGTTCAAATCTATGTAGATGATATTATTTTTGGGTCTACAGATGAGAAGCATTGCAAAAGGTTTGCCAAACTTATGCAAAGTAGGTATGAAATGAGCATGATGGGTGAATTAACTTACTTTCTTGGTTTACAAGTAAAGCAAGTTAATGAGGGAATTTTCATAAGTCAAACAAAATATATTTATGATCTTTTAAAGAAATTTGACTTAATGGATTGTGCCTCCGCAAAAACACCTATGGCCACTGCAACTAAGCTTGAGTTGAATACTAAGGAAAAATCTGTGGACATCTCGAGCTATAGAGGCATGGTAGGCTCACTTCTATATCTAACAGCTAGTAGACCTGATATAATGTTTTCCACTTGTCTTTGTGCTAGATTTCAAGCTGACCCTAGAGAGTCTCACATGATTGCTATTAAGAGAATTTTCAGGTATCTCAAGGGAACACCAAACCTTGGCATTTGGTACCCAAGAGATTCTGGCTTTGATCTAATTGGCTATTCAGATGCAGACTATGTAGGTTGCAGAATTGATAGGAAAAGTACTACAGGCTCCTGTCAATTTCTAGGGAACAGGCTTGTGTCATGGTTCAGTAAGAAACAGAACTCAGTCTCCACTTCTACAGCTGAAGCTGAGTACATTGCTGCTGGAAGTTGTTGTGCACAGATTCTTTGGATGAAAAATCAACTTATTGACTATGGTCTAAAAGTTGAGAAGATTCCAATTTTCTGTGACAACACTAGTGCTATTGCCATCACAGAGAATCCAGTGCAACATTCGAGAACCAAGCATATTGACATCAAATACCACTTCATTAGAGAGCATGTGATGAATGGTACAGTAGAAATGCACTTTGTGCCAAGTGAAATGCAGCTTGCAGATATCTTCACCAAGCCTCTTGATGAATCTTCATTCACAAGGTTGGTAGGTGAACTAGGTATGCTTAATTTTTCATAATTCCTAATGATATTTAATCATACTGTATTGCAGCTAGAAATGTGTTTTGATTTACTTGAGAATTAAAAACTCTCAGAAAATTTTTTAGCAGAAATTTTGTCTAAGGCAAAATTTGCTTATCAACGGATATCCTTTTATCCGTTGGTAGTATAAACACATTACTAGATTTTCGTATGTCAACGGATAACAGGTTGTCCACGTCATCGATGGATAAACTGTTTTCTCAACCGTCCATTCTTTATCCGTTGATATACATATTTTTTATATAGCTGTTGGTAAACGTGTATATTTAATCACGGTTGTACTTCTTTTCTTTTCATTTATTATCTGACAGTTACTTTTGTCCAATGGAGTAATTACTTTTAATTATTTCATTTTTAATTCTTGAAAAATATAAAAGGCTGTTTTGTGCTCTCACATCTCACTCTTATTCATTTTCAAGAATCTCATAAGTTAACTGCATTTTCTTCACTAAAACTTTCTCTGCAACAAAAGTTCAAACACTTCAATGGCGCCTATTGTTAAGATGATGTCTTCCACTGGGTTTACCTATGAGAAGAACAATTTCGCAGCCTTTGTTGATACAGTGAACGCTCCAGAAGCATATCACACCATGATGAATTTCGTGAAGAAATGCAAACTGTCATATGCTATGACTGCCACTACTCCTCTAATCCACGAGGTAATTGAAGAGGTGTGGGCATCTGCTGAGTACATTGGCACAGATGGTACACTTGCTTTTTCTTTAAAGGGTAAAAACTATGTAGTTAACTCTGATGTGATAACTGCTTGTTTAAAATTGCCTGAGAATAACTGTCTGGAAACACCCAGTAATGCTAAAATTGTTACCATGCTAAATTTCATAAACTATACCCTTAGTACTGAGAACTTAGGGAAAATTGTTAGGAAAGGTATGGTTAAAGAATGGAGTTATTTTTGTGATGCCTTCATTAAAACTTTTTCTGGCAAAATTAGTAATTTTGATGCTGTTACCAATTCCATGCTAGTTATGCTATGTATGCTCTTGAATGATAAGTTTTATAATTTTGGCTCACTGGTCATGTATGAGATAGCAGCTAAATTAGGTAAAAAGGAAACTAGGACCAAGAATATTTATTTTGCTAGATTTTTGATGCTCCTAGCACTGCTGTATCTGAGAATGAGCTATCCATTGCTAACCCGGATAGCAAGTTCAATTGTTTTGTTCAGGAGAAGAGAGTCTTAAGTGATTTGATTCGAATGAACCTAAATGCAGAAGTACAATTGGTATATCTACCAATTGTTCAGGTAACTGTTTCCAACCCTGAAACTCCTATCTCCAACCCCCAAATTTCTTTGCCTTCTAGTGTCACAATGGAGTCTGTGGCTGTGACCAAACAGGCTCCTACCAAAGTGACCAAATCCAAATTTCTAAAACCACAATAAAAAAGACAAACCTCATGTGTCTCTCAAAAGGCACCTGTTGCAAAAACTACCAAAACTCTTGAGGGGAGTGTGAAGGTGGTAGTGAGTGGTGAGGGACAGGGTGAACATCAAAGAAGCCCTAAGGATAAGGAAGGTGAGGCAGGTGCAACCAACATTTCAGTGTCTCAAAAGACTGTTAATGAACCTTCAAGCCAACTTCTAGTTGCATCCTCTCAACAGGGTGTGACTACTGATTTAATTTCCACTCCAGGAACACTGCACAAAAGGGCAAGAGACACAGATAGCTCTCACTCAAAAACCTATGGTAGAAGAGTCAAATCCAAAACCATTGGGGAATCACAGGGTGCACACACAGTACAGCAAACTGTACCTTCTCAAACTCAGTTTGATGTGACTTTAATAAATGTGGAGTCACAGCCCCTTGATCTTAACCTTCAAATCGATACACATTTTAATCCACCATCACCAACTCCATCTCTGGATGTGGATATGATATCTACATCAATTCCTGATTCTCCATCTTTAAAATTCTTGGAGAAGCCCCACTAAACAATTGGTGGTCATCATCTTTTAGATGATTTGTTGGGCCATCAATCTTCCATTCCTGAATTCACAACACTATCTGTGGCCTCTTCCTTAAAATCAATCACCACAGATTCAGTGTTGGTTTTCACTTCAACGGATACTCTTTTTCCTTCATCAACGGATATCCTCCATCCGTTGACAAGTGTTTCTCCATCAACGGATGTGTCTACAACTAATCATCCGTTGACAGCAATAACTACTACATCAACAGATACACTTTATTCGTTGACAACTCTCTCTACCACTGCAAAATGTGACATTCCCATGTCAACTATGGAGGAGTTTGTAGTAGTTGAAACACTTTTAGGAATGAGGGAAGGGAGTGAGAGGCTACCTTATGAGTAGACAAAAGGAGAGAAAAATAATGAGAGGCTGACCATTTCTTTCGGTCAGGCAAAAGGAGAGCAAGAGAGTTCCACCTTAGTAGGTGAAGGTGAGGGTGTGAGAGGTGTGAGCCAGGGGGAGCCCCTGATGCAAGAAAAGAGAGATGAGAGGAGAGAAGGGACTACAGGAGAAATAAGGCAGGAAGATTCAGCCATTGCTAGTGAGTTAATGGAGGTTAATGAAGCTTCTAAGGAGATGGAATTTCAACAAGAATATCAGTCAATCATTGACTCCATCTCTTTGGATCCTGAAACCTTTACTAATCCTGTTTCTGCCTATCAAGTCATGGCACAATAGGGCAATGTGGAGGCAGAGGAGGCAATGCACCTAGTGCACACCTCTCAATCTCTACAAAGAGCAAAGGAACCTTTGATAGCTCTGCCTTCAGATGCTGACAGTGAAGAGTTTGGCAATAATGACAGTGCTGACACCTCAAGTGATGAAGAAGTCAATATGGAAGACACTCCAGAATGGCTATTTTCTTCTACCACTATGGTTGGTGACTTCAATGTGGAGATTATGAAGCAATATCAATCTGCTATGGCTGAGCACCAGAATGCAGATCCACAGAGGAAGGCTGTCCTTCAGCAAATATTGGCCTCCCTCAAGCTTCACAAGATGCATATGGTTATTCAAAGAACCCAACATGAGGAGGTGCAAACTGCAATAAGGGAAATGAAAGTGGAACTAGATGCCAGGATTGAGGCACTAGCCCCTACTACCACTCAGAAGGTGCTGACTAGCAAATTATTGAAGGAAGATAGTCTGGCCAAATCAGTTCAGCATCTTTCCTCCAGAGTGGATAGTATGGAATCTCAAATGCAGATAGTAATTGCCAATCAAGCCAAACAGACTGAGCTACTGGAAAAGCTACTTGCAGCCTCATCTCCAACCCTTGATGCTAACAAAAAGGGGGAGAAAAAGGTTGTTGCAGCTAGTCAAATTATTCCAGCATCTAGTAGCAAGATAGCACAGAGTGAGGGGGAGCAACAGCCAATTATAGTGGTCAATCCAACAGAGTTCTCTATAGAGGCTTCCCCTGTGAAGAAGAAGAAAATGGATTTGCCTGAGGTTCAAAGTATATCAGAAATCTCAGATGGTGAAAGGTAAGCCAGAATAGAAGCCTTAGAAAAGATCAACAAGGAGGCAAATGAAAGAATTCTGAGGACAGAGAGGATGATCAATGAATCAATTGTATCAACTCTGTTCTCTACTCAGTCCTCAGCCTCAACAACATCAACTACAATTCTGAAGGTGCTCACTCCAGAAATTGTGGCTCCTATATTCTATGATGCTGAACCATCCTATGTCAAAGAATTTGAACCATACATAAGAACCAGGGCCTACTCTCCACCAAAGGCAAATGGGAAGAACAAGTTACAATTGGACTTTCCATTTCCCAAGGATGATGATGAGAAGCTTATGGGAAATACAATCAAAGAGTTCAAGGAAAAGACAAATAAGAGTGTAAGAGATTGGATGGCTGTGATAATAAGGAATGGAAAAGTGTTAAATATATCCAACAGCCATCCTAGATTTGTTGAAGCAAAAAGATAGGAAACCTCCAAACTTCTAAGGGAAGCTCATCCAAGTGAAGAAAATAAATACGAAAACTCAGAAGAGAAGCAAGCCAGACTAGCTCAGGAGTTAATGGATGAGGTAGAGGATGAAATGAGGGAACCTGAGGAAGTCCCCAAATCCAAAACTAAAAGGAGAGTGAAATCAAAGACAAAGAGGCCTGTCTCTCCAGAAATTGTAAGGAGAGAAACTGTTGGCTCATCACAACCCTTTTCTACACAAGTAATCGACCCAGCTGTGAACTTCCATGGTGATCCTATACTCCCTAAAGAGGAACCAATGAATCTTGACTCCATTGAGGTTCCTTCATTCTTACTGAAGCCTCAACAGAAGCCTAATCAGAAGAAAAGGATACCAAGGAAGCAACCTTCAAAGGAACTAATTCAGGTTGCTAGGGTACCTGCTATTGTCAAGCAGTCAATCTTGGAAAGCAAGGATGATTTTATCTATCAGGCAGATATTGAAGAATACTCTGGCATGAATCTGTATCTGGATGAATTGTCAGAAGTAAGATGAATTGACAAATATAAACATTTGCCTGAGAGATTGGTCTTTGTATACAAGGGAGGAAAGGAAAGGACATGGCCATTACAGAGGGTTCTTGGAGAAAACTATCTGATCTTAACCAAAGTGTTCTCTACAATCAAGAGATACACAGGGTTCTCCAGGATAACAAAAGGGGAGATACTGGACAGAATAGAACAGATAAGGAGAGAATGGAACTCACCATCAAGACTACCAAGGAAGATGAAGATCCCATACAATGGACAGAAAATTCATCTTCAACCCTTCTGGATGATGGAGTTCAGGGATGAAGATGGTAACAGGAGATTCTTCAGGTTAGAAGACCAACTATCAAAGGCTAGTTCTCAATACCTGAGATGGTTACAACAAAAGCTAAATCCAAAAGTTGTTGAAGAAGATGCCTTCTATAGGCAACTCCAAATGCAAATTGAGTCCAACTCTGCCAAAGAAGGAAAATCAAGAGTGATGCCAACCAGAGAGAAGAAACAGTATTAATATGCTCAGTCTAGAGGAGCACTTCTCTGTAAATTTCTCAAACTTGCTGTATTTTAATTTTTGTAGCTTAATACAATTTTTGCATAGTTCTATATATATTCTTAGGAATATTTTGTTATCATCAAGGTCCCAAATTTATGCTTTATTGCCATCAAGTATAAATTGGGGGAGATTGTTAGGAATATGTTGTACTTGATGATAACTTCACAATCAATCAAAATTGTATAAGTCAAGTTTTGTAACTGTCAACGGATGAGACATTATAACTCTATCCGTTGACAGGTAGCTCATCAACGGATGAGGTTTTCTAGCATACTGCAGTACCTCTATGCTATCAGTTGATAGTGTTTTTATTCAGAGTCATGTTGACCATCAATGGATAGGCAGAATAGGGTAGCCAATTGTAAATAAGCTATGCTATGTAATTCTGTCTAAGTGAAAGTGTATCAACGGATGAGAACAGGACTCTATCAACGGATACAACTCAAATCTACTCTATCAACGGATGCAGCTCAAACTACCATCAACGGATGACTGTGTACAACATCAACGGATAATCACTAACACTTTCTTCTATGCTAGCTGGGAATTAGCAGTTGATAAGGACATGTTTGACTGACAGATCACATGGGTTGATAGTAGGTATAAAAAGCAGTATGGCAGCCATACTTTGGAAACACAGAAGAAAGAAGCATTCCATTTACACAGTACATACAAGAAAGGTGCAGGGGACATATCTGTTCACAAGGACAACCTTTCGGCTATATGTGGATTTGGAGTGGAGTAGCAAGTCAACTTGAATTAGATTAATATTATCTTATTCATGTAGTACTTGTAAACTTGGGATATATAACCAAGTGTAGCAACTCTTTAGAAACTAAGAAAACAGACATATTTGCTTAGGGTTTCTTGAATATCCTTAGAAGCAAAGAGTTGTAAAAACAGAAGCTGTGTACATTTGTATCACAGAGTTTTCTTCGAATAAAAGTCTCAGGTGGTACATTTAACCACCTGATTTTTATGTGTTTGTGAATCATTCCTTATTCAGCAATTATCTCCTTATAGATTTCTGTGGTTTTTATAAAAAATTTATAATTATCAAGAATTGTATTCAACCCCCCCTTCTACAATTATACAAGTGTGTAATTTGGGAATAACACATACAACTACAACACGTAAACATTTAGCACGTAGTCGCATAAATAAAATATAATTCGAATACTATTCCAAATTCCAAACTAGTAGTATATATATTATACTCGAGAAATGTGCCAATAGGATTTTTAGAAAATTTATGGTTTTAGAAAATTTTGACTTGTATGGGTGTCCTCTTATATTCTTATTCACCCATACACACATTCTTGTTTTTTTTCTAGCTTGCATTGTCATGCTTTACTAACACTATGTAAAATGTAGTTTTGCATACTCAAGTTACAACTTACAAGGATGTGTTTCAGTGTGTGGATTCCATAAAGCAATTCCCATTGCCTCTTCCTGCACCCCATCTCCATACCAAAATAAACCTGCTGGAAAATTGAGACCAAGACACCGAAAAATTATATTCCTTATGAATCTTCAATCCCATAAAAACTCAAGAATGAAACAAGACAAGTCACGAGAATGACTTCAAAAACAACCTTAGTTGCAAAAGCCACTGCCTTATGACCTTAATTTGCTTTGCTTGTACTTTAATATTGCTAGTGCTACTACAGAGCACAAGGCTTCTTCCTCCAAGTTGAGATACTCTATAATCTGATGTGTGGACTATAAAACCATAAGATAATCGTATACAAAAAAAGTTGGGACTAGATGTCTATTTAACTTTTTCTTGTAGTGACTAGAGGATGTGAACACTTACAAGTGCCTTCTATTTAGGTGATGAGCGACAATAAATAACTGAGGCATATGCAACTGCAAGATCTAAAAACATTTTCTTCAGGTCTTCTTCCAGAGCGTACACAAGTGATTTGCCATCAATGATCATAGCAAATGCCTCATTACCTGATGAGGCAATTAAATCCTTTCCTTCACTAATCTGCTGGTGGATACTTTTCTATAAGGCCTAAAAAGAGGACATGTTCATCAATATCACATTATTATATTTCCATAAAAGGAGATAAAAGTTATTCAAAACAAAATTCTTGAAAAACTAAAAGCCTATGAAGATTAATAACATCAAACTCTTCTTCTTTACAAATCCCGGGTCACTTTGTCTATTTGAACAATTAACTTGATCTTTATTCTAAATTGTTCCATGTAATACAGTGTGTATATGAATTATACCTCAGCAATTGTACCCTTTTCTCCCACTTTCTCTATTTGTTTAATCTCTGGTGTCTCCAAGGTAATAATTACTTGCTTCATTCCTTGTCTAAGTAGACTTCAAGCAAACCTGAAGAACGCATATTTATAAATTAGAGTAATATGGAAATATGGCAATGCATATTTATAAATTATAAATATTTGTAATTAATGTCTTAATTGCATACCTTGTGCCTGGGAGAATGGCATTTTTAGTGCTTATATCTGTGTGCATATCCCCATTTGCAGGGGGTCCAACAGGATTTCCAAGCACCACAGCACCATCGAAAGCTGCTTCAGAATTTGGTTGTGCCGTTCTTTCATCAACAAACCCATATCTCCCAGCCTGTACATTTGATGCAGCAACTGCTGTTGCATGTGAGGCTGCACTTGTGGTTTCAGCTGCATCCAGATCTTCTGCGACTAACAGGTCATCTAGCAATACGCCTATGGGAAAAGACAACTTATTTCTTAGTGTAAGCCAAAGAGATGTAAACCAATTTCATGTAATAATAGCTGGTGCCTGGTAGTGAACAACTGTTATACAAAAAGGAAAGGTAGGAAAACCAGCTAAACATTTATTAAAAATTATAAAAATTCTAGAGAGAGCTTGTAACCCAAACAGATATCCACCCTTTATTGATAGTGCGCATTTCTAATATATTGAAATATAATATTTGTCAAAAAAGAAGATTTTTTGACTGAGAAGCATTGCAATAAGTTCAAGCAGGCACAAGGGAGCTTGTTGGGTATGAAGTTATTGAGTGATCCATATTACATATATGAATCTATAAGATACGAATTTATAAGCTACATATTTATACAAATCTCAAACTCTATGTTTACATCAAATTATGTACGATACATGAAGACTTTGCTTTTCATAATCTTTATTGAGTGTTCAGTGATTTGTTTTAACTGTTTAAACTAGAGCAATATTTAATAATTTTTGGAGCAGGTCACCAATGATACTAATTAGTAGTTTCGCAAAAATTCACAAAAGACGAACAAGAGTGAGGTTTTCAGGCTTTCAACAATGTTAAATATGAGCATTCTATGGTGTGTGCTTGTTTGGCCTGACCAGAAAATATTTTCTGTTATTAAGGCTTACGGAAGTTGCTGCAGGGTCTTTATCTAAGCACAGAATGCAGATAGGCGGCACCAGTTTGTGTTTGACACTTATCCAAATCTATAATTTATTACTTGTCCTAACTCATGGTTTCTGTTTATGTCTAATCTGTATCATTGGTAATTTTGTATTACCTTATACTTTCACGACCTGATTCATAGATTCGTATATTAATATTCGATCTGTTTCTCCTTAATAAAAGTACATCTATAATAAGAGTACATCTATAATTCTCCTTAAATTCATATCTTGACCTTGAAGTTTCTGAAAGCCAATGCACCATGTTGTAGCTCCACCCTGCACAATAAATAAGCAACTATTTTTCAATATCCTGAATATACACAATGGATTCTAACATAAAATAATCAATAAGTGCTAGTAGTCTATATAAGATTCTAAGTAATAGCACAATGTTAATTTAACAAATATAGAAGGATATTATACCACATCCAAGTTCCAACCAATACCAACCACAGTTCAAAAATACTTACTCATGTTAGCAGTGGCAATTATTATAGGAATACGACAGATAAACTTACTACTGAATTTTGCTCCAAAAGGTAGTCCTCGGGTTTTAGAAATATTGATGCACCACCAACAAAGTTTAAAGTAACAGCGGGAAATATTTGGGAGACTGAATTTACAAGTTTTATATATCCTTATTAGTAATAAACCCAACTCAACTAAGCTGAGAAATTACAACAATTACAGCTGATCGCTACTTCTATAAATCTATGTATGCGTACCTGAAGAACTTTTTTTCCCTGATAGATAGAAGTAAAAATATTTAAAATCTCAAACTACTGATACAACTTACAAGTAAACTCTAAGCCATAAGCATGATTATTGGTCACATTACAACCTTTAATCACATATAACAACTAACCACTAGAACCCATGAATTCTTTACCAAGAAACTACAATTATAGTGAAGCAGCTTACCATAAGTAACTGTAGCTTCTGTGGGGAATGGGGATGAATAGAAGCAAGCATATAATGACTTTGCCTCAAAATCTCATACGGGTCATCTTCATTATCCTTGATACCCATGTGCACTACATACAGGTACATATATACATAAATTACAGATAATATAATTAATACACATACATATATACATAAATTACATATAAATTAAATTAACCCCAAATTAAAACTTAGGGTTTCAATTTTAAACCCCCAATTTGTAATAAAATCGAATTAATCGAACTTGTAAGTTTGAACATATCAAACTTAGGCTTACCCACTGACAAATCAAAATAATTCCAGCTTTGAACCTTCGAGCTTTGAACTTCGAACAAATCGATTTCGATTTAAGTGTGAGAGAGAGTTCCGGGGGTTCGATTATGAGAGAGAGAGAGAGAGAGAGCTCTTCGGGGGTTCGAGTGTGAAAGAGATAGAGCAGAGGTGAGTGGTGGAGGTGAGTTGTGGTGGTGAGAGACGAGAGAAATGAGAGTGAGAGTCGAGAGAGAGAGTGGTTCGGTCGAGAGAGAGAGTTTAGTTTTTTAGTTTTTTATTTTAGTTTATTTAGTTTTGTCTGAAAAGCTGGGGGGAAATAATTGGTAAGGGGGAGAATATTTGGTTAAAGGGGGGGGGGGAATTTTGACTTAGGGGAAAATTTTCGCTAACGGGGAAACAAAAAACAAGGGCGCGCATTTTCATTTTTTAAAGATTGACTTTAGACATCGGTTTTAAAAACAGTGATGTTTATGAAAAGTAAAGACATCAGTTTAATGCGGGATGATGTTATTACATCTTTTAACATCAGTGGCCTTTACGACCGATGTCTAAAGTGTGATGTCTATTGACTGTTTTTTTGTAGTGTCTGTTGATGATGTTATTAGGCCCCGATCTGGAGCTAAGTTTGAGTCCAACCAGTCTTTTAACAAGCCTAGCTATTATTCTACCCATCATTTAGATCTTGATAGGTTGTCCCAATATATTTCTTTTTCCGGTGGTTATAATGCTTTTGCTCCTGGCGTTGATGACCGGATGTGGAAGCCTCCTCGTCCTGGTTGCCACGCATCCCTGACGTGTATTTTGAGTACGGTCTTAGGTTGCCTTTGCACCCATTTTTTCCTTTTGTCCTTGATACTCTTGGTTGTGGTTTGAGTCAGCTAGTACCGAACGCGGTGCTCCAGATTAATGGAATTATCGCGAGGTGTCACGAGCTGTAGAAATTTCTAACCCTTGACTTGTTTCTTTCCATTTTCCGCATTAAAAGTAACGGAGTCCAGTTCTATGTTAATAAAAAAGAAGGTTGTAAGAGGTTGGTTGAGGCCCCAGTGTCTAATTGTGGGTGGCATAGGATGTGGGCCTGGTATGAAGGACATGAGCTAGGGGCTATTGGACCATGACAGGTTCTTTCCACGGACCGTGTGAAGTCTGTGAACCAGTTTGGGTCTATGACCTCCGTGGATCTACAGGATTTCCTTGGTTATGCCATTAAATACCAGCCTGATAACTTTATAGATACAAAATTTTTAAATGATCATTGTTGTAAGCTACAAGTAGTCTTGTCTTTGTGTGCTTTTCTTTCCTTTTCTATATGTGTATTCGTATGCTCCTCTATGTGCTTTAATGTTTTGATTGTTCTTCTCTTCCTTTGCAGTGATTGGGGAAGAACTGCTTGCGTTAGTGAACGTATTTGCAAACATGCCCACTGATGAATTTCTAGCCCGTCTTGTTAAGAGCAAAGCTGTGGGGGCTTCGATTGTGGTACTCAGCCTTGGGATTGAAAGTGGGCCTGAGGTAGTTTCTAAGAATTTTGCACTTCAATCTGGCATAGTTGATGTTGATGTCTCTGATTCCACCGTTGTGAAAGATCGAGAAAAGAAGAGGCATCATGATTGGCACTCCTCTCAGAGCCACTAATCTAAGAAGTTGAAAGGGCCGTTGAGCTGTCCGAGCTCTGATAAGTTGGATTTGTGTTCGGAAGATGTTGTGGGATCTTTTCCCACAGTTAAGGTTAATGTGGAAGCTGCTGGAGTGGAGTAGCTTTGTTGATAAGGTATATTTTTCTTCTTCTTGTTTTGCTTCGCTTTTCTTAGACCTGGATCTGAAGTGTTTGTGCTTATATACTTCCTGTCACTCGTCACGTCATAAATATACATGATTCTAACGCTCTTAACCCACGTATCTCTAAAATAAATTTTAAACATTTTTCTACAAAAAATATTACTAAAACAAAGAACAAATTATAATTATTCAAAAAAATGGTCAAACAATGTTAAAAAATATTATTGATACATTTGTAATCACGAATATTAAAGTTAATATTTTAAAAAAATATAAAATAAATATATTTAGCAAAAAGATGATTAAAGATAGATATTAATTGAGATATATATTAATATATGTATTATCAATATAAATAAAAAATTGTGACTAAATATTAATAAAAGAAAATAGCATCATATATGTATATGAAAATCATAAAATATCAAAAAGTCTTCTAAGTCTAAAAAAAATTATGATCAACTAATAATGAAAAAAGTGATAACTAAAATAGATATGGTATGATCGATGTTTTCTTCTAAATAAATAAATTGTATAATTACAACTAATATTAGCATCAATAAAATTGTATTTACAAATTTTGAATATAATATGTATGAATTAACGCACATAAATTTTTTTAGGAAAAGAAAAGGATATAAATAAAATAAAAGTATTTAAGTAAACTTATGATAATTAAAATTTGAAACATTTAAAATTAATTTATAAATACTAGAAATATAGACGAAAAATTATTCATTAAACCAAATTACAAATTAACAAGTCTGACATTTTTGTGTCGAAACTTTAAATTTTGGAAAAAACTCATCAATAAATTGTTTGATATGATACAAACAAATATTAAATTGAAATTATCAAACTAAAATTTGGAAGAATAAAAAATTATTTAATATATTTTCACAAAAAATTAGTGATTGTTTATATTTGAAAAAAAGGAACATGTTGTTAGACAATCTGTAAAAACAGTACAGAATACCAATGATAATAGTAGTCGTGCGTGTGAGTAACAGAATAATAAAAATAAATAAAAAGGAGGTAGAAACGAAAAATCAGAGTCCAGTGCGTGACTGTCTCCTTAAAACGTATTAGCCTTTACCGGATTGCAGTGATATTATAGAAGCATCACTCTCAGCGAGTTTGAGACAAGTAAGAATATCACCAAAGGTAGAGAAGAGGCTGTTTATGAGATAAGGATGTGTGTCGAGTGAATAACCCTAACACTCTAGACGAGTATTTATAAGCTAAGAAAACTTGTGCGCTACACAATTACCCTAATTAATTAGTTGCGCAAATCAATTAAGTCGGTGACAAAAAGTTTGTTATAAAAAAGGAATTGATTTTACATTAATTAATTCCAAATTCGAATTAACTTAACCAGATTTTAAGCCTGAAGGCTTGCGAGGCCACGAATTATTCCTCGAAATCCCATGATTTGCACCCATATGCACACACGTAAATGATAGAGCAACACACAGCTAACACATTTGGACATTACATAAGTGTCTTGTTATATAAACATATAAAAGGCTCTTTACCATTTCAATGTGGAACTTTAAGGTTCTACCCCATTTTCCACTTCCAAGTGAGTAATTTTGAATAATCATAACTCATCCATCCCTTAGTCGTTTGGAATGTTTGAACATGTATTGGAAAGCTCTCACGGAAGAGAACACTCTTCAAACACAACTTGTTGCAAATACACACACAAAACACATTCAAATCGGAGTTTAAAATGACTCGACAATATGGTCATCTGGATCTAAAACCCACATTTTCCAACACATGTATCATTCCAAAAGTACAAGATAAAATGAACCATATATAGGAAGATATATAATTTCAACTTTGGTTATTATTAAAAAAATTGAAATTAAAATAACATGTTTTTCTCATAAAAATAAAAAATATTGAAAGTTAAATATTATCAAAAAAGAATATATAAAATATTATAAAACAATCCTTACTAGGATTGATTATTCGGTTATAACCAAACCGAATTACCGAATACCTAAATAACCTAAATATCGAATAAGACCAAATATTATAACCGAATAAGGAACCGAAATATTTCGGTTCGGTAACCGAACAGAAATATTTATTTCAGTTCGGTAACCGAACAGAAATATTTATTTCGGCTATTTCGGTTATTTTACGAAATAACCGAATTATATATATTTATATATTTTATTTTACATATTAAATATAAAAATATAAATGTTATTATTTTCCATATAAAAAATTATTATTTTACATATAAAAGATTATTATTTTTCATATAAAAAATTATTATATTAATTGTCTCGCCTAATGGGATTGCATTCGTCCATTAAAAATCTTCTTGTTAATAAAAGTATAAGGGAGAGCATCTCCAAGAGTCTCTTAGCTCACTCCTAAATATATTATAAACAATTAAGCTCTTAGAGCATCTCCAAGAGACTCTCTATTCAAGCTCTTAACTCAAAAAATGAGGAGAGCGAATGAAAATGTTGCTCCAAGAGACTCTTAGTGGCTCTTAAAAACACTAAGAGCCTCTTATCTCTCCTCATTTCTAAGAGCCACTAGTAGCTCTTAAGTTGTATTTTAATAATAAAATATATATTTCCACCAATTCTTGCACAACTTTTGGTTATAGTGGGGTTAATTTATGAATAAATTATAAATAAAGAGCTAATATAAAGAGGATTGTTGGAGTTTGACACATAAACCAATGTAATAACTTGCCATTTATTTATATTATTTTGAAGAGTGAATGTAGGAGTCTCTTGGAGATGCTCTTAGCAAGTTATTACATTGATTTCTATTTTATTAATAAAATATTAAGTGAGCATCTCCAGTAGACTCTTAAATAAGCTCTTAAGTCCAAAAAAAAAGAGGATGGAGAAAAAATGAGCTCCAAGAGACTCTTAAAAAATTTAAGAGCCTCTTGTCTCTTCTCAATTTTAAGAGCTACTAAATGGCTCTTAACTATTTTTTATCAATAAATAATTCACTTGCATATGTTTGGATTTAATTGCATGTCATAGTTAGGTTTGAAATATTAATAAAATATAAGTTAGGAGTCAAGATAAGGAGCATTGTTGGAGTTGACACGAAAATCTATGTACTAACTTATTAAGAGCCATATAATTTATATTATATTTAAGAGCCAACTAAGAAATTGTTGGAGATGCTCTAAGAGCTACTAGTTGCTTCTAAAATAAAGGAGAAAAGAAGTTCTTAACTTTTTAAAGAACCTTTAAAAGTCTCTTGGAACTTGATTTTTATTCTCTCTTCACATTTTTTAAGTTAAGAATTATAATAAAGAGCGTATTTGAGATGCTTTGAGCAGCGGGTAAGCTCTGCAGCCACCAACTGCATGACAGAATTATTGATAAGATTTTGGATGATAGTAGTAGGTAGAGGTCATTTCGACATTTCCTACGTGTGTGAAGAAAGTTGCACAGAATTGAGAGAGTCACTTCACTTTCTTAAAATTTTAAATTAAAAGTGCAAGTTCATCCGCAAGAACTTTTCGAATTTTATACGTAGGACCTTAGTTTTTCTTAAATTTAAATGAAAAGTAAAAGAGAACGAGAAGTTATCAATGAACTTGGTAAAGTAATAACAAGACTAAATTTATCGAATTTGTGGAATTAATATAGCCCATGTACGTTTATATGGATCAAGAATATAAAGACATATTTTTCTTCGAATTAATCCTAAGGTGGTATTGAAAATAAAAAAAATAATCATTTATTGGTAAAATAATTGTACTATTGCAGTTGAGTGGTCACTGCAACACCAAAAGTACTAGCTACTACTCCGTATTAGGTAATAGAATATATATAACATGTCATGTCGAATTAGTTTCATGGATTCCTTCGAACTGAAGCGAACAGATAAAATAAATCGACCAAACTTACATTACATATTTACATGAATGTGTGTGATATTTAGGTATGGGTCCCGATCCAGTGCAAACGGTTGCTGAACGTATGCTAATTCCACCGTACCGCGGAAACTTTCCGCGGTACGTGTACAATACTGTTTTTGATGTGAAAACAGGGGGACATTTTTTGCGGTACGTGTCCTGCGGTACGTGCCCCGTACTGCGGAAACTTTCCGCGGTACGGTGGGATTTTTTTTTAAATCCCAACCGTTGGATCAACGATACAACGGCTAGGAAACCGTATGCTCAGTAACAATAGTTTGCAGACGTCTGCAATTGACCGGCCACCTTTAGGTATTACAAGTTACAACTACGTAGAAAAGATTGATCTTTGAGAAGAAATTTCAATTTCAAGCTACCAAATTGTTTTACAAATTCGAAGTTAGTATTAACAGATATAAGCATAAGTATCTCTTCTAATCTAACTTAATTATACATGTAACTATCACGCTATCAATGCATCTTTGTTTTGTCAAAGCCTACAAACCAATGACTCCGAATTTTCACATTCACATTACGTGTTTATACTTTCAAATTTTCTAAAATTCAATTAGTTTTGATAAATGTAAGTATAGAACTTATAAAACTAACAAAATTGATCTAAACAGATCAATCGGCTAATACTTGAACTTAATGTGAATCCATTTGTAGAGTATTATTCTCCGATTTTATCTCCTTGATTGTTAGAACTATCGGATCGAATTTCGGATATTCACCTATTCCTGTCACCCCGGCTCAAATGTACAATAGCAAATCCAGGTACCTTTTCTGAGCGGCAAGTTGAGTAAGTACTTATTACTTTGTCAATGTCCAGTTTTCCGTGTTTCAGATGAGAAAAGGAGTAGTACTACTATCATGCGAAAAAACTAAACCACACAAAAGTAATTAAGATGAGCCGGAGTTTTCAAAGATGTCTATTAGTTTGATTTTTATTGGTGGCCTAATTTGGGCGTTGTTGAGTTGTAGAGTGACTTCCGAAACTCCTTTGGAAATTAATCAACTTCTCTTTCGAATTAGCACCACCAATAATTTCTTTCTTAGTTAAGGAGCATCTTCTACATTCTAGAAAAGAATGTTTGGTCTTTTTTATCGTGCAGAAGTCATTCCTACAAATTTAACCTTTACTTTTTACTGTTTTTTATCAAATTCAATTATTAACAATTTCTACCATTCAATTGTTAAAATTAAAAACTTTCAAAACATAGTAAACTTTTAATATTTTAAAAACTCAAATGAACCTATTATTTCTCACTCATTTCTGGTAAGTGGTAACAACTTCTGGCCATCTGGGTGTTAAATATATTTTCTTTTACGTAAATAAAAGACATGTATTTTCAATGAGCAAAATGAACGAAAAAAATCATAAACCAACTACAAAAGCGAGAGGTGGGGCTAGTGTAGTAGAGTGTGCAACCCACCGGGGAGTTGGTGAACCAAAAGCTATTACAAATAGACCCGCCATACCAGTATATCTTATTGCATTTCCAATACATTCTGATAATTGTTTTGGTCAGACACTCACACTTGACAACCCCCCTCAATCATTTGCAACCAAAAATGACTACAACTGAGCTAATCCCACCAACAATCCAAGTTGATGAAGAAGAAGAAGAAGCATGCATGTTCGCCATGCAATTAGCAAGTGCTTCTGTACTACCTATGGTTCTCAAATCAGCCATTGAGCTTGACCTTCTGGAGTCCATAGCTAAAGCTGGTCCAGGCGCCTATGTTTCGCCTTCTGAGCTTGCGGCTAAGCTCCCATCCAGCCAGCCTGACACACCCGTCATGCTTGATCGCATCCTCAGGCTCTTGGCTAGCTACTCTGTCCTCAAATGTAAAGTTCAAGACCTTCCTCAGGGTGGGGTGGAGCGGCTCTATGCCTTGGCCCCTGTTTGCAAGTTCTTGACCAAGAACTCTGATGGTGTGTCTATGGCACCACTTCTGCTCATGAACCAAGATAAGATCCTTATGGAAAGCTGGTAATTTTCTTTAATTTATATAATTTTGTTCCTTTTTTTCTGTTTTCATTTTCAACATTGGAATAGGATCATTAATTGACTTAAGCCATGGTGCCACAAATGATTGCTCCATTTGCATGCCTGCCAATATGTGTAATGCATGTGTCCACTTTTTGTCCATTCCTTCTTTATCCATACGTTTTATTGCATCGAAACTCCTAAACCCAATCATAAAAATCATAAATATTCATGAATTCGTTGAGTCCTTGCATAGATACAAGTCAGGTAACTATGGTGACACTTTGTATTCCTGAGCTGAGGTTAATCTTTTAGAGCATTCACATCCCATCCCCTATCCCCAAATATTTAGGGAAATATTTAGCTTTTATGCAAAAAATGGCTTCCATCCCATTCCCCATTTTAGGGATTAATTTTGGGGACAAGTTTTGAATCCCCATATTTGGGGATTACTATTTTGAACCCCAAATCATCTCTCTCCTCTTTTAAATATATTTAATTGTAGTGGGTGAGTTTTGATAGTTTAAATTTTAGTGAAAGAGAGAGAAAGAAGTAATATAAAAAGGAATGTAGGGATATGAGGATGGAAAATGGGGAATGGGATGTAGAACATTTTTGATAATTTTGGGAATTTACTATTTTTATTTGAGGATTTACTATTTTTAGTAAGGTTTTGGGGATGGGGATGGGAAATGGGATGTGAATGCTCTTACACGAGCTAGATATAAATTTTCTCGATAGAGACATCCCTAGCGTTTAAAAGGATGCTAATCTCGGTACGCAAGTGCTCTTAACACGATTCCCTCTGTCTTTTTTTTTTTTTACAAATAATTTTGCATTTAGTGCCTGTTTGGCAAAACTTATCTTATCGATTTATGAACTTATTTTCGGATAAAAATTTTATATTTTGATAATTTTTTTATACAAATATTTAATATATATTTGAAATTCAATAAATTTCAAAAATAAGTTGAAAAATAAGTTGGAAACTCCTAAACTCAATCATAAAAATCATTTGATTTTTATATGTTAAGAGGCGAGTGGACAAACCACCTCACCTACCGCACTAGTAATTCAGTTTTTTGTCGGACCTTTCAAAAAGAAGTTTATCTTGTCAGAAAACCAAATTTCTGGCTTCTTGTATACTACGGAGTATAATTCAAATAAATTTGGCCTGTGGATTTTAAACAAGATATGATACATTATACTGTAACAGATTGATTAGGTGATTCCCTCGGTCCACATATATTTAGATTAAATTGAAATGAAATATAACTAAACGCTTAATCTAGTTCGAATCATTGGGGGATCAAATTGGCAATTAGGCCGATCCGGAATTTGAATTTTGAAGGACCGGAGCTAGATTATTATTGATAGGGGCCTCGAAAATAGCCTTCGATTTTCTGAAATCTAACCATGACACGGAAAAAAAACTATTGAGTTTTGGAATTTAGTCGGGCATGGAGTTGAGGACATCAACTCCAGGCCCAATTTTAATTAGGCTGATCTAGATCTGGTATGTGCAGTAGTGAAAACCTAGTCTTGATTCTACTAGCTAGATAGGAGTATAGGATCATAACAGAAGAGTAGAGAAAATTGTTTGGGAAGTGTCAATGGGAGCTAGCTTACCTTACAAAACTACTTGTTACCTGATATAGGTACCACTTGAAAGATGCAGTACTCGATGGAGGAATACCTTTTAACAAGGCATATGGAATGACAGCATTTGAGTACCATGGAAAAGACCCCAGATTCAACAAAGTCTTCAACCTGGGAATGTCTAACCATTCCACTATTACTATGAAGAAAATCCTCCAAACTTACAATGGTTTTGCCGGTCTCAAAACTGTGGTGGATGTTGGGGGAGGCACCGGAGCAACCCTTAATATGATTATCTCTAAATACCCTAGTATCAAAGGGATTAACTTTGATCTACCCCATGTTGTGGAAGATGCTCCATCTTATCCTGGTACGTACATTCCAAAAATGGTGAACTCATGTCGATTTTGGTTGCAATTAGTTGATTCAGGTTTCAGATTTCTATATATAATTATATAATTGACTGATCACTATGTCTAGATTTAAATGAGGGTCCTTAAGTAGTCTTTGTTGTAATTTTTTGTTGGCTTAATTGAATATGCAGGTGTGGAGCACGTTGGAGGTGACATGTTTGTTAGCGTACCGGAAGGGGATGCTATTTTTATGAAGGTACGGTAGTTTTTATCCATGTCTTTTGAACCTACACACGGTAAATTAGTCACATCGCGATGACGTGAATCTGCAAGTCCAAATTTTGAAGTTGATTCTGGAGATAGTAATTAAACTTTTTGTTTTTAAGCAGCATTGTATCCTAATGAATGTACATGTTAACTAGAGTAAATAATATACTCTGCAGTGGATATGTCACGATTGGAGCGATGCACATTGTCTGTCGTTCTTGAAGAATTGCTACAAAGCACTTCCGCAGAATGGAAAGGTGATACTCGCAGAATGCATTCTTCCAGAGGCGCCAGACTCTAAGCTTACAACCAAGAATGTCATTCATATTGATGTCATAATGTTGGCACATAATCCCGGTGGAAAAGAAAGAACTGAGAAAGAATTTGAGGCATTGGGAAAAATGGCCGGGTTCAAAAGCTTTAACAAGGTCTGTTGTGCTCATAATACTTGGATTATGGAATTTCTTAAATAGAAGATTGATCCCTCCAGTCTATGAACTTGGGTTTGGCATCTGGTTTATATCATGCTCGGTTTTGTGGTCACTTAATTGCTGAGAAATATGCGAAATAAAGAATTAATGGAATTATAGTAAGTAATATAATGGTGCTGGTGTTGTGGGTATTTTGTTTTTCACTCTTCTTCTACACGAGGTTGTAACTATTCATCATTGTATCCTTTTCTGCGAGTTAAAATAAAATGTTATCTAGCAAAAAAAGGGGCAGTCATGAGCCTCTACCTCGACTTGCAAACATCGAAGGTTGTGTTGAATTTCAAGAGTAGGGAAAATGGTTTTATTATGCAAAAAAAAAAAGTTTTAATTGGTGTAAGGTTTTTTAGATAATGGAACATTTTGAAATTTTTGATGATTACAAATAGAGAATACGGAATTTGAGAGCTGAGATTCCTGTTTTTGTTTTAGCTGCAACTCACTTTGTTCACTAGTAAAAATACAATCGAAAAAGAAAGTTTTTCCAGCAAAAAAACTGTCATCGGTACTATTTATAGATGTACAAAATAATGTGTTATGAGTCTTATGACAGAACATTGTTTCTACAGAAGAATAAAGTAAATTCTGCTACATAACTTTAAATTCTTTATAGTGTTAAAAATAGAAAAAAAATGGATCGGAGGATGAGTTGAGGTAACTGAGATTATAGTAGGATCATTTTGCCCGCGCTATGCGCGTGCTATTGTTTATTACATTTAAATAAATGAAATTTGTGTTAATTTCTTTTTTTAAAAAATAATAAAATCTCGTATTAGAACGAAGATAATTGGTAAATGTTGTAATTAAGGTGTTATGTTTTTTTTTTATTTTGCGTTGTGAAAAGTTAACTCATGCCATCGAGTTTTATAAATTTATTTTCATAATCATATTTATCTGATATTTATTAGTTTCATTCATAATTGTATCATATATGTTCTTTAATAATTAATAATATTTACATAATTTGCTTCATATAATTGAATAGATAAGCATGTTAAATTGAAATTGTATCAAATTTCCACAACTTTAATTGGATATTTAAATTAAATATCATTATTTACAGAAATTATATAAAATTATTTGTACTTTACAATAATCACAATTATACGCTTGAATAATAGCAACATCTCTAAGACTTCCACATGCTATTGTTCAATGAAGATCATCTATTGTTAACATTTTACTGCATAATTGAGGAATCTTTTTGACGTTAAAGTGCATCCCAGATAATGTTGTTTGACGCCAACTTCGGAATAAACGGATTAAAGCTTTCAAATGATCAAATTTTGTATCATCTTCTACAATCTCAAGCAAATGATCTATGAGTATAAATCTTTTCTCATCTTTGAAAAGTAAAACACAAACATAATAAAAGATTGCTGAAAATAAATGCTCATGTTCTATGGCATTATGGATTAGGATTGTCAAGTTTTCATCAAGGTTGTGAAGATATCCGATAATATCATGGCAGCACTTGATGAATACTCCATGCGGATTGTTGAATGCTGCAACCATATCCATGAATGGTCTAAAATTCTGGTGGTATACTGCTTCTGGCATATATTGTAAAAGATTTACTTTTGATAGGATGTGTGTATTGTACTCCAAACTCTCACCTTCTGTAACTATTCGATGCAAAATGAGAAAAGTCGAAAAATCAACTTTAGAGAATAATATGGCTAGAACTTCTGCAGGAAACATTTTCAACAAAGACATTGTGCTAAATATTTGGACTAAATCTGAATAGAAGGTTTTGATACTGGAAGGAGTGCAGATACAGTAGCTTTTATAGTGCTATAAAGTGAATTGCTAAGAACATCGTGCATTTATAGCTAGTTTACATTAATTGGAGAATTTGAAGTGAAAGGTCAAATATTATGTCAATATGAAGTACTACGTATTTGATTTCGAACTGAGTCATATGACAGTTAATTGTGTACACATTTACATTGATATCTGAACAGACACAGCTATACAAGCTAGAGAACGAAGAGATAGTCACACAAATGTGGTTTATCTTAAATTTAGTCCAAGACTGATTGTTTCCCATTCTTGTAATCTTTAAGAATACAAAAACAGAGCTATAACTTATATATATATATATAGGCAAATGATCAAAAGAGAACTCTTTTTTTGAAGAAAACTAAGGTACTAATCCTAACCATTGGATGTAATATAATCAATGGCCCCGCCAGGGGCACCCACACACTAATATATATATAGGCCTTTGCTCCATACAGAACACTCTTATATACTCCCTCTGTCCCTCTCATTTCTTTACATAAAAAACTGCGTATCTGACACGCATTTTAAGGTGCATTTCAAGGATAGTTCTATAACTTATTTTTGATATTTTCTTTTTTTGTATAAAAATAGGATTGTTCTATTTTTATACAAAAAAAGAAAATATCAAAAATAAGTCATAGAACTATCCTTAAAATGCACCTTAAAATCCGTGTCGGAAACTGGTCCGCAAACGTAAACTATTGAGAGGGACGGAGGGAGTAACAAACAACAAAGAACACCTTATATCTATTAGATCCTTTGGCCCCGCCAGGGGCACCCAATACAAAAAGTTATTATTTTTTTACCCTCTATCAAGCCAGCAAAAAAAAATAAAACTAAAACTAAAATTTTTTTTTTACTGTTCATGATGACGTCACTGATGACGTCATCATTATGAACAGTAACTTTTTAATTTTTTTTTGTTTTTTTTTTGAGATGATGGATGGATAGAGGGTAAAAAAAATAAGAACTTTTTGTATTGGGTGACCCCGCCAGGGGCTATGGATCTATTAGATATGAGGTGTTCTTTATTGTTTGTTATATAAGGTGTTTGCTATGGAGTCCAACCCTATATATATATATATATATATATATATATATATATATATATATATATATATATATCATGACTGAGAGTTTTCATAAAAATGCTTGCTTTACAAATGATAACAACATAGAATTGACTTACCATTTACACATTTCATATAATATAATTTGGATTGTACAATTTTTACATTTACTATAATCTTGAAGATAATCTATACCTTTTGTTGATTCTTTAACACGATAATGAAGATCGTTTTCTTTGTTCCTTTTTTTGCATAATTGAGGAACTTTTAGAAAATTGAAGTGACTTCCGGACAATGTTTGATAACGCCATCTTTGTAGAAGATCTATTATTTCAATCATCTCTTCAAATTTTTTATCATCTTGTATGATATCACTCAAACCGTTGATCATTTCTTTTCTGTTGGCGTGGTTGAAAAGAATGTTACATACGTAATATAAAAAGCTCGATGGAAAATGTCCAAGCTCTGTCCCATTGCTTTGAAGAACTGGTAGTTCTTGATTGATATTATGATCATCTCGCAAGATTGAGTAGGTACATTTGATGAAAACTGCCTGAGCATTACCAAGAGCTGCTGCCATTTGTATAAATGATCGAAAGTTTGGGTGGTACACAGCTTCGGGAAAGTATTTGAAAAGATTTACATGAGATATCAATTTTCTATTATATTCCAGACTTTCATCCTCTGCAACCATACAATGCAATACTAAAAAATTGAAAAAATCAACCTTTGAGAACAACACTCCGAGAACTTCTATAGGCAACATTTTCAACAAAGACATGTTTTTCAAAAATTGGAATAGACAATTTCTACTATACTGATATTGCTAAGTTTATGTTGTAAAGTAAGGGGATAATGTAATGGTAACAAAAGGTTGTGTTAATAAGTGTTATTTATACTACTTTATAGGATGAATAAGAAATGAAAAGGTAGAAATACTTCGTTGGATAATGTGAAATCAAGGTTAATTGTATTGCAATTCTATAAGACTTTGTATATGAATCTGTGTTGTAATTTAAGGCATGATCAGAATTCGAAGAGTTAAAATACTTCAAGGAACGTAGGTCTAAAACATATAAAATAAATTGATTGTTATGAACTATGCTGAAGTATGCTGCACATTCATGAACTATGGTGCATATTTGGGTGCTAAAAATGCCATGTTCTACAACCCAGCAGTCGAATTCTTATGGAGTGTTATTTCTTATGGTCGAATTAAGGTTAATTTTTACTTTTTGTCTTTCATGATCCAGGTTGTGTTTAATAGTCTTTGTAAGTCAAACAATGTACGACTATGGATAATGGATTTGGTTTGTCTCAAGCAAGCTATCTTGAAACCTGTAAAATTTTATTTCAATCAATTGGCAACGTGTTCTTATCAGATGAATAGTAGAAGTATCTTAGGTCATTATTATCAATATTCCTGGATAGGTATATTTATGTTCTATGTAGTATAGTATGTTTAAGATGCAAGGTTCTTTGTGTCGTGGATGATTTTTATGAACATTCGTTTAGTAAGTATGACCTCAAAAATATGTGAAAAAAGGTAATTTTGATCAATCTAATATGTTTTCTGAGCCAAATTTATGAGGACATATCTAATATGTTTTCGGATAATGACTATCAATTGCAAAATCATAGTAATTTTGTAAATAGAATATCGAATATTCAATGAATAACTTGAAAAAGGTTTTTATGGTCTCAACGGAAATACGATAAATAAATTAAAATCCAAATAACACAAAAGAGAGAAAGTCATTCCAACTGCAAAGATGTTGAAGTTAACTTTTCCAACGATGCCGCTTTCAAGCTATTTGTTCCAACAGCACTGGACAACATTCTCGAGACAAATTCAATCCTGCCATTTCATAAACAGAGTATAATGTTTAGTGGATAAATTTTAATGACAAAGATTAGTATTAGATATGATATTTTGAAACTTACTCGTTCCTTTTTGATGTTTTTAATCGGAACATCTGAGATATCAGCCTTTGTTTCTATGTTCTTGTTTACACAAAATCACGCAAGCGTACGTGGTCACAAATAATACAGATATAAGTCAAGTTCGTTCCCACAGAGATCTTGGTTTTTAATTCAGTTTAGTACCTATGCAACAATGTATGGTTTTAATTCACTGCTAAGACAAATATCAAATTGGGATTTTTAATTTACTAAATTAAACTAAGATGCAAATTATAAAACTCAGACTTAAATTAACTAATGAGAATAGAAATCGAATTACTTCTGCAAGAGAAACCATGGGATCCTAACTTCATTAAATACTTTGCTTAGATCTGACGCCTTTAATCACTATATGCAATGGTTATGATATCTGATCGGATAACACGAAACAAGTACACGCTACCTGTCAGCATATGTATACCAAACTAAACATACATCCACAAAAGAGATAGAAGATGAATAGACACAAATTATGCTTAGACCCTATATGTCTATAGAATTTGAAAACATAACGGTTGAAGAACAAGTTATCCATAAAGATCACACAGGGCAGTATAAGTATTTTCATCTCACACCACGAATCATATTGATAAACAATTATGAACCTATGCTAGCATGGCAAGTTCTAAATCTCAAGATCCACTTTCACTTCACAAGAGATTAACAAATTAGATGTTCATGACGCATCTATCAATTAAGCATAACCATACGAGGATATCAGATATACATCACACACAGATCTTTAAAGCATCAAGATACTAAAGCTCCATAAATAAATCCGTTAGAATCCCATGACAACGATTAGCTCATAATTGAACCTCTCGTCATCATGGGATCAAGTGAAACCATGATTAAAACAACGTATGAAAAAAATACAAATAAAGCTAAGTGATTGATATGTAATAGTGTCTTAGATGATGATTTTGATGTCCCCCAAGGTGTGTATTTATAGCCCCAAGTTCCCTCTTGTCCAAGCAATTACCGTCTTTGAATTAGAATAGAATTACGGCAATTTCCATCTTTAAACGGGATAAGATTTGCAAATTCCATGTGTAGATCTGATTCTGGAATGTTCTAGCCGTTCATGTGATTCCACAATGATTAGAATTAGCAAACAAAGCAATTTCCTTCTCAAAATAGGTTTCCAGCAGCATTCTGTCAAATTACCCGCAGCCAGACGCGGCCGCGGGGCCCTATAGTGCAAATCAGGCGCGCCCGCGCGCTCATAAATCCTGGAAGCCAGCCACGCGCGCCCGCACGCGGTTTCAGTATATCCTTGGCGTGCCCGCACCAATACTGATTCTGTAGACGGTTTTTTCCTTTTTCTTTGTTCTTTTTCTCCGCTTTCGAATGCAACTCTCGGCACTTGTTCCCTTGACTTCAAAACACTCTATAATCACTAGAAACCTGCAAATGAGGGCCTACACAATTCTTAACAAAAACTCGTTAAAACACACGAATACTTGAGACCAAAACACCAATTTAAGCCGAAAAGGAATGATCCAAGTGGATATAAATCCACTTATCACACCCCCAAACTTAAACCGATGCTTGTCCTCAAGCATAAACAATTACAACTATTTACAACTAACTAGTACCACTTCCGTAGGTGATCACAGTTGCATTTGGCATATGCAACAAGCCCTTTAAACCCCTAGGCAGCCCTAGTGGACGAGTAAGGTCTCGTGAGGGCCTATAGCGAATGTACCCACAAAATCCATTTAACCTAATGCAATGCAATGCATGAATGCAACTAAATGAAAATGAAAATAATCTAGTACTAATATCCTACCATACTGTCAAATCCTCTCATGCCATATCAACTTAAGAATCAAAGTAAATACATAATGTCTTGGTGTCGAAAGTGCAAGTATTCACATAGTCTACTCAATGAACATGCATAAGTTCTCACAAGTCCATGTCAAGTGTAAGAATAAGTTAGTAAACATGCTAAGCCCACAAGAGTACATCTTTGAGACAAAACTCGGGATCTCATACGCAAAAACAAGCAAACACTCACAATCCACTCACTAAAGAATATTCACTCAAGAACAAGGGTAAGTGTATCATTCAATTCCAACAAAATCATAAGCATGCTTGACATTTTGTATCAATCTAACTCTTAACACAACATACATCAATGACGATAATCAAAAGGTCTTTATTTGGGTTGTAACGGGGCTAGGGACAAGGTATGTCAAATAAGCCAAAACAGGTGAAGTGTCAAAAGCTAGTAAGTACCATAATAAATCATACACAACACCCTATTTTCCCCCCACATAATTTTTACTATTTTTCTTCCAACAAAACACTCGACTAGTCGACTAAAGTAGGATCACAACAAACACAAACATGCTCTCATTATATATATATATATATAGGGTTGGACTCCATAGCAAACACCTTATATAACAAACAACAAAGAACACCTCATATCTAATAGATCCATTGCCCCTGGCGGGGCCACCCAATACAAAAAGTTCTTATTTTTTTAGGCTCTATCCATCCAGCAAAAAAAAAATTGAAAATTTACTGTTCATCGATGACGTCATGATGACGTCATCAGTGACGTCATCGATGAACAGTAAATTTTCAATTTTTTTGTTTTTTTTTTGCTGGATGGATAGAGCCTAAAAAAATAAGAACTTTTTGTATTGGGTGCCCCTGGCGGGGCCAATGGATCTATTGGAATAAATGATTTTATAGTGTTCTTTATTGTTTGTTATATAAGAGTGTTCTTTATGGAGCAAAGGCCTATATATATATATATATATATATATATATATATATATATATATTCTATCTTTTTTTCTCTTTTTTTCTCTTTTTTTTTATTTCTTTTTTCCAGAGAGCTCAATATAACACAAACAATAATATAAACAATAACAATGATCCCACAATTTATTACATATGCCGACTATCAAGTACACAACCAACCCAATATTTCCCCCAAAAGTACGACCAACAATAACCCCTCCTTGCACACCTTATTTCTTCCTTAAGCACTTTACTAGCCTTTGACAATGTGGGTTCAAATTAATGTAAGGCCAATACAAGAAAAAGGTCTAGGCAAGTAATGTTGTATGTCACCGAAAAATAGGATTAAGCTCAACGGGCTAACTAATTGATCATGTAAATATGGTATGGTAATATGGGAAAATATGCGGTTATTCCTAAATGCCTTTATCATTTTAAACGTCAAATAATGTCATGTGTTTCAAGAAAGACCTCAAACAACTGCTAGAATTGCAAACAATCCGTGGACACTCAAGCAAACGAATAAATTGCAACAACTATGCAATATGGCTCAAAAGCTCACTTGGTGGAAAAACATACTCAATCCCAAGCAAAAATCTCTCTAACGCACCTACTTGTATTCAAAGCATGCAAACTAAATCATCTTGCACATATTCATGTCCTTCTAATCACTTACAACATTCCATAAGTCTACTAGCTTCAACTTTCTAGTGTATGTGTGTGCACAAGAACAAAGCATATCACTTCTCAATCAAAAGCGTCAACAACACAAAATTCCTATCAAGCATGGGTGCAAATGCAAACTACTATGAACTCACATGATATCCAAACATAAAAACAGAATGTCCTATATGAAACAAACGTAGATAACACGAACATAAATGCCTAATTTACTACTACTAATATGCAAAGCATGAAATCCTACATGAACACATATCTACTACAAATATCCCCCACAATCACCCCCAAACTTGAAATATTCAATGTCCCCATTGAATTGAAGGTAATACAAGGGATAGTAGAAAACATACCTAAATAAAAATGCTGAAAAGCGTGGGTTGCCTCCCACGAAGCGCTTCTTTAACGTCAATAGCTTGACGTTACTTCCAAGCCTCCATTAAGGATGATAATAGTTTGCCTGGTCATCTCTTCGCGATACTTCATCGTCATCACGGCGGCACACTTTCTGCCCTTCTCCTCGCTTGACCTATTCGTGTAACAACTCTGTCCTATTCCAATGCCTTCATCTGTTGACCCAAAATCTGTCAATTTGTAAAACAACACACATTCGCGGGCTTTGCTTGAATATAATGGAGGAGGATAAATGTAAGTTGCTGAAGCCTTTGGTTCCTCAAAGAGAACTTCCTCCATTGGCTCTAATGCGCTACCTCCATCTTTAAACTCCGAGACAAGTAGAAGACCTGCATCTTTCCCATGTTCTTCAACCTCTTGATACGCACATACCAATTCTTGAAATTTCTGTAGCTCAGCAGTGTCTGTCCCAAATAGTGCCCTCTCCAAATCATCCACCATCCTAGCATGATCAAATTCCTCACATGGCTTGGGAACGCTCACCTCACCTTGGAATTTGTCTTCCTCAATTAAGCATGCAGTACCTTGCTCCAAGTCACCGTTATTCTCTGGTATTGCTTCTGGTATGAATTGTTGATTCTCTTGTTCCAAGGCACTCACAGCTCGAGCAACTAGTATCTCCAAAGATTTGAGAGACTCCTCATTACTTTTTGCAAGCATCTTAACTCCTCCATAGTTACAACCTCATCTGACTGAAAAGTAGGAGTAGGTTGCTGATGTTGAAAATCTTCACTACCAAAGAAATATGACATATTTGGAACATCTTGTTGGTACTGTTGAGGATGGTATTGAAAATATGGTTGCTCCTCATAATTGACATATGGATCAACTCCTTCGTAGTAACAATATTGTGAGGGATCATGAATGCCCAAACCCCGCTCACATTGCTGAAGCTGTTGAATACCACCTTGGTTGCTCCAGCACTGATACGTCTCATGTGTGCCCGTACATAGCTCACAAACACTAGCCACCTGCTGAACTCCATAGTAAGTTAGAAAATCCATCTTCAACGCCCACACTCTCTGACAAGTACCTGAAACACCAACGAACTATACAAGAATAGATGAGAAAAAGAAATCCGAGTCAGTGAACTCTAACGACCACTATTGACAAGCACATAAACCAAAAATAAAACACCGATGATCCCCGGCAGCGGCGCCAAAAACTTGTTTACACAAAATCACGCAAGCGTACGTGGTCACAAGTAATACAGATATAAGTCAAGTTCGTTCCCACAGAGATCTTGGTTTTTAATTCAGTTTAGTACCTATGCAACAATGTATGGTTTTAATTCACTGCTAAGACAAATATCAAATTGAGATTTTTAATTAACTAAATTAAACTAAGATGCAAATTATAAAACTAAGACTTAAATTAACTAATGAGAATAGAAATCGAATTACTTCTGCAAGAGAAACCATGGGATCCTAACTTCATTAAATACTTTGCTTAGATCTGACGCCTTTAATCACTATTTGTAATGGTTATGATATCTGATCGGATAACACGAAACAAGTACACGCTACCTGTCAGCATACGTATACCAAACTAAACATACATCCACAAAAGAGATAGAAGATGAATAGACACCAATTATGCTTAGACCCTATATGTCTATAGAATTTGAAAACATAACGGTTGAAGAACAAGTTATCCATAAAGATCACACAGGGCAGTATAAGTATTTTCATCTCACACCACGAATCATATTGATAAACAATTATGAACCTATGCTAGCATGGCAAGTTCTAAATCTCAAGATCCACTTTCACTTCACAATAGATTAACAAATTAGATGTTCATGACGCATCTATCAATTAAGCAAAACCATACGAGGATATCAGATATACATCACACACAGATCTTTAAAGCATCAAGATACTAAAGCTCCATAAATAAATCCGTTAGAATCCCATGACAACGATTAGCTCATAATTGAACCTCTCGTCATCATGGGATCAAGTGAAACCATGATAAAAACAACGTATGAAAAAAATACAAATAAAGCTAAGTGATTGATATGTAATAGTGTCTTAGATAATGATTTTGATGTCCCCCAAGGTGTGTATTTATAGCCCCAAGTTCCCTCTTGTCCAAGCAATTACCGTCTTTGAATTAGAATAGAATTATGGCAATTTCCATCTTTACACGGGATAAGATTTGAAAATTCCATGTGTAGATCTGATTCTGGAATGTTCTAGCCGTTCATGTGATTCCACAATGATTAGAATTAGCAAACAAAGCAATTTCCTTCTCAAAATAGGTTTCCAGCAGCATTCTGTCAAATTACCCGCAGCCAGGCGCGACCGCGGGGCCCTATAGTGCAAATCAGGCGCGCCCGCGCGCTCATAAATCCTGGAAGCCAGCCACGCGCGCCCGCATGCGGTTTCAGTATATCCTTGGCGCGCCCGCACCAATACTGATTCTGTAGACGGTTTTATCCTTTTTCTTTGTTCTTTTTCTCCGCTTTCGAATGCAACTCTCGGCACTTGTTCCCTTGACTTCAAAACACTCTATAATCACTAGAAACCTGCAAATGAGGTCCTACACAATTCTTGACAAAAACTCGTTAAAACACACGAATACTTGAGACCAAAACACCAATTTTAGCCGAAATGGAATGATCCAAGTGGATATAAATCCACTTATCAGTTCTCAACATCAACATTGTTAAGATTTGACATATTATCTATCACGATATTATCAATCTTCCTTTTTGATGGCTTCATTGTTGTTGATTTCTTAGTATCCGGAGTGTTAAATTCAGAAAATGAAATAGATTGATTTTCAGACATAAAATCAGATTGTTGCGCCTACACATTATCAATTTAGTTTGTTAGTTTTTTTCAGTATTTTGTTGAAGAAATGATCACTAAGAAACAGAAAAAATTGCATTAAAAAAACTATAATGTACCTCAGAAGTTAGACAGGGAATTGTGCTAATATCTGTTTGCTTTTGAGTGTTGTCCACAATCTCAAAACCTTCAAAAAATATCAATTGCATTGTACATGCACGATCTTTGTTTGACATTAGCCTCTGTTAGTTTCATAGTGCAAGTGTATTGCTTCCCTTCTATTGATTTGAATATTTCTGGTAAACTACCCTTATTTCCTGACTGCACAAATAATATTTAGTGTATCATAATACATAAAGTGGAAATATGAGCAATGTGTCATGGTTTTTTTCCTTATTTAGCAAATTCACAACTTCATATACATTTTTCCCAATAATTTGATGAACCTCTCGATCAAACAACACTATGGCTGCACCTCCAGATTCATCCTCAACATTCACGCATAGCCTGAAACTGCAGACATGAAAAAATTGAATGAAATCTATGTGATATGGTTCCGTAATAAAAAATAAAGGTGTTGTGGATATTAACAAATTATATATAATACAAATTTGAAACCTTTTCTCTGGAAAAGGTATGATACGTTTGCATTCGTCACATTGATATTCTTTTTCTACTATTTTCAGTCCATCGTGACCCTTGTTGTAGACAAAATACCACCACTTCTTCCTTTTCTCAATATTAATAACTTTAACTTGGCACATTACATGTTTCTGCAAATGCCATACAGTCCAATATTATTATCATGAATTAAACAAATAACTAAGATTGTAAAAGGAATTAATCATATCATTACATCAATGAATTCAGATGGCAGCTTTTGTATGCTTTGCAAAGTCATGATTTGAGGAATTTCAACAATTGGTTCTTCGGGAACAGATAACTTGTAAGCACCATTATTGTATCTACGTTCAAGACATATTATTTAGTTCAATAAAAGGAGCTTAATCACAGGTTTTATATGTATTAATATAATGCAATTTACCTCTTTCTGAGGTGTTCAACAGCAGGAATATCGTAATTGACAAAAAACCTTGTTGGGCTGAGGTTTGAAAGGTGCACCTCATCTGCACATGGTGATAATACATTTCTTAATGTTAATACACAATTCCAAGTCAGTGAAGAATGTTTTGGATAAATTTGTTTTACGTATAAACGTGAAGCACTAAAACATGAACTCAATCTTGTATAAGTTGTATCTACAACTTGAAACAATGACTATAATAGGTTTCTCATCCTGATCTTTCAAGGCTGCATCAAATTGAATAGCAAATGCATCCCAGAAGCAAAACCTCGCTGTATTTCTGTTATGTTTTAAAGAATATCATTATTTTGTTTTAGATTCATATATTCTATATTGCATTGTTCTATAATGGATATTTTGATGAACAAAGACAGTGTCAAGTTTAGCATGTGTACCTGCCATCTATCAGAGTGAATCGCACTTGAGTCTGTTCAACTTCATTTGTATTTGTGATCTTTCTAATGTTGTAATCTGAATCTACCAAGAAGCCAATGACATCTGTGTATGGACATCATTACAAATATAAATATTTACAGAGATTTCAATATGAAGTAGAAAACACAAACATAAAAATCAAATTTTCACAGACCTATCAATTGAGTTTTTGGCAACGTCTGTGGTAATGATGGCAACTCAGCAAAGTTGTAGAAATCGAAAACATTCTTTGCTATCATGTGATCATAGTTTTCTAGAGGTTGCATCTTGGTTTTGTTTGAGAACCACAACTGCTTTTCAGATTGAATACATTTGATTGACTCTTGGCGATAAATCTTCCCTTGGACATTTCGTATTGTATATATTTTACCTTCTACAATATCACACTTTATATCTTGAATATTATTTGGCCATATGAATGCATGGATGCGAGCATGCTACATAAGATAGTAATATAGAAATGTTATTTGAGTATAGCAGAAGAAATGACTAACAAATAATAGATTTAGCACTAAAAAATACACAACATTCAAAACAAAGTTACCTTGTCATCAAGTAGGAGCAAGTTTTTTCCTTTGAATTCATTACTGCCTTTCAAACTATAACTATCCCATTCACGCACAAGTCTTACTCTTAAATTCCAATCAGTCCTCGACTTTTCAAGAGAATCTATGGTATCAAACATGTTCATTTTGTTCCTGTAAAGAAAAGAATTTGATTAGTGAAAGAAATTTTTTTTATATTACTATGTGTTTATAATGAAACACAGGAGAATAAATAATTTTTTTCAAAGAACTCGTTCTTATGAGGTAAATAGTGGTGGAATTGAGTTTCGAGAGAGGCAAGATATGATATACTGGGCGTATGTCTTGACTTAATATATATATGGTTAACATATTCTAGAATATATGGAAAATATAATTAACTCCTTGATTTATGATTGACATATCCTAGAAGATATGGGAAACACAAAAGACTCCTTGATTACTGTTCCTGACAACAAACTTTGAATAACTAATTTTGTTAAGTATCCTCAAAACAAACTTATCAATAACAAATTTTGGTATTGTGCAACAGCTTCTCTTCACCGACAATTCATTTTTTGTAAATATTTTTTGCTAAAGATCTATATGATTTTCTAAATATCTTTGTTTGTTGATAATTAAATGTTTGTTGGAAAACATTTTTAATAAAAAGTGTTTTTTTACACAATGTTTGGAATTATTTATACTTGTAACTTATTTGTCCAATAAAATTTCAAATCAATTGACAAATAAAATTAAAAATACTGTAACATTAAATTAATATTGAAATCATATAAGTGTATATCAACATAACGAAATACTATACGTAAAAATATAATATATCAACTAAACGAAATACTATACTGTAAAAGTATAATATATCAACATAATAAAATACTATACTGTAAAAGTGTCGTTAAAATCACTATCTATCAACCATTTATTTATTTATTTTATATTGGATATCTATATTTTGGTTCCTGTTTGTCTAGACTTTATAATTTGGTAAGATTGACATTGTACTCTCTGGCATTCCAACCGTTGTTTGCAAAACAAAACACATGGACATGATTAGTCCTTTGCAAAACACCGTCCTTTTCAAAACAAAACACATAGATCATCAATCAAAAATTACTCCGAAGTTTGTTGCGTATCTAAGTCAAGAAAAATTTGCACTAAACAAACTGGTAAGAAAGGTTGGTTGTATATTGTCTGAATTTATGTCATTTTTAATATGCTTAATAACCTTTTAACCTGCATTTATACCCATAAAGCCCTAAGGTTTGAAATCGTTACTTTTCGACCCTCCAACTTCAAAAATTTACCTTTTATCCACAAATCGTCGTTTTTGACCTTTAAAAAGCGACGGTTTTGTGTCAAAAAGACGACGGTAAAGTGGCTAAAAGGTATATTTCTGAAGTTGGAGGGGTAAAAAGGAACGACTTTAAAACTTAGGATTTTATGGATATAACTGCGCAAACTTGAAGGGCCAAAAGGTCGTTCAGCCTTTTTAATAGGCTTAATGACCTTTTGGCCCTTCAAGTTTGCACACTTATAACCATAAAGTCCTAACATTTAAACTCGTTCCTTTTTGCCACTCTAACTTCAGAAATGTACCTTTAAACCACAAAACTGTCGCCATTTTGATACAAAATCGTCGTCTTTTAGAACGAATAGACGACGGTTTGTGGCGAAAAGGTACATTTCTGAAGTTGAAGAGGCGAAAAGGAACGCTTTAAAACTGTAGGGTTTTATGGGTATAAATGTGCAAACTTAAAGGACCAAAAGATCCTTAAGCCTTTTTAATATTATTCATTTTTCTTTGTAGTCAATCCCAGACTTATTTTTTGATGAGCATCAAAGTGGAATAAGATCAAATGTGGAATTGATATTCCTCTCCCATAAAAATTTAATGCCATTTTTGTAAATACAAATAATACTTTCTGAATTTACAAATATGTACTCCTGCATTTATATTAGGAATTCTTATAACAACATCATGTAACATCCTAAGATCAAACTCAGATACATCATGATACTCTTTAAATCATTTACAACAAAAAAATTATTTCCGAACAAATTTTTTACTCTCAGAACAAATTATATTAGAATCGTATGCTTTATGGCGGGAGAAAAACATAGTTAAAATATAATTCGTAGAGCGTTGGCAGTAAAATATGTATAGTTGAGCATATGAATCATGAATTAAGATGAAGCACCATGAACAACACGAATGAAATTGGGCCATAGAATCTCTAGTACATTGTTCTTAACTAGCTAGCTCAGTGCAAACACTGAATAGGCTAATATACAATTTCTCACATATATTACAATTTACAACTATCTGCCTGACCATTTCAAGTTTTCAACGACATGTTGCAAAATACAAGTAGAAATACATCAGAATAGTTGTGCTACATATAACAAAGGGAGTGTACTGGGGAATGGGGATCAGAAGATATCCACTCTGTTTTATTTTAAACATATCTTAAGGCTTCTAAAAAAGATACTTAATATGTACTTTTATTTTTACATAAAAAAAATATTGAAGTACCATTTTTATGAATCTTAATATAAGAAATAAACTTAAGTGCTTACTCTAATTTTGAAATCATACAGTAAAGGCAATAGCTACCAAGCCTACCATGCTAACTGTCTTCCTTTTTTTTTTTTTTTCAAATTTGGAATAATATGAAGAATTTAAATACTCGCACACTCAGATTTTCACTGAAATCCGAATCTCCCACCTATTATTCGACCCTTCAATATCTTATTACGCATTTGAAGAAATATGTAGCTATTAGGCTAGCTATATAACAAGGCAAGGAATCAGTCAACTAATTCTTGAAAAGTTCCAAACAATGATCATCGTCAAGATTCCTACTCCAAAACCTTTTATAGTATTCTGCATAAGTATAGTCCCTGTAAATGCCGGTTGATCCTTCTTGTATTAGATTCTTGGGAGCACTGATCACGGCACAATCATACGGGCAAAGAAAAGAAGCTATGGACAGCCTTGGTTTGTCGGCATTGACCACTGCCCGGTGAAATACGCTTTGGTATTTTCCATTACTCAATGCCTGCAGTTCAACATGCACCAATTGTGTTTAAATCCATCCATTTCAAAGATGCAGTGCAGCATTGTTATGTTGACATTCATGCATCTAACTTGCGGCTGATCTTCTAGCTATATTATTTTAATTAGTATTTTTCTTTGTGACTTTTGACTTGTATGATAGTGATTTCTAGAAATTGTCAAGAAAAGCCCACTAACATGCTTCCTTTGTCAAATTTTGGTTACCCTTCTTAATTTAAGATTGGAGGTAGTATGAATGTACGATATCATCTACTAACTTGGACCCGTCGTCATGACAATGACAGGTAGTATCCAAATTAAGAGTATTTATTTGTTACACTCATAATTGAGTGAGTGTCATAATTGAGTATTTATTCTCAATTTTTATTTCGATTTCGATTGTTAGTTAATAGACTCCTAGTATATAATTTCAATAATAAATTAAATTAATATTTAATTTTATTATTTTAATTAATTAAATTTATATAACTTATCTCTGAAAATATAAGAATAGTTATATTATTAATTGTATTTATTATTAATCTATTATAGATATATTTTAAATATTAATTAATGGAGCCCTAAGTCCTATATTCTCGACTTTTATTTCAATTTTTAGTTAATATATAACTTCATTATTAAATTAAATTAATATTTAATATTATGATTTTAATTAATTAAATTAATTAATATTTAGTGGCATACCGCTGTATACATGGCATACCGCAGTATACATTAATTAATTAATTAATTGGCATACCGTATTTTAGTACAGAGAGGACTTGTTTCATTAGTAGTTCTTATTATTATTAGCCTTCTATACACTTAAAAAATAGTTTTTAAAGTAAGATCAAATAATAAAATAAATTATTATTAATTAATTAATTAATTACAGTTTTTAAAGAATAAGTTATTATTAATTAATTAATTAATTAATTGGCATTCCGTGCATACCGCGGTATACATGGCATATCATTTAAAGGGGGTTTCTGGGTATACATGGCATAGCATTTAAAAGGGGGTTTTTGCTTTTAATAAAGAGTATAGATTATAGATATGTCACATTCTAATCTCCAAATTACCACATTCCAGCAAAATGTCTATTCCTATTTCCTACTACCAAATGTTATGCGAGTTTCTAGAAAATAAGAGACAAATTATTTCCATAGTCCTCAGATATCAAATGCCGATACGCAATACCATATTTTAAAACATAATTCAAAGAATCATACATATCATACCACGTTCTACGAAAGAAATATCGTTAAAGTTTTAATTTGAGAACACGTGAACACAATTATTAAATTTTTTACACATATGCGCTAGGGAAAAAGAGTAGTAAATGTTTCTACAGTATTGTCTTAAATTAAATCTGGGTCATAGATTAATCTAATCCAATGGCCCCGCTAGGGGCACCACACACAAATCGAATACACCCTCACACACACAATTCCGCCTAATTTCCTCCATTTTTAATTTGATTTTTCCCTTCGTCAATTAGTGATTTTTTTTTTTGAAATCTAACTTCGCTGTATTTTTCTCCATCTCTCAACGATCAGTTTGCATATCATATGTGCAGCAAAATCGTGATTTTAAGGCGACACTGTAGAAAACTTTCCTACAGTGTCAGGTAGAAACTCTTTACCAATGCGCTAGCCCAATTATGTAACGAAACGACTGATAACTATGTATAGAGGCAGGCAGAAAATGTGAATACCTGGAATTGGTCACCAATATTAATGACAAAGGCATCAGGGTGGGGTTTGACAGCTAACCAGCGGCCCTGTTTGAGGACTTGAAGGCCAGAGACATTGAGGTCTTGAAGGAGAATGGTTAGTGCATTAGGATCCGTGTGGCCCGGCAATCCATATGTTAGGTCGGGTTCTGGGCACTCCGGGTAATAGTTTATGGCCATGTGTTGACCTTGTTCTCCCAGAACTTTCCTCATGTATTCTTTTTCAAGCCCCAGGCTCTCTGATATGTATTCCTCCAATCTCATCCCTAGTTCTCGCACTTCTTTACAGTAATTGCTTACTATTTCCCTGATCACACATAATAAATATATTACTTTAGATCATCGTTAAAGTATGCAAATCTATGTTAACCTGCTGTTAACGAAAATGAAAATGAGAAATACAAAAATGTAGTAGAATATCATTTACATTCCGTTCAACGAGTTGGAATCCCGTGACACAATCTAAGTAAAAATTATAACATAATCACTTTGTCTTGTTTTTGGATTAAAAAACGGAGAACTAGAAGTGTCTACTGAATCCACTTCTCATAGAAAAATATACGTGTTAAACGAGTGTGCTTAAATTAAAAATAAATGCAGTGGAGATGAGTAGATATGATGGATACGTCATGAGTTAAGATCACGTTGTGTTGATTAAAAAAGATGTTCTTGTTAGAAATGTGTGACATGTATATATACTACCGAGTACTATTAAGCCTATGCCCAGTTGAGCTCAATTGTTCAACTACCACTCTACCGGTCCATATACTTGTTGAGACCCATTTTTTGGATTGAAAAGTGGATCACGCATAGGGATGTAATTCGAGTCGAGTCGAGTCGAGTTCGAGCTTTTTTTTCACGAGTCGAGCCTAAAATTTATCGAGCCTGAAATATGTGTTCGAACTCGACTCGTTTACTATACGAGTCGAGTTCGAGCTGTTATCGAGCTTTCGAGCTTATCGAGCTTTTAATCGCGTTTTCGAGCTTATCGAGTTTTTAAACGAGTTTCCGAGTTTTTATCGAGTTTTCGAGCTTATCGAGTTTTATCGAATTTTTCAAGTTTTTCGAGTTTTTACCGAGTTTTCGAGTTTATCGGGTTCTTATCGAGTTTATCGAGTTCTTGTCGAGTTTTCGAGTTTCGACTTAAGCTCCATGAAAACTATTTGTTATATTATTTCCCCAATTTTAAATGATAATAAACTTTCGAAATTTTATATTTTTTGATTTCGATAATCAACTTTTCCAATCAATTAAGTAAATTTTTAGTTTATTATATTCTTATATTTACGGATAAATTATATCTTTAGTACAGATTATGCATATAAATATCTAAGTATTTAACTAGTAAACGATGATAATAAGAATAATAAAATGTGAAACATTTTTTGACTGTGAGCTCATATGTGTTATATTTTTTTCAAAATAGGCAAATAGGCACCCTACATCGAGAGTCATTAGTAATTTTATAAAATTTATTTATAATTGAATAGAAATATGGCATACAACAAGTCTATGATGTTATTATTTAATATTTTGCTGCTTACTATCTTGTTGTTATGGTTTATAATTGTATGAAGACAAAATATATGGAAGTAAAATTCAGAAATCGAACTTGATTGCTATTTCATCAATTTAATATCTGCTAATTTAGATCGCCATTCTCATATTAGAACAAATTTAATTCAAAATTTCACTAATTATACTAATAATATAATATTGCACATAACATATGAAAAAAATAAAGTTAAGTTTAAAAGTAATTTTCATAAATAGTTTAGTGATGACAGATAAAATAATAGACACATTATTATTTTTAAGAAAAAATAAAAAAAATTAATCGAGTTCGAGTTCGAACCGAGTCGAGTTCGAGTTCGAGTTTATCGAGTCGAGCTCGAGTCGAGCTCCAAAAAACTCGGCTCGACTCGAATTTTTAATCGAGCCTGAAAACGTGTTCGAACTCGAGCTCGATAACGAGTTCGAGCCGAGTCGAGCCCATTTTTTCGAGTCGAGCTCGAGTCGAGTTCGAGCCGGCTCGGTTTAAATTACATCCCTAATCACGCACCCATCTTTTGGGATAATAATTACCCTCGTAGATATAATAAATTGTGAGAATATTGGAAATATCAGGAAGTCGAATTTGAAACCACCGCCAAATCAGAAACTTAAGGTGCTATATCTTATGCTATATTTTAACAATACTACTATTGAAAAAATTGACACATGCAAACACAGGATGAAGACCAACTTTAACCTTATTTTAATATAAAATACATAAAAATAACCATTTTCAAAATTTTGACCAATTTTAACTCATGGGATACCCAACAGTCAGTGGAATATCCACTTTTATATGAGATACCCAACTGTCAATTAAGTATCCAGTATATGGGATACCCAACTACCAGTGGAGTATCTTATACAAATTGGGATACCCAACTAGTGGAGTATCCAAAAGATTAAAATTGGCCACTTTTTTCAAAATGATTATTTTTGTTACTTTTACTCAAAAAATGATTATTTTTGTAATTTTTTCTGCAAACACATGGTTCAGCACTGTTTTTTAAATGACCGAGTCTCTGTGGCATTGTGCGTTTGGTTAAGGAAGCAATGATAAAAAAAAAATGTAGCCGCGTAGCAAAATGAGCCACGTACCTTGGCTTATACTCCCCGAGTTTCTACAATCTTTTTTCCTTTTTGGGACGTTTTAAAAATAATGAATCAATTCTAATTAATATTTTTGAAAACTACTCCCTCTGTTCCAGACTCCCAGCGAGTTCTTTACGTTGGAGACATAGGGATTGACATGCATTTTAAGGATGAAATACTTAGAACAACTCCAATAGGAGTTGCCAAGAAGGTTGCCAACATTTATGTGACAAGCAATCTTAATTGTCTTTCTATTGGAGAGCCAAGATTGCCTTAAGATTGCCAACAATTGTTGTCAAAAGTTGGCAACATCCTCAAATGGTTAAAGTGCATATTTTTGTTTAAAAGAAATATACTAATATACATATTTTACATGTTTTCCTTCAAATTTACATTATTTAATTACTCATATGGGGATAATTTATACAACTTTTAGAGTTGCCAACCAGGATCATTTTTCTATTCAAAATTGCCAAATTGAAGATCAACTAAAAAAATTAATTTTTTTTGATGATTTGGCAAAGTTGGAAACTTGATTAACAACTTTGGAGATGCTCTTATTAATATACATCTTAAAATGCGTGTCAAGCAGTGTTGAAAATATGTAAAGAAATGAGTGGGACTTACATTCATGATTAGCACAATTTTACCATTTTTTAACTAACTTTACTATTTTTTTTACAATACTACTTTTTTTCTTAATTTCCGTGAAAATCAAACAAACTCACTTAATTTGGGACGAAGAAAGTATTAGTCACCTCCCTTTTGTACGTAGATAATCTAAATTATTCTCTTTTTTTTTTGTTAGACAAGGTAAATTAGTTGATGCTTATATTTCCACAAATCAAAATTATTTAAAATTGACAAATAATTATTAAGTGTCTATAATTTGACAATTTATATGATTCATAGTTCTGAAATACATATTGAGGACTTAAAAAATGTTTGGATTATCCATAAATGATTATATTGAAAATCATTGAAACTAAAAAAATAATGAATATGAAGATACAATGAGGTATTGTGACACAATTTATTGTCCGTCACCACATTTTTTTTAATAATTTCCGTCACCACATTTGTATAAACTTCTTTGACACTTTTTTCACACAGAGGACATATAAAAAAGGTATTTATATATGAATTTTTTTTTTTTTTTTATATGAAAGTTTAACTTACATTTTCGTACAAAACATAAAATGTTAAAATATATGACCTAGAAGTTACCTATTTCGAAAATATTAAAAGCATGAAAAAAAAATCAGAAAATCAATATATTTTGAGACAAAAAGTAATTATTTTTGGGATGAATGAAAGTAGTAATTGTAATTATAATTATCTAAATTAATCTGCAAAAATAATTTCAATTCCCGTTAAACATACTCTACAATTATAGACTACCCGGCGCAAGTTTATTTATATGGTTTTTCTAAAGGTACACAATAAAAGTCAAAAGATGAATTGTAAAATTTTGATTATTTTCTATTTATTAATGATAATGGATTTTCCTATATACAAAAAATTTCACTAATCAAAAAAATCACCTCATAAAAATATCATAAAAATAGGTAATTAATGTGCCGGAAAGATCTTTATTTATATACTTCCTCAGTCTCAACTAATTGTTTACGTTTCTGAAAGATGTCCGGAACACATTTTAAGATGCATATAAAGTATAGTTTTATAACTTATTTTAAATTTTGTTTTTTTGAATAAAAATATAAATATTCTATTTTTATTCAAAATCATAAAATTGTAAAAATAAATTAAGGAACTATCATGGTTCTAAAAATCCCCGATTAATCCTTTCTTAGGTAACCAACCGATTCGATTTTTGAAATCCGATTAATCCTATAAATTTATTTAAAATGATATGTTTATTGTAAATTAGACTAATATGTTAAATATTATTATAATATCCGATTAATACTCCGATTAATCCTTCCAATTAATCCCCAATTAATCTTAAATCGGTATCTCAACCAATTTATATCGATTACCGATTTTTACAACCACGAGAACTATATTTATATGCACCTTAAAATACACACTAATGTAAACCCATGGGGTGGGAGCGAGAGAAGTTAAAACGAGTAGAATACGAGTACAGTTGTATTTAAGATATTCTGAAAAAAATATCATTCACAAATTCTGACATCAACACGGGTTTATCACATGACGCAACTGAGGGCGACGGCTGGAAATTAATTATCCCGCCTTTTAAGAAAAGTTGAATGAAGTAGTCCAAATGGATGGATGACATCATCCATGAAGCTCTAAGTTACGTCATCACCATTGTTATTTCTGTATTAGTAGTAGATTTATTACAGTATTAAATTAAATCTGAGTTGATTGATTAATGAGACAGCAATTAAACACACCAATAAGCATGATTAACCACCAATAAGCACCGCATCCCTCCGCTGATTGTGCATTTGTTAAAGGGGTCTACCAAACGACATATTTATTACTCTAAGATACGAAGAATCTTTCTTTTAATTAGTACAAAATTCAAAATTTGACATTTTACTATAAGCAATAACAGTCATTAACTCTTAATGGGGGTGTGAGTGTATTTATACATATTTTAAGCCGTATGGGTACAAAATAAATGAAATCACCCCCATTTTGTCTCTCAATTATTTTATAGGAGTGTTAAACTTCGCTAAAGTCATATAATCGCATTTTATTAGTACTAATTCAGTTCAGATCTGTTACCATTACTTGTTTAAACTTTTAATTGTACTGCCAACTCTTTTAATGTCTTCAGAGTACTAGTACTACCAATTTTTATAATCCATGTCATGTACTAATCTAATGCAGTGGTGCAGGTTGCGCTTTGTCATTGTGCTTTCTTAAGCATATTGACTAATAAGTTCCATAATCCATGTTTTCCGGTAAATATATAAGAATATTGAGTGTTCACAAACGACAATAATCCAAGTAAATTTGTTTTTTTTACGAAAATAACATCCCTACACTTAAATTTAAAAATATGACAGCCTTACGTGCATGGAAAGCACATCCTATCCTGGCCAACTCGAACTCAACTCTAATGGCCGATTACTCCCTAATGGTCATGTTCGTTGATGAAGACCAAATATACAAATTTTATATAGTGTGACCTGCTGGATATATATGTAAAATTCATGGTTTACGGAAACAAACCCTTACACCCAAATTTAAGAAAACGTTTGACATACGTGCATGGTAAGCACATCCTAGCTAACTCGAACTCAATAACTCAAGTGACACGTATACTCCTGTGGTCATTTTTGTTTTCATTTGGACCGTTTGGCACCACTTTTGTTCTCCTAGATTTGTGAAAAACCATAAATTTTTATGAAAAATGAGTAGTTAATTTTTTTTATTTTGAAGTATACTAACGAATCAAGAAAGAACACTTGCAAATAGGTAAACACCGCCAACACATTACATACCTCATGTACATGGCGTGCTTATCCTTTTTTATAATCCTATTCAAAATAGTTCACACCACTTCATTCATATGTATATTATTTATATATATCAATCTAAAATTTGCATGATACTTGGCCAATTTAACATTAAGCTGATTAGCATGACTGCTAATGATTTTGAAAGATTTAAGGTAAAATTAGTGAAGAAGTGAATTAAGAAAACTAACCTGAAGGAAGATGGATTAGAAGGCCACTCAGGTGCATACTTGTCGAGAGGGTAGCAATGAAGCCTGAGATAATCTCTCCAATTGTGAATTGTTTCCTTGTTGACGTTAAAACTTGTGGACAGTCTCATTGTTTTCGATGGATCATCGGAGTACAATTTCATTTTTTCTTCCACTGATAAACTGAAGAATTCCCTTGCCACTCCTTGCATTTTCTCCGTTAATTCCTTTCCTACTCCGTGATTAATCACCTGCTAGTATGCGTACGCACAAATTAATTTTATTCGGAACCAGATAAATTAAATTAAATTAAAATTCGAATTTTAAGCTAGTGTAACAAAATTTAGACTTACCTGGAAAAATCCATATTCTTGACAGGCCTCTCCAATTTGTCCAACGATGAGCTGCCTATCCTCGCAACCCAAGTCGATAACAGGTACATTTTCGCAATCTGATACCTCGGACGAATTGGGTCTGTCGGATTCAGGACGGATGTAACTTTCCGGCAGCTTTGCAAAAGGGGTACCGGTGGCTATCATTCCAGTACTCATGTTATCTACAGCTATATGAATATACTATAAAATATATTTGGTGATAACTCAATTAGCTCGAGTAATTACGAAGAAGGTGTTAGCACAACACGTACATATATACTAAAAATTGGAGACATCTCACAGAGTGACAGGGTTGACGTGTTCCAAAGTCTTTAACACTTGTATATGTAAAGGGTTTTGGTCCCTCACAATCATTTGTCAGAGACGACTTATCTAACAATCGGTTTCTAAACCGTTGGATCCAACGGCCCCCCTGGATTACAAAAAAAATTTACTGTCCGCTATAATTTTTCGCGGATAGGCATATTGCCTGTCCGCAGAATAATTTTTTTTTTTAAATTTCAGCCGTTGGATCAATGATCCAACGGCTGTGAAACCGATTGTTAAATAATCGATCCCTGACCCATATGTAAATACTTTTTTTATTCATTTTTGCATAAATTAAAGGATGATTGAGATTTATTTAAAAAAATTATGTTAAAACATTGTCCCTCCACTTTAAATTTAAATTATACTTTTTTTTAAGGTTAAAACGATTATTAATCATAAGCCATACTGTATCTACAATAATAATCAAAATTCAACGAATACATTACAAAGATCACATAAGAGTTCCATAACTAAAACCATCATCGTCTAGTAGATCTTTCATCGTGATGCATTCTTTCGCTCGTATTGTTCAGATATACAGTTTTTTTAAAAAGACAATCTAACGAATTTCTGTAGCCGTGAGGATTATACATACCTGATTTGTCAGAACATATCCGAAAAATTGACCAAAATTGCGATACCATACAAACCTTTATCAATGAATCATTATTATGAATATCCTGAAGATCTGCTACTCCCTCTATCACATTTTGTATGACACTCTTCTTTTTGCACGCATTTCAATGTGCTTGGACGAGGTACTTATAGATAATATTTTTTAATTTTTTTTTGTTTTGTATAAAAATATAGATTCTATATTTTTATACAAATCAAAAAAATTTAAAAAATATAATTCCCAAGTACCCGGTCCGAGCACATTGAAATGCATAAAAAAGTCAGAGGGTCTTACATTTTGGGACGGAGTGAGTATCTCGCATATGAAAGTATAGCTAAACTCTCACAAGGAGAGACAAAGAACACAAAACAAAAAAACTATCACAAAAAGAGACAAACAACCCAAAAATGGGTAAAAAAAACTCAATCACAAGATAGAAAATACTCTCCATCCAAGCCCACAACCGAATGCATACCGGACCCAACAATCCACCACAGGTCAGTCCAAAAATGCTAGCAAGTTGGTATACATTAGCTATTGACTTGTATCTATAAAGGGCCCAAACACTCTTATTCTAATCGATGTGGGATGAAACAAACACCCCCTTTTATTGGGTCGACGTCCTCGTCGAGCCCACACACAAACTAACTAAACCCGGGCAGAGCTCTGACACCATTTATAACATCAAAGCCCATGCATACCGGACCCAACAACCCACCACAAGCAGTCCAAAAATGCTAGCAAGTTGGTGTACATTCGCTATTGACTTGTATCTATAAAGGACCCAAACACTCTTATTCTAATCGATATGGGATGTTACACTCAATAAGAAGAGAGAACAATAATAAGGGGTTTATCATTAACCAAAAAGGCTAATCATAGCCCCTAATCAAATTGGAAATTTAGGGTTTTATAGAGGGAAAAAAGAGAGGGGCTGCTAGATGGTACACTTTTTTTTTATTTAAACTGTACTGTAGTCTCTAGATAGGGATGGACATTTATCCCGGCCCGCCCCATCCCGATCCAATCCCCGCATCGAACGGGGCGGGGATTCGGGGATTTTTTCGGGTACGGACCGGGGAGCGGGGACAATTTTTAAAAAAAATCGGGGAACGGGCCGGGGCCGGGTTTTTATGTGTCCTCGGTCCGATCCCCGACCCCCGCTCCGATTTTCTCTACCCGACTCTATTTCATCACACTTTAATATATATATATATATATATATATATATATATATATATATATTAATATAAACGAATTTCCAATACTTCTTATTGGAAACAAATGATGTTTTAATTTTAAAAGTTTGTCTTTCTAATAGTTAAATAACTTCATTTCCATGTTATTTATAATTATTTTTTTAAGTAATATTTTTTTTATCTTAATTTAGTGCATTTGAGCTCACTAGTTAGTGTTTAAAATTATTTAAAATTATTTTTTATTTTAAATAAAATTCCCCAATTCCCCGCGAGGATCACCGTTACCCGTTCAGGCCGGGGACGAGGAATGAAAAATAGTCCCCGACAAGGATCGGATTGGGGACGGGGATCGAATTTAAATTCGGGGATGGGGCGGGGAAAGCACTCCCCGGTCCCGAAGTGCCCCATGCCAATCCCTATCTCTAGACTCTAGTTATCACAACTTTTTAAAAAAATGAAAAAAAGTTTCTGTTGCATCTTTGTTCTCAGGTCTTTATTAACTATTATTTTGATATTTGTTTACCGTCTTTTTCTAGCCTAAAATCAATTATTTCTTTCGTTTTTTTATATGACGGTTGCTTTCTTGTCACACATTTCAAAATATACTTGGACAAAAAAAATTAGAATTGTTATTTCTAAAATTTTACTTTATAAAACTATAATTTATAATTTTACTTTAAAATTTATAATTTATAATAATAAATAATATATGTAAAAAGTTCAAATATAATATTTAAAAATGGAAAGAATATTCGAATAGATGAATTTTGAAGCATGACAAAGTTTGCCAAAGTGTGCTTAAACAAATAATGTTTGGAAAAGAGGGATTTGAATCCTTGTACTTTCAAAAATTAAGCCACGTCAAAATGTTTCACCAATATTCTTTGAATCCAGTAGAACATGCAATATAGACTAAATTAGAGCATATGTATAGATATAAAAAAATAGTTAATTCGTTAGATGGATTAATGGATTGGCAAAATTTAATAATGTTACAATTTTTTTATTGATTTATCAATAAAATTAAATTTCGTCAATTCATTAGTTACTTCATCAAAAATTGATAGAATAGTTGATAGATTAGTGGTTATCAATGGATCAAAAATACTATCACATAGATAAAAGTACGTTAATTTGTTGGATAAATTAATTATTTTAATTTATAGTGTTACATAAAAAAATAGTAAAATAATTAATTTTTTTATAGAATAAAAAGTTCCAATCAGTGTTGCAGATTTCGGAAATTAGAACTATTCGGTTGAGATACCGATTTATGATTTATCAGGTGATTCGGTTGAAAAATCGGCGATTTATCGGTGATTTTTGTAAAATCGGCCGAATCGGTTCCAAAATTTTGACCAATGTATCGATAATTTTTCAAAAATCGACCAATTTCAATAATAAAGGTTTCAATGTTTCATTAAGTAAATTGATGAATTGATGAACTAAAGGCCGACAATAAATAGAAATGCTCTTAGATAAAGTTAGAACTAGCGTAAAAGCCCGTGCAAGGCACGGGCACTAAACTGATTTCTCATCCAAAATTGTATATATATTCAATTAATTTATAATTAAAAATATGATAAACGATAAATTTCAATTTATCTAATATTTTTATAGTTATTTTGTAATTTTGCATACCAACTTTTTATATTATATTTTGAAATATTTTTTAACTCAATTTTAAAATTTTTTAAATATTTCAGTCAATGTTAACTATGATAAAACGACCTTAATTACCCATGTATATGAAATTCACAATCAAATTTTTTGATTTTATCGTATACTGATCTAAGTACTCAACCATTATATATTATATTAATCAATTTCATATTATGTAAAAATTCGTAGGTACCATACTTTATAGTCGAGTTATAGTCTAATTGATCATTATAAATAATTATTGTAATTTTGTAATATTTAGGATTTAAAATTTATATCTCTTTTTGATTTTATTGAATGTTAATTATGTTACTTTTTATATATAACACAGTTCATATTTTTAGAGTTCTCATCTTTTTAACATAATTTCAATTATTTTTCGTGTATGTTTAAATATTTATGTTTATCCAATATTATAAAAATAATATGAAACAACATTTCATTTACCCCAAAAAAGAATGAGATAAAAAGAAAAGAGAGGTGGTTTATCTTATAGGATTTACAAACATAACTCAAAAGCTAATGTAGCATAATTGGTTAAGTCATGAGTTTGAGAATATAAGGTTGGAGGTTCGATTCCTAACAAAAACATAATTTCACTATTTTTAACATAATTATTAAAAGATGGCATTTTTGTAATTTTATTAAAAATAGGGGTAAAATCGTAATTTCACACCCATTAAAATGACACTTTTTACCCTTGTGTTCAAGTTTAATATATAGTAATACATTAAGAAAATTTAGAGCTCTATGTTCTTTCCACCTCAATCCAAAGTTTAATATATAGTAATACATTAAGAAAATTTAGAGCTCTATGTTCTTTCCACCTCAATCCAACCCAACCCAACCCAACCCAACCCAACCCAACCCAAATTTATACTCTCTTTGTCCCTCTCATTTTTTTATAGTTACTATTTTGGGGTGTCCCTCTCATTTCTTTACATTCCAAAAATAGTAAGTTTCTCCCACTATTACACCCACTATCTCATATATTTAACAATAAAAAACACTATTACACCCAATACTTTCCTCCACTATCTCAAATTTATAATTAAATATTAATAGATCTCACCACTATACTCACTTTTCATCTAACTTTACTCATTTTTACACATTTTCTTAATCTTCGTGTTCATCCCTCACGTAAACAACCATGAGGGACAGGAGGGAGTAGGTGTCACTAGACTCGCTACTGAAAAAGGAGTGAAGGGATGCTTAAAGAATAAATTTAAATGTTTACATTTATATTATTGCTTTTTAAAATGCATAATACATTAGAGATTTTGTCCACCTCCATAATTCCCCCTTCTTTCTTCTTCTTTTTTTCTTTTTGGTTGTTGACATGATACAATTTTGTCTACCTCAATCCTCAACCTCAAGAGACACGACTTGCACGATTTTCACGATTTTTATCTTGAACCAAGGGATTAAAAAGAGTGTTGGAGAGCACATTATCAAAAGAGGCACATTTTTATTCAAAAAAAAAGAGGCACGTCTAATTCCACCACTTACGCCACTACGTATGAGATTACTACAATTTCTTACGCTCTTTTTATTACTATATAAACGTGCGGCAATTCATAATTGTGAGATTGAAAGGTTGGGCTAGTTTTTGGTGCTAATGTGAAAAATTCGTAGAAATTTTTCTGGTTGCATTAGCTGTTTTGTTTTTGCGTTTCCCGGAGTTCCAACGGTCGGATCGTCCTGAATTTTGGACAGCGTCTTCCTTACTCATGTATCTAAATTCTGAACGGTGGAGATCGGATTTGGAGGTGCAGAAGGCCTGTTTATTGAGGTAGGGGCAGGAACTTTTGCACCACGGTGTGGATTAAGCTCCCCGTGGTGAGGCGACTTGGAGCGGGTATTTTTGGCCCAAAAGTGTTTTTGGGTTAATTCTTAAACTAGGCCCATAGTTAATATGATATGTAAACGGTAGTGAATTAGCTAGGTTTTAAGGCTTGTAATATTGTATACAGAAAACTGAAACGTATCAATATATACAAGAAAAAGGCTCTTTCACTTGGCCAACAAAATTCCTTCTTCTTTGTGTGTTTACTTTGATTATTGTCTTGTTATAGCTTATAACTTGTGATCGTAGTCTTCTCTTTGGGGTGTTATTCCGCTGAGTCAAGGGTTGTCCCTTGTTTGGGACCTTACAATTGGTATCAGAGCCCATGGTTCGGTAATTGGATCTTGGGGGTAATGGGTTGCGGTTGTTCGATGTGGGAGGTTCCCCTCGGTGGCGATTGGAGATCTGTTGGGTTCCTTGTGTCGAAAGTCTTCCTGAAAGGGTTCAGGCGGCGGGTTCTACGAGGTGAATCGTGGCGGTGCAAGATGTAGACAGATTAATCGCAGGTGTAAGACCACGGGTTATGTGGTTCTTGGTTTGAGGGGAGGATTGTTGGGTGGTGTCAACCCAAGTACCACATCGAGGAGATAAGAGATAATTCTCTTGTATATAATCAGCCAATAAACTCTATTAGAATGAGGCCTTTTGGGAGTTATGCTTCGGAGGAAGGGGTCAGTGATGATTGTTATTCTGTCACATGTGAAGGAGAAATCACAAACAGGTGGATTCTCGATTCTGGTTGCTCTTACCATATGTGTCCGAATCGTAATTGGTTTACAACTTATAGAGGCGTCGAAGGTGGAACCGTAGTGATGGGGAACAACCATGCTTGTAAAACGGTAGGACTTGGTTCTATAAGGATTAGGATGCATGATGGAGTGGTAAGAACGTTGACGGATGTGAGACATGTCCCTGAATTGAAGAAAAACCTTATTTCTATTGGTGCTTTGGATTCTGGTGGGTGCAAAATTGTTACACAAGACGGTGAGATGAAAGTTGTTCGTGGTTCTTTGGTAGTGATGAAAGGTATTTCTCGAGGAAATCTTTATGCGCTTTTGGGCACAACGGTGACTGATAGTGTGGCAGTTGCAGCTACTGGCAGTGGTGGAGACCCATGTGAATGCACTAGGTTATGGCATAGGCGGCTTGGGCATATGTCGGATAAAGGTCTAAATTATCTTGGTGAAGAGGGTTTGTTGAAGAACTTGAAAAAGGCTTGCATGGATTTTTGTGAGCATTGCGTGTACGGTAAAGCACACCGGGTTCAGTTCAAGGCAAGTAAACATAGAAGCAGAGGTATATTAGACTATGTGCATACGGATGTTTGGGGTCCAGCTTCAGTCACTTCCAAGGGAGGCTCGAGGTATTTTGTCACTTTTGTTGATGATTATTCTAGGTATGTTTGGGTGTATTTCATGAAACATAAGAATGAGGTATTCAACATATTCAAGAAGTGGAAAACAATGGTTGAGAACAGAACTGGTAAAAAGTTGAAGACACTGCGATCTGATAACGGTACAGAGTATACAGATGGTGCTTTCAAGGAGTTTTGTGATCAGGAAGGCATTGTTAGACACTGGACAGTCAGAAAAACACCACAGCAGAATGGGGTTGCGGAAAGGCTCAATCGCACATTGCGGGAAAAATCAATGTGTATGCGATCCTATGCTGGTTTGGGTAAAGAATGGTGGGCGGAGTCAATTAATACAGCTCGCTATATTGTCAACCGGTCACCTCATGCATCTCTAAATGGAGATGTACCTTATAACGTATGGTCTGGAAAACATGCAGATTATGGGAGACTTAGAATTTTTGGGTGCACAGCCTACTACCATGTTGACGAGGGAAAACTTGATGCGAAGGCCAAGAAGGCTATATTCTTGGGGTATGCAACAGGTACAAAAGGTTATCGTCTTTGGTCTATTGATGATTCTAAGTTTATAATCAGCAGGGATGTTACGTTTGATGAGGACACTATGGTAGCTTCTCCGAAAGCTAAGGTGACTAGTGGTGGTGACATTGAGACTTCTAAGTCTCAAGTGGTTGAGATAGAATCTGCAAGTCATCCAGGTTCTAGTCATGTTCAACAGGAAGATCATGGAGACACTCATGATGATGAGGATGATGAGTTTGAATATGAGACTATTGAGCAAGAAAATGTGCAGGCACGCGAACGACAACAGTTCGAGGAAAGTTTGGCTTCTGCTAGGCCAAAACGGGCATACAAACAAGTTCAAAAGCTTGGGTCAGATAAGCCTTTGAAACACTACGGGCATGTTAATGCAGTAGAGTATGCACTCTCGGTGGAGGATGGTGAGCCTATTTCCTTCAAAGAAGCTATTCGGAATTGTAATAGTGAGAGTTGGTTGGCAACGAAGGAAGAAGAGACGGAGACTCTGGAAAAGAAACAAACTTGGGATTTAGTCTCATTGCCTGCAGGGAGCAAGGTTCAACATTGCTTGGACTTGCTGAATATCATCCGGTGTTGAATGCCCTTCGGGGCGGTGTTGGGGTGAGGTGGAGATTTCACCCCATGGTGTGAACTACGGTGGCTTGATCCCGGTTAAGGGTACGTAGGCAGTCATGGTAATATGGTGCAGTCGGTTGGGGTTTACATATCAAGGCTTTCATGGTATTCTCATTGTTCGTCCATAATTTGAGGTTGATCAAATGATGTACGAGGTGGAGAATTGTGAGATTGAAAGGTTGGGCTAGTTTTTGGTGCTAATGTGAAAAATTCGTAGAAATTTTTCTGGTTGCATTAGCTGTTTTGTTTTTGCGTTTCCCGGAGTTCCAACGGTCGGATCGTCCTGAATTTTGGACAGCGTCTTCCTTACTCATGTATCTAAATTCTGAACGGTGGAGATCGGATTTGGAGGTGCAGAAGGCCTGTTTATTGAGGTAGGGGCAGGAACTTTTGCACCACGGTGTGGATTAAGCTCCCCGTGGTGAGGCGACTTGGAGCGGGTATTTTTGGCCCAAAAGTGTTTTTGGGTTAATTCTTAAACTAGGCCCATAGTTAATATGATATGTAAACGGTAGTGAATTAGCTAGGTTTTAAGGCTTGTAATATTGTATACAGAAAACTGAAACGTATCAATATATACAAGAAAAAGGCTCTTTCACTTGGCCAACAAAATTCCTTCTTCTTTGTGTGTTTACTTTGATTATTGTCTTGTTATAGCTTATAACTTGTGATCGTAGTCTTCTCTTTGGGGTGTTATTCCGCTGAGTCAAGGGTTGTCCCTTGTTTGGGACCTTACAATAATTGTATACTTCCTCCGTTCCATCGGGATCTTTACATCCTTGATGGGCACGAAGACCAATATATATATATATATATATATATATTTAAATAGGTAAAGTAATGAAAAGTGATGAAAAATGGATAAAGTGGTGGGTGTTGACGGAAGAATTTGGGAATAACAAAATTCGAGGTACGTCGCCGGAAACAAGATCTGAGACAGTGGTTCTTTGCCGGAAAAAACGGTGGTGTGTTGTGGCTTGCGGTTGTTGATTGTAATTGGTGACTGAGATTGATAGGGTTAGTGGTGGCTGTTTCTGAGCTCTCAATTTCCAACCTCCCAATCGGCTTACGTACCTTGGTATTTATAGGGATCAAGCCATACGTAGTTCTTGGAGAACAAGAAACCCAAATGGGCTTGGGTTGACGGTCCAGCTTCCGGAATGTTTTACTATGAGGCCTAACCACAAAGGCCCAAGGCTCATCCAAAATATCAAGACTTCACGGATAAGGAAACTTCCCCCGTCGAGGACTAGTCCTATCCGCTACCGCTATTTCCCAATTTCAAGGATGCAGGTATAGCCATGGTTTACCCCAAATGCAAAACGCATCCCTGTCTCCTGAATGAGAAGCACCCACCAGATAACAGGATAGGTGATCCAGAGCTTTTGGGTGCAAAGTGCAGGATTACTCCGAAGTTCCCATGAGGACGCGCCCATTGGCTACAGGAACAGAGCTCCCAAAGCAGACACCAGAAAGTTCTCATCTTTCCACCTTAGGGCGCGCCCTTTGTGTCTAAGATGGGTCCTTATATCCAGGCATACCCCTGTAGGCCTTCTGCGACGGACATCCCCCTCCTGAGATACGACATGAGGGAATTTCTTCAATGAAACCTAAGAAAACAACTCAAATATACATATCTAATATAATTCAAACAAAGAGGGCGCACCCTCCTTTAATGGAAGGAGAGGGCGCGACCTAATCTTCACAAAACAAACCAACCCTAATTAATTCCTAAAATCCCTAAATTGAAACCATGGTTAACCCGAATCCATCTTGAAAATACCGGAACAAATTTTGGCTATAACAGTGGGACATATCAATATTTAATGGTAGATTTGAGAAAGTGGAGGAAGTTAGTGGGTGTAATAGTGTTTTATATTATTAAAAGTTTACTATTTTTGGAATGTAAAAAAATGGATGAGACGACCCAAAATAGTAACTATAAAGAAATGGGTGGGACGGAGGGAGTATATTACTAGCAATCTATTGCAGAGGACGTAGGATATATTCGATGTACTGATTCTTATAGCCTTTCCATGTCTTCTAGAGAAAGTGGAGATGATTTGATTTGTGATTTTTTTTTTTGGAAAGCTGAAATTACATTGATAAGATAACAAGTTGATTCAACAACCTAAGATACATAGTCCTGAACCATACTAGAGGCCCTAATACTCGAGCCAACCACTTAGGAAACTATTAGTCTTACTACAAAGATAAAAAAGACAACACAATAATAGATAATGCCTTGCTAGAGCACTTAGAGATGCTTCCCCTTATCACCTCCTGAAGCATTCTGCATCTCAATTTCTTCTAACATTGCAAATTCCACAAGCAATTCTTCGACATTCAAGAACTCAACTGGTATTAGAGGAGGGTCTGTCATGCATTGCAGAGAATCATGGATATATTTAACTGCCTCTTCCCCTAGACCTTGAATGACTTCCTCCTGAGACGCTGGTTCAACTTGAAAGAGTTTGTCCTAGAATCCAATCATGTATGATGATTTAGGAAGAACTTTTTTGTACTCTTATTTGATTTCATTAATATTAATAAAAGACTTATTTGTTTTTATTACGGGCCTTATCTATTTAAAGTGTTTTAAATAAGATATTCCATGGTTTAAAGTAAAGCTTCTATAATTATAATGAGATTATAATAGTGAGATCTAGAAGATGATAACTCTAGACCTAAACAGTTCCTGATCATAGGATAACTAATTGGAAGTTAGTGAATCCGCAAAGATTGGTACATACTATGCTTGCTCCTTTTAGGAGGATGTCTGTTCTCATAGGCATTTGTGTGGTGACACTATAGCTAGTATGTAGGTGCTTATTATGGAATAAGTTCACTGAACATGACTCGATAAGTTGAACAACTAATGGAGTTTACTCACGTGTCGATAGTTGTTCACTGAGTGATAGTTGTACAAGTGTCCTTAGACTTGAGATCGTTAGAGTAATCTTGTATATAATGAACTGTGCTTTGGTTTAGTCCTTGGTCTCAAGGACATCCATTAGGTCTATTCTGGGCATAGGGATTTGTGTATGGAGATAGTTAACGGTCAATAAAGGATCTACCCCTTCCAGTAAAGGAAGAGAATATCCTATGCTATTCTTATGATGCTAGTTCCGGAATCTCTGGCCAGAGTGTATGAAATTAGAAATGAGTTTCTAATTTGCATTAATATGAACTTTGCATTATGAATAAGAAATCATATGATTAAATTTGATAGGCTTGACACGAGTTCCATGCCTTGTATTTAATCGGGATATTGTAGGGTAGAAGGAATTGATTGTACGGTAACTAGTCACTGACAGGTTCTTGGTATTCTAAGCAGTGAATTCATATTATCCGGATAGTCGCGATATGTTGAGAAGCATCACTCACGATGTAGAATAAATATAATTAATCAGTTAATTATATTTAATGAATTATTAGAATTCATATAAATAATAAATAAAATGTTTATTATTATTTATTTCTACTACCGGCTTAATATTGAACCTACAGGGTCACACCATAAAAAGATTAATTTATTGATGAAGGTATTTTGAGAGAGAAGTTGTTTTTAATAATGATTAAAATAGTTTAATTATTATTTAAACATTTTGTGGGATTTATATAATAATATATATGATATATTAATTATAATAAAAACCTACATGTGCCCTATAAATAGAAAGAGATGAGAGGTGTTTAGTATGCAAAAAAGTGGTTTTGTGAAAACCTAGTTGCCACCTCTCTTCTTCTTCATCTCTCTCTCTCAAAAGAACAAGACACCATTTTTTATAAAAGCTTGTTTTATAAAAGCTTCATCGAAGATTATTCTTGGTGGATACCGGTAGAGTGCTTCACACTCTGAGAAGCAACTGCTAGCAACCGAGCCTTATAAAGCTTCGATTTTCAAGGTATGGTTTCGATTCCTCCGCTATTTCTGTTTTATATGATTTTTTTTTATATGCACGATACATGGTTTTTACGGAATAATTGTTATTCCGCGCTTCCGCTCATCCGTAAATTCCTTCAATGGCATCAGAGATAGGTTCTTGCATATAGAGATTCATATAAAAATTTCAGATTTTTTTATGCATGTATGGATTTATTATGATTTTTGCAAGATTATTTAGATTTAATTATGAATTAATTCGAAATAATTTTTGCATGAAGTTTTGACCATTGATCTGGGTTCTATAAGTGTTATGGATCATCTAGGTATTTTTTTCATAATTTTGTGATGTGTAGATTATTTGTTATGAATTTTTTAAAATTGTTTTAATTAAAATTCATAAAATAATCATGCATGTGAATATTATGAAATTGCAATTGCACAAGGACCCCATAGTTACCTTGTATTTGGTGCTGCTGTTTGATTTCAGAAATCATGTTTGTTTGATTTTTTATTAATTTATTAATTAATTGTTAATTAATTTATTAGTAGTAAAATAAAATAATATTAATAATAATAGTTATTATTAATACTACAGTAAATGGTTGGTCAGTTTTTTAGTTTAGAACTTAAAAGCACGGTAACAGTTACAGTACACTATCAATCTGACAACGTTACATGTTTCCAGCAACGGTCGTCTGTCACTGCTGTGTCGAGCGCGTGTTTAGCACGCGCGGAGGGGTGTTGCGCAATTCAAAATTGCGTGACAGGGTCAGCCGCGCATTTAAGAAATGCGTTACAAAATAAAATTGTTTTAATGATTGTAACGCATATCGTAAATGCGTTACAGTCCTGCTGTCCACATTAAATTCGATTTTTTGGGAGTTTCGTAACTCCGTTTTGGGCGTGCAATATATCGTTGGATTCGTATTTCCGAGACGGATCTAATGGAGTGGTCAAATATTTTTTATATGATATTTTTGAAATATTTATATTCCCAGAAGTGTTTTAAAACATGTTTTAATTGTTTTAAATTGCTTTTAAATGCTATAATAAATCCATACATCATTATATCAATGTGTGACATGATATTGCTTGCATGCCTACTTGTTTATTTATGTTTATATATGAGATATATGCCTATGTTTACCATGAGATGATAGATTTAGGTGAACTTAAATCAAAATAAGGCGTGCGCTAGAAAATCTAGAAATAGGAATCGTTTCTTGCCTTAATAATAATATTATGAATACAATCATGAGATTTTTGTGTTTTTGAAACACGTAATTAAATATGAATTTTCAATATTGAGAGAAAGGATGATTCTGTCAAAAACAGATTTTGATCTGTAAGAAAGGGGTATTAAGTGACGCCTCTTGACAATGCTCCCCCCGATCTGGGAATCATCCTATTATCTATTATTGATTTGAAATATTTAATTGAAGAAAAGAATCTCTTTATAATATGATTATGATTGTTAAATAATATTAGTTAATTAATAATGGCTGATAATTATTTATTTATGAAATAAATAATTAGTTAGCAATTTTATTAATTGATTAAATGAGATTTAATTTATTATAAAATAATTAAGATATGATCTTAATATTATTAATTATTTATTTAATTTATGAAATTATATTAAGGGAGAGATTAATTTTCTAAAGAGTTTAGAAATAAAATTAATAATTAAAAGAGTTTTAATTATTAGTTAATAACAGAGAAGATGAGATCTATGTATTATATATGTCAAGTTGTAATCGGCCATAGGCACAAAAAGTTTTGTGTCAGTTATGGTCTTCCAACATGACAGAAAATATTTCTTGTTTTCGGTGCATTGTCGTTTCGTGCTACAGCCGAGGACTTTGTTACCGATCAACATGAAAATACTTGTCTGTTACATTAGATGTGTACAAAATTAGATTTTAGTGGTCGTTACGTGCTACAGCCGTGGGCTATTGGAATCTAATTTAATTGTACAAAATGTTGGATTTGACTTGACTAATAATATTGAGATTTTTCGTGTTTTTGTTATAGATTTAGATTATCTATTAAACTTAAAACACGTTAGACTTATAGGTTTATACGAAAATGTTTCGTGACCTTAAAAAAAACCTCTTTTATAAATATCAAGTAGTAATTGGCCAATGACACAACGGGCTTGTGTCGGTCATAGCCTTCCAACATGGTAGAAAGTAGTTCTCATTTTTGAATCACTGTCGTTTCGTGCCACAGCCGAGGGCTTTGATTTCGAAATAAGAAATACTTGTCTATTACATAGAGATGTGTACAATGAATTAGAATCTAATGGTCGTTACGTGCCACAGCCGTGGGCTATTGGAGACTGATTCAATTGTACAGAATGTTGGGTTAGACTTGACTTAGAATATTGAGTTTGTCGTGCCACAGCCGTGACTCAATTATTCAAGAGGCTAAAGTTTTATTAGGGAATAACATGAGATGTAATTGACAAGAGTTGTCTGCCTATTGAACATCACATGGCGTTTCGTGCCACAGCCGGGGTTGTGTGATGGAATGTAGGATCCCTATTCCCACTAGCATTTTGAATGCTTATTTATTCACTTAGGGGGTTGTATAAATTAGATAAACTAGTGGGAGCCACTTATGAATAAAGACCCGATTCATATAGTGTTTTAATAATGAAATTGAATATTTGCTAGGTGTTGTTATGTGTATATCATTTGCAGACTTAATATATATAGATATATACACTAGGTCTTCTGCACAATCACTCCGTAGCATACTAGATGCTCACATATTGACTGGTCCCAACTATGCTAACTAGCTTCGAAGCTTGAGAAAAGTTCTCAAGGGCTAAGAAGCTGGGATATGCTGTTTGTTTTCACTGTAACAAGGTGAGGCACTGGAAGAGGAACTGTAAGGTTTACCTTGCAGAACTGAAGGTGAAGAAGGCTAGTGAGACTACCGCTTCTAATTCAGATATGTTTATGATTGAAGTAAACATGTCACTAAATCAACTTCTACTTAGGTATTAGATACTACTTGTGGTTCTCACATTTGCAATTCGTTGCGAGGACTAAGGAGAAGTAGGGCTCTTGGGGAAGAGAAGGCGATTCTACGGATGGGCAATGGAGCAAGAGTTGCTGCCGTAGCTGTAGGGTCATTTGATTTACATATGCCTACGGGCAAGACTATTATTTTTAATAATTGTTATTTTGTTCCCTCGAATGTGAGGAATATTATTTCTATTCCAATGTTAGACTTGGATGGATTTTCGTTTATTATTCAGAATATTAAACATCCAATCCTCAGAGATAATGTTCTTTATGGTAGTGGAACTTTAAATAACGGTCTGTATGTATGTGACATAGAATATGTTTTACTTTATATTGAACATAATAATAAAAGAAAAAAAAAGGGATGATGAAAATCCTACCTACTTATGGCACTACAGACTTGGTCATATTAGTGAAAATAGACTTCGGACATTGCATAAGGGAAGGTTACTGGAACCCTTTGATTTTGAATCATATCCTACATGCATGTCTTGTCTGTTGGGTAAAATGACCAACTCTCCATTTAGTGGACATGGAGAGAGCGCTAGACAGTTGCTGGTATTGGTACACATAGATGTATGTGGACAAATGTCTACGCAAGCCATGGCAGGATTTTAATACTTCGTGACTTTCATAAATAATTGATCTAGATTCAGATATATGTACTTGATGAAATACAAATTTGAAGCTTTGAAAAGTTCAAAGAATACAGTTATGAAGTAGAGAAATAAACCAAACATGGTATTAGAGCTCTTCGATCAGATCGAGGAGATGAATACTTGAGTGGTGTGTTTCTAGATTATCTCAAAGAAAATAGTATAGTCTCCCAGTGGACTCATCCGGACACTCCATAGTTGAGTGGAGTATCTGAAAGGAGAAATTGAACTTTGTTAGACATGGTTCGATCCACGATGAGCTATGCAGATCTTCCAGTATCACTTTAGGGTTATGAATTGGAAACCTCAGCATATTTACTGAATAAGGTGCTTTCCAAAACTGTTCCTCAAACTCCATATGAGATATGGAAAGAAAGGAAACCGAGTCTTAAACACGTTAAGATTTGGGGATGTCCAGCTTTTGTCAAGAAAGTTGACCATGATAAGCAGGAATCTCGATCCGTAAAATGTAGGTTTGTGGGATATCCTAAAGAGATTTTAGGGTATTACTGTTACACCGATCATAGGGTGTTTCTCTCCAGACATGCTACCTTCTTAGAAAAATAGTTTATCCTTGAAGGGAACAGTGGGAGCAAGATTGAACTTAAAGAAGTTCATGAAACACAAACTACTACGGTTCAAGAGGAAACTCCTGTTCAAACTAAACAACCTTATGTGACATAGTGTTGACTCTGAGAAATGGCAGAGTGCCATGAAATCCGAAATGGATTCTATGTATACCAACCAAGTATGGACCTTGGTTGAAGCACCTGAGGATATTAGACTTATTGGGTGCTAAAGGGTATACAAGAGAAAGATTGAAGTATATGGCCAGGTAGAGACCTATAAGGCCAGGCTCATGGCAAAAGGATTCAAACAAAGGCAATGGATTGACTTTGATGAAACTTTTCTGCCTGTAGCCTTACTCAAATCAATTCGGATTTTGCTTGCGATCCATATATGGATTGAAGCAAGCTTCTCGTAGATGGAACATCCATTTTGATGAGACAATCAAAGAGTTTGATTTTATCAAAAACATAGATGAACCATGTGTTTACAAGAAGGTTAGTGGGAGCGCGGTAACATTTCTTGTGTTGTATGTGGATGACATACTTCTATAGGAAATGATATATCGATGCTACAATCAGTCAAAATGTGGCTATCGAAGAGCTTCACTATGAAGGACTTGGGAAAGACATCCTAGATTCTTGGTATGAAGATCTATAGAGATAGATCGAGAAGAATTATAGGTCTTACCCAAGGTACATACATCGAGAAAGTGCTTAAAAGGTTTAGCATGAAAACTCCACGATAGGTCTCATACCGATGAGCCATGGAGTATCCCTTTCCGAGAAGATGTCTCCTAAGACACCTGAGGAAAGAGAGCGTATGAGTAAGATTCCTTATGCTTCAGCAATAGGATCTATCATGTACGCGATGTTATGTACTAGGCATGATGTTGCTCATTCAATTAATTTGACGAGCAGATATCAGTCGGATCCAGGTGAAGACCACTGGAAAGAAGTGAAGAACATCCTTAAGTACTTGCGAAGGACTAAGGATATTTTTCTTGTTTTTAGTGGATCTGAGTTGAAAAATAGAAGGGTTATACCTACTCTAGTTTTCAATCAGAAAGTGATGATAGAAAATCCATGTTAGGGTACATGTTTACCTTGAAGGGTGGAGCGATTAGTTGGAAGAGTTCCAAACAGCCTACAACGGCTGACTCAACAGTGGAAGCAGAGTTTATAGATGCAAGTGACGCTACAAAACTGTTTTGTGGTGCTTTCTTTTGATTAGGGAAATCATTGAAAGTAGAGATGTCAACATTGAGAGAGTTGACACACATAACAACATAGCAGACCCACTCACTAAACCGCTATCTCAGATTCACTTCGATCGTCATAATGAGTGAATGGGTATTAGATACCAGAGTGATTGGCTTTAGTACAAGTGGGAGATTGAAAGAGTTTGTCCTAGAATCCAATCATGTATGATGATTTAGGAAGAACTTTTTTGTACTCTTATTTGATTTCATTAATATTAATAAAAGACTTATTTGTTTTTATTACGGGCCTTATCTATTTAAAGTGTTTTAAATAAGATATTCCATGGTTTAAAGTAAAGCTTCTATAATTATAATGAGATTATAATAGTGAGATCTAGAAGATGATAACTCTAGATCTAAACAGTTCCTGATCATAGGATAACTAATTGGAAGTTAGTGAATCCGCAAAGATTGGTACATACTATGCTTGCTCCTTTTAGGAGGATGTCTGTTCTCATAGGCATTTGTGTGGTGACACTATAGCTAGTATGTAGGTGCTTATTATGGAATAAGTTCACTGAACATGACTCGATAAGTTGAACAACTAATGGAGTTTACTCACGTGTCGATAGTTGTTCACTGAGTGATAGTTGTACAAGTGTCCTTAGACTTGAGATCGTTAGAGTAATCTTGTATATAATGAACTGTGCTTTGGTTTAGTCCTTGGTCTCAAGGACATCCATTAGGTCTATTCTGGGCATAGGGATTTGTGTATGGAGATAGTTAACGGTCAATAAAGGATCTACCCCTTCCAGTAAAGGAAGAGAATATCCTATGCTATTCTTATGATGCTAGTTCCGGAATCTCTGGCCAGAGTGTATGAAATTAGAAATGAGTTTCTAATTTGCATTAATATGAACTTTGCATTATGAATAAGAAATCATATGATTAAATTTGATAGGCTTGACACGAGTTCCATGCCTTGTATTTAATCGGGATATTGTAGGGTAGAAGGAATTGATTGTACGGTAACTAGTCACTGACAGGTTCTTGGTATTCTAAGCAGTGAATTCATATTATCCGGATAGTCGCGATATGTTGAGAAGCATCACTCACGATGTAGAATAAATATAATTAATCAGTTAATTATATTTAATGAATTATTAGAATTCATATAAATAATAAATAAAATGTTTATTATTATTTATTTCTACTACCGGCTTAATATTGAACCTACAGGGTCACACCATAAAAAGATTAATTTATTGATGAAGGTATTTTGAGAGAGAAGTTGTTTTTAATAATGATTAAAATAGTTTAATTATTATTTAAACATTTTGTGGGATTTATATAATAATATATATGATATATTAATTATAATAAAAACCTACATGTGCCCTATAAATAGAAAGAGATGAGAGGTGTTTAGTATGCAAAAAAAGTGGTTTTGTGAAAACCTAGTTGCCACCTCTCTTCTTCTTCATCTCTCTCTCTCAAAAGAACAAGACACCATTTTTTATAAAAGCTTGTTTTATAAAAGCTTCATCGAAGATTATTCTTGGTGGATACCGGTAGAGTGCTTCACACTCTGAGAAGCAACTGCTAGCAACCGAGCCTTATAAAGCTTCGATTTTCAAGGTATGGTTTCGATTCCTCCGCTATTTCTGTTTTATATGATTTTTTTTTTATATGCACGATACATGGTTTTTACGGAATAATTGTTATTCCGCGCTTCCGCTCATCCGTAAATTCCTTCACAACTTGTTTACTAAGATTCACAGACCCTTCACCATTTTCTGCCAGACCCCTTTTGATAAGTTCTTTGTCGAGTATCTTTGCAACTGAGACGTCTTGAAGCCCACCTACTTGAGATGTCACACATTCCTTGTCTAGGTTTTTCGAAGCGAGACCACTGCTTTAGAGAATATTAAGGGCCTTAGAGCTCATGAGACAGTTATTATTAAAACTGGATCCTTCAAACATTTTTGCCTTTCCTTTGTTTTTGTTGGAAGATTCTGATATGGCCTGAATGCTATCTAAGGGATTGCATGCCTGGGAGGGTTCACCAATTTTAATGCATTTTTTCAACAGATCAGCTTTGAAGGCGAAGCATGGGTTCGCTTTGAGATCAAAAGCGTGGTCTGAAGTGCCAATGAATTTGATCTGCTCATCCAACATGTTCTCTAAGTGAGCCACTTTCTCTGAGAGTTTAAGTAGAGCCTCATATTCTTTTTCTTCAATCAGAACTCTCTTCTGTCTCTTTGGTTTGTTACCTTGCACCACTTCTCCTCTCCCAAAATTAGGTTGAACCTGAAGGGCTGGCAAGTGAGGCCCCCAACCTATATCCACATCCAGGAGATCCCTCAAAGCTATGAAGCTGTAGTCCACTTCCACTAGTTTCGAATAGTTAAGCATGCCATGATTAGCCATAAACTTTGCCACTTGATTCTTTTCTTCAAAGATGGGATAAATTCGACACATGGGCTCTGATTCAGCAGGAAGAATAGGGTTACATGCATTAATAGCTTGAATGACTGCTACCAGGCCTTCTCGAGAAGCTTGTTCAAAGTTTTGGCTACGGAGTATTCGAAAAGACTCCACATGTTCTGTTTCTATCATCATATTATTAAACCCTTGTGAGAATGCTTCCTTCATCCCCATGTGTATGGCCCAAAGTTGAGTCTGAAGATGAGTGAGGTCTTTCATCGGGCCCATAATTCCCCAAATAAGAAAGCCGTTGTGATCACGCATGATGATTCCAACCCCATTGAGGTTGCCATTAGCAAGAGGGGCTTCAGGGATCGCTTTAAAGACGTTGATTTTCACAAAAACCAAAAGGAGGAGCAATCCAAACTCTATTCATTTTCTTATTCCAGTAAATGACAGAGAGGGGATCTGAGTGGAGGGGAGAATGGTATGGGTGAGAAAGAGTAGACTGAATAAATACACCCTTGGTGTCGTAAAAATAATTAATCTCAGAAGCGCCATGATTAGAAGTTCGTCGGTATATGCCCGCATGCTTCTTGAAACCAATCGAAAATACAGCTCCTTTTCTTGGGACTCTGCAAAATACTGAGGCCATGACAGAGTATACGCTACCCGCTAATCTAGCCATAATTTAACATTGTACAGTTACCAGTTATATTAAATAAAATTATTCAAATTGATAAATCAATCATAAGATTAAACTAGCGTAAATGCCCCAGCGGACATGGGCAATGAATTAATTTCTCATTTGAAAAATTGTATATACTGAAATAATTTTGCAATTAAAAATTTGATAAACGATAAGATTTCGATTTATCGAATATATTTATATTTATTTTGTAATATTGAATACCAAACTTTTGAACCAAATATTTTATAATTTGATTAGATTTCATAGAATTTGGATAAATATTCGTACGATAATAATCACATGAATACTTATGATTATTAATTTTTTTTTTTTGCAATTGCGTGAAATGAACTTTAATAAATTGAACATTTAGGTATAATATAAATAATTATCTTAGTAAAATATCTTAGTAAAATTGTTCGTGTATAATAGTGGCGTATGTAAACTCATTGATTTTGTTGTAAAAAATTGATCGAATATGTAAGATTATTGTTGTGGAATAAAAAGTAGGGTGTATTTATTGCGTATTAACTACTAGGGATTGTGGAAGCTTCGAGCTTTAATGGCTGCACTTGTGTTTCATGACTCAATCTGTCCTCACAAGATGCCTACGTATCTCTGTATTGTTAGAGAATCAAGCCAAGACGTAGTTCTGAGGATGAGGGGTCAGACCCTTTATATAGGCTGAGAAGCCCTAGAGTCGTAGTAGGGTTAGGTGACTTGGCGGGCAAGTCACCGCCTTAGAGAAGGTTCCAGATCCTAGGTTGTAGGAGTCTGTTTCCATATCGAATTCTGTGCCTTGGTGGCTAAGTTTTGAAGGAGTAATATCCTTATCTGACACCTATTGCTGAGCTATTTATCACCCCTAATATTAATTACGAAATTAATATTTGATTAGGGTTTTGGGCCCCACTATTGGGCTTCATATTTGGACCATACTAGGTCTCATTAATGCCACATTAAATGTGTCTATAGGGCTTACTTTTAGCCCATATCATTTGCCCCCCAACTTCTAGGAAAGCTGATCAGGCTTTCCTTGAAGTTATAACGGCTTTTCTCGAGACTTGGGTCAGGGTTTATCTTGGTACACTAGTGTTTCACGAGTATCATCTTTTTGTAAAGCGTGAAGCGACCGACGCATTTACGACGATGTTTTGAACGACGCTAAACGGCGTTAAATGGCACTAAATAGTGCTAATCATCCTTAAACGACGTTTAAACGACGTTGAACAGCATAAAACGGCGCTAAACGACACTAAACGATGCTAAATAGTGCTGAACGACACTAATTAGTCTTAAACGACGCTAGACGACATTAAACGGCACTAATCGGCATTTAACGGTGCTCGACGGTGCTAAATGGCACTAAACAACACTTAATCGATGCTAGCGGGGGTCCGAGGGCGGCAGTCCCCGGGCGGGGTCCAAGGGGTAGAGCCCTTGGCTGAAATTTTTTATTTCCAAGGGCTAGTACTATTCAGAAATTATCATTTCGATTCAAATTTCTGAAAAAATAATGATTTTTTTTTCGACCAGGATCGAGGTCGTGGAAGGGGTGCCCAGGTCGTGAGGGCTGCGACCTCAATCCACGAGCTGAAACGAGGTCGCGTAAGGGCTCAAAATGGAGCAAGTCGTGAGTTTTTCGACCTCACTATACGACCTGGTTCGAGGTCGTATATACTCCCTCAATCAGTCTGGTCGTGAGAACTTTGACCTCAATCCACGAGGTGGATCCAGGTCGTGTAGAGACGCTATATGAGGCAGGTCGTGTTACGTGCGACCTCATTCTTTGAACTAGAGCGAGTTCGTGTAAGGTCTTTATAACAACCTCGTCGTACAACCTATGACCTCACCTTACAAGGTGATTCGAGGTCGTCCATGGTTTTAAAAACATCCTGGTCGGGTGTACCTCGATCTCATTTTTCGACGTAAAACGAGTTCGTGTAAGGGCACCATACAGAGCTGGTCGCGAACCTATCGATCTCGACCTACGAACTGGTTTGAGGTCGTGCATGGTCACCAGAATGGCCTGGTCGTAGGCTGTTCGACCTCAATCCTCGAGGTGAATTGATGTCGTGTAGGGGCAGCATATCCTCTTCGTCGTTCGACTCACGACCTCAATCTCCGAGATGAATCGAGGTCATCCATGGCCTCCATTATGGCTTTGTCGCGAATTCTTCGACCTCAATCCACGAGGTGGTTTGAGGTCATCCAAGGTTCATTAACTGGCCTCATCGTGTTGTGTACGAACTCGTTCTTTAAAGTGGAATGAGGTCGTACAAGGTCTTTAAAGTGAATTTGTCGTGAGCTCTTCGACCTTAACCTACGAACTAACTTGAGATCGTCTATGGTCTCTTAATTGGGCAGTTCGTGAGCTAGCCCTGTGATCTCATTTTGGGTTGACATCAACCTAGAGTTTTTGAAACAAACTTTCTTAGCTCGGTTGGCCGTCATGGCTTCAATGTTCGTCTCGGTTCCTGGGGCTTCTGTGGCGACCTCTCGGCTGGCACGTGCTCGGCCTTGGGGTTGTTCGAGTGTTGAACGTTGGGGTTCTGGATCGAGAATCCAAAATTTCATATTGGTTTTCAAGTTTTGTCTTGAAGTTTCAACCTTTGGATCTTGATTGGAGGTTCATGACCCCCTCAAGTTTGGCCTTCATAGCTAATCTTGGCCTTCATGGCTAATCTTGGCCTTCATGGCTAATCTTGGCCTTTATGGCTAATATCTCGTGTTTCTCATCCTAAGATTCAAGGTTGATGTTCACATGCTCAACGTTGGTGTTCTGGATCAAAGATCCATGATCCCAAGTTCATTTTTCAATTTCCAATTTGAGGTATCAACCTTTTTTATTAGTTCTTCTAACAAGTATTCTTAATCAACTACCAAAACAGGTTTTAGGTCAATAGGAGGTGTCTGCTATGCCTTGAATGGTTTCATGAACCTTGAATTCAAACGACTTGTTTCTTAGTCCTTGTGACCTTCCGTGCCTTAACTTGTTTGTTGAATCCTTGGTCTTAAGGTTATCATCAACGCTTGACTCTCATCCTTGTGATGAAGTTCTTTAGTTCTTGCCTCCTCCTTGTTTCTCATGGAGGAAGTTTTCCTTCTCGGTTGATCGTTCAGGTAGTTCACTTGCTCCTTAGCGCTTGACCTCAGGCCTGGTGTGCCTTTGTCGGTTTTCAACCCTTTAGCTTGATTCTAGGTTTCCAACCTGGTCGTGAGGTTCACGACCTCATCCTACGATCTGGATTGAGGTCGCGTAACGCTCCATATTTGGCTAGTTCGCGAGACCTGCGAGCTCAATTCACGATCTGAATTGAGTTCGTGTAAGGGTCAATATTACAACTGCTCGTGGGGTCTACGAGCTCAATTCACGAACTGAATTGAGTTCTTGTAAGGACCAATATTACAACTCCCTGCTTCTTCCCGATATTCTCCTCCGTGGCATCGTTTGGTAACCAGCCATTCTCAAGGTGTGCTTTGATAGGATCTATCCAGCATCCTCCTATCCCGATAAGAACAATAAGCTTAGAATCAATTGTAGGGGTTCTCAGAACTTGGAAGTAGACGTCCCCAGAATGGGTCTCGACCTCTGAAGAAGTATAGTGAGATAAGGCATCGACCTTTGTATTCTCCTCCATTGGGATATACTCAACGTGGCACTCGTCGAACTGGGCTATCACAGCTTTCACAATCCTCAATTATTTGGCCATATTCGCTTCACTAGCCTCAAACTCTTCATTGACTTGTAAGACTACCAGCTTTGAGTCTCCACAGACTTTCCGGTTCTTTCACCCTCAGGGCTCTTGTCAATCCAAGGCCGGCCATCAGAGCTTCATACTTTGCCTCGTTGTAGGTTGTTTGGAAGTCCAACCTCAAGGCATACTCAACTGCGAACCCATCGGGGTTTTGCAGAACTAAACCTGCATCACTGGTTTTTGTTTTTGATGCCCCATCAAAATAGAGCATCCAATACTCTTTCTTCTCTTCCAGGGGCTTCTCACCTTGTTGTCCTTCCTGGTCTATTACCTCCTGAAATAGAGCATCCAATACTCTTTCTTCTCTTCCAGGGGCTTCTCACCTTGCTGTCCTTCCTGGTCTATTACCTCCTGAAATAGAGCATCCAATACTCTTTCTTCTCTTCCAGGGGCTTCTCACCTTGCTGACCTTCCTGGTCTATTACCTCCTGCCCCCCGACTTCTTGGTTGTCAACGATATATTCAATCACGAAGTCAGCTAGAGCCTGGGCTTTGATGGTCGTCCTAGGCTTGTACTTAACATCAAATTCTCCTAGTTCGATTGCCCACTTGATGAGCCTTTAATTACATTGAACGCGGCCTATTCGAGCCTTCAATTGCATGGAACATGGCCTATTCGAGCCTTCAATTTAATGGAATGCGGCCTATTCGAGCCTTCAATTCCTTAGAGCTAGAAGTTTGTGGTTTCATCGAACCTTATTTCCACTTAGTCTGATCAGGTGGAGTGTCCTAACCGGATGCTCAGATATGATAAACCTTGAGGTTTGGGATGTGCCAAGTCTAGGCACCACGTTTCTTTCAAACAATTCCAGCTCGTAAGATCCTCGTTTTTGAATTGTTATCCATTTCTGGCTACAAGGATTGGTGGAAGTCCATATCTACGTATCACACTTTCCCACAGGAATTGTGTCATTTACTTGGTGGTTATCCAGTCTTGGGGTTTGTCCTCAGTCTACTTCATGAAGGTATCAATTGCAACTATCAGGAACTTCCTCTGGGCATTTGCCACTAGGAGTGGTGGAACTGATGGTTTTCAATATTTCAGGGTACTGATCAACAGTTGCATGTTTTTTTTATATCGATCGCACATAACTTCTGGCATCAGCCATCATGTCTGGTCAATAGAATCCCAATTGGATCATCTTATGGGCAAGGGTCCTGCCCCCCGAGTGCTGCCTACAGATTTTCACATGAGTTCTTTTCAAGGCTAAATTCACGTTTTGAGGCCTTAGTGTTCTTACTGACAACTTTCGTGCCTCCAAGGCATTGTCGGGTAACTGACCAGTTTCCTGGTGAGCCTTTGTAGAACCTTTCCAACGATTTTTCATACCTACAGGTGTTATTAGCTTTTCTCTCAACACTTCGGGTCTCCAAGACTTGGAAGTAAGAACTTTCAACATAATTCTCTATCTCTGAGGAGGCAAACATAGATAGGACATCAGTCTTTGTGTTTTACTCCATCGTAACACTCATTTAATTGAGTTAAGTTACAAGTATTTTGTCACGGCTCCGGGCCTGGCCTCGAACTCACCCTTCACTTTTGGTACTACCGATCTTGAGTCTCCATAGACTTTAAGGTTTTGACCCTCGGGGCTCCGGCCAAACCAAGTATGGCTATCACGGCTTTGCATTCAGCCTCATTGTTTGTCGTTGGGGAATCATGAACCCATCGGGGTATGTTACCACTTAATTCTGTTTTTGATTCTCCATCAAAATTGATCCAATACTTCTTGAGTACCACTTCTGGATTCTCCTTCTCTAATCCTTTGCCCTCCTGGGGTACTACCTCCTGCCCCCCGACTTCTTGGTTGTCAATGGTGTATTCAACCATGAAGTCAGTGAGTGCTTGGGGATTTATTGTGGTTACTCTGTCTCGTACAAGACATTTCTCACATAACAGATAGGTTTCTGAACCTTGTATTCCTCTTTCACGAGGACGACACTCATATCTGTATTAAATACAGCCAAGTATAGATGCAGTAACTTTCCATAATTTGGTTATGTCAACACTTGGAGGTTCCGTGTCAAGGATTGCTCTACTCTTATCGGGGTTGGCCTCAGTTTCCATGTTTGGGGACCGTAAAACCCAAAAAATTTTCTGATCCCATGCTGAAGGCTTATTAAGTCAGAGTCAATATCATCTTGTGGTGCCTTAACACCTCAAACGCCTCATGAGGATGCTCGATGTGATGTGCCTTATCGAGGCTCTTGATTAACATATCATTCTATGAACTTCTATAGTCTTCCCGCTAAGATGCTCAAAGATCTTATTCATCAATCTTCGATATGTCGCCTCTTTGGGATGTAACCTTTATGCACTTTGATCCTAGCATTTTATGACTAGCTGCTGCATTGGTCAATGTATCGTTCCTTGGTAGGGGGAAGTAGTCATTGAGACATGCATCATTCATATCATTGAAGTCCATGCACATCCGTCATTCTCCGTTGGCTTTCCTGCCTCTTGGAATCAAAGTTTCTTTTCTTCCATTTCATCATATATTTGGGTAGGCGTCTAGTTTACACGATTAATTGGGGATCGATCCCTGGCATATCAGCTACCGTCCAAGCAAATACAACAATGTTCTCTTGTAGGAACGCATCCAGTATGCCCTTCAAGGGTTCATTCATCAACGCCCTACATGGGTAACTTTTCAGGTCCTTCAGGAACTAGGGGAGTGGGGACTAAGTCCTCAGTAGGTTTTCCTATTTGTTTATAATCTTCTCGGACATCCATGTCTTCAATCAGGAGGACCTACCCCCCGACTTCATCAGGCCTCAAGGTGACCGGATAGTTATTATTTGATCTATCTTTTCTTCATTAACTCCATTCCTTGCAGGAAATTTGATCATCAGGTCTTATCTTGAGGCAACCGCCTTAGGGGTGTTCAAGCCTATCATTCCTAGGATAACATTGTAAGTGGAAGTTGTTTTAACCACCAAAAGGTTCAATATCTGAGTGGCCTCCTTAGGCTCCCGTCCCATTATCTTGGACATCCGAATAGTTTCTTCAACTCTTGACTCAACTCTATTGAACCCATAGACGTGCATGTTGGAGGGGGTCAATTTAAGAATCTTTGCATCCCATCTTCGAGAATGCATCATGAAACGAGATATTCACTGATGTTCCATTGTCTACAAAGACTCCTTTCACTTGCGAGTTACCTATCACAGGTGTTATGACTAACGGGTCATCATGGAGGCACTTGACCCCTTCAGAATCATCAAAGACAAATGTCATTTTCAGTATTTGCTTGTTATGGAGCTTCTCCTATAATGTGCATAACTTCTTGAGTGTAAGCTTTACGGGAGCTCCTTGTATTCCCGATCATTGTCGGGTCTTCAAAAATCATGCTTATCATCGGCCTCCTAAGGCTATGGATTGCGATCTCGATCGCCATCCTTCCTTTCATAATCTCTACTTCATAATACTACCTTAGGTTACCCTGTTGGCCATCCTTGATGAATTTATTCAACTTTTCTCTTTGGATCAGAAACTTGATCTTGTGTTTCAGCTGTCTACAATCGTGAGTGATATTCCCCACTGGCTTATGGAACTGACCATATTGGTTATTATTTCTCTTCCCGGGGTCAGCCCTTAGTGGCTTCAGCCATCAGAGATTCTTGTGTTTCTCAATGTCCATCAGGATTTGGCTTTTTTGATTATACAAATGTGCATGGCTGGTGAACCTCGATCCTTGATTGTTCTTCTTCGAGGGAGAGTCAGAATCTTTACTTGTTCGAGGATGCTTATCCTTAACATTCTACTCTTGACTACCTTTGCTTCTTGTTATTTCCTCCATTGCCTCCAACATAGGTCGAGGCTTCCCTTACACTTTCATCTACCTTGATGGCTACTCTACCTTCAAGGCTTTCTTGGTGATTCGCTTCATGTAATCCCTCAAGGATTCATTCTTTCCTTGTTCCACGTTCATGGGGATGAAAAACTTTTCTCATGAACTTTCTATCAATAAATGGGGCGATAAGTGCCCTACTTAGTCCTTTAAAGGATCCGGTCGAGTTCGGGGGCAACCGACTATACTATCGTTGTGTCATGCCCCCCAGGGTTTGAGAGAACGCCCTACACTTGATTGTGTTAGTCACGGATTGAAATTAGCAGTGCATTGAAGGATGTCCTCATATGATTAGTGGGATCTCCTGCCTCATTACACACCTCGATGGTGGGCATCTTGAGTTTCCTTGAGATATGAGCATTCATTATCTTGTTGGTGAAGGACATGATTGGATCGTCATGATCACCTAGAGGTATCGAGTCATCGGGATCAGCCCTTTGTGTATAAACCCTTATCATCTTTGGGGTATTTTTTGACTTAATAACATGGGGGGGGCCCTAGCCCTTGGGGGCTGCCTAGCCTCTTGTATTTCCAAATCTTTCTTCAATTTTTGGATAAGCGCTTCATGAGTGAGTATCCTTCCTCCCAAAGTCTTGAGAGCCAGTCCTTTGGATCCACGGGGCTGAGAAGGCCCTGACCCTCCTTCAAGCTCATAGCCTGGTTCTCCTTCTGAGATGGTTATCTTCATTAGTGGATGATGAATTGTCAACAATATAAATCTGGAGAAATCACGACTCCTTCATTGGCGTTCTAGGTCCTAAATGCATTGAGGCACGTATGCCTCATGTTGTTGATCACTTCTACCATCGATGAATGATGTCCCTAAGTTCATTGTGTAATGATAGAGATGGACATCTGTAGTCCCAATGGTGCGCTAGAGGGGCGACACCACCATCCGGAGGGGATTCGTCCCTGAATTCATTGAACCCACAATTGGCTGCTGCGGATGAGTAATTTGAGCCCCTAAATCTTTTCTTCTATGGCCTGAAGAGCCGTTCCTTGAGTCCCTCGGGGTTGAGAACGTCCTGCTCCTTCGGCGGGCTCCTTGCCTTGACATCTCTTGCTAGAACGGATGTCCTCTTCCTTATCTTATTCAGATGAGAAGTCATCTTTGGTGTATGATCCAGAGAAACTTTGGTTTCCTCCAACAAGGGGACCAAGCCTTCAATGTATTAAGGCACATACTTCTCATGATTAAATGGATGGTTCCATCTGTAATTGGGAACGGTGACAACCCATAAACGGGGTTTTGAGTCATTGGGATTAGAATGACGGTGATGGCGATCTCTGCTCCTTGTGCTCCATTAGCCAGAGGTGAGACCATCATATGTAATTGAGGATTCGCTCCTTAAGTTAGTGGATTTGGGTCATCCCTTGGGGAATCACCCCTTGGAGATGCGTCTTTAGGGGAGTCGTTCCTTGAATGAAAGTCAAGGGGAGTGGATCATCAGTCCGATTGCTCTTTCATCGTCTTTAGTGTATGGTTGAGACTTCCTCTCCCTGCTGCGTGTGGAGGTTCCAAGCCTCAAATATGAGGTGAATCACCCCTTATTAGATATCATGCTAATCAGTACGCGGTTATGGGCAAATCGTGCCTAAGATTGGGGATCCGTCCCTTAAGAGTTTAGAATCTGTCTTTTTCGGCTCCTTGGAGTCTCATTTAAATTTTCGTTCCTAGAGGGTTCAACCCTTGAACAGTGATAGGTGTGGGCACTCTTCACCTTCTCAATAAAAGGAATGGTAGGATCATCCTGACCTCCTGGTTGCATTAAATCATTGGGCTCAGACCTTGGGATCTCTGTCCTTGGGACCTCAATCTTTCTATGCCTCCTTGAAGGCCTCCCCGAATCAACAAAGGGGATTTCTCTGACCTTTGTAATAGGGAGACAATTTTATTGCTTCTCTTGTTCTTTCTTCAGTCACGCCCATCAGTGGGTTATTTTTCTGCACGCCTCCTCCTCGGGGCTCGATCTCGATCATCCTTAGATGATGAATCCTCGGTATAGGGTCCAGAATAATCTAGGTACCCTCCTTCATAGACAAGGCCTAGGCCTGTGATGTATGGGGGTTTTTATGGCTTGTGCATTCGATGTGCATGGCCACTTTCTTCAACGCCTCCTACGTTCGGGAGATAGATGAGTAGCCCGTAGGCTGGATTCGTGCTTGCGAGAATCACGGTGGTGGAGATCTATGCTCCATGGGGGTATGCCGTATCCAAGAAGGGAAATAACCATTAAGGGGATTCATCTCCTAGCCTTGGGGATTCATCCCTATGGGCTGCGATCCCTAGACATGAGTTTCAGTAATTCGGAAATTCGTCCTTGGGGTTGAGAACCCAAAATCTGGGTACTCGTTTAAGGGGGTACAGACCCTTGTTTCGCAATCACGGGTACAGAAGTGCTAGTGGTGGTGTTCGTAGTCACCGATGCTCTCCGTATGTTCATCATGGTTGATGTTTGATTCCCACAGACTACGCCAAATGTTGTGGAATAAAATGTAGGGTGTATTTATTGCGTATTAACTACTAGGGATTGTGGAAGCTTCGAGCTTTAATGGCTGCACTTGTGTTTCGTGACTCAATCTATCCTCACAAGATGCCTACGTATCTCTGTATTGTTAGAGAATCAAGCCAAGACGTAGTTCTGAGGATGAGGGGTCAGACCCTTTATATAGGCTGAGAAGCCCTAGAGTCGTAGTAGGGTTAGGTGACTTGGCGGGCAAGTCACCGCCTTGGAGAAGGTTCCAGATCCTAGGTTGTAGGAGTCTGTTTTCATATCGAATTCTGTGCCTTGGTGGCTAAGTTTGGAAGGAGTAATATCCTTATCTGACACCTATTGCTGAGCTATTTATCACCCCTAATATTAATTACGAAATTAATATTTAATTAGGGTTTTGGGCCCCACTATTGGGCTTCATATTTGGACCATACTAGGTCTCATTAATGCCACATTAAATGTGTCTTTAGGGCTTACTTTTAGCCCATATCAATTATATTTGAGACATATTACAAAATTTCTTAATATTGATTAAAGTCATCCTTATGCATGTCTGAATCATTTTTTTTAAACATATACATTTATACACTTTTAAACTTAAATGATTAATTTTAGTCTAATATTTATTACACAGTGTAGAGTTTAATAAAAAATTGGGTAAATTGAAATATTTTTATAATACAATTTTGTATTATTTTTTAAATCAATTTCAAATTTTTCTAAATATTTTAATCGATGTAAAATTTGACAATCTTAATGACCCGTGCATGTATATAAAATCTAAAATCAAATTTTTTGAGTTTATGGTATATTGATCTAAGTATATGTTATAACTCAACCATTATATATTATGTTGATCAATATATTATATAAAAATTCATATGTATCACATTTTATAGTCCAATTATAATCTAATTGATCATTTTAAATAGTTATTGTACTTTTGTAACATTTTGTATATCTTTTTTGATTTGATTTGAATGTTAATTATATTATTTTTTATGTATCACATAGATCATATTTTTAGAGTTTTCATTTTTTTAACATAATTTCAATTATTTTTCATATAAATTTAAATATTTATATGACTCACATATTTAAATTGTTAAAGTCTAAACAGCTGGTCTACCTAAACCCTCTAATGTGACTCACATATTTAAAATTTTATATAACAAAAAAGTTATTTGATTTAATTATTAAATACAATCAAATAAATTTATATTACAATTGCAATATACCTTATTGCAATTGTAATATAAATTAATGATAACTAAAATTAATAATTTGATAATTAAAATTTACATATTTCTTAAAATCAACTCTTATTTTTTATTTAAATAATTTAATATCTACATGAAGATGCATGTAAATAAATATTTTTTCTTTTTTTGACTCGATTGCATTATGAGTAATCTAATTTTTTATTTTCTATATTTTAACATGGCAAAAGAGAATTGTAGTATGCTCAATCGATTAAAATATTTCTTATAATTTTATTTATCCAATATTTTAGTTCATTTACTCAAAAAAATGAGAGGATGAGTATGAGACAAAAGATAAGAGAGGTGGTTTATCATATAGGATTTTTAGACAAAATTCAAAATCAACTATAGCACAATTGGTTAAGGCATGAGTTTGAGAGTTGAAGGTTAGTTGTTTGAATTCCAATATAAACATAATATTACTATTTTTTACATATTAAAGAAAGACATTTTTTGTGATTTTTTAAAAAATAGGGATAAAACCATAAATTCTCACCTATTAAAATGATAAATTTTGCCATTATGTTGAAGTTTCATATATAGTAACAGATAACTAAAATTTACATATTTCTTAAAATCAACTCTAATTTTTATTTAAATAATTTAACATATACATGAGTTGGCTTCCGAGGTGTCCGGTGAAGATGGAGATGCATGTAAATAAATGTCTTTTTTGGACTCTATTTCATTATGAGTAATCTAATTTTTTATTCTCTATATTAATTATTTAAAATGGCAAAAGAGAATTGTAGTATGCTCAATCGATTAAAATATTTTTTATAATGTTATTTATTCAATATTCTAGAAATAATATAAACCAACATTTCATTTACTCAAAAAAAAAGGAGAGGATGAGGCAAAAAGATAAGAGAGGCGGTTTATCATATAGGATTTTTAGACAAAACTCAAAATTTTGTAATTTTTTAAAAAATAGGGGTAAAATCGTAAATTTACACCTATTAAAATGACAAACTTTGTCCTTGTATTGAATTTTAATATATAGTAATAAACACATAATAAAGTAGATTTCTAATGTGACTGAGGCTAGTGATAAACTAATAATAATCATGGCTCAAAAGTAGGGCTGATTATTCGGTTATATCCGAACCGAATTACCGAAAACCGAAATAACCGAAATACCGAATAAGCTCAAAACCATAACCGATTAGTAAACCGAAATAATTTCGGATATTTTACTGAACCGAAATTTTTATTTCGGGTAAAACCGAATACCGAATTAAATAACCGAATTAGAAAAAAAATCAATTTTCTAGAAAATTCTTATAATGTGAAAACAAGAATACAAGACAGTAGACATCAAAGTTGAAACAAAAACAAGTTAACAACTCATACAGATGTGAAGCTGACAGAAGCTTGTCTAAATACTTGAAAAACAACCACTTCCTAGAGACTTTGAGTAGAAAATCATGCAACAGCAGGCACTCAGGCAGCATCAAGCCAGGTTAGCCAGCAACGCAACAAGCCAGCAACACACAACAAAATAACAAGCCAAAAAGATGAGCGGCTGTACCTTTTGTGTTCAACCCAGAAAGATGATTGATTAATTGAAGAGTCAGCTGATGATTAATTGATTGCTGATCTCTAAGATGATTGATTAAGTGAAGAATCGAGTTGAAGTCTGATTCTCTAAAGTTTAGACAGAAAGAAAATGAAGGGCGACACTGAATCAAAATCAACTGATGAATAAAGATCTAGGGTTAATAAATTAATTATTATATGTGTATATATATATAATATTATATTTTATATATTTCGGTAATTTCGGTTGATTCGGTAAAAAAACCGAAAAACACAAAAAACCATAACCGAATTAAAACCGAATTATTTCGGTTCGGTTAACCGAACCGAATTATTTCGGTTATTTCGGTTCGGTATTCGGTTAACCGAACCGAATGCTCAGCCCTACTCAAAAGGGATATTGGGGGTGTTTTGAAAGCTTATTTTGCAGAAAAATTTACTTATTTCAAGAAATAAGATAAGATTTCTAGTTTTTTTTCTTAAAAAACACATTTTTTTTTCAACTTATGAAATCTCAAACATACATTAAATACATCCAAAAAATATCAAAATATGAAATTTTTACCCGAAAATAAGTTCATAAAAATACATTTTAAATTATGCCAAATTGCACCATTATTATTTGGAGGAAAAAAGTACAAGTAACTTATTCCCGACCTCATCGTTTTAGATGGGATTCAACCCCTGGGATTCAACCCCTTGATCCATGTGAAATTATTACCATTAGCTTGTCTGGGAATATAATTTGTTTAAAGTAAATCTCAGTAGAGTTAAAAGACATGCAGTAAAATACATAAAATAATCTTTAAAAGTTGATTAATGAAAGTTTGGTAAAGTTGGAAGAGTACACGGTTTTAAACAAAATATGTCTAAAATATTTATATTTCATATAATCTAAATAATTATAAAATATTTTTTGATACTCCTTCCGTCTCGTTAATATTGGCCACAATTCCATATTTGCTAAATATGCCAACTGATCAAGCTAAATTCTCCAGACATGAAGAAGATCAACCAGTTTAAGTGAGTGTAGTCACAGAGGCCAAACTGATAGAAGTTGCAAACTCAGAGATATATCATGATGATGCTTTCTTGAAGTTTTTGCAAGCTTCCAAGGCATCTGTGGGTGGTGATACTCAGTTGTATCTGAGGAACCTGAAGGAGAACATTAACTACTTCACTGTGATTCCAAGGAAAATTGATCAAGTATTCTTCAAGAAGATTATGATGGTGTCCAAGTCTAAGATATGGCATCTTTCATATGATATCTTGATGTCTCTTAAATACAATGAAGTAGATGCGATTCTGAAGCTGGTTGAAAAAACAGACCAGAACAAGAACAATGAGAGCCTGTACTGTGATATCAGGAATGGTCAACCATCTAGGTTGCCAGAAGTATGCACTATTCCATGGACCATCATTTACCAATCTGGCACCAAACCTGAAGACATCAGTTAGCTAGTCATTCCCAAGCATCTCATACCTCAGAATCATAGACTCATCATTGCTGTCATTGATCAATTTCAAAAGAAGGAGGGTCTAAGAACTGGTGAAGATTTGGAGGCATTAAGGATTCTCAAATCTTTCATAGCAACTGGCATTGTCCCTGAATCGGCTAAGGCAAGGAGAGATAAGGATGATGATAATGAAGATAAAAGTGATAGGAGAGAAAGTCATCACAGGAGTAATAATGGTGATGAAGACAAGAAGAATAAGGATAACATAGGAAAGAAGGGAGAGGGTGACAAAGGGGATGATAAAGTTTATGAGAGAAGAGGTGGAAGACAGCAAGCCTCAAGCATCACTAGCAATATTCTCACCACAACACAAGACTTTATGTCTAGGGTGAATACAGTTAGTAATGACTTGCCAAAATCTGATCCTATGGCGTCTGCAACTGACTTGCCACCTCAAGCAAAGGAGATTCAAATCAAGAAACCACTTGTATGTCTCCAAAAGCAAACTGCTAATGGTGTACTACAATGGTCAAGAGACAAATGCTTCAAACTACTCCCAAGTGACAAGATGTAAAAGCTGAATTTCAAGACTAAGGCCAGAAAGGCAAGAAAAGTGAAGACACATACATCCCAAGCCATCACGATTGTACCAGGATTAGATTTTCCACCCCTTGATGAAGATTATGATGAAGATCAATTGGCATTTCTAGAGCCCAAATAATCTGTCATGTGGCAATTGTGGATGACTGTTTAGAGTTTAAATACTCAGATGGTAGACAGAAGAAATTTAAAAAGGGGATGTGTCAACACTAGGGCAAACTATACGAGATTGAAAGGATAATTGCATTGCTGAACATTGGAGATAAAGTGGAGAAGGTTTGGAAGCTGGAACTTATAGACTTTGTGAAGATGAAGAGAGATCATAGGGAGAAAGTGAGAAAAGAGTGCATGGAGAAATGAAGAGAAAGGGAGCAGGAGCTTGATAGGCTGGAAGCTAAAGCAGAAGAGTTAAGGGCTAAAGGGTTGAGCAGAGTTCAATTCAATCCCTATGTTATGAAGTATAGGAGGAGAAATGAAGATAACATCAATATCAGAATGGATCTTATCAATCATTACCCTGCCAACTTATTGAAACCAATACTTGAAGACTTTAAGGGTTCAATTCTGCTTGAAGAACTTGGTGCTATGGCAGCTATCATAAAGGCTATGGATGAGAATGCAAGGAAGGAAGATGAAAGGAAAAGGAAGGAATATGATGATCTACAAGCTAAAGCTATGGAGATGAAATCAAGAGAAAATGGCTAGTATTTCTTCATAGTCTGTAAGAACACACTCTTTGTAACTCTATCCATGCTTTCAATCAATTTCATACATGTACTGTTCAAGTTATATCTTTATGTATGGTAGGCTTGTTATCAGACATGAAATTTTGACTAAGGGTCTTACTCATAATTTAGGGGAGATTGTTAGTCACAGAGACATGCCTATTTACATCTAATAACAAACCTAATTGTTTGTAATGCTTTGCATTACTTACATGACCTTTTAACTGGGGAACCTCTAGTTGCAGAGTTTCTACTTGTAATTAGTACTTGTAATAGGCATCAAAAATTCTATCTGTGTAACTGTAAAGTAAGTCATGAAATAATGCTTGAAAGAAAATCCAGAGATCATGCCTCGAGCTTGAAGAACAAGACTGTCAAAATAAACATAGTTGGATTTTGAAGATTGAAGATTTGCCTAAGTACTAATTTGAGAAGTACTTGTGCTATGTTCAAGAGGTCTAGCTTTCGAGAAGACAGAGATTCGACATGTCTAACACTCTGTTCGAGAACTCAAGAAGTCAACAAGTCAAAGCATCATTCGAGTTCTCAGAGAGTCAAGAAGTCTAAGCTACATTCGATATCTCAAGTACTCAGGAAGCTATTCGACATCTCAGGGATTCGATAAACCAAATGTTGTATTCGACAACTCAAGGATCCCTAAAGAAAATGCTTGTTATGCTAAACTTACGCAAGCGCACGTAGTCACAAGTAATACAATTAAAGTTCGTTCCACAGAGATCTGGTTATGGTTCTATTCAGTAAATATGCCTATGCAACAATGTATGGTTTTAATTCACTGCCAAGAAAAATAACAAATTTGAGAATGTTTATCTAAATTAAACTAATTGCAATTTATAAAACTAAGAATTAAACAATTAACAAGAATAAAAATCGAATTACTTATATGAGAATAAACATGGAATCCTAGTTTCATCATCTACTTCACTTAGAGTTGCAGCCTTTAATTAAAATATGCGATGGTTTTGATATCTGATCGGATAACACGAAAAGAGTAAAAGTTACCTCTCGGTATACTAGTACCAATCTACACATACATCCACAAAAGAGATAGAAGATGAATAGGCACCTATTATGTTTAGACCCTATATCTCTATAGAATTTGAAAACATAAAGGTTTAAGCACAAGTTATCCACTTAGATCACATAGGGTAGCATAATATCTCTATTCATGCCACAAATCATGATGTTCAACATCAACCTATCCTATGCTAGCATGGCAAGTTCTAAATCTCAAGATCCACTCTCGTTTAGCAAGAGATTAACATATTAGATGTTCGCGACGCACCTAAATTCAATAAGCACAACCATACAAGGATATCAAGTATTCACCACACATAAATCTTTAAAGCATGCAAACTACTAAGCTACTTAGATAAATCCACTAGGATCCCATGACAACAATTAGCCCATAATTGAACCGTTCATCGTCATGGGATTTGATGAAAACATGATATAAAACAAGATATAGAAGAAAGAAGTAATAATATTATAAAAATTTAGAGTTGAGAAAACAAATCTATAATTCAACGTATACAAAAGATGAAGTAGATCTAGATCCTTGCTTGTCACGAGCGTTGAATCCTTCTCTCCTTTTCTCCCTTGCAGCTCTAAACTATATTATGTAATGTATATAATCATGATCATGTTTACAAGGGTTGGATGTTTATATAGGCTCTACGCATCTTGCCCAGCAAGAAAATACCTTAATTACAACTAGAATTCGATTTTGGTGTCAAAAACCACTTAGAATACAATTTCAGATCGAATAAGGGCAAATCTGGAAAATCAGCACGACCTTGAGCAGTCTGCTCAGGAATGGCGCAGACTGCCCAACACCATTCTGTAAATCTGGCGCAGACTGCTCAAATCTGGCGCAGTCTGCCCAGCCTCCAACTGATGAAAATTTTCTTTCCTCGTTTTTCAGCTTTTTCTTCTCGTTCCTTTTGCAATAGCTTCCATCTTCATTTCCTCTTGACTTATATACTACTCGGTAGTTGACTTAAGCCTCCATTCTTCATTCCATATCATCAATCAACTCCCAAAACTGACGGAAGCTACATCCTTAACTGATATCACTCCAACCCTGCACAATTAAACAAAACACATCAAAACTACCACAAACTTGAGGCCAAAGCAACCAATTTAAGCCGATTTAGAATGTTCCAAGTGGATATAAAATCCACTTATCAATGCTATTTCGAGAAGTGGTTCGACATCTCAATTGTACAATATTCGAGAACTGAGAGTTATCTAGTAAGTCAATTCTAGTTCTTTAATCAACCACTTAGCTACTTCTCGAATGGATTCTTGAAGACAAAATATTAAAGAATTGTACAAGTTAGAAATCTACAGCAAGCCAAAACACTTTCAGGACCACAGTACTGTAAAGTGCTTTTGGAAAGTCTATAAGAAGCTTAGAGAGTTGTTACAGGAGACAAGCTGCTAAAGAAGTGGATCTGAGCAGGTTAAAGAAAGTCAAATTACATGTTGCTTGGATGTTTACTCGAAAATGGATAGACAAATTAGAAAGTAACTTTGTCCGTCACTTCATTTGTAGTAAGTAGGTTATACACATGTTCTATAAGTGTACAACCTCACTTCTCTAGTAGTTAAGGTTTCACAAGTTCTCATACATTCATAGATAACATCTCTCTGAGAAAAACAAAGATGAGAATACCATCATTTGTATTCACAATTTGTAGCAAATCTTTATTTAATACAATATTAGATTAAAGTGAGTGATCGTGTTCTTTTGTTTTCATTCCGCACTAATATATTCTGTTAAACACAAATACACATGTAGCTACACAAACAGATTCAAACCTTCAAACAACAATTCTTAATATCCATATTTGAAGAAAAGTTGGAAATAAATTCACCCCCTTTGTATTTCCTTGTCTGCGTATTCCACACTCAACAAGTGGTATCAGAGCAGGCTGTTGATAAAAACAGAAAATGATCATGAATACACCAAAGACAACAGGAACGATGAAGGTCCCTAAGTTTGACAAAGATAACTTCAACCTCTGGAAGATAAAAATGATGTTATTCATCAAAGCCTCTCATTTCCTATATCTTGAGATTCTCAAGAATGGTCCCTCTGTTCTACAACAAGAGATTCCTGAAAAGACTGTTGGAACCATAACCATTCCAAGATCCTATGTGGCCAAGGAACCATCCAAATGGACAGATACAGAAAATGAGAAGGTTGCTCTTGACAATCACCTCATGCTGCTGATTATAGACTCCATGGATATGTCAATGTTTGCAAACATAGCCTCTTGTACTTCTGCTAAAGAGATGTGGGATAATATTAAGGTTCTGTGTGAAGGGACAGATGAGGTCAAGGAGAACAAGAAACAGATACTAGTCACACAGTATGAAGCTTTCATGGCACAGCCCAAGGAAAGCATTACTGATATGTTTGAGAGATTTCACAAGTTGGTTATTGAGCTACAGATGAATGGAAAAGTCTATAGCACCAAAGAATTGAATATGAAGTTTCTACTGTCTTCACCAAACCATCTAGAGCAGAGGGTCATTTCTCTAAGGGAAAGAGATTCGAACAAAGTCACATATGATGTGCTCTATGGTGTGTTAAAGACTTATGAGCTTGAATTGTTACAGAAAATGGCTATCCAAGCAAATCAAGGTAAAATGATAAACACATCATGCGCCTTGATTGTAAACAGATCTATTCAAGAACTTGAAGCCTCTACAAGCCATTTGAGGATTGAAGAAGTAGTGGATGAAGAACCAGTAGTGGAGATGCCTGAGACTGTTGCTGAGGAACAGGAAGAAAAGGAGATGAGTTCTACACTCTTAAGGAGTTAGATGCCATGGAAAATACTTCATATGCTTTCATGGCTAGAAAATTTCCAAACATTAGATTCAAGAGAAAGCATCCCTTCAAACCTAGACCTCAGAACCATTCATTCAATAAGAGTAAAGCACCTGTGAAGCCAAGCAAGAATAAATTCGAAACTGGCTATGTGGATAGGTCATCTGTGAGATGCTATAGATGCAATGACCTAGGGCATTTTGCTAGTGAATGCAAGAAGCCTAAAAAGAAGGATAAGGAGTTCCTTGAGATTGAAGCTAAGTATGAGGCCCTTCTCAAAAATTAAACACCTGGCAAGGCCTACATAGCTGAAGGGAAGTGTTGGGATGATACTGATAGTGATGAAGAAGAGCAAGAATTTTGCAACTATGCCTTATGGCCGATTCCAAGGATGAAACATCTTCATCAGACCCTCAGAAGAAGTAATACCTTTGTGTTTGCAGGGCAAAGAACAGGAAAAGAAAGTCATATGGATTCTGGACAGTGGATGCTCAAACCATATGACTAGTGATATGGCCCTGCTATCACTGTATAAGGAAAAGGCTGGCCCTATGGTTGCTTTTGGAGATGACAACATTGGCAACACATTGGGATATGATAACTAAAAGTTGGTAATGTCATCATTGAAGATATAGCACTGGTCAGGGGGCTCAAGCATAATCTACTAAGTGTTGGTCAGTTTACTGATAGAGGGTTCAAAGTGAACTTTGACAAGGATGAATGTTTGATCACTCACAAGAAGACTGATGAATTTGCTCTATCTGGAGTAAGGAAAGGAAGCCTATTTTTAGCCAATATGCATTCTGCAAGCAAGGATAAAGTTTGTTGCTTTTACTCAAAAGCATCAAATCAAGATTGTTGGCTGTGGCATAAGAAGCTATCATACTTGAACTTCAAAGCCATTAATTCTCTAGTCAAAAGAGAGTCAGTGAGAGACATGCCCACACTTGAATTCTATCAAGAAGGAGTGTGTGAGGCTTGTCAAAAAGGAAAGATGAAAAGGTCAAGGCACAAATCAAAGATATTGACATAATTAACCAAGCCCCTGCAACTAATCCATACGGGTTTGTTTGGGCCTGTTATTAATATGTCACTTGCAAGAAAGAAGTATGCCTTAGTGATGGTTGATGACTATACTGATAGTGTTAGTGCCCTAGAGACAATGTAGTTGTGCTTCTAGGAGAGACTATTTTGTTATTTAATGATTATGTTCTACTGATTATTCTACATTAATTTATTATGTCTTAATTTACTGCGATATAAATGTTAGAGTAATAAATGTCCTTGGAATATAGAACATGTATTCTATATCTTTAAGTATGTGACTTGAAAATGAGATTATATGAATAGTGTTTATATTCCTAGATATCCCTAATCGAGCATTATTAATTTGGGACAATTATAATGCATAAAGATTAGTATGTTTGTTGACGGATGACCACATCTCATTGGTCATAGGTATAGTGATACTAAAGTCAAGAACATAGGTGTATGTAATTTTATACATTGCACTGGATTAACCCACAGTGAGATTCTACATGTTGATAATGTCATTGGAAAGACTCACAGTGATAATGGTGTAATGATCCTTAGACTTGAGATCATTATATTTCTATATGAGGATTAATATACTTGACTACATTAAAAGTTACCTTTGACCGGGTGATGATAAAAGTATACATCGGGTATATTATGAGTCGTATGAGAAATATGAATGATAGATAAAGGATTTAACCCTCCTATTATTAGGAGAGATATTATTGGCCTCTTGATTGAGTGAGACTATGAAAATGCATGGCCATGCTCAAATATTGATTTGTTTTAATAGTCTACTCATTGATCAAGGAAATCTGGATTAAACGTTGAAGAGGATGACTAATGATGTGCCTCGAGTTTAATCTATAATATTTGGTTAAAGGGATTATATTACACGGAAACATTAATCATGAAAGGTTTAATTGGATCACCAATTATTATTATTACTAGATGCCTCTCACTGTTTATAATTTTATTATTGGATATTAAAATTATTGCCAACGTAATAATAACCTAAAGGGTTACACAATAAGAACGTTTAAAAGGAGTTTTAATTTAAATTACGAATTTAAATTAAATTATTAAATTCGAAATTGGATATTTAATTAATTGAGCTGGTCTTAATTATAATTAAATAGAATTCGAATTTAATATTAAACCAAATCAGAATGGGTTTGGAGAAGCCCAATTCGATTTAAGGTTTAGCCCAATCTCTCTTCCCTATAAATACATTACGATGTATTGTTTAAGGATAGACTTTTTCAATTCGTTTTAAGAGAAAAACGTGTGAGAGGCAAGAGAGAGAGAGAGAGGCAGGTTCTTCGGCTAGTACCGGCTCCGGTGATCGTTGGATGATCAAGCGTTCGTGTGGACTACTTTGGCAACGTAGATCTCGAAGAGGGCTGCGTGGTGATTGTTTTGGACCTCTATCTATCATCAATTTGTAAAGCCTCTTTAAGGTAATCATCTAACTCCGAATTAAATATCATGTTTTTGCATGGATCCTGCGGTAGGGTTTCGATTTTTATTCTTTTTCGCATTTAATTCCGCTGCGTTTGATGCTCGAAATCCTTCATATACAAGGTATACATGGGTGGAATTTCTAGCATCAAAAGATGAGGCTCCACAAGTAACCATTTAGCATATAAAGAAAGTTGATAAAGAAGCAAAGGCCAACAATGCAAGTGTGATTGCATTAAGAAGTGATAATGGAACAGAGTTCAGAAATGCCATGCTTGAAGCATTCTACAAAGAGAATGACATTTGACAACAATTCTCAGCTCCAAGGACTCCATAATAAAATGGAGTTGTTGAGAGAAAGAATAGAACTCTAATTGAGGTTGCTAGAACAATGTTACTTGATGCAAAAATACCTACATGTTTTTGGGCTGAGACTGTGAGCACTGCATGCTATATTCAGAACAGAACTCTCATCTACAAAAACACCGGAAAGACACCTTATAATTTGATGACTGGAAAGAAGCCCACCATCAAGTATGTTCATGCTCTTGGAAGCAAATGCTTTGTGTTAAAAGATAACTCAGAATATACTGGAAAGTTTGATGCAAAGGCATTTGAAGGAATATTTCTTGGTTATTCTTTGGTGAGAACTGCTTATAAAGTTTATGTCATCAGTCAAAAGATAGTTATAGAAAGCAAAGATGTGACATTTGATGACAGCAAACTACCTGGACTAGAAAAAGCCAATGATGAAGATAGAGATCCATTAAGGTTCGAAAATATGGATGATTCTGATGAAGAGATTGAAACTGAAGTTGAGACTACAGTTCAATAAACTCCAGTGAATGATGAAGCAAGAGAAGAGTTTATGCCAATCAACAGTGAAGATACAAGCATCCAAGACACACATGTGAATGAAAGAAATTTCATAGGAGGAGAAAATGAATATGATCATGACTTTGATGATGAAGCAACATCAAATATGAGAAATCAAACTGAACTTTCAAGGAAATGGGATAGATCACACATTGCAGAACAAATTATTGGAGATCCAAATACATGAGTGAGAACTAGGACAGCAACTCAAAATGAATGTCTCTATGGTTGCTTTCTATCTCAAATTGAGCCTAAGAAACTTGATGATGCATTGTTGGATCCAGATTGGACTATTGCTATGCAAGAAGAGCTGGACCAATTCAAAAGAAACAAAGTATGGGAGCTTATGCCTGCACCAAATAATAGAACCATTGTTGGAACAAAATGGGTTCTGAAAAATAAGATGGATGAAGATGGTGTGAGTGTAAGGAACAAAGCAAGGTTGGTTGCAAAAGGATACCCTCAACATGAAGGCATTGACTATGATGATACTTTTGCCCCTGTTGCTAGATTGGAAGCCATCATAATCTTCTTGGCATTTGCTGCTCATTCAAATTTTAAAGTCTATCAAATGGATATCAAGAGTGCTTTTCTGAATGGAGAGTTGGAAAAAGAAGTATATGTACAACAACCACCTGGCTTTGAGGATCCACATTTCCCAGAATTTGTCTACAGATTGCTTAAGGCATTATATGGACTTAAAGCATGCTCCAATGGCATGGTATGTCACATTGTCACAATTTCTTCTTGAAAATCAATTCACTAGAGACACACTGGACAAGACACTGTTTTACAAGAAGCATGGTAATGATATTATCCTAGTTCAAATCTATGTGGATGATATTATATTTGGCTCTACGAATGAGAAACTGTGTGAAAAATTCTCAAAGCTCATGCAAAGCAGATATGAGATGAGCATGATGGGAAAGTTGACATTCTTTCTTGGATTGAAAGTCAGTCAAAGAAAGGATGGTATCTTTATCAGTCAAACCAAGTACATCAAGGATTTATTGAAGAAGTTTGACTTAGAAGACTGCTCACCTGCAAAGATCTCTATGGACACTACCACTAAATTGGATGAAGATGTTAAGGACAAGAAAGTAGATATCTCAGTCTACAGAGGCATGGTTGGCTCTCTACTCTATCTCACTGCAAGTAGGCCAGACATCATGTTTGCAACATGTCTGTGTGCAAGGTTTCAGTCAAATCCAAATATGATTGCTATCAAAAGGATATTTAGATATCTGAAGGGCACTCCAAACTTGGGCTTATGGTATCCTAAGGACATAGGGTTCAATCTGGTTGGTTATTCTGATACAGATTATGCTGGATGTAGAGTGGATAGGAAAAGCACCTCAGGTAGCTGCCAGTTTCTTGGACAAAGGTTAGTCTCTTGGTATAGCAAGAAACAGCAATCTGTGTCAACTTCCATAGCTGAGGCTGAATACATAGCTGTTGGACGTTGTTGTGCTCAAGTGCTTTGGATTAGAAATCAACTTAGAAATTATGGACTTGTGTTGGAAAAGATTCCTATCATGTGTGATAACACAAATGCAATCTCTATAGTTGCAAATTTTGTCAATCATTCTAAAACAAAGTACATTGACATCAGATACCATTTCATAAGAGAACATGAAACTAATGGAACCATTGAGTTGCATTATGTTTGATAAGTGGATTTTATATTCACTTGGAGCTTTCTGTATCGGCTTAAATTGATTCACTTGGCCTCAAGTTTGTTGTAGTTTTGATGTGTTTGTGCTTAGTTGTGCAGGTTTGCGAAATATCGTTTAGGATTGGTGTTTTCGTAAATTTTGGAGATGATTTGCGGAATGGAATGAAGGATGACGTATTTCCCTAGGCTACCATGAAGATCATAACGCTTAAGAATTATGGAAAATTCGGATTTTCGGGTAAGTTGCGCAGTCTCCACTGTTTTGGCCATATCTGGAGTTCTACAACTCCGTTTGAGGCCCGTAAGCAGTCGTTGGAAAGCTCGGAAGAAGATAGATCTGTTTCAACAAAGTGTTATAGGAAGTTTTTGGCGCCGCTACCGGGGATCATCGGTGTTTTATTTTTAGTTTATGTGCTTGTCATCAGTGGTCGTTAGAGTTCACTAAATCGGATTGTTTCTTACATAGTCGTTTAGTTCTAAGTGTTTCAGGTAGCAATTGGAGAACCAGCAGCAGCAGCGAAAGCATTGATGTATTATTCTCAACCAAAGATCAATGACGTCCAATTTAGCATTGTCAGGCCAGCTATTGCAGCTAATACTTTCGAAATCAAGCCTAGCATAATTCAGATGGTGCAGAATTCGGTTCAGTTTGGGGGTGCTCCGACTGAAGATCCTAACATGCACATCCGGAATTTCATTGAGATTTGCGACACTTTCAAGATCAACGATGTGTCAGAAGATGTTGTGAAATTGAGACTTTTCCCATTCTCTTTGCGGGATAAAGCTAAGGGCTGGTTGCACTCTCTACCAGTAGGTTCTATTTTGACATGGGAGGATCTTGCTCAGAGATTTCTCACTAAATTTTTCCCCATGGCAAAGACCGCAGCAATCAGGAATGCTATTACTCAATTTTCACAGCAGTCCGAAGAATCTTTGTGCGAGGCTTGGGAGCGATATAAGGAGATGCTAAGGAAGTGTCCACATCATGGGATGCCTGATTGGATGGTGATTAACTGCTTTTATAATGGCTTGGGTGCACAGTCAAGACCCATGCTAGATGCAGCATCAGGTGGAGCTTTATGGGCTAAGAGCTATGCGGAAGCTTATGAACTGATTGAGATGATGGCTATGAATGAATACCAGAATCCAACTCAGAGATTATCAGAAGGCAAAATAGTAGGAATTCTGGAAGTTAATACAGTCACAGCTCTAGCAGCTCAGCTAGAGGCACTTAATAAGAAATTGGATTTTATGTCAAAGCATGGGGTGCCTCAAGTTGCTAGTGTTTGTGAGCTATGTGAGGGCGCACATGAGACGAGTCAATGTGCCATATCTTCTGAATCGGCACAGTTTGTCAGCAACTTCAAGCAACCTTCGTAACCAGCTCCAGCTAGGGGTGTACACGGTTCGGGTTGAGCGGGTTGGAAGAATTTTATGACCCAACCCAATTTAATCGGTTTGAAATTTTTTTAACCCAATCCATTAAAATTAAATTCATAATCCAATCCAATCGGTTTGGATTGGTTTGGATCGGCTTGGACGAGTTATGAATAAATATTAAAAAAAATTGCATGACAAAATACAATATCTTCCATTATAGTCTGGGGTAGGATTTGGAGGAATGTATACAACATCTTCCATTACATTCGGAACAAGGAATTGGCCATGTAACAAAACTTGTCAATCGAAACCAACAAAACTACTAGCTAGTGCTGCTAACTACTTACTATTAATAGTTGATACAACATACATATAACATTCACAAATAAATCGATGGATTTAAGTGTCATATGACATACTAATTTGTATTTGAACTGAACTGGGTCAATGTAATAATGAATCATGGATATAATTTTTTTTTTATTAAATTTATTTATTTTTTAATCGGGTTGGGTTGGTTCGGGTAAAAAAAATTAAAACCCGTACCCAACCCATTTAAATCGGGTTAATGTTTTTTCAATCCAATTATATATCGGTTTTAAAAAAATCGATTTGGATCGGGTGAAATAGTGTCAGTTTGGATCGGATTGATCGGTTTTATGAACCCGTGTACACCCCTAGCTCCAGCCACCTATCATCCCAATTTTGGTTGGAGCAACAATCAAGATTTTCAGCAGCAACAGTTTCATGGGGATGATGGTCAATCTTCAAATGAAAAATCTGAATTGGATGAATTGAGGTTGATAATTAAAAGTCAGGCGGTATCTCTCAAGACATTGGAGAATCAGATTGGGCAAATTGCAAGTGCCTTTCTCAACGGACCGCAGGGAGTTCTTCATAGTGACACAGAGGTGAATCCAGGAAAACAAGATGGCATGGAGCAGGTTAATGCCATAACACTCAGATCTGGAAAAGTCACGAACGATCAGAATTCAACAATTGAAGATGAAGAAGAAATTCAAGATCAGGACCCTACAAAAAAAGAAGAACATTCTGTTTTGTCAGAACATGTGGTGGACAGTGATGAGGAGGAAGAGTGTGAGTCACTAGGCTTGGCTGATCTCTGGGATTCTAAGGTGCTGATTGATGAGGTTGTTCCTTGGTCGAATCTTGAGGATAGTGCAATTGAGTCTTTTCTTGAGAAATATGTTTTGTTCGAGTATAAGGGTAATAAAGATCTTCATGAGTTATATAGGAATTTTACTTCAGATGAGATGTTAGAGGAATTGAATGCTATTTGTTCTAAGCATGAAATTCAACTTGAGGATAGTTCTTTTCATCCTAAGTCTGTTGTTAAGACTTCTGTTGGTGAACCACTCACTTCTGTTCCTAATCCGTCTATTTCCACTCTTGATCAGTCTTTGGTAGTTAATAATGAAAATCATCATGTTGAAGAAACTTCCAGACTCGAGCTTAAACCACCAGATCACTTGAGGTATGTATATTTGGGTCAATCATCTACTTTACCTATTATTATTGTTGCTAACTTGTCAGGTAACGAAGAGAACAATGTTACGAACACTTTTGAGGAGCAAAGAAGGTGGAAACTTGTCATCGAGGATGTAGCCCCGGAAAAGATAATTAAATGGCCATATAGTGATACGGTGTAGAAATTTTCAGAAGAAAAAGCCATTGCCATGTCTAGCTAAAGACTTTAAACAAAAGCGCTTCGTGGGAGGCAACCCATGCTTTTCGGCATTTTTATTTAGGTATGTTTCCTACTATCCTTTGTTTTACCTTCCATTGAATTTCAAGTTTGGGGGTGATTGGGGGGATGAGTAGTGTGTAGTAGTTATTTGTGTGTCATTGTGTTCATATAGATATCATATGTGCATACTAGTGGTAATTCATTCATGTTTTGTTCGTATTATTTATGTTTGTTTCATATAGGACATTCTGTTATTTTGTTTTTATTTTTGTATACCATGTGAGTCCATGATAGTTGCATTTGAATAACATGCATTTTTCATGATCCCGTAGGACGAGCTAATTCTGATTGGTAGGTAGGTGTTTAATTGAGTGTGGTAATGATGAGTAGAGGGTTGATTTATAGTTCGTAGGAATTGACTTGCATGTTTCGGAAACAAAACTTTTACACAGTCTCGTCGTCTGCTTTTAGGCTAGGTTGAGGTCATGCTTGTTTGGATGTTTTGAGATTTAATCACTTGATTATATTTAGAATTTTCGTTATTCCCTTGATGGCGTAGGAGAACTTAAGTTTAAGTTTGGGGGAAACCAGAAATTAGCTAGGCGTCAAATGGCTAGTAGCCGGCTCATATTTATATGAGTAGTCTAGGGTTGGAATTGAGAATTCTCATTCCAGATTGCATAAAAAAATCAGAAAAAAGGAAAAAAAAGAGTCAAAAGTTTCAATTGTTAAATTCAAAATTAACCACGAGTGAGCTCTTTAATACTCGAGTAATTAAGTCTGAGGGGACTTAGTCCTAGTAACCTAAAGCCCTTGTGGTTTGGGATTGCTAACCTAACACTCGCTACATGGGTATTATTGTATAAGCCTTTTAGGGTCTCATTCATTGCACGATTAAATAAACACGCGTATTGTATATAATATTATGTGTCGTAGTGTAGTAATAAAGCATGAATTCCTAGCTAACTTAAATGAAGATGGAGGTGTTCCTAGGTTATGAAGTGTCTACAGTCTATTCTATTTATAAACCTATGATTGTCTTGGCGAAGAATAGGTATGATTCTTGATCTAATTTTGGGAGTATTTCTGATGAGCATCGCACACACGCACGTTTCTGTTCATGTATTGTTATTATACGGGGACTTAGTCGAGCTCTATTTGGATTTAGTTGCATTCTTTGAGATATTTGCTTGCTAGTTGGTTTTGGTTAGTTTAAAGGGGATCATTTCATTTTCATATAAGTTGCATTCATGCATTGATTTGTTTTTGCATTGTTAATTAGATGGATTTTGTGGGTACATTCGCTATAGGCCCTCACGAGACCTTACTCGTCTACTAGGGCTGCCTAGGGGTTTAAAGGGTTTGTTGCATATGCCAAATGCAACCGTGATCACCTACGGAAGTGGTACTAGTTAGTTAGTTAGTTTTTAGTTGTTTAAGCTTGAGGACAAGCATCGGTTTAAGTTTGGGGGTGTGATAAGTGGATTTTATATCCACTTGGAGCGTTCCGTATCGGCTTAAATTGATTCACTTGGCCTTAAGTTTGTTGTAGTTTTGATGTGTTTGTGTTTAGTTGTGCAGATTTGTGAAATATCATTTAGGATTGGTGTTTTCGTCAATTTTGGAGATGATTTGCGGAATGGAATGAAGGATGGCATATTTCCCTAGGCTACCATGAAGATCATAACGCTTAAGAATTGTGGAAAATTCGGATTTTTGGGTAGGTTGCGCAGTCTCAACTGTTTTGGCCACATCTGGAGTTCTACAAATCCGTTTGAGGCTCGTAAGCAGTCGTTGGAAAGCTCGGAAGAAGACGGATCTGTTTCAGCAAAGTGTTACAGGAAGTTTGGGCGCTGCGGCGAGGATGTTGGCTGGTAGAAAATTCTGATTTACTTTTTGGGTCATATCTTGAGTTCTACAAGTCTTACTTGCTGGTACTACATCCGGTAGTCCGGCAATGAATCCAATATGCATCTTTAGTTCTCTTAATAATATCTCTATTCTTTATGCTCACTTCTCTGAACACTATACCTTAACTCTTACAGTCTCTCTGGATGCAGCCCTCATTTCCTCAAAGGTAAACTTCCTTATCTTTAATAGGATTCTCCTTCTCTGCTGGAACCTCTTCCGGGTCCTTAGTAGGGTACTCCATCGAATCCACCATTTGATCATCACTATATTATAAAGCATCATCGTGCTGCTGCTCGTACGCCTCAAGGTCTGTCGCCTTACTAGTCGGTACGAGAACGAGCTAAGTTACTATCTTGATACTTAAGAGTTCCCATAAGGGTTTTATATGTCATCACCACATTAAGTAGTCCAACTACGTGAAGGAATTTACGGAGGAGCGGAAGCGCGGTATAACAATTTATTCCGTAAAAACCATGTATCGTGCATATAGAAAATCATATAAAACAGAAATAGCGGAGGAATCGAAACCATACCTTGAAAAATCGAAGCTTTATAATCTATGGTTGCTAGCAGTTGCTTCTCAGAGTGTGAAGCACTCTACCGGTATCCACCAAGAATAATCTTCGATGAAGCTTTTATAAAACAAGCTTTTATAAAAATGGTGTTTTAATCCTTTTGAGAGAGAGAGAGAGAGATGAAGAAGATGGAGTGGTGGCAACTAGGTTTTCACAAAACCACTTTACATACTAAACATGTTCTCATCTCTTTCTTTATATAGGGCTCAAGTAGGTTTTTATATAATTAATATATCATATATATTATTATATATAAATCCCACACTTTATCTTATAAAATGTTTAAATAATAATTAAAACTATTTTAATCATTATTAAAACAACTTGCTCTCTCAAAATACCTTCATCAATAAATTAATCTTTTTATGGTGTGACCCTGTAGGTTCAAATTAAGCCGGTAGTAGAAATAAATAATAATAAACTTTTTATTTATTATTTATATGAATTCTAAAATTCATTAAATATAATTAACTGATTAATTATATTTATTCTACATCGTGAGTGATGCTTCTCAACATATCGCGACTATCCGGATAATATGAATTCACTGCTTAGAATACCAAGAACCTGTCAGTGACCAGTTACCGTACAATCAATTCCTTCTACCCTGCAATATCCCGATTAAATACAAGGCATGGAACTCGTGTCAAGCCTATCAAATTTAATCATATGATTTCTTATTCATAATGCAAAGTTCATATTAATGCAAATTAGAAACTTCTTTCTAATTTCATACACTCTGGCCAGAGATTCCGGAACTAGCATCATAAGAATAGCATAGGATATTCTCTTCTTTACTAGAAGGGGTAGATCCTTTATTGACCGTTAACTATCTCCATACACAAATCCCTATGCCCAGAATAGACCTAATGGATGTCCTTGAGACTAAGGACTAAACCAAAGCACAGTTCATTATATACAAGATTACTCTAACGATCTCAAGTCTAAGGACACTTGTACAACTATCACTCAGTGAACAACTATCGACACGTGAGTAAACTCCATTAGTTGTTCAACTTATCGAGTCATGTTCAGTGAACTTATTCCTTAATAAGCACCTACATACTAGCTATAGTGTCACCACACAAATGCCTATGAGAACAGACATCCTCCTGAAAGGAGCAAGCATAGTATGTACCAATCTTTGCGGATTCACTAACTTCCAATTAGTTATCCTATGATCGGGAACTGTTTAAGTCTAGAGTTATCATCTTCTAGATCTCACTATTATAATCTCATTATAATTCTAGAAGCTTTACTTTAAACCATGGAATATCTTATTTAAAACACTTTAAATAGATAAGGCCCGTAATAAAAACAAATAAGTCTTTTATTAATATTAATGAAATCAAATAAGCGAACAAGAAAGTTCTTCCTAAATCATCATACATGATTGGAGTTTAGGACAAACTCTTTCAATCTCCCACTTGTACTAAAGCCAATCACTCTGGTATCTAATACCCATTCACTCATTATGACGATCGAAGTGAATCTGAGATTGCGGCTTAGTGAGTGGGTCTGCTATGTTGTTATGTGTGTCAACTCTCTCAATGTTGACATCTCTACTTTCAATGATCTCCCTATCAAAAGAAAGCGCCACAAAACAGTTTTGCAGCGTCACTTGCATCTATAAACTCTGCTTCCGCTGTTGAGTCAGCCGTTGTAGGCTGTTTGGAACTCATCCAATTAATCGCTCCACCCTTCAAGGTAAACACGTACCCTAACATGGATTTGCTATCATCACTTTCTGATTGAAAACTAGAGTTGGTATAACCCTTCTATTTTTCAACTCAGATCCACTAAAACCAAGAAAAATATCCCTAGTCCTTCGCAAGTACTTAAGGATGTTCTTCACTTCTTTCCAGTGGTCTTCACCTGGATCCGACTGATATCTGCTTGTCAAATTAATTGAATGAGCAATATCATGCCTAGTACATAACATCGCGTACATGATAGATCCTATTGCTGAAGCATAAGGAATCTTACTCATACGCTCTCTTTCCTCAGGTGTCTTAGACATCTCCTCGGAAAGGGATACTCCATGGCTCATCGGTATGAGACCTCTCTTGGAGTTTTCCATGCTAAACCTTTTAAGCACTTTCTCGATGTATGTACCTTGGGTAAGACCTATCGTTCTTCTCGATCTATCTCTATAGATCTTTATACCGAGAATCTAGGATGTCTTTCCCAAGTCCTTCATAGTGAAGTTCTTTGATAGCCACACTTTGACTGATTGCAGCATCGGTATATCATTTCCTATAAGAAGTATGTCATCCACATACAATACAAGAAATGTTACCGCGCTCCCACTAACCTTCTTGTAAACACATGGTTCATCTATGTTTTTGATAAAATCAAACTCTTTGATTGTCTCATCAAAATGGATGTTCCATCTACGAGAAGCTTGCTTCAATCCATATATGGATCGCAAGCAAAATCCGAATTGATTTGAGTAGGGCTACATGCAAAAAGTTTCATCAAAGTCAATCCTTTGCCTTTGTCTGAATCATTTTGCCATGAGCCTAGCCTTGTAGGTCTCCACCTAACCATCTACTCCAATCTTTCTCTTGTATACCTTTTATCACCCAATAAGTCTAACATCCTCAGGTGCTTCAACCAAGGTCCATACTTGGTTGGCATACATAGAATCCATTTCGAATTTCATGGCACTCTGCCATTTCTCAGAGTCAACACTATGTCACATAAGGTTGTTTAGTTTGAACAGGAGTTTCCTTTTGAACCGTAGTAGTTTGTGTTTCATGAACTTCTTTAAGTTCAATCTTGCTCCCACTGTTCCCTTCAAGGATAAACTATTTTTCTAAGAAGGTAGCATGTCTGGAGAGAAACACCCTATGATCGGTGTAACAGTAATACCCTAAAATCTCTTTAGGATATCCCACAAAACTACATTTTACGGATCGAGATTCCAGCTTATCAGGGTCAACTTTCTTGACATAAGCCGGACATCCCCAAATCTTAACGTGTTTAAGACTCGGTTTCCTTTCTTTCCATATCTCATATGGAGTTTGAGGAACAGATTTGGAAAACACCTTATTCAGTAAATATGCTGAGGTTTCCAATTCATAACCCTAAAGTGATACTGGAAGATCTGCATAGCTCATCGTGGATCGAACCATGTCTAACAAAGTTCAATTTCTCCTTTCAGATACTCCACTCAACTATGGAGTGTCCGGATGAGTCCACTGGGAGACTATACTATTTTCTTTGAGATAATCTAGAAACACACCACTCAAGTATTCATCTCATCGTTCTGATCGAAGAGCTCTAATACTATGTTTGGTTTGTTTCTCTACTTCATAACTGTATTCTTTGAACTTTTCAAAGCTTCATATTTGTATTTCATCAAGTACATATATCTGAATCTAGATCAATTATTTATGAAAGTCACGAAGTATTAAAATCCTGCCATGGCTTGCGCAGACATCTGTCCACATACATCTATGTGTACCAATACCAGCAACTCTCTAGCGCTCTCTCCATGTCCACTAAATGGAGATTTGGTCATTTTACCCAATAGACAAGACATGCATGTAGGATATGATTCAAAATCAAAGGGTTCCAGTAACCTTCCCTTATGCAATGTTCGAAGTCTATTTTCACTAATATGACCAAGTCTGTAGTGCCATAAGTAGGTAGGATTTTCATCATCCCTCTTTTTTTTTTTCTTCGTTTAATATGAAGTAAAACATATTCTATGTCACATACATACAGACCATTATTTAAAGTTCCACTACCATAAAGAACATTATCTCTGAGGATTTGATGTTTAATATTCTGAATAATAAATGAAAATCCATCCAAGTCTAACATTGGAATAGAAATAATATTCCTCACAATCGAGGGAACCAAAATAACAATTATTTAAAATAATAGTCTTGCCCGTAGGCATATGTAAATCAAATGACCCTACAGCTATGGCAGCAACTCTTGCTCCATTGCACATCCGTAGAATCGCCTTCTCTTCCCCAAGAGCCCTACTTCTCCTTAGTCCTCGCAACGAATTGCAAATGTGAGAACCACAAGTAGTATCTAATACCTAAGTAGAAGTTGATTTAGTGACATGTTTACTTCAATCATAAACATATCTGAATTAGAAGCGGTAGTCTCACTAGCCTTCTTCACCTTTAGTTCTGCAAGGTAAACCCTACAGTTCCTCTTCCAGTGCCTCACCTTGTTACAGTGAAAACAAACAGCATATCCCTGCTTCTTAGCCCTTGAGAACTTTTCTCAAGCTTCGAAGCCAGTCAGCATAGTTGGGACCAGTCAATATGTGAGCATCTAGTATGCTACGAAGTGATTATGCAGAAGACCTAGTGTATATATCTATATATATTAAGTCTGCAAATGATATACACATAACAACACTTAGCAAATATTCAATTTCATTATTAAAACACTATATGAATCGGGTCTTTATTCATAAGTGGCTCCCACTAGTTTATCTAATTTATACAACCCCCTAAGTGAATAAATAAGCATTCAAAATGCTAGTGGGAATAGGGATCCTACATTCCATCACACAACCCCGGCTGTGGCACGAAACACCATGTGATGTTCAATAGGCAGACAACTCTTGTCAATTACATCTCATGTTATTCCCTAATAAAACTTTAGCCTCTTGAATAATTGAGTCACGGTTGTGGCACGACAAACTCAATATTCTAAGTCAAGTCTAACCCAACATTCTGTACAATTGAATCAGTCTCCAATAGCCCACGGCTGTGGCACGTAACGACCATTAGATTCTAATTCATTGTACACATCTCTATGTAATAGACAAGTATTTCTTATTTCGAAATCAAAGCCCTCGGCTGTAGCACGAAACGACAATGATTTAAAAATGAGAACTACTTTCTACCATGTTGGAAGGCTATGACCGACACAAGCCCGTTGTGTCATTGGCCAATTACTACTTGATATTTATAAAAGAGGTTTTTTTTTTTTTAAGGTCACGAAACATTTTCGTATAAACCTATAAGTCTAACGTGTTTTAAGTTTAATAGATAATCTAAATCTATAACAAAAACACAAAAAATTTCAATATTATTAGTCAAGTCAAATCCAACATTTTGTACAATTAAATTAGATTCCAATAGCCCACGGCTGTAGCACGTAACGACCACTAAAATCTAATTTTGTACACATCTAATGTAACAGACAAGTATTTTCATGTTGATCGGTAACAAAGTCCTCGGCTGTAGCACGAAACGACAATGCACCGAAAACAAGAAATACTTTCTGTCATGTTGGAAGACCATAACCGACACAAAACTTTTTGTGCCTATGGCCGATTACAACTTGACATATATAATACATAGATCTCATCTTCTTTGTTATAAACCAAGAATTAAAACTCTTTTAATTATTAATTCTATTTCTAAACTCTTTAGAAAATTAATCTCTCCCTTAATATAATTTCATAAATTAAATGACTAATTAATAATATTAAGATCACATCTTAATTATTTTATAATAAATTAAATCTCATTTAATCAATTAATAAAATTGCCAACTAATTATTATTTCATAAATAAATAATTATCAGCTATTATTAATTAACTAATATTATTTAACAATCATAATCATATTATAAAGAGATTCTTTTCTTCAATTAAATATTTCAAATCAATAATCGATAATAAGATGATTCCCAGATCGGGGGGAGCATTGTCAAGAGGCGTCACTTAATACCCCTTTCTTACAGATCAAAATCTGTTTTTGACAGAATCATCCTTTCTCTCAGTATTAAAAATTCATATTTAATTTCATGTTTCAAAAACACAAAAATCTCATGATTGTATTCATAATATTATTATTAAGGCAAGAAACGATTCCTATTTCTAGATTTTCTAGCGCACGCCTTATTTTGATTTAAGTTCACCTAAATCTATCATCTCATGATAAACATAGGCATATATCTCATATATAAACATAAATAAATAAGTAAGCATGCAAGCAATATCATGTCACACATTGATATAATGATGTATGGATTTATTATAGCATTTAAAAGCAATTTAAAACAATTAAAATATGCTTTAAAACACTTCCGGTAATATAAATATTTCAAAAATATTATATAAAAAATATTTGACCACTCCATTAGATCCGTCTTGGAAATACGAATCCAACGATATATTGCACGCCCAAAACGGAGTTACGAAACTCCCAAAAAATCAAATTTAATGTGACAGAAGGGCTGTAACGCATTTAATGAATGCGTTACACCAAATTAAAACAATTTTATTGCGTAACGTATTTCGTAAATGCGCCACTGGACCTGTCACGCATTTAAGAAATGCGTGACACCCCTCCCCGCCTGCACTGCACGCGCCAGAGACAACAACTATGCAGCAGAAGTTTTTTTTTTTTTTTTGGTTTACGTTGAAAAGCCGACCGTTGTTCTTTCTGTACTGTAACAGTCACCATTACTCAGCAAAACTGAACCCCTGCTCCTTTTATTGCCGAATCTTTAATACTAACATTTATTATTATTATTATTTTAATTTTTATATCAATAAATTAATTAACATTTAATTAATAAATTAATAAAAAATTAAAATAACATGATTTTGATTGAATTAACAACAGAAAAATAAACAGGTAGCTTTGAGGTCCTTGTGCAATTTTAATTTCATATTATTCACATGCATGATTATTTTATGAATTTTAATTAAAACAATTTTAAAAAAATTCATAACAAATAATCTACACATCACAAAATTATGAAAAAAATATCTAGATGATCCATAACACTTATAGAACCCAGATCAATGGTCAAAACTTCATGCAAATATTATTTTGAATTAATTCATAATTAAATCCAAATAAACTTGCAAAAATCATAATAAATCCATACATGCATAAAAAAATCTGAAATTTTTTATGTGAATCTCTATATGCAGAACCTAGCTCTGATGCCATTGAAGGAATTTACGGAGGAGCGGAAGCGCGGTATAACAATTTATTCCGTAAAAACCATGTATCGTGCATATAGAAAATCATATAAAACAGAAATAGCGGAGGAATCGAAACCATACCTTGAAAAATCGAAGCTTTATAATCTATGGTTGCTAGCAGTTGCTTCTCAGAGTGTGAAGCACTCTACCGGTATCCACCAAGAATAATCTTCGATGAAGCTTTTATAAAACAAGCTTTTATAAAAATGGTGTTTTAATCCTTTTGAGAGAGAGAGAGAGAGATGAAGAAGATGGAGTGGTGGCAACTAGGTTTTCACAAAACCACTTTACATACTAAACATGTTCTCATCTCTTTCTTTATATAGGGCTCAAGTAGGTTTTTATATAATTAATATATCATATATATTATTATATATAAATCCCACACTTTATCTTATAAAATGTTTAAATAATAATTAAAACTATTTTAATCATTATTAAAACAACTTGCTCTCTCAAAATACCTTCATCAATAAATTAATCTTTTTATGGTGTGACCCTGTAGGTTCAAATTAAGCCGGTAGTAGAAATAAATAATAATAAACTTTTTATTTATTATTTATATGAATTCTAAAATTCATTAAATATAATTAACTGATTAATTATATTTATTCTACATCGTGAGTGATGCTTCTCAACATATCGCGACTATCCGGATAATATGAATTCACTGCTTAGAATACCAAGAACCTGTCAGTGACCAGTTACCGTACAATCAATTCCTTCTACCCTGCAATATCCCGATTAAATACAAGGCATGGAACTCGTGTCAAGCCTATCAAATTTAATCATATGATTTCTTATTCATAATGCAAAGTTCATATTAATGCAAATTAGAAACTTCTTTCTAATTTCATACACTCTGGCCAGAGATTCCGGAACTAGCATCATAAGAATAGCATAGGATATTCTCTTCTTTACTAGAAGGGGTAGATCCTTTATTGACCGTTAACTATCTCCATACACAAATCCCTATGCCCAGAATAGACCTAATGGATGTCCTTGAGACTAAGGACTAAACCAAAGCACAGTTCATTATATACAAGATTACTCTAACGATCTCAAGTCTAAGGACACTTGTACAACTATCACTCAGTGAACAACTATCGACACGTGAGTAAACTCCATTAGTTGTTCAACTTATCGAGTCATGTTCAGTGAACTTATTCCTTAATAAGCACCTACATACTAGCTATAGTGTCACCACACAAATGCCTATGAGAACAGACATCCTCCTGAAAGGAGCAAGCATAGTATGTACCAATCTTTGCGGATTCACTAACTTCCAATTAGTTATCCTATGATCGGGAACTGTTTAAGTCTAGAGTTATCATCTTCTAGATCTCACTATTATAATCTCATTATAATTCTAGAAGCTTTACTTTAAACCATGGAATATCTTATTTAAAACACTTTAAATAGATAAGGCCCGTAATAAAAACAAATAAGTCTTTTATTAATATTAATGAAATCAAATAAGCGAACAAGAAAGTTCTTCCTAAATCATCATACATGATTGGAGTTTAGGACAAACTCTTTCACTACGAACTTGGCAAGAGTTCTTATTATCTTAGTGAATTAATCATTTTAACGTCGAATCATCTCTGGGGTTTATAACGTACGCTCTAATACCATTTCTGTAACACCCCTAGATCCAGGGTCAGGGATATGGTCATTACAGTCTCAATTTCAATCCACAAAACCAACATAAATTAAATTACAACCTTGTGACCCAAAACAATAACATAACACACCCGTTATAGTCCCAGAGATGAAATCAGAGTAATTACTTAATATTATTAATCGCAAGATTGAGTTTTTACAACCCAAAAGATTTACAATTAATCATTATATACTCTTTGCCATCCATTTGTATATGCCATATAATAAATACATTTGATACTAAAATGCTATCAACTAGCCTACCAGTAGCTGCCTCTTCAGCAATGGTAGCTATGACCTCAGCGGTTAATCCTCTGACGGCTGTCACCTGCTTACGCTGAGTGCGCCTTGCGCGGCCATCTGATCTAACTATTGTTGTGATATAGATAAATAAAGCAAGGGTAAGCAATAGCTCACCTAAAAGAATATAACTGAACAATAATAATATATGATAGTTCAAAATATCTTTGATACTATATGCCATGCATTAACGAATGTAGTACCAATATAAGGTCTTAGATGAAGTTACAAGGTAATTCAAAATATAATTATTCCGTGGAAATATCTGCTGTGTCAAAGATAAGCAAGATACTATCAATTTTCATAATAGAGGAACTTGTAGAAAGAATATTGCAATTCCAGTTCAAACACTTTTCAACCCTGCCAACAATGATAATGTTGCAGAAAATTTCCCAGTTTGGAAGATGAACTATACTGGAGTATTCACCGCGCCCGCTGTTCCAATCCTTACGATGATCAGTCGCAGACTGTACAGCTCAAATTAGTTTTACTACCGGTAGAAGGAAGAACTGACGAATTTACTTGTCTACCGCCCTGCTAGATCTCCCCGGCCAACGGTTGGGCCAATGGGATGGACCGGCGCAACTCGGCCTCTTACACGACTCCTAGTTCGAATAACATCCATGATTCTGAAACGTAAAGTTCCTCCCATTTTCCCCAAGTATAATACTTGTTGATATGACTCCACAAAGTAGTCGTATCTAGTTGGAAAGGAAAATTCACCAATATTTCCCAAGCTGATGCTTGTTAATGGATATAAACTTATTCCATCAATCTTACCCCTCGAGCGTTGAGGAGGTAACCAAACAGATTCATATCGATGTTTGAAAGAATCAAGATGTGAGTGACAAGATAGTTTAGCAAGTATATGACCGGACAGTCCAATAAATAACCTCTCTCAAGTGAGGTCCCCTTATATATTTTTGGAAGTTGAGCGAGTATTTAAATCTTCTTATAAGATAGATTTAAATGAAAATAAAGTTTTGGGAACCTCCCCTTGATAAAAATAGTCATAAAATACTCCGAAATATTTTACACCATATCTGAAGGTGAAAGATAATCTTTGAATAATATAAATCATTATAAAAAGAATTTAAATAAATATTCCAAGAATATTTATTAAATCAATAATAATTAAGGAATATTATTAAATCATAATATTGCTCGTAATCAATCCTCGAATGAGTATATAGGATCATTTACTAAATAAATCTCTTCTTGAATGAATATTCAAATGGTATTCATTAAATAATTAAACTCAAATAAATATTTAATATAATATTCACTAATTAAATCAAACCTTAAATGAATATTTGAAAATAATATTCATTTAATAAATAATACTCTAAATGAATATCAAAATAATATTCTTTTGGTAATCAAAACTTTAAAGGAATATTCGAAATAATATTCCTTAAGTAAATAGAATTTCCAATGAATATTTTAAAATAATATTCATCAAGTACATAAAACCTTAAATGAATATTCAAAATAATATTCATTTAATAAATAAATTTCTAAGAATATTAAAGTAATTATTCATTGAATAATCAAACTCTAAATGGATATTCGAAACTAATATTCATTTAAGTAATTAAAGCTCAAATGAATATTAAAATAATATTCAGTAAATAAATAAACGCGATTGAATATTCAAAATAATATTCATATAGTACTTCCCGATTGAGATAATATTCAAATAACATTCCTCGAATAATTTCCAAGTAATTAAAATTTTATGGAAATATAAATAATGTTCATAAATAACATTTCTCAAATAAACTGTCACTGGAATCCCTCCGGGTTTCCACGACTATCTCTATATCTCAAAATACCGACTCCCGGTCTATATTTAAAGAATGAATATCATACGCCCTTCATCAAGGGTCTTGACAAAACAATCCGGCTTATAACTGATAATTCATATATAATCTATAGGACAATATCAGTTCAGGGAACAAGTATTCCAATATACTTTGAAAACCAGCATGCATGATATGGCATATGTAAACAGAATCATATATATATATATATATTATCACAACATAAGTTCCAAGGTATTGGAAACTTGCCTGGTAATCCTGTAGGGGTAGTGTGCCTCGGGTCAATCCGGTGATCTATCAATAGTCACAATATCCGAGGTTAATCACTTATACTTTTAAAAAGGCTAAGTATAGACTTAACTTTAGTCGAAACACATTTTCGAGTTATCTCGATATGCACCCCATTTTGTGTACTCTTATTAACACCGACATGATCCGACCTTTGCTCATTATTAAAACATGTCATCATACTTATACTTGGTGTATACTTGAGTCGTATAAGTTCTAAGGTCGGTCGTTTACGAACCAAGATTATATCTCGAGTTTTATCGCTCGCTTTCTAAGTCATTTACCAAAGTCATAACCAAGTATGCTTCTAGGGGTTCGTTCGCGTTTAACCTTGATTCGAACATTTTTACCTCTAATATTTAATTATCAAGATTCGCCAATGATTTCGTAGTATTAAAGGAATCCAATTTCAGTTACGAACTTTCGTTTACGGTTTCGAACCACTTTTACGAATTTAATAATAACTCCTAAACGTAAGTCCATTTCATACGATCTTTATATCAAAACGAAGCTTATAACATAATCTAGCTTGTCATGACTGAATACAAAGCTAAACAGTGAGTTAAAGCTACTGTGATGCACGATTTCTTAAGGTTTAACGAAAATCGGGCATTATGACGGCTATAAATCGAACGTTTCTAAATTTGTTTCATCAAAACCAAGCCACACCGGGCATACCATGATCAAATCAACAACTTATATGCATAATCTACATCTTATCAAGTCCAAGAACAACTTACTTAACCATCATAATCATTGAATCTCTTAACAACAAAACTAACTACACAATCATGCTTTAATCATCACCATAACCATACTAATCCAAAACCATCAAGAACATCATCAAAACTCAAAGTCAAACTAAGGGTTCATGAGGGATATACCTTCCTTGGAGTTGGTTTAAGCCTTAATAAACCTTGCATAACTCTTGTATAACCTTAACCAAGCTTAGATCATCCAAACAAATAAAGAAAATCAAAGTTAGTTCTTGAAATCACTATTCACCCTAGACTTTGATGATTTATTTAAAAATGAAAAACATGGAGATTGAAGCTAAGATTTCTAGGAGATCATTTTTATGAATTATAAGACTCACCATAAAAATTTCAAGATAAAACAATGGTTGGAAGGTTGATTTTGCTTCTTGAATAAAGCAAAATTCGAAGTGCCTTTTTCAAGGGGAAAAACAGGGTGACTTCTCGAATTTATTTACCCATCCAAACGATCTTCAAAAATTATGAAATTAAATCCACAACTTCATATTTATGTGTAGAAGCTCCGTGAATTGTTTCATGATTTTTAGATGAGTAGAACTAGGTGAAAAAAAATCGCAAAGACCCCTGCCCTGGAAAATCTGAACTGCTGGAAAATGGGGGGAGAAAAGAAGAAAACGTTTTTGGCTTGCTTTGTTCTCTTGCATGGTGATGCTAGAATGAATTATTTCTATGTTAAGAAAATATCTTTGGCATAAAGTACCTTTAATAAAGGTAATAGGTCATTGCATGCATCACTTACATGGACAAGTGTTGATGTTTAGTGGTAATGTGATGAGATAAAGCTAAGTGTGCTAGTTACTCATGTAACTACTTGGTTACATGGTCTTAACTTCTTGCACATGCATGCACCTTGGTTCTTTGCATGTTCTTTGTCCGGTTATTGCTCAATTTGATCGATCGTTCGGAGGAATATCTCAAGGATTTCTAGTTAGGGTTTTACCAGAAACCTTTTTAATATTTACACTACCATTCTCAATCCTCCTTTATAATTCTTGGATTTAAATTCCTTAAATCCTCTTAATAAATTCTTAAGTCATTCAGTGTCCTGGGAAATCTCGGAGAAAATAAAAGTGCTAATTTCCTGAATCCGACAACTTTTACATACACTTATTTTCCCCTCGGATCACTAATACGAACTCAGAAATCCGTTCTAAATACTTCTATATAGCGTCGTCTAATAATATTCTCATTTCCACCAAAACACTATTCATTCTTTATTCCCTCTTTATTCCTTATATTTTTAAAAATGTCCTTGTTCTCTTTCGGGCATTCCTTAACCCTTGAACCACTGGACTAACAATAGATATTGATTTGGATGACACAAGAATATCTCATTCCTCTTTGGAATGCCATAACTTATTTCTTAGGAGATAGATTATTCTAATCTAGGTTGTCAACCCATTGCATTCTTCATGACATATAATCATTGGAATTTATTCCCATTCACATTCATTCATTAGAACTGCTAATACCTTGTAGTCAGAATCACTGTTCATTCTTTTATCAATACATAATAAAAAGTTTTAATTCTACCGAAAATCTGGGTTCTTACAGTCTCCCCTCCTTAAAAGGATTCCGTCCCAGAATCAGGTAGATAACAATTGGGTACTTGTTGGTTATTTCACTTTCGAGTTCCCCGGTCAATCCTTAATCAATCCTAGCCTTTTACAGCACCTCTCACTAGTGCTACAATACACCTTTTATCCTTTCTATCAATCTTTGTCACTTTTCGTACAATGCCCTGTCTGGGTTATGCTCTTACCCAGTCATATACTATTACTCTTATTGGTATCTACAGTGACTTCGGTATCACTATCGCGCTGCGAATTCGGAGATAACCTCACTCGTACTATGCATTCCCCGATTGCTTTTATCTTCGCAATCTCGATGTATATATATTTAAGTGGAAAAATTTATTGAGAGATCACTATGATCAATGAACATTTGTTATATTGCATAGTTAGTACAGAAGGGGGCCTGCCTTTAGTACTTGACAAGCAATTAAACAATTAATGGTATTCCACTTAGACTTCTTCTCAATGCAAAAAGAAGATGAATAAGAGAGAAGAAAAGAAAGGAATTCCAGAGAATTATAGAAAATTTCATGATTGCAAAAATATCATACTTAGAATTTACCTCTGAACTGTAGAGGTTGAAAAATAATCGTAATCGTATAAAATACTACTCTATCGTAATCTCACGTGTCAACATATCCTCGCTGCTCGGTCCATCATTCTATGGACTTATACTCTTATTCAACCTTAACAACACTCACTTTTGGAAAATCCTTCAACCCCTCAGGTTGAATCTTAGATTATTCGCTTGACACTGTTGTTATTGACGTTCCACATTTCGTTACTAGCTCTTTCATATACATAATAATAACATTATCAGGTTGTCATTCCGAGAGTTCGTTAGAAAGCCCATTCATAACATTCCTTGCTTCACACTTCATAATTATCTCCCAATCTTTTCTTCATCAATCACATCCTTCTTATTATCCGATTCTCATTCACTTCTGTTGTCTAACTCCATCGTCATCTCATTATTAAGACACTCGTTACCTTTACTCAATACGCGTCACATGTTTGGGGTCAAACTTTCCTTTGTTCAACTTTCTATTCCAAATTTCCTCGTATTCTCCCTACTTAAGGAGTTAATTTGTGTGTCATTTATGCTTCTACTTCCAACTTTCCATTTTGGCCAATAACTTTGCCATTTCAATTCTATACTTTTCTTGCTTCATTACTGGGGCTTCTCAAGAGTCCGTATATCTAACTCCCTTATTGATCCTTAACTCTACATTCATCCCTATCAGTCACTTGTTACCATTTCTATTATAATTACTCTATGAACCATCATAGCCTAATCATTTATTTCAGATATCGCATCGTTCCAAAATTAAACCATCCGAAATAAACCTGGACGATTTTTTCTAACTTTGATTCAGTCCCGACATTTCTACAGTCGTCATTACCTAATTTCTCAGAAAATCACCACTACATTAATGTAGTCCATTGCGGAATCACCCTAGTTTGTCGTTTGCGTAGCGCTTTAACAGCTAATCCTACGGGTTTCCTAATTATCAGATCAAAATCCTCTGGGAAGACAGAATAATCACTATTCCCTTATACCTAGGGAATACTTACTGAACTTGACGTAGATATTTACATGAAGCAGATAAAATTGCAGAGGAGATTCAAGCATCGCAGCTATGACAGGTTGGTGAGATTTTTAATCGTATATCTCTAGTAGAAGACTGGAAGCTTAACGGTTTACTTAATCACTTTCCAACCCTCGTTAATCCTTTCATAGGGATACCTTTCAACCTCATGAACCTCCAACCTCATATTCTCTATCTTGTTTGCACAGAAATAAACCAACATAAACTTGTTTGTCATTCATCATCATGCCAATTAGCTTATTAATATCAGTACCAATCTACCTTCTGTATTCAGTCATCCCTTATTACCTAATCTCTCCTCTCTCTTTCTAGAATAAAGGAGAGTCTCTTGGGGAATTCGGTCTGGCCTGTCGCAGAACCTTCTAGTATCGGTAATGTGCTACAACCAAAATTATGAATCGAATGTTCACTTAAACTATCCTTATAGTTGATTCTCGCACAATCATCAGAGGGAACATAAATTCCTCCATCACAATCTGACCTTCAAGGCCCTTCTCATTTTCACGTTATTTCTTTAGTATGAGCATATATACTTACTCCCTTACACTTAAAGTGTCGGCCACCTCATTGGCCTTTCCTGAATATAATAATTTCTTGAAATCAATGTTTTCTGGATCTATTCCAACTCAGGGTGGAAGCATCCTCCCTTGAACTCTGCTAAATGAGAGAAAACATATTCCAGTCTTCTTCCAAAAGTCATTGTTTCCACCTTTCTGTGTGAACTTTCTCACAGTTACTCCCAATCATACCTAGGATATTTCTTATCTTAATCCTTTCTTATTTCAGGATAATCTTAACCTTATTGGTTCAATCCATACTTGATCATGGTTTCACACATGCTTCATCTGGCGTTATTATTACTATGTCATACATTCCTTACCAAACTTCCCTTTTGAAGTTCAGAATATTACCTCTTCTCTTATAAGGTTTCTTAGGTCATCCTCATCATTCTTCCTGTATCTTCTGGGTACAGGGTATATCAAACATCATTAATCAATTCTAAAACAATTCTGTCTATGTACTTTTCGAGACTCCTTTCCACAAATCCTTACAGGTTATTGATACCTTGGTCGATTCAACTTATATCGTCTGAATTCACAATGTCTTTGTTAGGGGTGATGCTATCCTTTGTGCATCCCCCAGGGTTCGTCTTAATATATGGACATTCTATCCTCAATTCTATTTTCAAGGAATACTTACATCCTGTACTTGGCAATTCAATCATATATCCTTAATAAGGGTCTCTTTTCAATCATTCTCATCTTGATAATCTATAGGTAGCCTAATGCTAACCTCTTCTTTCAAACGAATGTCAGTCTATATGACCTTCAAAAAGACAACATATGTCTATTTGTCTTTCTTACAGAACTTGGTAATGATAGCAAGGATGTTCTAGAAGATATTGGTCATGTTCAACGTGAATCTCTTAGTGCCTAATGCTCTTCTTGAGGACACGAAGCTTCAGATATTTATACATCACACTGCACTATCTCTGACAATCTTCATAACCTTCATTGGTCACCATCCTCAGTCCTAATACATTCATGGTATTTATAAAATCCATCATCCTGTATCTCAATTCATTTTATATCAAAAGTCCTCGCAGTTGGTGCTTAGTTAGATGCAACCCCGCTTTGTCCTTTCATTGCTGGTCTTGTCACTTGATAATCCTTTGTGACTTAGCCTCCACTGGCCATACTAAAATGTGTGAGTTTAGGGGTTGGCTAATAGTATTACTTTTCTAGCAATTTCCGGCATAGTGTCTTCTTCTCTGATACCTTTTGATCTTTTCAAAATTTTACTCCATATAAGTCTCAATCTACTTCTCGGTACCGTCTCCGATCACCTTTCATTTACTTTTATTTTTTCAACTATTCTTATTAATTCCACGTGCCACAAAAGCTTAATACTTCTGGCATAACAACCTTTTCATTTAAGTCAATCCCGGAATTTCTCATCCTGACTTGTTTCTTAATTACATTTCCCTTTTTTCCGTCAAATCTCAACTTCATAATTTTATCCCTACATTTAACTGTAATCATCGGGGTCTGTCTACCAACCTGTATAGCGGCTACCTTACCCAATCCACAGGGTTCGTTCCAACTCCCACTCTTTTCGGTGAAGTCTTCTGATAATCAGAAAGACAAGGTTTGCCAAATTTGTTGAAGTTCTTTCAAGAATCAGGGAAATTTCAGTCAATCTATCCACCCACTGGTAACACTAAGAAGATCCATTTCGATACCCGAAGAATATTTCTAGGAACATCCAAGCGGGTCGAACCATAAGCAGTTATAATAACGAAATGACTGACATAAAGTTGGGAGTCTCCAGGAGCAGTTGAGATAGAGGCAGCAAGTGCCATATCATTTGATAAATGGATTAGTGTGAATATTGTTAATGGTAATTCGCCATGAGAAGGCAGATTTCATAGGTTATAATTTATACAATCAAACTGAGATTGATGAGAAGGCAGATTTCATAGGTTATAATTTCATAGGTCTTATACCGAATACCAGTCTGCCTAACAAGTAGTCTCAGAAGGAACACTACCGTCGGAGTTAGACGTTCCACAAAATTGGCACTACCAAGGCCATCCGACTCTGGTGAACCGTGTTGTCCAAATGTATTCGAAATTACTCTGTCGTGCTGTATAAGCACACCACCTAAACCTGTATGAGATGCATCATAATATATCCCAAAGTTTCTTTCTTCCATTAGGGAACGCCAACGCTGGGTCGTCACCAACTTCATCTTTAGCTCTAGGAGGATCTTCCCTCCTAACCACTGATCGTGTTACTCGATCCATTTATGATTCCGCGTCGGAGTAAACTAATGTAACTACTATAATCCATTCAAGGAAAAGAAAGAATTTATTCTTCCTCTGAATCGCATGCATCCAATGTTTCTGGTTCATCATTCCACTGAGTTAAAATAACCTTATACTTAATCTCTAACCGTAGTCTCGTTATGAGTTTATCATTGACTTACTGGTCTTTTCCTCTGGTAGGTTCTGAGATCGTTGTCTCGCTTACTACTTCCTTATGTAACTTTATCCATTCAGGTCATCACTTTCCACTATCTTTACTTTCTAAGCTGATCCATTCATAAAATGGACATCTTACTGAAGAAAACCACCTAATCAATTTCAATTTGGTTTCATAAATTATAACCTATGAAATCTGCCTTTTCATGGTGAATTACTATTGACAATATTCAAACTTAACCCATTTATCAAATGATATGGCACTTGCTGCCTCTATCTTAACTGCTCTTGGAGACTCTGCTCCCCGTCCTCTATCGATGTTTTTTATAATCATGTACCCTTCTAACTCTTTTCTCATTAATCTGGAAGTCTGTAAGGATTCTTATCTAATCCCATATAAGATCTCAAATAATTCTTCCAATCCGTCTTACTTGCTGGTACTACATCCGGTAGTCCGGCTATGAATCCAATATGCATCTTTAGTTCTCTTAATAATATCTCTATTCTTTATGCTCACTTCTCTGAGCACTATACCTTAACTCTTATAGTCTCTCTAGCTACAGCCCTCATTTCCTCAAAGGTAAACTTCCTTATCTTTAATAGGATTCTCCTCCTCTGCTAGAACCTCTTCCGGGACCTCAGTAGGGTACTCCATCGAATCCACCATTCGATCGTCACTATATAATAAAGCATCATCGTGCTGCTGCTCGTACGCCTCAAGGTCTGTCGCCTTACTAGTCGGTACGAGAACGAGCTAAGTTACTATCTTGATACTTAAGAGTTCCCATAAGGGTTTTATATGTCATCACTACATTAAGTAGTCCGACTACGAACTTGGCAAGAGTTCTTATTATCTTAGTGAATTAATTATTTTAACGTCGAATCATCTCTGGGGTTTATAACGTACGCTCTGATACCATTTCTGTAACACCCCCAGATCCAGGGTCAGGGATCTGGTCATTACGGTCTCAATTTCAATCCACAAAACCAACATAAATTAAATTACAACCTTGTGACCCAAAACAATAACATAACACACTCGTTATAGTCCTAGAGATGAAATCAGAGTAATTACTAAATATTATTAATCGCAAGATTGAGTTCTTACAACCCAAAAGATTTACAATTAATCATCACATACTCTTTGCCATCCATTTGTATATGCCATATAATAAATACTTTTGATACTCAAATGCTATCAACTAGCCTACTAGTAGCTGCCTCTTCAGCAATGGTAGCTATGACCTCAGCGGTTAATCCTCTGACGGCTGTCACCTGCTTACGCTGAGTGCGCCTTGCGCGGCCATCTGATCTAACTGTTGTTGTGATATAGATAAATAAAGCAAGGGTGAGCAATAGCCTACCTAGAAGAATATAACTGAATAGTAATAATATATGATAATTCAAAATATCTTTGATACCATATGCCATGCATTAACGAATGTAGTACCAATATAAGGTCTTAGATGAAGTTACAAGGTAATTCAAAATATAATTATTCCGTGGAAATATCTGTTGTGTCAAAGATAAGCAAGATACTATCAATTTTCATAATAGAGGAACTTGCAGAAAGAATATTGCAATTCTAGTTCAAACACTTTTCAACCCTGCCAACAATGATAACGTTGCAGAAAATTTCCCAGTTTGGAAGATGAACTATATTGGAGTATTCACCGCGCCCGCTGTTCCAATCCTTACGATGATCAGTCGCAGACTATACAGCTCAAATTAGTTTTACTACCGGTAGAAGGAAGAACTAACGGATTTACTCGTCTACCTGCTAGATCTCCCCGGCCAACGGTTGGGCCAATGGGATGGACCGGCGCTACTCGGCCACTTACACGACTCCTAGTTCGAATAACATCCATGACTCTGAAACGTAAAGTTCCTCCCCCTTTCCCCAAGTATAATACTTGTTGATAGGACTCCACAAAGTAGTCGTATCTAGTTGGAAAGGAAAATTCACCAATATTTCCCAAGCTGATGCTTGTTAATGGATATAAACTTATTCCATCAATCTTACCCCTCGAGCGTTGAGGAGGTAACCAAACAGTTTCATATCGATGTTTGAAAGAATCAAGATGTGAGTGACAAGATAGTTTAGCAAGTATATGACCGGGCAGTCCAATAAATAACCTTTCTCAAGTGAGATCCCCTTATATATTTTTGGAAGTTGAGCGAGTATTTAAATCTTCTTATAAGATAGATTTAAATGAAAATAAAGTTTTGGGAACCTCCCCTTGATAAAAATAGTCATAAAATACTCCGAAATATTTTACACCATATATGAAGGTGAAAGATAATCTTTGAATAATATAAATCATTATAAAAAGAATTTAAAAGAATTTAAATAAATATTCCAAGAATATTTATCAAATCAATAATAATTAAGGAATATTATTAAATCATAATATTGCTCGTAATCAATCCTCGAATGAGTATATAGGATCATTTACTAAATAAATCTCTTCTTGAATGAATATTCAAATGGTATTCATTAAATAATTAAACTCAAATAAATATTTAATATAATATTCACTAATTAAATCAAACCTTAAATGAATATTTGAAAATAATATTCATTTAATAAATAATACTCTAAATGAATATCAAAATAATATTCTTTTGGTAATCAAAACTTTAAAGGAATATTCGAAATAATATTCCTTAAGTAAATAGAATTTCCAATGAATATTTTAAAATAATATTCATCAAGTACATAAAACCTTAAATGAATATTCAAAATAATATTCATTTAATAAATAAATTTCTAAGAATATTAAAGTAATTATTCATTGAATAATCAAACTCTAAATGGATATTCGAAACTAATATTCATTTAAGTAATTAAAGCTCAAATGAATATTAAAATAATATTCAGTAAATAAATAAACGCGATTGAATATTCAAAATAATATTCATATAGTACTTCCCGATTGAGATAATATTCAAATAACATTCCTCGAATAATTTCCAAGTAATTAATACTTTATGAAAATATAAATAATTTTCATAAATAACATTTCTCAAATAAACTGTCACTGGAATCCCTCCGGGTTTCCACGACTATCTCAAAATAACTACTCCTGATCTATATTTAAAGAATGAATATCATACGCCCTTCACCAAGGGTCTTGACAAAACAATCCGGCTTATAACTGATAATTCATATCTAGTCTATAGGCCAATATCAGTTCAGGGAACAAGTATTCCAATATACTTTGAAAACCAGCATGTATGCTATGGCATATGTAAACAGAATCATATATATATATATATATATGGGTTGGACTCCATAACAAACACCTTATATAACAAACAATAAAGAACACCTTAGATCTAATAGATCCAATGCCCCTGGCGGGGCCACCCAATACAAAAGGTTCTTATTTTTTTACCTTCTATCCATCCATCATCTCAAAAAAAAAATTAAAAAATTAAAAAGTTACGGTTCATGATGATGACGTCATCAGTGACGTCATCATGAACAGTAAACTTTTAATTTTTTTTTTTTTTTTGCAGGCTTGATAGAGGGTAAAAAAATAACAACTTTTTGTATTGGGTGCCCCTGGCGGGGCCAAAGGAACTAATAGATCTAAGGTGTTCTTTATTGTTTGTTATATAAAAGTGTTCTGTATGGAGCAAAGACCTATATATATATATAATCACAACAATAGTTCCAAGGTATTGGAAACTTATCTGGTAATCCTGTAGGGGTAGTGTGCCTCGGGTCAATCCGGTGATCTATCAATAGTCACAATATCCGAGGTTAATCACTTATACTTTTAAAAAGGCTAAGTATAGACTTAACTTTAGTCGAAACACGTTTTCGAGTTATCTCGATATGCACCCCTTTTTGTGTACTCTTATTAACACTGACATGATCCGACCTTTGCTCATTATTAAAACATGTCATCATACTTATACTTGGTGTATACTTCAGTCGTATAAGTTCTAAGGTCGGCCGTTTACGAACCAAGATTATATCTCGAGTTTCATCGCTCGCTTTCTAAGTCATTTACCAAAGTCATAACCAAGTATGCTTCTAGGGGTTCGTTCGCGTTTAACTTTGAATCGAACATTTTTACCTCTAATATTTAATTATCAAGATTCGCCAATGATTTCGTAGTATTAAAGGAATCCAATTTCAGTTACGAACTTTCGTTTACGATTTCGAACCACTTTTACGAATTTAATCATAACTCCTAAACGTAAGTCCATTTCATACGATCTTTATATCAAAACGAAGCTTATAACATAATCTAGCTTGTCATGGAAGAATACAAAGCTAAACAGTGAGTTAAAGCTACTGTGATGCACGATTTCTTAAGGTTTAACGAAAATCGGGCATTATGACGGCTATAAATCGAACGTTTCTAAATTTGTTTCATCAAAACCAAGCCACACCGGGCATACCATGATCAAATCAACAACTTATATGCATAATCTACATCTTATCAAGTCCAAGAACAACTTAATTAACCATCATAATCATTGAATCTCTTAACAACAAAACTAACTACATAATCAAGCTTTAATCATCACCATAACCATACTAATCCAAAACCATCAAGAACATCATCAAAACTCAAAGTCAAACTAAGGGTTCATGAGGGATATACCTTCCTTGGAGTTGGTTTAAGCCTTAATAAACCTTGAATAACTCTTGTATAACCTTAACCAAGCTTAGATCATCCAAACAAATAAAGAAAATCAAAGTTAGTTCTTGAAATCACTATTCACCCTAGACTTTGATGATTTATTTGAAAATGGAAAACATGGAGATTGAATCTAAGATTTCTAGGAGATCATTTTTATGAATTATAAGACTCACCATAAAAATTTCAAGATCAAACAATGGTTGGAAGGTTGATTTTGCTTCTTGAATTAAGCAAAATTCGAAGTGCCTTTTTCAAGGGGAAAAATAGGGTGACTTCTCGAATTTATTTACCCATCCAAACGATCTTCAAACATTATGAAATTAAATTCACAACTTCATATTGATGTGTAGAAGCTCCGTGAATTGTTTCATGATTTTTAGATGAGTAGAATTAGGTGGAAAAAAAATCGCAAAGACCCCTGCCCTGGAAAATCTGAACTGCTGGAAAATGGGGGGAGAAAAGAAGAAAAAGTTTTTGGCTTGCTTTGTTCTCTTGCTTGGTGATGCTAGAATGAATTATTGCTATGTTAAGAAAATATCTTTGGCATAAAGTACCTTTAATAAAGGTAATAGGTCATTGCATGCATCACTTACATGGACAAGTGTTGATGTTTAGTGGTAATGTGATGAGATGAAGCTAAGTGTGCTAGTTACTCATGTAACTACTTGGTTACATGGCCTTATCTTCTTGCACATGCATGCACCTTGGTTCTCTGCATGTTCTTTGTCCGGTTATTGCTCAATTTGATCGATCGTTCGGAGGAATATCTCAAGGATTTCTAGTTAGGGACTACCATTCTCAATCCTCCTTTATAATTCTTGGATTTAAATTCCTTAAATCCTCTTAATAAATCCTTAAGTCATTCAGTGTCCTGGGAAATCTCGGAGAAAATAAAAGTGCTAATTTTCTGAATTCGACAGCTTTTACATACACTTATTTTCCCCTCGGATCACTAATACGAACTCAGAAATCCGTTCTGAATACTTCTATATAGCGTCGTCTAATAATATTCTCATTTCCACCAAAACACTATTCATTCTTTATTCCTTCTTTATTCCTTATATTTATAAAAATATCCTTGTTCTCTTTCGGGCATTCCTTAACCCTTTTACGGAACCACTGGACTAACAACAGATATTGATTTGGATGATACAAGAATATCTCTTTCCTCTTTGGAATGCCATATCTTATTTCTTAGGAGATTGATTATTCTAATCTAGGTTGTCAACCCATTGCATTCTTCATGACATATAATCATTGGAATCTATTCCCATTCACATTCATTCATTAGAACTACTAATACCTTGTAGTCAGAATCACTGTTCATTCTTTTATCAATACATAATAAAAAGTTTTAATTCTACCGAAAATCTGGGTTCTTACACATTGGAAGGTGATGGCATGATTGGATAAAGTATATAAAGAAGTAGTAAACGAGACATTGATCTCAGAACCTACAAGAGGAGAAGACCAGTGAGTCTATGATAAACTAGTAATGAGGCTATCGTCAGGAACCAGGTATAAGTTTAGTTCAATCCAGTGAAATGATGAACCAGAAATATTAGATGCATGTGATTCAGAGGAATATTAAATTCTTTCTTTTCCTTGAATGGATTATGGTAGTTACCTTAAGTTTATTCTGACACTGAATCGTAAATGGATTAGGTAAGGCGATCAGTGGTTAAGATGTAATTGAGAATGCTTTTAGATGAAACCTGAAAGAACGGGTGTAGGCCAAGTTCTCGAAGTAAGAGTTTTGGCAAAATGAAGTCCAGTTGATAGGACTTATGATCAATAGTGAGTAGTGTTGGTCGACCCCGCCAAGTTAAAGACAGTTTCAAATGGAGAAAGGCCAACCACACCGGAAAAGGTGAGAAATTTCATAAGATTCACGAGGTATTACCAAAGATTTGCTCAGGACTTTACAAAGAGTGCAGTCCCGTAACCCGACTTATTTATAAGACTAAAAGTTTGAATGTACAAGATAAATGGGGGAAAATCTCCCTAGAGCTAAAGATAAAATTGGTGACGACCCAGCATTGGCGTTACCTAATGGAGGAAGGAAAATTTTGGAATTTATTAGGATGCACCTCGTACAGGTTTAGGTGCTGTGCTTGTTCAACACGGCAGGGTAATTACGGATGCATTCGGATAGCGCGGGTCATCAGATTCGGAAGGCCCTGATAGTGCCAGTTTTGTGGAACGACTAACTTCGAAGAGAGTGGAAACTGGAGCGAACCCTATGGATTGGGTAAGTTAGCCGCTATACGGGCTAGTAGACAGACCCCGATTATTATGAGTGATTATAGAGATAAAATTATGAAGTTGAGATCGGACGGAAAAAAGGGGAAATGTAATTGAGAAACAAGCCATACTGGGGAATTCCGGGATTGACTTAAATGAAAAGGTTGTTATGACAAAAGTGTTAAGCTTTATGTCACGTGGAATTAAAATTAAAGAGTAGTTGAAAAGAGGAAAGTAAAGGAAAGGTGATCGGAGACGGTACCGAGAAGTCGATTGAGACTTATATGGAGCAAAGTTTTGAAAAGATCAAAAGGTACCAAAGAAGAAGGCACTATGCCAGAAATTGCTAGAAAAGTAATGCTATTAGCCAACCCCTAAACTCACATATTTTAGTGGGGCCAGTGGAGGCCAAGTCATAAAGGATTAGCAAGTGACTAGACCAGCAATGAAAGGACAAAGCGGGGTTGCTTCTAACTAAGCGCCAACCGCAAGGACTTTTGATATAAAATGAATTGAGATACAGGACGATGGATTTTATATATACCATGGATGTATTAGGATTGAGGGTAGTGACCAATGAAGAGTTACGAATATTGTCAAAGATAGCGCAGTATGATGCATAAATGTTATCTGAAGCTTAGTGTCCTCAAGAAAATCAATAGGTACCAAGAGATTCACGTTGAACATGACCAATATCTTCCAGAACATCCTTGCTACTATTACCAAGTTCTGTAAGAAAGAGCAGATAGACATGTGTTGTCTTTTGGAGGGTCATATAGACTAACATTCGTTTGAAAGAAGAGGTTAGCATTAAGCTACCTATAGATTACCAAGATTGGAATGATTGAAAAGAGACCCTTATTAAGGATATATGATTGGATTGCCAATTATAGGATATAAGTATTCCTTGAAAATAAAATTGAGGATAGAATGTCCATATATTAAGACGAACCCTGGGGGATGCACAAAGGATAACATTACCCCTAATAAAGATATTGTAAATACAGATGATATAAGTTGGATTGACCAAGGTAGCAATAACCTTTAAGGATTTATTGAAAGGAATCTCGAAAGGTACATAAACAGAATTGTTATAGGACTGATTAATGAGATTTTGATGTACCCTGTACCCAGAAAAAATAGGAGGAATGAGGAGGATGACCTAAGAAACCTTATAAAGAAAAAGATAATATTCTGGACTTCAAAATGGAAGTTTGGTAAGGAATGTAGATTAATAATAATGCCAGATGAAGCCTGTGTGAAATCATGAGAAAGTATGGATTGAACCAATAAAGGTTGAGATTATCCTAAAACAAGAAAGAACTAAGAATAGGAATATCCTAGGTATGACTAGGAGTTACGGTAGTAAAGTTCACACCAGAAAGGTGGAAGCAATGACTTTTGGAAAAGACTGATATATGCTTTCTCTCATTTAGCAGAATTTAAGGGAGAATGCTTCCATCCTAGAGTTGGAATAGATCTAGAAAACATTGATTTCAAGAAATTATTATAATCAGGAAATGCCAATGAGGTGGCCGACATGTTGAGTATAGGGGAGTAAGTATAAATGCTCATACCAAAGGAATAGAGCGATATTGAGAAGGACCTTGAAGGTCAGAATGTGATGGAGGATTTTACATTCCCTCTGAGGATTGTGCGAGAATCAACTATAAGGATAGTTTAAGTAAACATTCGATTCCTGATATTGTCTGAAGTACATTACCGACATTAGGAGGCTCTGAGACGGGCCCGACCAAATTTCCCAAGAGGCTCACCTTATTTTAGAAAGAGAGAGGGGAGGTTAGGTGATAAGGGATGATTAAATACAGGAGGAAGATTGGCTTTCTGAAAAAGGAGTAAAAGAAATGACCAGACCAACAAGGGGTTGGTAGTAGATAACAAGAAACATAGATGGTACTAATAGTGATAAGCCATCTGGCATGATGATGAATGACAAGAAAGTTATTGTTGGTGTATTTATGTGCAAACAAGATAGAGAATATGAGGTTGGAGAATCGTGATGCTGAAAAGTATCCTTGTGAAAAGAATTAACGAGGTTCGGAAAGTGATTAAGTAAACTGCTAAGCTTCTAGTCTTATACTGGAGACATATGATTAATAATCTCACCAGCCTGTTCCAGCTGCGATGCTGAAAGTTCTTCTGCAATTTTATCTGCTTCATGTGATATCTATGTCAAGTTCAGGAAGTGTTCCTTATGGATAGGGAATAGTGATTATTTTGTTTTCCTAGAGGATCTGGAATTGACAATTATGAAACCCGTATGTTTAGCTATTAAAGCACTGCGTAAACGATAAACGATGGTGACCCTTCTGGGAAATTAGGTGATAACGACTGTGGAAATGTCGAATTGAATCTAAGTTAGAGAAATCGTCCAGGTTTATTTCGGATGGTTTAATTTTGGAACGACGGGATATTCGAAATAAATGATTAGGCTCTGATGGTTCGTAAAATGATTATAGTAGAAATGAAGACAAGTGACTGATAGAGATGAATGTAGAGCTGAGGATCAATAAGGGAGTCAGATATGCGGACTCATGAGAAGCTCCAGTAATGAAGCGAGAAAAGTTTGGAATTGACAGGGCAAAGTTATTGGCAAAAACGGAAAGTTGGAATTAGAAGCATAAATGACATACAAATTGACCCCTTTTTAGGTTGGGGGAAGTCGAGGAAATTTGGAATAGATTGATTGAGTAATAAAGAGACTCATGGAATGAGAAAATGAAATCTAGATGGTTGAACAAAGGAAAGTTTGACCCCAAACGTGTAACCCGTATTGAGTAAAGGTGACGAGTGTCCCACTAATAAGATGACGGTGGAGTTAAGTAACAGAAATGAATGAGAATCAGATCATAAGAAAGATGTGATTGATAAAGAAAAGATTGGGAGATAATTATGAAATATGAAGCAAGAAAGGTTATGAAGATGAAAGAGTTAGTAATGAAATCTAAGATTTAACCAGAAAGGTTGAAAGGTGTTTCAAGGGCAAGTGTTGCTGAGGTTGAACAAGGACATAAGTCCATAGAATGATGGACAGAGTAGCTAGGATATGTTGGCGCATAAGATTACGATAAAGTGATATTTGATACGATTTCGATTATTTTTCTTCTCTGATAAACATCTATAGCTCAGAGGTAAATTCTAAGTATGATATTTTGCAACCATGAAATTTTCTATAATTCTTTGGAATTCTTTTCTTTTCTTCTCTCTTATTCATATTCTTTTTGAATTGATAAGAACAACCCTTTCAGGAGGGGAGGTACTGCTACGTGACTCTCTGTCTGTGTGATTGAAGTAAGTGGAATGCCATTAATTGTTTAATTGCTTGTCAAGTACTAAAGGCTGGCCCCCTTCTGTACTAACTATGCAATATAACAAATGTTCATTGATCATAGTGATCTCTCAATAAATTCCTCTAAATTCTATATATTGATCGAGATTGCGAAGATTAAAGCGATCAGGGAATGCGTAATTACGAGTGAGGTTATCTCCGAATTCGCAGCAGTGATACCGAAGTCACTGTAGTTACCAATAAGGAAAATAGTATATGACTGGGTAAGAGCATAACCCGGATAGTGTGTTGTACGAAAAGTAGAAGAGATTAATGAAAAAGGATAAATGATGTATTGTAGCACTAGTAAGATTTGCTGAAAAAGGATTGGGGTTGATTAAGGATGACCTGGGGAACTGGAAAGTGAAATAATCAACAAGTACCCAATTGTCTTCTACCTGATTCCGGGACGGAATCCTTTTAAGGAGGGGAGACTGTAAGAACCCGAATTTTCGGTATAATTAAAACTTTTTATATATTGATGAAAGAATGAACAGTGATTCTGACTAAAAGGTATAATTAGCAGTTCTAATGAATGAATGTGAATGGGTATAGATTTCAATGATTATATGTCATGAAGAATGCAATGGGTTGACAACTTACATTAGAATAATCTATCTCCTAGTGAGATAAGAGGTGGGAATTCCAAATAAAGGAAATAGTCTCATGTCATCCAAATCGATATCGGTTATTAGTTCAGTGGTTCCGTGAAAGGGTTAAGGAACGCCCAAAAAAGAACAAGGACATTTTAATATGTATAGGGAATAAAGATGGAATAAAGAATGAATAGTGTTTTTGGTGGAAATGAGAATATTATTAGACGATGCTATATAGAAGTATTCAGAACGGATTTCTGAGTTCGTATTCATGATCCACATGATCCAGAGGCGAGATAAGTGTATGTAAACGATATCGGATTCAGGAAATTAGCACTTTTATTTTCTCCGAGATTTCCCTGGACACTGAAAGACTTAAGGATTTATTAAGAGGATTTAAGGAATTTAAATTCCAAGATTATAAAGGAGGATTGAGAATAGAAGTATTAATATTAAGAAGGTTTTCGGTAAAGCCCTAACTAGAAACAATTGAGATATTCCTCCGAACGATCAATCAAATAGAGCAATAACCGGACAAAAAGACAAGCAGAGGACCAAGGTGCATGCATGTGCAAGTGGGTGGAGACAAGGAACTAAGGTGACCAAAGGATAAGTCAACTAACATTGTAATGGTGTGTTTACATTTTTGCCAAAATGGAGTTGTTTAACATATGGCCAACACTTGGACCAATGGATGGGCACCACTTGTGTTAAAAAGTAGATGCATCCATATATTAGAAATATCTACCAATTATACAGGCATAAGTCATAAATCGAAAGAAAGCAAGGAACCAAGAACACCAAGGAATGGAGCTCTCGGCTTCTTGCTCTTTTTGGAAATCAAAACCCAAGCTACCACTATTCAAGAATTCCCATATTAATTTGGTGAGTCCTATATTCCATAACTAAGATATCCTATGAATCTTAGCTTCAAATTCCATTCCATTCTTGAGATATAAAATCAAGAAGGTTGAGGGTGAATAGTGATTTCAAGAACTAACCTTGTTTTTCTTGATTCTTTTGAATGATCTAAGCTTTGTTAAGGAAACCTAATGACTATACAAGGCTTACTAAGTGCATACACACTCCAAGGAAGGTATAAACTTCAAGAACCCTAGTCTTTGTTTTGAGTTTTAATGGAGTTTTGGTGATGATGTTACTATAAGCTTGTTTAAGTGATTATGTAGTGGTTTTAGTAGATCTACGAGTTATGGTTCAAATGATGATTAAGTGATATGTTCTTGAACTTGATAAGATGTAAATTATGCATATAAGTTGTTGGTTTGATCATGGTATGCCCAGTGTGGCTTGGTTGTGATGTAACAAATTTAGAAACGTTCGATTCACAGCCGTCGTATTGCCGAAATTTCGTCAATCATTGAAATTCGTGCATATCAGTAGCTTTAATAGTCTGACCTTGATAAGTATATGACATACCCTTGTAGATCTCGAGTCATAGATCGTTTTGGCGCAATAATCGAAGTAAACGGACTTACGGTTTAGGAGTTATGGTCGATTTAGTGAAAGTGGTTCGAAACCGTAAGTGCAAGTTCGTAACTGAAATTGATCCCCTGTAAAATAAGTAATTCAGTGGCGAATCTTGATAATTAAATATTAGGGATCATAAGGAAGGTGTGAGAAAAGACCTCATGTCAAACAGATCGTTTTTCAATTTTATAAAAATGTTCGAATCAAGGATAAGTGCGAAGAAGCCCTTTTCAGAGGTAGCACTATTCACTAAAAAGCTCCTGCCCTGTTTTAGTAAAATCTGGAAAAATTGATCTTCTGAAAAAAGTCAAATTTTGAGTTAGCTACCTTCTAGACATTCTCTAGATCATGTATGCGAAAACGGTGCGTCATTTGAGTTGACGGTTACCGAGTTATGAACGTTTTAGTGAAAGAGGTGCAAATAGTAAAAATTCGCAGTTGACTGAACTTCGAAAATACATTTCACCTATCTAGGCCACTATTTTCGAATTGGAACTTTTATGATAAATATCACAAATTTCAAATATGATTTTAGAAGTGGTTTCAGAATTAAATACGTTTCCAGGGATTTATTAAAAGTGTTGGAGTGCGAGTCACGGAATAGTAATTCTCAGGAAAGTCAACTCTAGAGGTGCTACTTTGACCACCCCTTTTGGCTAGATTAAAAGAAGAATTTCGAGTCGACTAAAACACGAAACTTGTTAAGAATTATCAAGACAACATATTGGTGCAAAGAACGAGGCTATGAATGATTAAGTAAGATGTATGAAAGATCCAACATTAAGGATGGATTCGAGGAGTGATTTGGATTAAACTTACGACTTAAGAGTTGGTTGATTAACATGGACTTATTATGAGTCTAGACTTAGAGGAACCCCGTAGTACCTTGTTTGTTAAGTTGTTTAAGTGTTTAAGCATTAAGTGGATCGTATAGGGGATTAATGGAGTGTTTTCTTTGACTTGTTTAGATTGTCGGACACCCTCGCGGGCCCGTATTACATCCAGAGTACCAGGCAAGTTTCCAATACCTTGAAACTGTTGTTGTGATAATATATATGATTGTTGTTATACATATGCCATAACATGCATGCCTACTTTCAAGTTAATACTGTAATACTTGTTCCCCTGAACTAATATTGGCCTATAGACTAGATATGAATTATTATTAGATGAATATTATTTTCGAATATTCATTTAAAGTTTGATTATTTAATGAATAATTACTTCAATATTCAATGAAAATTTTATTTATTAAATGAATATTACTTTCGTATATTCATTTAAGGTTTTATGTACTTGATGAATATTATTTTAAAATATTCATTGGAAGTTCTATTTACTTAAGAAATATTATTTCGAATATTCCTTTAAAGTTTTGGTTACTAAAAGAATATTATTTTGATATTCATTTAGAATATTATTTATTAAATGAATATTATTTTCAAATATTCATTTAATGTTTAATTTATTTAGTGAATATTATATTAAATAATTATTTGAGTTTAATTATTTAAATGAATATTATTTGAATATTCATTCAAGAAGAGATTTACTTAGTAAATAATTCTACATACTCATTCGAGGATTACTTAAGAGCCATATTATGATTTAGTAATATTCCTTAATTATTATTGATTTAATAAATATTCTTGGAATATTTATTTAAATTCTTTAAGTTCTTTTTATAATGATTTATATTATTCAAAGATTATTTTTCACCTTCAGATATGATGTAAAATATTTCGGAGTATTTTAAGACTATTTTATCAAGGGGAGGTTCCCAAAACTCTATTTTCATTTAAATCTATCTTATAAGAAGATTTAAATACTCGCTCAACTTTAAAAAACATATAAGGGGACCTCACTTGAAAGCTGTTATTTATTTGACTACCCGGTCATATTCTTGCTAAACTATCTTGTCACTCACATCTTGATTCTTTCAAACATCGATATGAATCTTTTTGGTTACCTCCTCAACGCTCGAGAGGTAAGATTGATGGAACAAGTGTATATCCATTAACAAGCATCATCTTGGGAAATATTGGTGAAATTTTCCTTTCCAATTAGATACGACTACTTTGTGGAGTTCTATCAACAAGTACTATACTTGGGGAAAGGGGGACGAACTTTATGTTTCAGAGTTATAGATGTTATTCGAACTAGGAGACGCGTAAGTGGCCGAGTGGTGCCGGTCCACCAATGGCCCAACCGTTGGCCGAGGGGTTCCAGAGGGCGGGCGATCCGTCGGTGCTTCCTTCTACATGTAGAGAACAAATGATGGGGAGCATGACATGCGACTGATCATCGTAAATGTTGTGGCTCCTGGCGCGGCAAGCTCCCGTATTAGTTCATCTTCAAAATTGGGAAATTTTCTGCAATATTATCATTGTTGGCAGGGTTGAAAAGTGTTTGAACTGGAATTGCAATATTCTTCCTGCAAGTTCCCCCATTATGAAATTTGATAATATCTTGCTTATCTTTGACATAGCAGATATTTCCTCGGAACAATTATATTTTGAGTTAGCTTGTAACTTCATCTTATACTTTATATTGGTACTACGTTCGTTAATGCATGGCATATGGTATCAAAGATATTTTGAATTGTTATATATTATTACTGTTCAGTTATATTCTTTTAGGTGGGCAATTGCTCACCCTTGCTTTATTTATCTATATCACAACAACAGCAAGATCAGATGGCCGCGCAAGGCGTACTCAGCGTAAGCAGGTGACAGCCGTCAGAGGAATAACCGCTGAGGTCATAGCTACCATTGCTGAAGAGGTAGCTAATGGTAGGCTAGTTGTTAGCATTTGAGTATCAAATGTATTTATTATATGGCATATACAAATGGATGGCAAAGAGTATGTAATGGTTAATTGTAAACCTTTTGGGTTGTAAGAACTAAATCTTGCGATTAATAATATTTGGTAATTACTCTGATTTCATCTCTGGGACTATAACGTGTGTGTTATGTTGTTGTTTTGGGTCACAAGGTTGTAATTTAATTTATGTTGGTTTTGTGGATTGAAATTGAGACCGTAACGACCAGATCCCTGACCCCGGATCTGGGGGTGTTACACCTACTCTGTCACAAGAAAGATGTAGAGGAGCCAGGAAAAAATTGTAGATGAAGCTGAGAGAGATGGCAATGTTGATGTCTGGCTGAACAGTATAGGGAGTGTTACCCTAAAGGAAGCTCTTCAGTACTTAAGAGATGAATACATCACTTCACTGGGATCAAATTCCAAATCTCTATCCCCTGGTGAAGTGTATGAAGCTATTAATGATGTGTACAAAGGAAGTTTGAAGGCTGCTCACTACCTAGGCAAAAGAGTTAAAACAGAAATTGCAGAAGTGTGCAAAGTCACAGAAAAGGTAGTTAGTGAGATCGAGACTCGGTTCTCCACAGAATTCCCATCTCTGGATTCTGTCTTTCAAAATGTCAAGGAATGCAGAGCCACTTTCACCTCTCTGGATACTCGCCTTCCCAAGGTCCAAGATTCTCTCAACCAACTCACAACTCAGGTGCAAAATCTCTCCACACAGACAAATGATGCCAATGCTAAACTCAAAGTTCTTTTTTCCAATCAATATGGAGATAAGACAGTTACAGAAGTGCCTGTGCATGATATGAAAAGATTTGAGGTATTAAGGCTCAAGGAACAATCTCTTTCTGCTTTCATGGCTACACACTTGATGACTAAAGTGGACAGTATGGAATCAGAAGTGAGTTCCCTAAAACTCCTCAATGCTAAGCTCAAAGAATCTGTGGCAATTCTAAATGACAAGATGGACACTCAAGCAACTACCACTGCTGATGTTCTTCTTAATCAACAACAGATGCTTTCTGCAATGATGTAGCACATGGGCTTACCTCAACCAGGAGAATCCACTACCATCAAACCACCAACCTCCTCTTCAAACCCAAGGGTCCCATCAAAGGCAACTGTGTCTGAGAACAAGCCTAAGGGGGAGACGAGTATCATCATCTCTGATCAACCAAAATCCACTAAATCTACACTGCTCCAAACCAAAGGCAAAGGCAAAGTCAAATCATTCAGACTCATTCCTCTCTATCAAAGCCTATCACCTCCCTACCAACTATCACTCTGCCAACTGTGCACATCACTACTCCAAGTGGTTTGCAGCAATCAATCATATCTACAGTTGTGGCAGGTTCATTGCTAACTGACCAAGCTCAAGCCTCCAGACATGAAGATGATTAGCCAGTTGAAGTAAGTGTAGTCACAGAGGCCAAACTAATAGAAGTTGCAAACTCAGAGATATATCATGATGCTGCTTTCTTGAAGTTTCTGCAAGCCTCTAAGGCATCTGTAAGGGGTGATACTCAAAAGTATTTCAGAAGTTTAAAGGAGCAAATTGACTACTTCACTGTGGTTCCCAGAAAAGTTAATCAAGTGTACATCAAAGAGATTATGATGGTGTCCAAATCTAAGATATGGCATCTTTCATATGATACTTTGATGTCTTTAAAATACAGTGAAGTAGATATAATAATCAAGTTGATTGAGAAAACTAACCAGAACACTAAGAGTCTGTTTGATGATCTGAGGAATGACCAACTCTCAAGGCTGCGAGAAGTGTTCACTAATCTAAGAACAATCATCAATCAATCTGGCACCAAACCTGAAGATATCAGTCAGCTAGTCATTCCCAAGCATCTCACCTCTCAGAACATAAGTTTGATCCATGCAATCATTGATCAGCTAACCAAGAAGAAAGGGCGCAGAACAGCTGAAGAGTTGGAAGCCCTATGAATATTGAAATCATTTCTAATAACTGGTTCTATCCCTGAAATTGATAAGGCAAGGAGAGATAAGGATGATGATAGTGAAGATAAAAGTGATAGGAGAGGAAGACATCACAGGAGTGATAAGAGTGACGAAGACAAGAAGAAGAGGGATAGAAAAGGGAAGAAAGGTGATGATGACAAGGGGAGTGAGAAAGTGTATGAAAGGAAAAGTGAAAGATAGTAAGCCCTAAGCATTACTAGTGGTATTCTCACCACAACACAAGGCTTAATGTCTAGGGTGGATACAGTTAGTGATGACTTAACAAAATTTAAACTATGGCTTCTGCAACTGTCTTGTCACCTCAAGCAGAGAAGATTCAAATCAAGAAATTATTTGTATGTCTCCAAAATCAAACTGCTAAAGATGTACTACAATGGTCCAAAGACAAAGGGTTCAAACTCTTCTCTAATGACAAGATACAAAAGTTGAAAATCAAGTATATGGCCAGAAAGGCAAAGAAAGTGAAGACACTTGAATCTCAGGCCATCACAATTGTACCAGGACTGGATTTTCCACCCCTTGATGAAGATTATGATGAAGATCAACTGTCAATTCTAAGGGCTCAAAGAATCTATCATGTTACTATTGTTGATGACTGTTTGGAGTTCAAATATATAGATGATAGACAGTTCAAATTCAAGCAAGGGATGTGTCAACACTGGGGAAAACTATATGACATTGAAAGGATAATTGCACTGTCGGACATTGAAGATAAGATGAAGAAGGTTTGGAAACTGGAACTCCTAGATTTTGTGAAGATGAAGAGAGACCATGAAGAGAAGTTGAGAAAAGAATGTATGGAAAAATGGAGAAAAAGAGAGGAGGAGCTAGAAGCACTAAAAGCCAAAGCAAAAGAGTTAAGGGCTAAAGGGTTGTGTAGAGTTCAGTTCAATCCCTATGTTGTGAAGTATAGGAGGAGAAATGAAGATAATGTCAATATCAGGATGAACCTGGTCAACCATTACCCTGAAAATTTATTGAATCCCGTACTTGAAGATTTTACGGATTCAATTCTACTTGAAGAACTTGATGCTAAGGCACATATTATAAAAGTTATAGATGAGAATGCAAAGAAGGATGAAGAAAAGAAAAAGAAGGAATATGATGATCTACAAGCCAAAGCTCAAGGGATGAACTCAATGGAAAATGGCTAGTATTTCTTCATAGTCTGTAAGAATCACTTTGTATCTCATTCATACTTTCAATCAATTTCATACCTGTACTGTTCAAGTCTTATCTTTATGTATGTTAGCTTTTTATCAGACATGAAATTGTGACTAAGGGTCTTACTCACAATTTGGGGGAGATTGTTAGTCACAAAGGCATGCCTGTAAACATCTAATAACAAGCGTAATTGTTTGTAATGCTTTGCATTACCTACATGACCTCTTAGCTGGGGAACCCTCTAGTTATAGAATTTCTACTTGTATTTAGTACTTGTAATAGGCATCAAAAGTCTATCCGTGTAATTGTATAGGTTAAGTCATGAAATAATGCTTGAAAGAAGATCCAGAGATCATGCCTCAAGCTTGATGAACAAGGCTGTAGAAACAAACACAGTTGGATTTTGAAGATTAAAGATTTGCCTAAGTACTAATTCGAGAAGTATTTTGGTCTACTCGAGAAGTCTGGGATTCGATATCTCAAAAGACACTGTTCGATATCTCAAGGAGTCAACAAGTCAAAGCCCCATTCGATAACTCAGAGATTCGACATGTCTAATACTCCATTCGAGTTCTCAAAGAGTCAACGACTCAGGAAGCTATTCGACATCTCAAGGATTTCATAAGTTAAAGCTCTATTCGATAAGTCAAGGATTCCTGAAGAAAAGACTAATTCGAAAAGTGATTTGATATGTCAAGAATTCAATATTCGAGAACTCAGAGTTACCGAGTTAATCTATTCTAGTTCTCGAATCAATTACTTAACCATTTCTCAAATGAGTTCTGAAGACAAAATACTGAAGAAGTACGAGTCAGATACCTGGAACAAGCCAAGGCACTTTCAGGACCACAGTACTGTAAAGTGTTTTTGGAAAGTCTACAAGAAGCTTAGATAATTGTTACAGGAGACAAGCTGCTAAAGAAGTGGATCTGAGCAGGTTAAAAAAAAGTCAAATTACGTGTTACTTGGACGTTTACTCAAAATGGGATAGACAAATTAGAAAGTAATTTTGTATGTCACTACATTTGTAATAAGTAGGTTGTACACATTTTCTATAAGTGTACAACCTCACTTCTCTAGCAGTGTGAATGAGAGAGAGAGACAACAAGTTTTTCATACTATCTTAGATAACATCTCTATGAGAATACTAATATTTGTATTCACAGATTGTAGCAAAATCTTTATCTAATACAACGTTAGATTAAAGTGAGTAATTATGTTATTGTGTTCTTTTAATTCCGCATGTTATAACGGAAGCATAAAAGAGATTATAATAAACGTAAAGGAAGAACACAAATTGGCAGAAAAGAAAACTTTATTGATCTTGAGGATACAGATTACAGCACACAACTATAGATTCAGATCTAGATTATCGATTCAGATTACCGATTCTGATCTAGATTACAGATTATTGATTTAGATTTTTCGACTCAATTTCAGACATCCTCCTAGGTAATGCCCCTAGAGAGTTTATATAATACTCTCTAGGCGGCTACAGAAGACAAAATAGAAACTGACTAGGAAACAGATAAAACAGATGGCAAAATAGAAACCAATTTCAAGTCATATTTCAACACCGCACTTATATACCCTGTTAAACACAAGCACACAAACACGAATCAGATTCAAATCCTTCACACAAACTGTTCTTAAAGATAATTGGAAGAAAAGTTTGAAAATACATTCACCCCCTCTATATTTTCCTTGTATGTATTCTATACTCAACAATACATGTGTTGGTAATTATACATGTCGATGATTTTTGTAATGTTAATCTAGCTGATTTTATTGCCTGATTATTGTTTTTAGGAAAATGTTAACCACAGCCCTTAGGGCTATGGTTAAGGTGTTATGTGGTAGTTTTTAATTGGCTTAAGATTGTGCCCCACTTGCAAAAAAGTATGTGCCCCCATACATTCACATAAATCATCCAATAAAAATCCACCACATGGCAAAAATTAATCCTTAAACATAGCCCTAAGGGCTGTTGTTAACAGGACCCTTGTTTTTATTAGTTTTTAATTAATCTTAGAAGTATGGCATGTAACTATATGTTTCATTATCTTTATTAAGTGAGTGATTAAAGGAATAATATAATTCAATGTCATTTATAGTAATTCTTTGAAAATATTTATTTGTTTCAGGTACGATTTTTAATGGCAATTTTACTTACTATTAACCACATTAAGTGCATTAGTTATAATTTAATTATATTTTCAGTTACCATATAATGGCTATGATTGATAATTTTTTGACTTTTAAAAGGAGTTTAAGTTTTTGTACCATTTTTTGGGTGGTCATGAGTGATGGCTTAGATTTTGGATCTTTAAGAGGTAATAATGTGCAATTTGTCGTTAATATTTAATATGTGTTAATATTGGTAATCTTAGACTTAATTATTCTGTTATGTTTTTAATATTTAATATGTGCTAATATTGGTAATTTTTATAATTTGTAAATTTATTAACTAAGGTTTGGTTATTATTAAATGTTGTAATAATGTTTTCTTGTTTTAGGAATTTTATTGAGTGTAAGTTATATAGGCTCATATTTATCATTTAATTAAAGATAGTTATTACTTTTAATTTTATTATCTTTTAATAGCTTTCACTTCTGATTTATATATATTTTTAACTAATTTTTTTCTGTTAGATTTTGTTTTAAAGATCTTTTATTATTATTATTGTTGTTGTTGTTGTTCTTATTATTCTTCTTCTTATTATTAATGTTGTTGGGTTTTAATTTGTTTTGTCCTTTTAGGTGCAAAGTATAAGGTCTTACTTTTTCATACATTAAAACTTTATTGTCTAAGCGGTTGGGGGCAACATGCAAGTCTTTTGGTTAGACGAAACCATGAGACAGAGAAAAAGGAAGTAAGTATGTGACAACAACAGATGATAATGAAGATTCACAAAAATAGCAAGTAGTTCTCTGTTTAGTAGCTATTTGTAAAATGATGGTTTTTTTTGTATTTGGAGGGTACTCTTTTTTCCCTTGAGCTTTTTTCCCACAGAATTTTGCTTTTGTGGAGTTTTAACGAGATCTTCCTTTTGTGGGTTTCTTTCTTTCAGACTTGAAAATTTTATTGTCTAAGCGTCTGGAGGCAACGCGTGTCTTTTGGGTTAGATGGTGAATTTTCTTGAATGAAAAAATTTCCTTTGTACGATTATTGTATTACGGTACAATTTATGTACAATTATTGTATTACGGTACAATTTATGTACGAGTAAGTCATTTCTGATATCGATAAATGTTTAAACTCTATTCCAATAAATGAATTTATATCGGTAAACATATACCGATAGATTTATTTGTTAGAGTATTGAATACGACTAAAGAATACAGAGGGGGGTGAATGGATTCTTGAACTTTTCTTGTTCTTGAATATGTGTAGCACAATATGTGTTTGTGTGTGCAGATGTGTAAGTGTGGATTATGAACAACACAAAACATAATGTCACTTTAATCTAGTATTTTATTAGATAAAGATTTGCTACAACCTGTGAATACAAATGATAGTATTCTCAGCTTCGTTTTTCTCAGAGAGATGTGCTCTTACAATGTATGTGAAAAACTTAATCTCTAGAGAAGTGAGGTTGTATTCTTATAGAACATGAATACAACCTACTTACTACAAATAAGGTAGCTAAACAAGTTTACTTTCCAGTGTGTCTATCCTTTTTGAGTAAGCATCCAAACGGCTACAGATTTGACTTTGTAAAGTTCTGTTCAGATCCACTTCTTTAGCTCTTTGTCTCTTGTACATCTCTCCCAGCTTCTTTGTAGGCTTTCCAGAGCACGTTACAGATTGTAGTCCATAAAGTGCTTTGGCTTGTTACAGGTTTCTGACTTGTACAATTTCTCAGTAGTTTGTTGATACTCCTATGGTTTTGATGATCACATTCAGCAAGCTATTTGCTTGTAGTTTGATATAAAACATTGTGTTATGGTTGTACTAACTTGGTTTTGCAGGGTATATTAAGTTTACAGAGAATATATATACAGCAAGCCATTTGGTGTTACAACAGAGACAGTTTGGCAAGCCATTTGCACTGACAGACACAAACAGCAAGCCATTTGCAAACTGCCAGAAATCCTGAAGACTTTTCAAGACAAATTCTCATGGATGTAATTCAGGAAATATATTGTGAGGACTATTTATTATATAATACGTACACAATATATTCTAGAGCTTAAATCTTTTCAAAATATCTTTCTTTAAATTAATTTTATAAAACTTATGGGAGTTTCCTTATTTAAAAGATTTTCTTTCTTTCAAATCTCCTATACGCGTTTTATATCTATACAATTCAGAAGGGTTAATTTTTCATCGATCTCTTTCTCTCAAACCCTCTGTCTAACGTTCACAAGAACGTTTGTAAAATCTCTAACCAATTGAACGTTGGAAATTGATTCTAATAGTTTGAATAAATTGGTGATTGATTTTCTGAACGTTGGTGTGAAGCTTTATAAACTGATTCTTGTGTTCATTCGTTTCTATCAATCTAGAGAACATTTAGAGAAAACTTTCAAGCACACAAGATTTCAAACAATTCGGTTTTTCATTGCTATATTCTTTTGATACTCTCGAGCTCTTAATATATTTATACGTGCTATATCTTAGAGAGTTCATAGTTTGAGTTGTATCCATTATTGATTGTATTGTTCGAATTGTAAGGTTTAGTTGTTGGACAAGTTGGCTTGGGAACTAGGGTTTGGTGATCGTTGCTAGAGAAGTATACTTGGGAAGTATAGCTTAGAGAGCAAGTTCAGAAACAGGAGTTCAGCACGCCATTTGTCAACAGCTGGGTATTAAGGGAGATATATTATTGTATCTTGTAATTGGTTTTATTTCAGTGATCAATAATATATTCTCTTACCAAGTTGGTAAGGGACCAGGACGTAGACCATAGGGGTTAGGGGTCGAACCTGGCTAAAAGTCTCTGTGTTCTTTATTTTCTGCTCTTTACTTACTGCTTGCATTTAGCTTACTGTTTCTGCACTTTACTGTACTGATTATCTGTGCATTCAGCATACCATTTGTCTCTGCATAAAACGAAATCAGTAAGCTGTTTCTGGTAATTTTTAAAATCAGACTTAGTTAAACATAGTTAGCCATTTACACCTATTCACCCCCTCTAGGTGTGCATTTTCATTTGTCTCCAAGAATGTATTCGAGAAGTGGCTAAGTGATTGATTCGAGAACTAGGATTAGATAACTCTGAGTTCTCGAATACTGTATAATTGACATATCGAATTACTTCTCGAATAACTCTTTTCTCCAGGGATCCTTGAGTTGTCGAATAGAACACTTGACTTGTCGAATCCCTGAGATGTCGAATAGCTTTCTGAGTCCTTGAGATATCGAATGGGCCTTGACTTGTTGACTCCTAGAGAACTTGAATGATGCTTTGACTTGTTGACTTTCTATGTTCTCAAATAGAGTAGTAGACATATCAAATCTCTGAGATATCGAATGAGATATCGAACAGTGTATTCAGAGATATCGAATAATGTCTTCTGAGATATCGAATCCCTGACTTCTCGAAGGCTAGACTTCTCGAATATAACAAACATACTTGATAAATGGATTTTATATCCATTTAAAGCATTCCAATTCGGCTTAAATTGATACACTTGGCCTCAAGTTTGTCGTAGTTTTGATGTGTTTTGTTTAAATGTGCAGGTTTGAAGAAACGTCGATTGGGGGTGAAGTTTCCGTCATTTTGGAGTTGATTTATGATATGGAATGAAGAACAGAGTCTTAATGTCAGCTACCAAGAAGTTTACAAGTCAAGGAAATTGAAGACGGGAAGTTAGTACAAAAAGAACGGGAAGAAAAGACTTAAAAATGAAGAAAATATGCAGAAAAGAGCAACTGCCAGCAACTCAAGCGCAGGCAGCGCATGGAGAGCGCTGACAGCGCCCAAACAGTGCCAGAACAGAGGTCCAAGCGCTGGCAGCACGCCCTAGAGCGCTGGCAGCGCGCGCGCAGGACAGATTTGCTGATTTTTGATAGTTTTGCCCCTATTCGAAATATAATTGTATTTTTGGTATCAAAACCTATTTCTAGTTGTATTGTAGGTTAATTTTCTTGCTTGGCAAGATATCTAGGCCTATAAAAACACATCTTAGCATTGTAATTCATATCATTTTATTATTGTAACATAGAATAGCAACGGAGAAAAGTGGAGAAAGATTCAACGCTTGGTGACAAGCACGGATCTAGATCTACTTCATCTTTTGTATACGTTGGATCATAGATTTGTTTTCTCAACTCTTCATTTTAATAATATTATTGTTTCTTTCTTTCATACCTTATTTAATATCATGTTTTCATCAAATCCCATGGTGACGAACGGTTCAATTATGAACTAATCGTTGTCATGGGATTATAACGGATTTATTTATGGAACTTAGTATCTTGATGCTTTAAAGATCTGTGTGTGATGTATATATGATATCCTCGTATGGTTATGCTTAATTGATAGATGCGTCGCGAACATCTAATTTGTTAATCTCTTGTGAAGTGAAAGTGGATCTTGAGATTTAGAACTTGCCATGCTAGCATAGGTTCATAATTGTTTATCAATATGATTCGTGGTGTGAGATGAAAATACTTATACTGCCCTGTGTGATCTTTATGGATAACTTGCTCTTCAACCGTTATGTTTTCAAATTCTATAGACATATAGGGTCTAAGCATAATTGGTGTCTATTCATCTTCTATCTCTTTTGTGGATGTATGTTTAGTTTGGTATACGTATGCTGATAGGTAGCGTGTACTTGTTTCGTGTTATCCGATCAGATATCATAACTATTGCATATAGTGATTAAAGGCGTCAGATCTAAGCGAAGTATTTAATGAAGTTAGGATCCCATGTTTATTCTCATATAAGTAATTCGATTTTTAATCTCTTAGTTCATTAATTTTTAGTTTAATAATTTGCATCTTAGTTTAAGTTAGATAACAAAACCCCTTCAATTGTTATTTGTCTTAGCAGTGAATTAAAACCATACATTGTTGCATAGGTACATTTACTGATTGAAACTTAACCAGATCTCTGCGGAACGAACTTAAATTATATTACTCGTGCACTTGTGTGATTTAGTGCAAACAAGTTTTTGGCGCCGCTGCCGGGGATCATCGGTGTTTTATTTTTAGTTTATGTGCTTGTCAATAGTGGTCGTTAGCGTTCATTGACTCGGATTTCTTACTTAGTTTTTTTGTTTCGTAGTGTTTCAGGTACTCGAGTTTGTATGCGAACACGTTTGCAAGCTCGTAAGGAAGAACTGGCGGAAAACAATCTTGTAGAGAATAAAGAGAATGAAGAAGAGGAATCTGAAACTACAGTCGAGATGGGTGATGCAGCAGCAGTTAAGGCTTTGAAGGACTATTCTTAGCCGAAGATCAATGACATCCAGTCTAGTATTATCAGGCCGGCCATTACAGCTAATAACTTCGAAATCAAGTCGGGCACTATTCAGATGGTACAGAATTCGGTTCAGTTTGAGGGTGCTTCTACGGAGGATCCTAACATGCATATTCGGGACTTTATCGAGATCTGTGACACTTTCAAGTTCAATGGTGTGTCGGATGATGCTATCAAGTTGTGACTTTTCCCATTCTCTTTGAGGGATAAGGCAAAGGGGTAGTTACACTCTTTACCAGCTGGTTCCATTACTACATGGGATGATCTTGCTCAGAAGTTTCTTACTAAATTCTTCCCTATGGCGAAAACTATAGCAATAAGGAACGCTCTAACTCAATTTGCTCAGCAATCTGGAGAATCTTTGTGTGAGGCTTGGGAACGTTACAAGGAGATGCTTCGGAAGTGTCCTTATCATGGTATGCCTGATTGGATGGTGATTAATGATTTCTACAATGGGTTGGGAGCGCAGTCTAGACCTTTGCTAGATGCAGCATCAGGTGGAGCTTTATGGGCTAAGAGCTATGATGAAGCTTATGATCTTATTGAGACGATGGCTGCCAATGAATATCTGAATCCAACCCAGAGACTATCTCAAGGCAAGGTAGTAGGTATTTTTGAAGTGGATGCAGCTATCATCACAGATTTGCTAATACAATTAAATTATTAGGATGATTTTTGACAGTTTTGCCCCTATTAGGATGATTTCTAATCAGCACAGTTCGTGAGTAATTTCCAGAGACCTGCTGCACCAATTCCAGCCACCTATCTTCCTAATAATCGGATTCATCCCAATTTCAGCTGGAGTAATACTCAAGGTGCTCAACAACAATAGCCTTATCAGCAGCAGTTTCAGGGACAGCAAGCGAAGCCATTCAATCAAGGCTATCAACACCAATATGCTCCAAGGCAACCATATCAACCTCCAGGATTTCAGCAACAGCCCCAGGCTAATGCGGGGCAATCTTCTAATGAAAAATAAGAAATATATGAGTTGAGGATGATGGTTAAAATCCAGGTAGTTGCTCTTAAGACCTTGGAGAACCAGATGGTACAGCTTGCAAGTGCTTTACTTAGTAGGCAACAAGGACCTCTTCCTAGTGATACAGAGACTAATCTAGGCAGGAGGGAAGTCAAAGAACTGGTGAAGGCAGTAACTTTGCGATCGGGAAAGGTTACATCAGATCTTAAATCAGCCGCTAAGAAAGATGAAGAAGTGCAGAATCAACAAGTTGAAAAATCTGCAGTACCCGAAATTGAAAAATCTACAGTACCCAAAATTGAGAAATCTGACTTGGGAGCTGATCAGCAAGATGGTGAATTAGAGAAGAGCAAGGAACTTGTTGAAAAAGCTTCTCTGGAGCAGTCTACAAAGAATAATCAGATCTATCCTCCTCTTCCATATCCTAGAAGACTCCAGAAGCAGAATTTGGATAAGAAGTTTGCTAAGTTCTTAGAGGTGTTCAAGAAGTTGCAGATTAACATTCCTTTTGCGGAAGCTCTTTTAACTCGAATAACTTGTAGAAGGGGGGGTTGAATACAAGTTATATAATCGTGTTTGATTTTTACTTGGTTATATGAACAAGAATAAACGAATGAATCAAACTCTGTTTGTATTAATAAGATCAAATAGAAACTCTACCAAAGGTGGACAATACCTTTAGCAGCTGCTGACAATACAAATCTCTCTCTCTGTTTGTACTCTCGTATACTTACGATTACAAACTTCACGAACGAACTCACAATTTTTACAGTGACATAGAGAGAGTATTTATAATGCTTCCTATCAACTAATTATAGAAAGATAATTTATACATGACAATATTCTGCCGTCCAATTGATACTTTCCATCAATAGAAAATTCTTTCCTTCATAAAATCTTTTTGCTTGTTCCTCAAACAAAGATCCTGTTTTATAGCACTTGCCAGTTTCTGTAGCATCCATAATGACATCATCAGTAACACGACTAATATCAGGATTCCATCTTGCATCAGGATTTGACCATCCCATCAGTACTTGATCAGTACTTGACTTGACGTATCAGGATTCAATCTCAGTTCCTGACATGTAGTACTCAATGCACTATTCATTCCTGACTAAACTTTACAGATAACTGTCTAACACATATTTCCTATACAAAGTGCTAAATCCTTTATAAATCAGGATATACAAGAAGTATAAGTAAAATTCTATTCTTAACATCACAACTTATGAATTATTCCTAACAAGCTCTTGAACAGATGTCGAGCTATGCCAAATTCATGAAGGGTATTCTTTCTCGTAAATTAAAGCTCGAGGAATTAGAGACCGTTGCTTTAACGGAGGAGTGTAGTGCCGTTCTACAGCAGAAGTTGCCACCTAAACTTAAAGATCTGGGAAGTTTCACTATTCCATGCACTATTGGAAACCTTTCATTTAGCAAGTGTTTGTGTAACTTGGGAGCTAGCATAAATCTCATGCCTTTGTCAGTTTACATGCAACTTGGTCTACCGGAGCCAAAGCCTACTAACATCTCTTTGCAGTTGGCTGATCGATCAGTTAGATATCCTAGAGGCATAGTGGAGGATGTTTTGGTGAAAGTTGATAAGCTCATATTCCCTGCTGATTTTGTTGTCTTGGATTTCGAGGAAGATAAGAAGATTCCCATAATCTTGGGAAGACCATTCTTAGCTACAGGTAGGACCTTGATCGATGTGTAGAAAGTGGAACTCACCATGAGGGTGCAAGACCAGAATGTCACTTTTAACATGTTCAATGCAATGAAATTTCCCTCAGATGAAGATGAATGCTTGAAGGTGGATTTTGTCGATTTTGAAGTTACTATTGAGATTGAGCAGTTGCTAAAGTCAGATTCTTTGGAAAAAGTTTTAGTTGGTGATTCTGATTTTGAAGAGGAAGAAATAGCCGAGCAGCTACAATAGTTAAATTCAGCTCCGTGGAGAAGGAGAGTTGACATGCCTTTTGAATCTCTTGGGTTAGCAGGGCTGAAAAATTCTACGGAGCGTCTTAAGCCATCTATTGAAGAAGCTCCTACACTTGAACTCAAACCACTTCCTGAGCATTTGAGGTATGCTTTTATTGGTGATGCATCTACATTACCTGTTATTATTGCTTCTAACTTGTCAGCTAGTGCGGAAGAAAAGCTCTTGCGAATTCTGAGGGAATTCAAGTCAGCAATTGGTTGGACCATAGCAGATATCAAGGGAATCAGCCATTCTTATTGCATGCACAAAATTCTGCTAGAGGAAGGAGCTAAGCCTACTGTTGAACATCAGCGAAGACTCAATCCTATTATGAAAGAGGTGGTGAAGAAGGAAATTCTAAAGTGGTTAGATGCGGGGATTATCTATCCTATCTCAGACAGTTCTTGGGTGAGTCCGGTTCAATGTGTGCCAAAGAAAGAAGGCATGACAGTTGTTGTTAATGAAAAGAACGAGCTCATCCCTACTCGGACAGTCACGGGATGGAGAATTTGAATGGACTATCGGAAGCTCAACAAAGCCACGAGAAAAGACCACTTCCCTCTTCCATTCATTGATCAGATGTTAGACAGGTTGGCGGGACACGAGTTTTATTGTTTACTTGATGGTTATTCGGGCTATAATCAGATTTGCATTGCTCCGGAAGATCAAGAGAAGACCACATTCACATGTCCTTTTGGCACTTTTGCTTTTCGACGAGTCTCTTTTGGACTGTGTGGTGCTCCTGCCACTTTTCAAAGGTGTATGATTGCTATTTTCTCGGACATGATTGGTACAAATGTGGAAGTTTTCATGGATGACTTCTCAGTTTTTGGTACTTCATATGACGAGTGGTTGCATAATCTTAGCTTGGTATTGAAGCGTTGTATGGAGACCAATTTGGTGCTTAATTGGGAGAAGTGTCACTTCATGGTGCAAGAGGGGATCATTCTTGGGCACAAGGTATCTGGTAAAGGACTTGAAGTGGATAAGGCCAAGGTGGAGACAATTGAAATTCTTCCTCCACCTATTTCTGTTTAAGGAATTCGCAGTTTTCTTGGTCATGCGGGTTTCTATAGGCGATTCATTCAGGATTTCTCAAAAATCTCTAAACCTTGTGTAATTTGTTGGAGAAGGATGTTCCTTTTAAGTTTGATGAGGAGTGCCTTGTAGCTTTTGAGCTCTTAAAAAGGAAGTTGACTACAACACTGGTCATTACCGCGCCTAATTGGGAGGAACCTTTCTAGCTAATGTGTGATGCTAGTGACTATATTGTTGGAGCTGTGCTTGGGCAAAGGAAGGATAAAGTTTTTCATGTGGTTTACTATGCTAGTAAAACTCTCAATGATGCACAGCTTAACTACACCACTATGAAAAAAAAAAACTACACCACTACGGAGAAGGGGTTGCTAGTAGTTGTCTATGGTTTCGAGAAATTCAGGTCTTATTTGCTTGGGACTAAGGTGATTATGTATACGGATCATGCTGCTGTTCGATATCTCATGTCGAAGAAGGATTCAAAGCCTAGATTGATTCGTTGGGTGCTTTTATTGCAAGAGTTTGATGTGGAAATCAAGGATAGGAAAGGCACGGAAAATCAAGTAGCGGATCATCTATCACGTTTAGAGGACCACGGTAAGGATTCACATGACAAATTTCTTATTAATGAATCTTTTCCTGATAAGCATCTTTTTGGAGTGCAAGATGAAGAACCATGGTTTGCAGATTATGTGAATTATTTGGTGAGCAATGTTATTCCTCCAGAACTTTCGAGTGCTCAAAGGAAGAAGTTTGTACATGATGTGAAGTGGTACCGTTGGGATGAGCCATTTTTGTTTAGACAAGGAGCAGATCAGATGATCAGACGATGCATTCCGTATAGTGAGACGGAGAGTGTTTTGCGAGATTGCCACTCAACCATTTATGGTGGCCATTATGGTGGAGAAAAGACAGCAGCTCGTGTGCTACAAGCAGGTTTTTATTGGCCTACCTTGTTTAAGGATGCTCATCAGTTCATGTTGAGATGTGATCGTTGTCAAAGGGTTGGCAATATTTCTAGGAGGAACGAGATGCCTCTTAACATGCTACTAGAGGTGGAGATCTTTGATGTTTGGGGAATTGACTTCATGGGACCTTTTGTTTCATCATGCAATAATCAGTACATCTTGCTAGCTGTGGATTACGTGTCTAAATTGGTCGAGGTGAAGGCTTTACCGACCAATGATGCTAAGGTGGTATTAAATTTCTTGCATAAGCAAATTTTCACGCGTTTCGGGACACCACGTGCTATAATCAGTGATGAGGGGACACACTTCTGTAATCGTCAGTTTACTACGTTGATGGCGAAGTATAATATGACGCATCGTGTTGCCACTGTTTATCACCCTCAAACTAATGGGCAAGCTGAAGTTTCTAACAGAGAGATCAAGAGAATTCTGGAGAAAGTGGTGAATCCGTCTCGTAAAGATTGGTCATTGAAGCTGGATGAAGCTGTGTGGGCATATAGAACTGCCTACAAGACACCTCTAGGTATGTCACCGTTTCAGTTGGTTTATGGGAAAGCATGTCATTTGCCTGCAGAGTTAGAACACAAGGCTTATTAGGCGTTGAAGAAGTTGAATTTGGATATTAAAGCTTCGGGTGCAAAATGGTTGCTTCAATTGAATGAACTTGAGGAATTTCGTGAGCAGGCTTACGAAAATAACAAGATGTATAAGGAGAAGGTCAAGAGGTGGCATGATAAAAGGTTGACGCCCAAGGCATTTGTGTCGGGCCAACAAGTGTTGCTATTTAATTCTCGCCTTAAGCTTTTTCCGGGAAAACTCAAGTCGAGATGGTCGGGTCCATTTATTGTTAAGACGGTGTATCCACATGGAGATATTGAAATTTATGAAACAACACTGGATCATGCTTTCAAAGTGAATGGACAGCGGTTGAAGCATTATTATGGAGGATCGTTTCAACGCGAGAAGGTTTCCGCCATTTTGGCGTCGACTTGAATTCAAGAAAGAATGTCAAGCTAATGACATTAAAAGAGCGCTTCTTAGGAGGCAACCCAAGCCTTGTTGTATTGTTTATTTTTTTCAAAAAAAATTAAAAAAAAAATAGGAACAGTAACGCAGGCGCTGGCAGCGCTTGGAGCGCGTTGGCTGCGCTTGAGTCCCTGCCCAGGTCATTTTTTTTGTTAAAAACACAATTTTTCATCTCTTTCTCTCTTATTTTCACAACTTCATCTCCTAATCCATACCTAATTCGAATTCCTAACCCTAAAAACTTTCAAATCCTATCCTAAATCCAATTCCAAATTCCAACATCCTATATCTCTATATATATACATACACCCCTAAAACCATATCTCATCTCTATATTCAAAATTTCTCAAATTTCATCCATTGCAAGCTTAAGGAAGGATTAGTTCGAATTTTGGGGGATTATTTGTGCAAGTTCACCTCTTTGATTCGATTGGGTACAATTCTAACTCATCTTTTATTCGAAATTGTGAATTTGTGAATTGTGGTTAGGGTTTTTGTGGTGATTTTTTTGTTTTTAGAGATTGTGATTATTGCTTGATATTGTTATGGCTCCTAAAAGGCAATGAGTAGTGGGTATTAGTAGTGGTACTCGTCCATCTTCGGACGAGGATTCAAGCTCGGTGGGTGAGGTGGAGAGATTTGTTTCTCCGGATGCTCAAACGGAGTATGAGAGGTTAATGTCTAAAACGGTGCTTAAAGAGAGGAATTTGTTGCCCACTTATCAGTTTGGGATGATTGACATGATTAGTGAGCGAGGTTGGCCTACTTTTTGTGAGATGGCAAAGATGGTTCCATTGAGCGTAGTGCGAGAATTTTATGCGAATGCCAAGATGGAACAGATTGGTTATTCTATAGTGAGGGGATGACTGGGGATTACACACCCCGGGCTATTCGGAGGCTTATTAGGCAGGCTGCTAGGCCTAGAGGAGAGGAGGATTGGATGCAGCGAACTAGGGCAGATGTTGATTTAGATGAGATCGTGGCAGTGTTATGTGTTCCAGGGACGGTTTGGAAGTATAAGGTTGGTACTATGGAGCATCTACACTTCCCTTCTTCTAAGATGAATAAGGTGGCTCGTATGTGGTATTTGTTTATTTGTGCAAACCTCATTCCGTCTTCTCACGCGACGGATGTCACAATTGATAGGGCCATGTTGTTATGGGGCATTCTTCAGGGCAAGTATATTGATCTTGGTCAGCTGCTTCATCGGAGTATACTGCGGTTTTTAAGAGGTGGTACTTCAGCTGGTATGCCGCATGCTTCGATTATCACGGGATTGTGTGAGGCCATGAGAGTTAGATGGGGGGATGAGGAGGAGATGCAGATGGCCAGTCCTCCTATAGATGAGGCTACTTTTGATGGATGATGGAATGGGATGGCGGAGTTCCACATCCGAGGGGGCTAGGTTATGATGTTGGTGGTGGTGGTGCTGGTACTAGTGGTTAGGGAGCGGGTGCTCCGCCACGTGCACCGAGAGTAGGTGGTGCTGAGAGTTCGAGAGCAGGTCCGCCTCAGGGTATGGTGGATATGGCGGTTCTAGATACTTATTTTTGCGAATTTACTAGGAGGATGGATGCTATGACTAGGAGGATGGATGCTATGCATGTCAGCAACCGCCAGTATTCTGAGGACATGGCCGTGGCGTTGGATACAGCTTTTCAGTCGCCGGGTACTGCTGTTCAGTGGCCTATTTTTGGAGCTCGGACTCCGTATCCTCCACCAGATTCACCCGAGGAGGGTGATGATTCTGACTAGTAGGTACATTTTTCTATCCCTCTTATTTACTTCCATTCAATGAGGGCATTGAATATTTTAAGTTTGGGGGTGATTTGGGGGATTAGTAGTTGTTGTATTATGTGTTCATATAGGATATCATGTTTTGCATAGTAGTGGTAATTCATGCATGCTTGTTTGTGTTATCTACGTTTGTTTCATATAGGACATTCTATTTTTTATTTTTGTATACCATGTGAGTTCATTTTAGTTGCAATTTGTTAACTCGAATAACTTGTAGAAGGGGGGTTGAATACAAGTTATATAATTGTGTCTGATTTTTGCTTCAATAAATAAAACAAGAACAAACGAATTAAACTGTTTGTATTAATAGATCAAATACAAACTCTACCAAAGGTGTACAAATACCTTTAGCAGCTGCTGACAATACAAATCTCTCTCTCTGTTTGTTTCGAACTCTCGAATACAAACCTTATGCTATCGACTCACAAATCATTCGACTCGACTCTTTTTACAGTGATATAGAGAGAGTATTTATAATGCTACCTATCAACTAATAACAGAAAGTTAATCTATACATGACAATGTTCTGCCGTCCAGTTGATAGTTTCCATCAACAGAAAATTCTTTCCTTCATGATATCTTCTTGCTTGTTCTTCAAACAAAGATCCTGTTTTATAGCACTTGCCAGTCTCTGTAGCATCCATAATGACATCATCAGTAACACGACTGATATCAGGATTCAATCTTGCATTAGGATCGGACCATCCCATCAGTACTTGACTTGCTCTATCAGGATTCTGTCTCAGTTCTTGACATGTAGTACTTGATGCACTGTTCCTGACTTAACTCTACAGATTACTGTCTAACACATATATCCTATACAAAGTGCTAAATCCTTTATTAGATCAGGATATACAAGAAGTATAAGTAAAAATTCTATTCTTAACATCACAACTCATGAATTATTCATAACACATTTTCATGGCATGCATATTTTATGACCCCTTAGGACGAGCTAATTCAGATTGGTAGGTAGATGTCTAATTGAGTGTGGTAATGATGAGTAGAGGGTTGATTTATAGTTCCTACGAAATTGACTTGCATGTTACGGGAACAAAACTTTTACACAGTCTCATTGGGTGCTTTTGGGCTAGGTTAGGGTCATGCTTGTTTGGATGTTTTGAGATTTAATCACTTGATTATATTTAGAATTTTCGTTATTCCCTTGATGGCGTAGGAGCACTAAAGTCTAAGTTTGGGGGAAATCAGGGATTTCATGCTAGTTGTAATTATTGTCAATAATGGCTAGGTGTCAAATGGCTAGTAGCCGGCTCATATTTATATGAGTAGTCTAGGGTTGGAAATGAGAATTCTCATTCCAGATTGCATATGAAAAAAAGAAAAAAAAAAGAAAAAAAGTCAAAAGTTCAATTGTTAAATGCAAAATTAACCACGAGTGAGCTCTTTAATACTCGAGTAATTAAGTCTGAGGGGACTTAGTCCTAGTAACCTAAAGCCCTTGTGGTTTGGGATTGCTAACCTAACACTCGCTACATGGGTATTATTGTATAAGCCTTTTGGGGTATCATTCATTGCACGGTTAAATAAGCATGCGTATTGTATATAGTATTATGTGTCGTAGTGTAGTAATAAAGCATGAATTCCTGGCTAACTTGAATAAGGATGGAGGTGTTTCTAGGTTATGAAGTGTCTACAGTCTATTCTATTTATAAACCTGTGATTGTATTGGCGAAGAACATGTATGATTTCGATCTAGTATTGGGAGTATTTCTGATGAGCATCGCACACACGCACATTTTTGTTTATGTATTGTTAGTATACGGGGACTTAGTCGAGCTCTACTTGGAGTTAGTTGCATTCTTTGATATAGTTGCTTGCTAGTTGGTTTTGGTTAGTTTGAACGGGATCCTTGCATTTTAATTTAGTTGCATTCATGCATTGCATTGTTTAGATAGATGGATTTTGTGGGTACATTCACTATAGGCCCTCACGAGACCTCACTCGTCCACTAGGGCTGCCTAGGGGTTTAAAGGGCTTGTTGCATATGCCAAATGCAACCGTCATCACCTACGGAAGTGGTACTATTTAGTTAGTTAGTTGTAATTGTTTATGCTTGAGGTCAAGCATCGGTTTAAGTTTGGGGGTGTGATAAATGGATTTTATATCCATTTAAAGCATTCCAATTCGGCTTAATTTGATTCACTTGGCCTAAAGTTTGTCGTAGTTTTGATGTGTTTTGTTTAAATATGCAGGTTTGAAGAAACGTCGATTAGGGGTGAAGTTTCCGTCATTTTGGAGTTGATTTATGATATGGAATGAAGAACGGAGTCTTAATGTCAGCTACCAAGAAGTTTACAAGTCAAGGAAATTGAAGACGGGAAGTTAGTACAAAAAGAACGGGAAGAAAAGACTTAAAATGAAGAAAATATGCAGAAAAGAGCAACTGCCAGCAACTCAAGCACAGGCAGCGCATGGAGAGCGCTGGCAGCGCCCAAACAGTGCCAGAACAGAGGTCCAAGCCCTGGCAACGCGCCCTAGAGCGCTAGCAGCACGCGCGCAGGACAGATTTGCTGATTTTTGACAGTTTTGCCCCTATTCGAAATTTAATTGTATTTTTGGTATCAAAACCTATTTCTAGTTGTATTGTAGGTTAATTTTCTTGCTTGGCAAGATATCTAAGCCTATAAAAACACATCTTAGCATTATAATTCATATCGTTTTATTATTGTAACATAGAATAGCAAGGGAGAAAAGTGGAGAAAGATTCAACGCTCGGTGACAAGCACGGATCTAGATCTACTTCATCTTTTGTATACATTGGATCATATATTTGTTTTCTTAACTCTTCGTTTTAATAATATTATTGTTTCTTTCTTTCATACCTTATTTAATATCATGTTTTCATCAAATCCCATGGTGACGAATGGTTCAATTATGAACTAATCGTTGTCATGGGATTATAACGGATTTATTTATGGAACTTAGTATCTTGATGCTTTAAAGATCTGTGTGTGATGTATATCTGATATCCTCGTATGGTTATGCTTAATTGATAGATGCGTCGTGAACATCTAATTTGTTAATCTCTTGTGAAGTGAAAGTGGATCTTGAGATTTAGAAATTGCCATGCTAGCATAGGTTCATAATTGTTTATCAATATGATTCGTGGTGTGAGATGAAAATACTTATACTGCCCTGTGTGATCTTTATGGATAACTTGCTCTTCAACCGTTATGTTTTCAAATTCTATAGACATATAGGGTCTAAGCATAATTGGTGTCTATTCATCTTCTATCTCTTTTGTGGATGTATGTTTAGTTTGGTATACGTATGCTGACAGGTAGCGTGTACTTGTTTCGTGTTATTCGATCAGATATCATAACTATTGCATATAGTGATTAAAGGCGTCAGATCTAAGCGAAGTATTTAATGAAGTTAGGATCCCATGTTTATTCTCATATAAGTAATTCGATTTTTAATCTCTTAGTTCATTAATTTTTAGTTTAATAATTTGCATCTTAGTTTAAGTTAGATAACAAAACCCCTTCAATTGTTATTTGTCTTAGCAGTGAATTAAAACCATACATTGTTGCATAGGTACATTTACTGATTGAAACTTAACCAGATCTCTGCGGAACGAACTTAAATTATATTACTCGTGACCACGTGCACTTGCGTGATTTAGTGCAAACAATACTTCTCGAATTGGTACTTAGGCAAATTCTTCATTTCTTCAAATCCCAACTGTGATTATTTGATAGTCTTGTTCTTCAAGCTTGAGGCATGAACCTTGGAAATTCTTTCAAGCATTATTCTCTGACTTTTAAGTACAATTACACAGATAGAAATTGATGTCTATTACAAGTACTAAACAAGTAGAAACTCTACAACTAGAGGTTCCCTCAGTTAAGAGGTCATGTAAGTAATGCAAAGCATTACAAACAATTAGTCTTGTTATTAGATGTATACAGGCATGCCTCTGTGATTAACAATCTCCCCCAAATTGTGAGTAAGACCCTTAGTCACAATTTCATGTCTGATAACAAGCCTAACATACATAAAGATAAGACTTGGAAAATACAGGTATGTAATTTGATTAAAAATGCAAACAGGATTCCTTACAAGTTATGAAGAATTACTAGCCATATTCTTTTGGATTCATCCCTTGAGCTTTGGCTTGCATATTCTCATTTCTCCTCTTTTCTTCAGCTTCTTTAGCCTTCTTCTTTGCATTTTCTTCCATTCCAAGAATAATGTCTTCCATTGCAGTGAGTTCTTCAATTAGAGGGGAGTCTAATAAATCCTTGAGTACTTCATTCAGCTGTTTCTCAGAGTAGGAACTGATGTAGTCCATTCTAATCTTTACAGTTCTTCCATATTTCTTGTATTCAATGATGTAGGGATTAAATTTGACTCTACAAAGACCCATAGCTCTCAATTCATTAGCCTTAGCTTCCATTTCTGCAAGCTCCTCCTCTCTTTTCTTTAATAGCTCTTCACTCTTCTTTTTCTGTTCTGCCTGGTGATCTCTCTTCATTTTGACAAAGTCAATTAACTCCGGCTTCCATACCCTTTCCACTCTATCTTCATAATCCAATAATGCAATAATCCTTTCTATATCATATAGCTTGCCCCAATGCTGACATGTCCCTTGTCTGAATTTCTTCTATCTTCCATCAGTATATTTAATTTCAAGACAATCATCAACAATGGCAACATGATAGATTCTTTGAGCCCATAGGAACTGCAGTTGGTCTTCATCATAGCTTTCATCTAGAGATGGTAGGTTTAACCCTGGAATTATTGTCAGTGCCTTAGATTTAGATAACTTCACCCTTCTTGCAACTTGTTTGAATTTGATCTTTCTTACTTGATTGCTAGGCAGAAACTTATGACCTTTGCTTGTAGACCACTGTAGTATACCATTAGTAGTTTACTTTTGGAAACATACAGATGGTTTCTTGATTTGAATCTTCTTTTCTTTTTGAGGTGGCAAAATAGTTGCAGAAGCCATTGATGTAGATTTTGGCAAGTCATTACTAACTGTATTCACCCTACCCTAGACTTAGAGTCTTGTGTTGTGGTGATATTACTGTTAGTAATGCCTAAGGCTTGATGTTTTCCACTTTTCCTCTCATAAACTTTGCCTTGGTCATTATCACCTTTCTTATCCTTGCTATCTTTCTTCTTCTTCTTCTTATCTTCATCACCCTTATCACTCCTGTAATGACTTCTCCTTCCATCAATCTTGTCTTCATCTTTGTCTTTATCACCATCCTTGCTAGGTTTGAACTTAGCAGTTTCAGGTACAATGCCAGTTGCAATGTATGACCTGAGATAAGATAGGGCTTCCAATTCTTCTGTTGTTCTTACACCCTTCTTCTTGTTTAGCTTCTCAATTATGGCATTAATGAGAGGTTTGTTCTGAGGGTTAAATGCTTAGGAATGATCAGCTGCTTGATATCATCAATTCTTGTTGCAGACTGGTAGATGATGGTTCTAGGATTTGTAAATACTTCAGGCAGTCTGAAGGGTTGCTCATTCCTTAAGTCATCATAGAGGCTTTTGTTGTTCTCATTTCTCTTCTCAATAAGCTCAAGTAGCACATCTATCTCTAAGTATTTTAAAGCTTGTAGAGTGGTGAAGGTTAGATGCCATATCTTGGACTTGGACACCATCATTATCTCCTTGATCCATAATCCATCTATCTTCCTGAGTATCATAGTTAGATAGTCAATCTGATCCTTCATGCTCCTTAGATACAATTGAGGGTCACCAGTCTGTTCTCTTGAGACTTTCAGAAACTCCAAGAATGCATCATCATGGTAGACATTAGAATTTGCAATTTCTTGTAGCTTGGCCTCAGTAACAACCTTTACTTCTACAGGCTTGGCACTTTCTGTAACACCCCCAGATCCAGGGTCAGGGATCTGGTCGTTACGGTCTCAATATCCAACCACAAAACCAACATAATTTAAATTACAACCTTGTGACCCAAAACAACAACATAAAACACACCCGTTATAGTCCCAGAGATGAAATCAGAGTAACCAACAATATTATTAATCACAAGTTTGAGTTCTTACAACCCAAAGGATTACAATTGTACAATTACATACTCTTTGCCATCCATTAATAGATACCATAATATAAATACATTTGAGGCTCAATTGCTAACAACTAGCCTACCAGTAGTTGCATCCTCAACAAAGGTAGCCAAGACCTTAGCGGTAAACCTCTGACGGTTGACACCTGCTTACGCTGTGTGCGCCTTGCGCGGCCATCTGATCTAGCTGTTGTTGTGATATAAATAAATAAAGCAAGGGTGAGCAATAGCCCACCAGAAATATAGTTGAACAGTGATAATATATAACAGTCCAGAATATCTTTGAAACCATATGCCATGCATTAACGATGTAGTACCAATATAAGGTATGAGATGAAGTTACAAGGTAACTCAAAAATATATTTGTTTTGAATAAATATCTGCTATGCAAAAGATAAGCAAGATATTCTCAATTATCATAAAAGAGGAACTTGCAGGAAAATATTGCAATTCCGGTTTCAACACTTTTTCACCTTGCCAACACCAACAGTGTTGCAGAAATTTCTCACTTTTAGAAGATGAACTAATACGGGAGCATTGCCGCGCCAGATGCCCTGACGTTTACGATGATCAGTCGTATGTCATGCATCTCATCAGTCGTTCTCTACATGTAGAAGGTAGCTCCGACGGAATTACTTATCTACCGCCCTCTGGAACTCCTCAGCCAACGGTGGGGCTATTGCTGGACCGGCGCCACTCGGCCACTTACGCGTCTCCTAGTTCGAATATCATCCATGACTCTGAAACGTAAAGTTCGTTCCCCTTTTTCCCCAAGTGTAACACTTGTTGATAGGACTCCACAAAGTAGTCGTATCTAATTGGAAAGGAAAATTCACCAATATTTCCCAAGCTGATGCTTGTTAATGGATATAAACTTGTTACATCAATCATACCCCTCGAGCGTTGAGGAGGTAACCAAAAGACTCATATCGATGCTTGAAAGAATCAAGATGTGAGTGACAAGATAGTTTTAGCAAGTATGGGACCGGGCAGTCCAATAAATAACATCGCTCAAGTGAGGTCCCCTTATATACGTTTGGAAGTTGAGCGAGTATTTAAATCTTCTTTAAGATAGATTTAAATGAAATTAAAGTTTTGGGAACCTCCCCTTGATAAAATAGTCATAAAAGACTCCGAAATATTTTACATAATATCTGAAGGTGAAGGATAACCTTTGAATAATATAAATCATTATAAAAAGAATTCAAAAGAATTTTATTAAACATTCCAAGAATATTTATTAATTCAATAATAATTACGGAATACTATTAAATCATAATATTGCTCGTAAGTAATCCTCGAATGAATATATAGAATTATTTAATAAATAAATCTCTTCTTAAATGAATATTTAAAATAATATTCATTGAATAAATAAACTTAAATAAATATTTAATATAATATTTACTGAATAAATCAAACCTTAAATGAAAATTTGAAAATAATATTCATTTAACAATTAACATTCCAAATGAATATCCAAATAATATTCATTAAACAAATAATATTCTAAATAAATATCCCAAAATAATATTCATTTAACAAATAATATTCTAAATGAATATCCAAAATAATATTCATTTAACAAATAATATTCTAAATGAATATCCGAATAATATTCATTTAGTAATCAAAACTTTAAAGGAATATTCGAAGTAATATTCCTTGAGTAAATAGAACTTCCAATGAATATTTTAAAATAATATTCATTAAGTAAATCAAACCTTAAATGAATATTCGAAAGTAATATTCATTAAATAAATAAAGATCAAATGAATATTCCAAATAATAATAAGTAAGCCAAATGAATATTTGGGAATGATATTTGTCAACCAAATATTAACTCTAATGAATATTCAAAATAATATTCATTAACTAAATAACTCCAATGAATGATCAAAATAACATTCATTAAATAAATGACATTCTAAATGAATATTAAAATAATATTCATTAAATATTCCTTCACTGAGGTAATACTCAAATAACGTTCCTCGAAGGATTCGTAATCGAATAAAAATCCTCGAAGTAATAAATTTGTCGCTGGGATCCCTCCGGGTTTCCACGACTATTTATATATTACAAAATATCGACTCCTGGTCTATATTTGAAGTATGAATATCATACGCCCTTCGCTAAGGGTCTTAACCAAACAATCCGGCTTATAACTGATATTTCATATATAGTCTATAAGCCGATATCGATTCAGGGAACAAGTAATTCAATATTAACTTGAAAGTAGGCATGCATGTTATGGCATATGTATAAAACAATCATCATATATATTATCACAACAACAGTTCCAAGTATTGGAAACTTGCCTGAGAATCGAGTGCGGGTAGGGGTAATGTGTCCCGGGTCAGCTCGACAATCTATAAACAATCAGAATATTTAAGATTAATCACTTAACGCTTCTTAAAAGGTTAAGTATAAACTCCACTTAAATCGAAATGTGCTTTCGAGTTATCTCGTTACGTCTCTTTTAGTGTAACTCTTTTTATCTCCGATACGATCCGACATTCGTTCATTATCAAGACATGTCATCATGCTTATACTTGGTATATACTTAAGTCGTACAAGTTCTAAGGTCGGTCGTTTACGAATCAAGATTATACCTCGAGTGTTATCGCCCGTTTTCTAAGTTATAACCAAAGTCATACCTTTAAGGGGTTCGTTCGCGTTTAACCTCGATTCAAACATTTTTATAAAATCGGAAAACGATCCATTTGACATGTGGTTTTCTCCCACACCTTCCTTTTTACCTCTAATATTTAATTAATAAGATTCGACACTGATTAAACGACAATTAAGGGAATCAATTTCACTTACGAACTCTCGTTTACGATTTCGAACCACTTTTACGAATTTAATCATAACTCCTAAACCGTAAGTCCATTTCATGCGATCTTTATATCAAAACGAAGCTCATAACATAATCTAGCTAATCATGGCATAAGTCGAAGCTATGCAGTTAGTTAAAGCTACTGTCAATCTTGATTTCTTAAGGTTAACGAAAATCGGGCATTATAACGGCTATGATACGGACGTTCTAAAAATCGTAACAACACAACCAAGCCACACCGGTCATCAACACAACTCATAAACATGATTCTTATATCCACAAGTCCTAGCACCACTGGTCTTAACCCCAAAATCATCAAGGACTTGAATCATGACTAAATAACTACTAAGAACAACTACATGATCATGTAAACATGCTTATACTAACATCATCATCAAATCTCATCTAAAACTCCATTAAAACTCAAATCAAAAACTTGGATTTTTTTGAAGTTTATACCTTCCTTGGAGTGTGAACTAGTCTTACAAGTCTTGGTATGGTCCTTGGATTGCCTTAAGCTTGCTAGATCAATCATAAGAAACATGAAAATCAAAGATTAGTTCTTGAAATCACTATTCACCCTCAACCTTCTTGATTTTATATCTCAAGAATGGAATGGAGTTTGAAGCTAAGATTCATAGGATATCTTAGTTATGAATTATAGGACTCACCTAAATTTTCTTGGAATTCTTTGATGGTGGGAAGTGGGATTTCTCCCTTGCATTTCTTGAAAAAGCCGAATGGAGGCTTCAAGGGAGAGAATGGAGTTTTGTTTGCTTGGTTTGATCTCATCTTGCATAAAGTGAGTAATAATGCAAGATATTTGTTTGGCTAACCATAGTTTAGTTGATGGGTTAAGGCTTGGTTAAGGATTTGTTATCATGTGAGCAAGAGTTGATGTCTTATGGTGCACTTCTTTGGTAACTAGATTGGTTTGTTTCCAATGGTACTAGTGTGCATGCAACTTGCTTGGTTCCTTGCATTAATGTGATGAAGAAGGGATAAGAATGAGTGAATTATTTAGGAAGATATTTGTTTGGCACAAATGCAAGTTGCCCCCTCTAGTTTGGTAGAAAAACAAGCTTCTTAAAGAAGCTAACTTAGTTTAGATAATATCTTCATAAAGCTACCTTAATAAAGTGATGATGCCATGGTGGTGATCTCATCCACTTGCACATGGTTGTCTCTTGGTTCTCTGCTTGTTTCTTTGTCCGTTTATTGCTTAATTCGTTGATCGTTCGAGAGAATAACTCATTCGTTTCTAGTTAGGGTTTTACCGAAAACCTTCTTAATATTTATAATAACATTCTCCATCTTTCTTAATACTTCTCGAATTTAAATTCCTTAAATCCCTTAAATAAATCCTTAAGTTTGGCAGTGTCCAGGGAATTCTCGGAGAAAATGAAAGTGCTCTGTTTCTGAATCCGACAGCTTTTACATACACTTATTTTCCTCCTGGATCACTAATACGAACTCAGAAATCCGTTCCGAATACCGGGTATAACATTATTATAATAATATTCCAAATTCCACCAAAATCACTATTCATCACTTATTTTTATTTAATTCCTATAGTTGGGAAAATGAACCTGGTTCACCCTCGAGTGTTCCTTAACCTTTTTACGGAACCGCTGGGCTTATAATAGATATTGATTTGGATGACATGAGGGTATCTATTTCTCTCTAGGGAATCTTATCTTAACTTTCTAGGAGATAGATTATTCTAATCTAAGTTATCACCCAATAGCATCCTTCAGGCCATATAACCTTGGAATATATATATCCTTTCATTATTCATTCTTTAAAGCCAGTATTACAATGTAGTTGTAACCACTGTTCACTCTTACATCAATGCATAATAAAATTTTTAATTCTACCCAAAAATCTGGGTTCTTACAGTCTCCCCTCCTTAAAAGGATTCCGTCCCGGAATCAGGTAGAAGACAAATGGGGTACTTGTTGGTCATTTCGCTTTCCAATTCTCTGGTCGATCCTTACACATTCCAATCTTTCTAAAGCACATCATACTGGTGTTACAACACACCCTTTATCCGTTTTACCAGTTCTTTGATACTTTCGCATAACACATCATCCGGTATACGCTCTTGTCCGTTCTTATACTATTAACCTTATTGGTACGTGCAGTGACTTCGGTATCACTAACGCGCTACGAATTCCGGAGATAACCTCACTCGTAATTTTGCAATTCCTAATCGCTTTAATCTTCGCAATCTCGATGTATATATATATTTAGGTGGAAAAAATTTATCGAGAGATCACTGTGATCAATGAACATTTGTTATATTGCATAGCTAGTACAGAAGGGGGCCAGCCTTTAATACTTGACAAGCAATTAAACAATTAATGGCATTCCACTTAGACTCCTATCACACAGACAGAGAGTCACGTAGCATTACCTCCCCTCCTTAAAGGGTTGTTCTTCTCAATTTAGAAGAAGATGAATAAGGGAGAAGAAAAGAACGAATTTCAAAGAATCATACTTAGAATTTACCTCTGAACTATAGAGGTTTATTAGAGAAGAGAAATAATCATATTCGTATCAAATTCCACTTTTTCGTAATCTCACATATCACATGTCCTTGTTTCTCTGTCCATCATTCTATGGACCTATACTCTTGTTTGATATTAGCATTACTTACTTTTGGAAAATCCTTCAACCTCTCAGGTTAAAATCATGGATTTCTCGCTTGACATTTTTATTACTGGCATTTCACGCCACGACACTGGCCATTTCATATTCATAATTCTAACACCATCAGGTTGTCATTCCGATAGCTCATTAGGAAAACCCATTCACCAATCCATTCATAACATTTCTTGCTTCACATTCCATAATTATTTCCCATTCTTTTCTTTATCAATCACATCCATCTTATCATCTAGTTCTCATTCACTTTTGTTATTGAACTCCACCGTCACCTTATTAGGGGAACGCGTGTTACCTTTATTCAATATACGTGGCACGTTTGTGGTCAAACTTTCCTTTGTTCAACCATCTAGATTTCACTTTCTCATTCCATGAGTCTCTTTTATTACTCAATCAAACTATTCCATTTTTCCTCGGATTTTCCAATCTTAAAAGGAGTCAATTTGTATGTCATTCATGCTCCTAATTCCAACTTTCCGTTTTGGCCAATACCTTTACCTTGCCAATTCCATACTCTTCTCGCTTCATTACTGGAGCTTCTCATGAGTCTGCCTATCTGACTCTCTTATTAATTCCCAATTCTATTTCCATCTCTATCAGTCTCTTGTCTTTATTTCTACTATAATCATTTTATGAACCATCATAACCTAATTCTTCATTTCAAATAACCCATCATTCCAGAAATTACACCATCCGAAATAAACCTGGATGATTTTTCTAACTTAGATTCACTTCGACATTTCCACAGTCGTTACCACCTAATTTCTCAGAAGGATCACCATCGCTTATCGCTTACGCAGTGCTTTAATAACTAAGCATCATAATTATCAATTCAAGATCCTCTAGGAAAACAAAATAATCACTATTTCCTATCCATAAGGAACGCTTCCTGAACTTGACGTAGATATTACATGAAGCAGATAAAATTGCAGAAGAGCTTCCAGCATCGCAGCGGGAACAGGCTGGTGAGATTATTAATCATATATCTCCGGTAGAAGACTAAAAGCTTATCGGTTTGCTTAATCGCTTGCCAACCTCATAATTCTCTATCTTGTTTGCACAGAGATACACCAACATAAACTTGCTTGTCATTCATCATCGTGCCATTTGGCTTATCAGTATTTGTACCCTCTCTATTTCTGGTCATTTACTACCAATTCATTGTTACTTAACCTCCCCTCTCTCTTTCTAAAGAAAAGGCGAGTCTCTTGGGGAATTTGGTCTGGTCTGTCGTAGAGCCTCCTAATGTCGGTAATGTGCTACTGGCAACATCAGGAATCGAATCTTTACTTAAACTATTCTTATAGTTGATCCTGGCAAAATCATTAGACGGAATGTAACTTCCTCCACCACATTATGACCATCAAGGTCCTTACATTATCATTCTATTTCTTTGGTCTGAGCATTTATGCTTACTGCCCCATACTTAAAGTGTCGGCCACCTCGTTGGCCTTTCCTGATTATAATAATTTCTTGGGGTCAATGTTTTCTAGATCTATTCCAACTCAGGGTGGAAGCATTCTCCCTTAAATTCTGCTGAATGAGAGAAAGCATCTATCAGTCTTTTCCAAAAGTCATTGCTTCCACCTTTCTAGTGCGATCTTGACTACAGGTACTCCAAATCATACCTAGGATATTTCCTTACTTAACTCCCTTCTTGTTTTTAGGATAATCTCAACCTTATTGGTTCAATCCATACTTTTACATGTTTTCACACATGTTTCATCTGGCCTTATTGTTACTATGTCATACATTCCTTACCAAACTTCCCGTTTGAAGTTTAGAATATTAGCACTTCCCTTATAAGGTTTCTTAGGCCATCCTCATTATTCCTCCTGCATCTCCTGGTTACAGGGTATATCAAACATCATTAATCAATTCTATAACAATTCTGTCTATATACTTTTTGAGACTCCTTTCCACAATTCCTTATAGGTTATTGACACCTTGGTCTATTCATTTATATCATCTGATTTCACAATGTCTATTGTTAGGGGTGATGCTATTCTTTGTGCATCCCCCAGGGTTCGTCTTAATATATGGACATTCTATGCTCAATTCTAGTTTCAAGGAATACTTATATCCTGTACTTGGCAATTCAATCATATATCCTTAATAAGGGTCTCTTTTAATCATTCTCATCTTGATAGTCTATAGGTAGACTAATGCTAACCTCTTCTTTCCAACGAATGTTAGTCTATATGACCTTCCAAAAGACAACACATGTCTATCTGCTCTTTCTTACAGAACTTGGTAATGGTAGCAAGGATGTTCTGGAAGATATTGGTCATGTTCAACGTGAATCTCTTAATGCCTAATGCTCTTTTTGAGGACACTAAGCTTCAGATAACATTTATGCATCATACTGCACCATCTCTGACAATCCTCATAACCTTTACTGGTCACCATCCTCATTCCCAACACATCCATGGTATTTATAAAATCCATCATCATGTATCTCAATTCATTCTTCATCAAAAGTTCTTGCGGTTGGCACTTTGTTAGAAGCACCCCGCTTTGTCCTTACATTGCTGGATTAGTCACTTGACAATCCTTAGTGACTTGGCCCCAACTGGCCACACTAAAATATGTGAATTTAGGGGTTGGCTAATAGCATTACTTTTCTAGCAATTGCTGGCATAGTGCCTTCTACTTGATACCTTTTGATCTTTTCAAAACTTCACTCCATACAAGTCTCAATCGACTTCTCGGTACCATCCCCGGTCACCCTTACTTTTCTTTTATTCTTCTAGTTACTCTTATCAATTTCACGTGCCACCAAAGCTCAACATTTCTGGCGCAACAACCTTTTCATTTAAGTCAATCCCGAACTTTCTTAGTCCGGCTTGTTTCTTAATTACATTTCCCTTTTTTTCCTTCAAATCTCCATTACATAATTTTATCCCTATAATCAGTCATAATAATCGGGGTCTGTCTACCAGCCTGCATAGCGGCTATCCTACCCAATCCATAGGGTTCGCTCCAGTTTCCATTCTCTTCGGTGATATATTCAGATAATCCGAAAGACAAGGTTTACCAGAATTCGTCGAATTCCTTTCCAGGATTAAGGAAATTTCAGTTAATCTATTCACCCACTAGTAACATGCCACATCTTCCGGATACATTTTCGTCCTATTAGTTGATACTACCAAATACCAGTCTTCTTAACAACTAGTCTCAGAAGGAACACTACCGTCAGGGTTAGTCGTTCCTCAACATTGGCACTACCAAGGCCATCCGAATCCGATGAACTGCGCTGTCTAAATGTATTCGAAATTACGCTGTCGTGCTGCATAAGCGCAGACCTATACCTGTATGAGTTGCATCATAATATCTCCCAAAGTTTCCTTCTTCCATTAGGCAACGCCAACCCTGGTCATCACCAACTTTACCTTTAGCTCCAGGAAGATCTTCTCACGTTTATCTTGTCCATTCAAACTTTTATTCTTATAATAAGTCGGGTTACGGGACTACACTTTCTGTAAAGTCCTGAGCAAATCTTTGGTAATACCTTGTGAATTTTATGAAATTTCTCACCTTTGCCAGTGTGGTTGGCCAATCTCTATTTGAAACTGTCTTTAACTTGGTAGGGCCGACCAACACTACTCTTATTGATCATGTGTCCTATTGCTGGACTTCATTTTGCCAAAACTCTTATTTCAAGAACATGTCATACGCCTGTTCTTTCAGGTTACATCTAGAAGCATTCTCAATTACATCTCGACCACTGCTCGCCTTGCCTAATCCATTTATGATTCAGTGTCAGAATAAACTTAAGGTAACTACCATAATCCATTCAAGGAAAAGAAAGAATTTAATATTCTTCTGAATCACATGCAACTAATGTTTCTGGTTCATCATTTCACTGAATTGAACTGAACTTATACTTGGTTTCTTGACGATAGCCTCATTACTAGTTTATCATAGACTCACTGGTCTTTTAGTCTTGTAGGTTCTGAGATCATTGTCTTGCTTACTACTTCCTTATGTAACTTTATTCATTCAGGCCATTGCTTTCCACTATCTTTACTTTCTTAGCTAACCCATTCATAAAATGGACATCTCCCTCGATAAACCACCTCATCAATCTCCATTGACTTTATAAATTATAACCTAGGAAATCTGCCTTCTCACGGCGAATTATCATTAATAAGATTCACACTAATCCATTTATCTGAAGATATGGCACTTGCCACTTATGTCTTAACTGTTCCTAGGGACTCTGCTCCCCGTCTTCTATCTGTGTCTTTGATAACCATGTGCCATTCTAACTCTTTTCTCATTAATCTGTAGGTTTCTAAGGATCTTTATCTATCCCCATATAAGATCTCAAGTAATTCCTCAAATCCATCTTACCTGCTGGTACTTCATCTAGCAGTCCCGCTATGAATCCAATACGCATCTTTAATTTTCTTAATAATATCTCAGCTCTTTACGCTCACTTTTCTGAGCACTATATCTTAATTCTTACAGTCTCTCTGGCTGTAGCCCTCATTCCTTAAGTGTAAACTCCTTATACTTATCAACATTCTCCTCCTCTGCTGGAACCTCTTCCGGGTCCTCAGTAGGGTACTCTATCGGATCCACCATCCGATCTTCACATATAATCAGGCGTCATCGTGCTGCTGCTCGTATGCCTCAAGGTCTGTCGCCTTACTAGTCGGTACAAGAACGAGCTAAGTTACTATCATGATACTTAATAGTTCCCATAAGGGTTTTATATGTCAATACTACATTAAGTAGTCCGACTATGAACTTGGCAAGAGTTCTTATTATCTTAATGAATTTATCATTTTAACGTCGCATCATCTCTGGGATTTATAACGCTCTCTCTGATACCATTTCTGTAACACCCCCAGATCCAGGGTCAGGGATCTGGTCGTTACGGTCTCAATATCCAACCACAAAACCAACATAATTTAAATTACAACCTTGTGACCCAAAACAACAACATAAAACACACCCGTTATAGTCCCAGAGATGAAATCAGAGTAACCAACAATATTATTAATCACAAGTTTGAGTTCTTACAACCCAAAGGATTACAATTGTACAATTACATACTCTTTGCCATCCATTAATAGATACCATAATATAAATACATTTGAGGCTCAATTGCTAACAACTAGCCTACCAGTAGTTGCATCCTCAACAAAGGTAGCCAAGACCTTAGCGGTAAACCTCTGACGGTTGACACCTGCTTACGCTGTGTGCGCCTTGCGCGGCCATCTGATCTAGCTGTTGTTGTGATATAAATAAATAAAGCAAGGGTGAGCAATAGCCCACCAGAAATATAGTTGAACAGTGATAATATATAACAGTCCAGAATATCTTTGAAACCATATGCCATGCATTAACGATGTAGTACCAATATAAGGTATGAGATGAAGTTACAAGGTAACTCAAAAATATATTTGTTTTGAATAAATATCTGCTATGCAAAAGATAAGCAAGATATTCTCAATTATCATAAAAGAGGAACTTGCAGGAAAATATTGCAATTCCGGTTTCAACACTTTTTCACCTTGCCAACACCAACAGTGTTGCAGAAATTTCTCACTTTTAGAAGATGAACTAATACGGGAGCATTGCCGCGCCAGATGCCCTGACGTTTACGATGATCAGTCGTATGTCATGCATCTCATCAGTCGTTCTCTACATGTAGAAGGTAGCTCCGACGGAATTACTTATCTACCGCCCTCTGGAACTCCTCAGCCAACGGTGGGGCTATTGCTGGACCGGCGCCACTCGGCCACTTACGCGTCTCCTAGTTCGAATATCATCCATGACTCTGAAACGTAAAGTTCGTTCCCCTTTTTCCCCAAGTGTAACACTTGTTGATAGGACTCCACAAAGTAGTCGTATCTAATTGGAAAGGAAAATTCACCAATATTTCCCAAGCTGATGCTTGTTAATGGATATAAACTTGTTACATCAATCATACCCCTCGAGCGTTGAGGAGGTAACCAAAAGACTCATATCGATGCTTGAAAGAATCAAGATGTGAGTGACAAGATAGTTTTAGCAAGTATAGGACCGGGCAGTCTGAAAGGCAGAGTGTATAAACTTGTAACACTATAACTAATGTAACTCAATTAAAAGAAAAGACACTTAACCAGAAGACAATCAAGAACAAGAAGTCACAAGAAATCAACACTATATGAAGACAAGGTAATTGATACAATTGAACATGTTAACTATGATCAAGCCAAGAAGAAATCATTGAGAGAAGTTCAAGTCAAAGTTGTTCAGGCCTCAGTGATTTGAGAAATCGAGAATCAAGATCATAACTATCAGTATCAACAAGACCAATTGATTTCAAGTGAACAAGAAGGAAAGCGAATATTGGAAAGCCAAGTTACTAAGTGAATATGGTAATTTATTCAAGAAGCAGAAACACTATCAAGACTAGTCACTTATGAACCAGACCAGTGCATCAAGTGTCAGGACATTGATAGCAAGTTTATGTCAGTAATAAAGATCCATGTTCAAGAGCTTGCCGAAGAATAAAGAAGACATGAAGATATCACAAGCTCAAGATGTGCATTGAAGTTTCAAGTTGAAGACCAGAATATTTTCTAAGTACTAAATGTTCTGGATGGCCAAGTAGAATATTTCTAAGTAGAAGTTCGACTTAGAAATTTCGAGATGGCTAAGTAGAAATTCTCAAGTAGAAGTTCTACTTAGAGTGCAGCTTCAACATGACACATGGCATCTTCTGATTGGCAGATTTCCAAGCTTTCAAGATAAGGCAAGATTTATGTGGACATCATTGGGCCACGTACATCTTAGTCTTTGAAGACTACAGGACATAGATTACATGTAGTATAAATAGAAGCACTTGTGTAATGTTTTAGTTAGTGAGCAATATTGAGAAAAACACAAGAAAAAGAGAGAGAGTATATTCACAGAGCTTAGAATCATTCACTTCTCTCTGAACTTCTGTTATACTTTGTAATGAATGTTGTAGCAACCTTTTCAAGTTATATATAAAGAAATATATTCCTTGAATCTGCGTGTTCATTTATTGCATCGTATTTATTGCTACTCATATTCGAAAAGTTGTATTCACCCCCCCTCTACAACACATTTGGACCTAACAATTGGTATCAGAGCGGATGTTTAACATACAAAACATAGATCCTTGTGTTTGGTAGAAGAATCGTGAGTTTTCATTTTCTAGATCTACTTTTCATTTTTTCGAAAAGTGTGCTTTAATTCGTTTCCAGTGAAAACTCATCCGGGAAAAATTATTTAAATACTCCAGGTGTGATTATTTGGCTTGGGTGTATTTTAATTAATTTTTGTGAATTAATCTGGGTTCATTGATATTTGGTGTTCTTGAGTGTTCATCATCTGTTCTTATCAAAGAAGATAACCCAACAACTTTTTGATCTCCTTTTTCAAACAAATAAGATAGTCAAAAAGGTGTTTTTGTACTTTTGATTTGAAAATTATTCCTTGGCCGAAAGTGTTCAAGACATACTCAGTGCTTAGCAAGTGGGTTAGTCACTTTCGGTGTGTAAAGTAATCAAAAGTCAAAAAGGGTGTTAAAGTGATAATATTGTTTATTCAATATTAAAAGTAATCTGCAGAAAATTATTCTAAGGACAAAAAGTTCTACATAGAATTTCTACTTGAGATTTTCTACATAGAATTTCGACTTGGACAATTTCTACTTGGTGAATTTCGACTTGGACAATTTCTACTTAGAGAAATTTCGACTTGAGCAAAATTTCTACTTAGAAAAATTTCGACTTGGCAGAAGTTCTACATAGATATTCTACATAGCCTAGTCTTGGGTACTTAGAAACTTTTAGTGACCAGATTTAAAATGGCTCCTAAAAATTCTTTCAAGATCCCAATGTTCAACCGAGATCACTATGAAGAATGGGTTTTCAGAATGAGACTCTACTTAGAGACAATTAACCCTGAGTATCTGGAAGTCCTTGAAAAGGGTAAATTTGTTCCAATGAAAGCTATTCCTGAGCGTACGGAAAGAGAGGAGGTTATACCTGCTCGGTCTGAGCCTAAAAAGGCAGCGGACTTTACGGATGCTGACAAGGAGCAAATAGCTTATGATACTTCTGTAAGACAAACCTTGATGGAATCCCTCGATCATGAAATGTTCAACATAGTCAAAGGTTTGAATACAGCAAAGAAGATTTGGGACAAGATAGAAGTTGTCATGGAAGGATCTGCAGAGGTTAGAAGCAACAAGACACTTATACTCAAGATGGAGTATGACACCTTTAGAATACGAAAAGGAGAAAGCATAACAGACGTCTATCTACGATTCAGTCAGTTGGTATTAGATTTGAATCTGAGAGGTGTTACTCTCCCCATGGTTGAGACCAATACGAGATATCTGAGGAACCAGCCAAAGAGCATTGAACATAGGGTCTACGCAATCAGAGAAACCAGAGATTTACATACAACTTCTCTGGAAGAATATTATGGAATTCTGAAGACCTATGAGCTGGAGACACTTCAAGATCAAGCATGGGACAATGATTCAAAAGGAAAAGAAACTGCATCAGGATTAGTTGCTGATGAGGAAGAGTCTAAGAAGGCAATGGTTGCAGCAAAGCCTAAATCATCACCTGCACCGCATCAAGTTGATAATGATGACGAGTGTGCATCTAACAGTGATGATGACTACTTCACCCAAGAAGAGCTGGACAACATGGACGATAGTGTCGTGGCATACATGGCAAGGAAGTTCAGCAACATGAGATTTAGAAAGAGCAACCGACCACAGAGAAATTCTTCATCTTACTATCGGGCTGCTAAGGGTGGTGGTAGTTCATCAGGCTACAAAAACAAAGGCAAGAGTACCAGCTACAAATCTCCGTTGGATTTCAAAATGAAGTTCAATTGCTATAATTGTGGTGAACCTGGACATTTTGCCTCGGACTGCAAAAAGCCTAAACAGACTTATCCAAAAGAGACATTTGAAGCCCTCAAAAGCAAGTATGAATCGCTGGTGAAAGAAAAACATGGTAAAAGAGCTTTAGTAGTAACAGAAGGAAGAGCTTGGGATGATTCAGATGAGGAAGATGTTACTCATGTAGCAAACTTTGCGCTCATGGCTGAGACATCAGAGGAACCAGAGGTACCAGTTCTAACCCTTAAAGTAGAAATGTCTATTGATGATTATAAGGAACAGAACGGGGCTCTTAGCGAAGAGATCTACATGTTGTGCAAAAGCCTAGACACTTCTCAAAAGGAACAGAAAACACTTGTCGCCAAAAGCAGAATGCTTGAGGCAAAAGTGGAAGAGTTAGAGGCTGCTTGCACTGTAGATACTTCCCTAAGAGATTTTATTAAATCTTTGGAACACAAGCTCGTCCTTAAGGCAGAAATAGAATCATGTTTAAGGAACAAACTAGCTGAGTTAGAAACTAAATGTGAAGCTTACAAACTAGCTGCTAGTAAAGTGTATGTAGATAATGACGTATTTAAGAAGATAACTGGAGTAGGTATAGGACTTGACTATTCTGACCTATCTAAGAAAGAAGGGAAGAGACATATCGATCCTAGCTCCAGTGACCTTAAAAAGGAAACACCTAGTATTCTTAAATCAGCCGTCAAACCTATCTACAAACATCTTGTTCCTAGAATAGAAGAAAAAGAGACTGAATTGATAGCTAGATATGAGATTGAGGTAGAAGATCGACAGGAAGTACAACCTATAACTCCTATAAAACAAGTTAAAATCAATTTTCCTGGAGATGAATCTAGACCAGGATTAGGAGCTAAGGCTGTTAAACAGCAAGGGAAGAAAGGCATGAAAGAGGTTAAGGCTGAACGAATAAAGAAAGCATGTTATCACTGTAAATCTACTGAACATCTTTCTTATGCATGCACTGCTACACATGCCATGCCTGTCACACATACAATGAATAATCTGCATCAGAATCATGCACAGTGTGGTCAACCTAATTGTATGCCATGCACTTTTAATGTCATGCAAACTTTTGTGAATTTAATGAATGCATCTAGCCAGTCATGCTTAAATACTGCTGCTAGTTCAAACATCAAGAAAAAGCATGTGAGAGCCAAGACTGTCAGTCCTCCTAAAGTTAGGAGTGACAAACCTTCTCCTAGGACTGACAAACATGTCAAGTCTGAGAAAGGAAAGGAGGAAGTCGAAAGCTCTAGTAATGTTAAGAAAAGTGCATCTCCTGTTGTTAAATCTGTTGATTCTAAATCTTATCGAAAAGCCAGGCCCAATCAAAGTTGGGTTCCGAAGAAAGTCTAATCAATCTGTCATTGCAGGGCATTAAGCAAAAGAGAAATAAAGTTATATGGGTGCTAGACAGTGGAGCATCGAGGCATATGACTGGAAACAAGTCCCTGCTTACAGAGTTGGTTATGAAAGCTGGCCCTTATGTTACCTTTGGAGATGACAGCATAGGTGTGACAAAGGGATATGGCAAACTGAAAACTGGCAATGTCATCATTGAAGATATTTCCTATGTTGAGGGATTAAAGCATAATTTGTTGAGTATCAGTCAATTCTGTGACAAAGGTTACGAAATTGTCTTCAACAAGAAAGGTGTATCAATCACTCACATCAAGGAAGGTTCACTGGCTTTGAGAGGAGTTCGAAAGGCAGATCTTTTTGTTGCAGACATGGATTCAGCAAATCAGAATGAAGTCACCTGTTTCTACAGCAAAGCTTCGGATGATGAAAGCTGGTTATGGCACAAAAAGTTATCTCACTTAAACTTCAAAACGATGAATGCTCTCGCGAGGCGAGAATTGGTGAGAGATCTACCTCAAATGGAGTTCGCTCCGAAAGGACTCTGTGAAGCCTGTGAAATGGGAAAGTCGAAACGAGCATCGCATAAAAGCAAAGAAATTTCTAGTATCACTGAGCCTCTGCAACTTCTTCATATGGATTTGTTTGGCCCAGTGAATGTCCTATCTTTGTCTAGGAAAAGATATGCATTGGTAATCGTGGATGACTTCTCCAAGTATACATGGGTATTGTTCGCAATGACGAAAGACGAAGTACCTTTCCTAATCATTGATCACATCACTCAAATTGAGAATGTTTCAACACTTACTGTGAAGACGATTAGATCAGACAATGGCACTGAATTCAAAAACGCAGTGCTAAATGACTTCTGTGTATCTAAGGGAATACGTCGTCAGTATTCAGCCCCGAGAACTCCACAACAAAATGGAGTAGTTGAAAGGAAGAATAGAACATTGGTTGAAGTAGCAAGAACTTTGTTGTATGATTCGAAACTTCCTCTGTATTTCTGGGCAGAAGCAGTAAGTACCGTGTGTTACACTCAAAATCGATCCTTGATCATAAAAGATAAAGAAAAGACACCATGTGAGCTAATGAATGGAAGAAGACCAACAATCAAATACTTTCATGTCTTTGGAGCAAAATGCTATGTACTTATAGATGATGAAAATCTAGGCAAGTTCGCAGCAAAAGCTCGTGAAGGAATCTTTGTTGGTTACTCCACAGATGTGGTAGCAGCTTATAGGGTGTTCTTAGTAAATGATCGAAAAGTGACTGAAAGCTACAACGTCAGATTCGACGATACCAAACTCTCATCAATTTCAAGAGATTCTAGTGAACCTGAGTCCCTAAAATTTCAGAATCTGGACTTAGAAGAACTTGAAGATGAACCTGAGTTGGTTGTCCCATTAAATGTTCCAAGTGTACGTGAAGAACCTGAGTCTAGTGAACAAGCTAATTCTACAAGATTAGGAGAGACTTCTTCAGTACGAACCGGCAACAACTCAGGGGGAGTAAATAGCAGCTCAAGAACTACTGTTCAAGGCTCGAGTCGAGTTGACTCTAGTTCTGTAGGAGCTGGTACTAACTCAGGGGGAGTTAGTGAAAGTAATCAAAGTAGTCAGCACCACAACTCAGAAAGTCATGCTGAATCATCAAGACAATTTCCAAGAGAACGGGTATGGAATAGAGACCATCCGTTTGAATTAATTATTGGTGATCCAGATGCTGGTGTGTCTACTAGAAGAAATGCAAGAGCTGACCTGGCTAATATTTGCTTATATTCTGGGTTCTTATCCAAGCTTGAACCTAAAGAAATAGAAGAAGCTCTTGGTGATGCTGATTGGGTGATTGCAATGCAAGAGGAACTCAATCAGTTTGAAAGGCAGAAAGTTTGGAAGCTGGTACCCCGACCAAAGAACAAATCAGTAATTGGAGCAAGGTGGGTATTTAGAAATAAAATGGATGAAAACGGACTTGTAACACGAAACAAGGCTCGTTTGGTTGCAAAAGGTTATTCTCAGCGAGAAGGAATTGATTATGATGAGACCTATGCACCAGTTGCAAGACTTGAGGCAGTCAGGATGTTTTTGGCATTTGCAGCACATAAGAACTTCAAGGTTTTCCAGATGGATGTGAAAAGTGCCTTCCTGAACGGAGAGTTAGAAGAAGAAGTGTATCTGGAACAGCCGCCTGGCTTCATTGATCCAGAACTTGTAGATTTTGTGTATCTTCTCTTCAAATCTGTCTATGGCCTCAGGCAATCCCCAAGATGTTGGTATGAAACCCTATCCGTATTCTTAATTGAAAGTGGTTTTACTAGGGGAGTAATTGACAAAACATTGTTCTATAAGAATGTGAAGAATGATTTAATACTTGTTCAAGTCTATGTGGACGATATTATCTTCGGGTCATCTAATGAGCGCTTGTGCGAGAAATTTGCTAAGCTAATGCAAGAGAAATACGAGATGAGCATGATGGGAGAGCTGTCCTTCTTCCTTGGATTACAGATCAGTCAGAGAAAAGATGGTATCTTTATCTGTCAATCCAAGTACGTCAGAGATTTACTCAAGAAGTATAATCTAGAAGATGCATCAGCAGCTAAGACTCCCATGGCAACAGCCACGAAGCTTGATGAAGACAAATCAGGTAAATCAGTTGACATCACAAGCTATCGAGGTATGATTGGCTCACTTCTCTATTTAACTGCAAGTAGACCCGATATAATGTTCGCGACTTGTTTATGTGCAAGATTCCAAGCGGATCCTAGAGAATCACATCTCATAGCCGTCAAAAGAATTTTTAGGTATCTCAAGGGCACACCAAATCTAGGAATTTGGTACCCAAGAGATACAGGTTTTAATCTAATTGGCTATACGGATTCCGATTATGCAGGTTGCAGGATTGATAGGAAAAGCACATCTGGTGCTTGTCAATTTCTTGGCAGAAGATTGGTGTCCTGGCAAAGTAAAAAGCAACATACAGTATCTACTTCTACTGCTGAAGCTGAGTACATTGCTGCTGGAAGCTGTGTAGCTCAAATACTGTGGATGAGGAACCAATTGAAGGATTATGGCATGGAGCACAAGAAAATTCCAATTATGTGTGACAACACAAGTGCCATTGCCATAACCAACAATCCTGTAGATCACTCAAGAACCAAGCACATTGACATCAGGTATCACTTCATAAGAGAACATGTCGAGGAGGGAACTGTGGAGCTACATTTTGTGCCCACAATGCAACAAATTGCAGATATATTCACCAAACCTCTTGATGAAGTAACATTCAATAGGTTGGTTGGTGAATTGGGAATGCTTAACACAAGTTAGTAAAGCCTTCTATCTGTAAAATCCATGGTTATGTTTGTATATGCAAGCTATTTAACCATTATGTGTTTAGACTTTAAAATGCCTAATTAATGATTATTATAGGGTGCATATAGTGTGATTTTGCATGAATTCTGTGTGTTTTAAGTGTCTTTTATAGCACAAATCTTTGAATTTATGCTTGTTAGATTGCATGATCATAGGGGGAGTTAAATTCATAATATTCTAAATTTTGCATGATTTTTAGATGAATTTACCTGTGTTTTTCATGTAATTAGAGGCCTTAGAATTATCAAGGAATGTTTTAATTATGTCATATATTAAAATCCTTGAATTGATATTTATATTAATTTGGCAAAATTAATTGTTGAGTTTTTCAAAGAAAAATTGTCAAATTATTCTAAGTATCTTCAAAATTTCGAGTTAATCACTATCTCGAAACTCATCTTGAAATTCTAGTTGAATTTCGATTTGAGCTTCCAGAGTGAAGTTTTGAAAATTCTAAGTCTGGAAAAATTTCGAGTTAGCCTCTATCTCCAAATTTATCTCGAAATTCGACTTAGGGCTCGAATTTGAGTTACCAGTGTGCCTATTTCCTTATTCAAAATATTCCATACAATGTCTATCTTACAGGGGATATTTCTTGAAATGATCTGAGAGAATAACTTCGAGTTAGTTAATAATTTCGAGTTAGACTCTATCTCGAAACTCAACTCGAATTTCGACTTGATGTTCGAGATAGAGCTCTCAGTTGGTTTTAAGGGGATTTTTCGAGTTAACTCCTAACTCGAAGTCTATCTCGAATTTCTACTTAAATTTCGAGATAGGTTTCCCTAGTACTGTTGGTGGTTTGTGCTGTTTACATGGTCTTTAATAGTCAAATGGTAAGTTTTTCGAGTTAACATCTATCTCGAACTCTATCTCGAAGTTCGACTTAAAATGTTCGAGATAGACTTCGAGATAGACTTCGACTTAGACTTCGAGATAGAATTTCGACTTGGGTTCTCCCTGTGTGTACTTAGAGTTTTCATATTTTTTAACAGGGACACTTTAGTCATTTCACATTAATGTCTATATATACATCTCTAACTCGATCTATTCTTTCACTTTTACCTAATTGAGTTTTACAGCCGCACCATATACATACAGGCGATTTCATAGTTACAACCACTGATTCGTGATTTTTGTGACTAATCTCATACAGACCACGAATTAATGCCCAATTTTAGACTGCTATCATCTGTTTGTTATCATTAATCTCTGTTCTTGTGTGTTTGTGTAACGGTTCATCTTTCTTGAGATATATACACACGTATATACACACAAAAGTTCACAGATCTGTACAAACACGATTTCACACACAAGCACTTCACTGTTAAAGCAGATTTAGATATTGGTTCGAAATTTGCCTTCCATTAACTGTTAGTTAAATCCAGTAGTTTAATTTTTCAAAAAGGGACTTTTGTTGTTCTTGATAAATTAAAAGGGATATAACGGTTCATTCTAAAATTAATTGTTTTTCATAAATTAAAATTAATTTTCACATCTTTTAAAAGAAAAACTTTTAATTAAAATGGCTCACCAATTTTCACTTGCCAAAAACAATTTTTATAATATTTCTACGGAAATTGGTGATCAACTCCCGCGCTTTAAGTCTTGGATACGATTTCTCAATTTGTATTCCAAAGCTAGCGATGCTTTTACTGCTAAACCTACGCTAGTACATGATGCTTTACAGCAATTATGGACTAGTGCGGTTTCTTTTGGGAGCAAATCAACCCCCTTTGGTTTCAGGTTTACCTTAGCGGGTCAGGAATATGAGGTGACTGAACAAATTGTCAACAAGGTTCTGGGATTCCCCATTAAAGATGCTTATGATCCAGAACCTACAGCTGCAGAACGCCTCAGATTCTTTGAAGAAATAGGATGTTATCCTCCGACTGGCCGGATCACTGGAAACATCCAAAAACAATTCTTTCATGTGGAATGGAATTACTTTTTCGAGGCCATCACAAGATGTTTTCGGGCACGAGAAAGCGATTTCCATCAAATTTCCATTCCCATGCAAAACCTTGGAATTGCCCTAGCAAGAGAGCTGAATATAAATTATGGACGAATAGTTCTCTCTGAGATAGTGGCTGTGATGGGATCTCCTGCAAGCAGAGACCTCAACACAACAGATGTTGTCTGCTGGTTTCCTCGGTTCTTACAGATGCTGATTAATCATTTAATACCGAAGGATGCTCTTGCAGTTAGACAGAGTTTTGCCAGAAGTCAAACATCTGCACCACTAGGGATGGGCACTAAGTCACTTTCAACAATTGATAATCAGAATAAACATCTTGGAAAACCGATGTCTATTCCTGATACCTTACAACAGTGGCTTACATATGATGAGGGAGTTACCACTTTGATGGAATTCTCGCAAGTTTCATCACATGCTCAGAACCGGTCTACTCATGCTGAGGCATTTGAAGAGATTCCTGATGAGCAAAGCGGTGATGAACAAGGTAATGAATCAGGTAATCTCTCTCTACATTCTACTCATTCCTCTTCCTATGTTTCTGATTCCCAGACCCAAGAGACTGCTAGCCCGCAGGATCTATCCCAGGGTGAGAGCTATATTTCTAATTCTTTGTCACCCATGTCACCGGAATCCAAACAGCCAGCACATATAGATGTAGGAAATGATGAGGAGAGTGACCCCGAAGAGCAGCCTCTTACTCGAAAGAAAGCCAAAATTTCTCATGCTGCTACTTCTAAACCTCAGTCAAACCCTAGCGTGTCACACGCAACCACTCCACCTCACGAGAGTGGTTCACCCCTTGAACAATCTGCACATAGGGATTTTGATGATGATTATGTACCTCTTGAAGATACTGTTGCTTCAAGAGGACATGAAGCTTTAAAAGATTCAACCGTACCTTCACCGGTACGTACTGATGCTACAAAGAGGATCGGTTCTGATGTTGTACAAGAACACTTTGTAGCCTCTCAGCCTGAGATTCTAACTCAGGAACAAACAGCATTTGATCCTATAACTGCAAATTATATTGCTTATCCAGTTTTTGCAGGTACTGCTTCATATTTTGGATCAATTATTGAAGACATACACGAGCGTGAGACAGGGAGTGTGTGTGAGAGGTTAGGGAGAGAGGGACCTTCATTTTTAAGGCCCGAAACCGAGCGTCAAATACTAAGAGAACGAGTATTAGAGCGAGGTCACCTAAACCAAACACCGTCCCTTAATATTGAAAATCTTGATACACGTATGTCTTCTATGGAAAATCAGATGAAGCAGTTTGGGCAGTCAATGGGGCAGTTAGGGATGAACGTTGGAAACAATCAAAGGGCTCTTGACGACTATGCAGCACGAATGGCAAGTCAAGCTACAGCTTTTAATGATTTGACAAACAAGGTAAATGACTTGGGCCATGCTGCTGGTGTCTTGGGAAACACCCTGAATGACAGGATGGGAGCAATGGAGCTTACAATGGATACTCTGGCTGTGGAGATCAGTAGAGTTATGTTCGCAATCAGAAGTTTTGTGCCCCCAGAGTGTTTCGCGCCGCAACAACCTCCCCCCGATGCTGGTACAGGTGGTGCTAGTGGAACAGGACCCTATGGTTCTGGTTTTGAAGATTCTTACGTAGCTGGTGGATCTGGAGACCAGGGTGGAGTTCAGGATAACTCACCTAAGGGGGAGAGTATAAAGGAGACGAGACAGCAGGGAGTTCAAATCGAAGAAATTCCAGAACAAGCTGATCTTGTAAAAGAAATAGAAATTGAGCCGTCTATTGATGAAGAGGCTCTGAGAAGGAAAAAGGGTAAGGCCATAGCGATTGAGCAAGATGAGCCATTCGTTGACCTGAGTTATCAAGAAAAAGTACAGGTGGTACTTGACTCAGATTCCGATATGGAAGACGCACCTTTGAAACATGCTATAAAGAGATCATTGAAAGATCAAGGTGGAGGTGCTGGGATGTCTGTCGGAAGGCCTGAAGAAATTACTGTTGATGAGGAAACCCTTAAATCTCAACGGTTAGCCTTGGAACAAGCTGAGTTCTTTAAAATGAAGGCAATGCAAGATCGTGCTGCGTTTCAGGAAAAGAAAGCGGAGCTACAAGGGAAGCAGTACGATTATGAGCTTGCAAGGCTAGCTGATCCTCAAATTGATCTGGACAATAGAAGGTTAGGGCAGAAGTGGGATGACGCAAGGAAGATATTGATGGGACCATGTACGAAAGGAGCTCATAACAAGGAGGCAGATGATCTGTTCTACAACCTAAATTTGCAGAATCCAATGGCTGCTGACTACATGAGTGCTTTAAAGAGATTAATTTCTAAAGTCAGGGTTGGATACAATGCAACGCAAAAGGAGTGGCAGGTTATCTTGTCTTTGACAGAAGGAGTCCCAATGTCTTTCATGTATGTGGATGACCAATTCATGACGAGAAGATCTGCATCAGAGTTGTTCTTGCTAGCAACAAAAATTCAATACTCTCATTCTGAGAATCTAAGCATTCTGTATAGGGATCAGTTAATGCAGCTAGCAGAGGACAAGGGTCCAGAATTCTCAGCATATCCAAATGTTGTCCGGATGGTGGTTGACAGTAAATTGAAGAGGGTGAGCTTGGAGGAAAAGGACTTAATGGAACTTTCAGTGGAATCTCTTAAGGCCGTCTGTAGACAAATGATGGGTAAGGGATTCGCTTCTGAGCTTAAAGATAAATCAGTGAAGATCATTGAAAGTGCCATATTCAAGAAGAGCAATGAGGTGTGGAAGTGTGATGTCATTGCTCCAAACCCTCTTGATAATGTGAAGATTGAACCAGAGCTAATAGAGAAGAAATGGAATATTCTTCAAGCTATGAAGAATGTAGATGAAGCTCTGAATCTTCCTACTGGAGAACTGGAACAAGGAGAGATAAGGGAGGCAGTTGGTGTTCCAGGAAGAGATAGTGTATACTGGATACACTCTTTTGTTGATAATACAGCTGATGCCTTAGTATTCATAGATGCAGACCAGAATCAAACATTCTTGCATATGAGTAGACAATGGCTGCTGCAGACTCAAGATGCTGCATTTCTGGAGAAAGTGTTATATGTGTTCAAATGGGAAGATGTGGAAGTTAAGTATGTGAAAGAAAAGCAGAGACTCGTGAGTTACCTGTCTGATGTAGTAGTGGAAAAGAAGCGATTGGAGCAAGATGCGGCTAGTGTCCACAATACTAACCGTGTCAAAGGCTATCCCAAAATGATCTATTGTCAGTTTAAAGCTGATAAAACTCATTGAAAACCTCGGCTTATAATGAAGAAATTTGAGGAAATTCCAGAGATCAGGACTACTCAGGAGGTGGACAAACTCAGAAGGCTTTTCAAACATCCTTACCCAGAACCCAGGAACCTTCTAGAAATGGAAGCAGTAAGTTTGTTGAATGCTAGGTGGACGCAGCTTCATGATCCAGTATATAAGAAACAAAAGCAGCAGGAGGAGAAGCGAAGAAGGCAGAAAGAAGAAAAAGACCAAGCTGCTGAAGCTAGGAAAAGGAAACGGAATTAGGGTTAAAGGTCAGAGTGGTGTGAACTTGAAGTTGGAAAAACTTCATGTCTTTCGGTTGCTTTAACTCACTTGAGGAAAATTCATCTTAGAGTGAATCCAATAAGGTGATATAAGTTTGACTAAAAGATATGAAATAATCCAGGTGATAGGAATCATTCAAATGATCTTTAATTCGAGGTTCGAATTCTGTTTCTAGTTTAAGTTCTTTGTATTGTTTTCAAGTACTTTTCAATTGTATATTTTTCAAGAATGTAATGTTAATTATCTTTTCTCGTCTCTTGTTTAGTTGAGTTATCCTTCATTAATTTGAATGTCATTGTTAGACAATCAAATTGGGGGAGATTGAAAGGCAGAGTGTATAAACTTGTAACACTATAACTAATGTAACTCAATTAAAAGAAAAGATACTTAACCAGAAGACAATCAAGAACAAGAAGTCACAAGAAATCAACACTATATGAAGACAAGGTAATTGATACAATTGAACATGTTAACTATGATCAGGCCAAGAAGAAATCATTGAGAGAAGTTCAAGTCAAAGTTGTTCAGGCCTCAGTGATTTGAGAAATCGAGAATCAAGATCATAACTATCAGTATCAACAAGACCAATTGATTTCAAGTGAACAAGAAGGAAAGCGAATATTGGAAAGCCAAGTTACTAAGTGAATATGGTAATTTATTCAAGAAGCAGAAACACTATCAAGACTAGTCACTTATGAACCAGACCAGTGCATCAAGTGTCAGGACATTGATAGCAAGTTTATGTCAGTAATAAAGATCCATGTTCAAGAGCTTGCCGAAGAATAAAGAAGACATGAAGATATCACAAGCTCAAGATGTGCATTGAAGTTTCAAGTTGAAGACCAGAATATTTTCTAAGTACTAAATGTTCTGGATGGCCAAGTAGAATATTTCTAAGTAGAAGTTCGACTTAGAAATTTCGAGATGGCTAAGTAGAAATTCTCAAGTAGAAGTTCTACTTAGAGTGCAGCTTCAACATGACACATGGCATCTTCTGATTGGCAGATTTCCAAGCTTTCAAGATAAGGCAAGATTTATGTGGACATCATTGGGCCACGTACATCTTAGTCTTTGAAGACTACAGGACATAGATTACATGTAGTATAAATAGAAGCACTTGTGTAATGTTTTAGTTAGTGAGCAATATTGAGAAAAACACAAGAAAAAGAGAGAGAGTATATTCACAGAGCTTAGAATCATTCACTTCTCTCTGAACTTCTGTTATACTTTGTAATGAATGTTGTAGCAACCTTTTCAAGTTATATATAAAGAAATATATTCCTTGAATCTGCGTGTTCATTTATTGCATCGTATTTATTGCTACTCATATTCGAAAAGTTGTATTCACCCCCCCTCTACAACACATTTGGACCTAACACAGTCCAATAAATAACATCGCTCAAGTGAGGTCCCCTTATATACGTTTGGAAGTTGAGCGAGTATTTAAATCTTCTTTAAGATAGATTTAAATGAAATTAAAGTTTTGGGAACCTCCCCTTGATAAAATAGTCATAAAAGACTCCGAAATATTTTACATAATATCTGAAGGTGAAGGATAACCTTTGAATAATATAAATCATTATAAAAAGAATTCAAAAGAATTTTATTAAACATTCCAAGAATATTTATTAATTCAATAATAATTACGGAATACTATTAAATCATAATATTGCTCGTAAGTAATCCTCGAATGAATATATAGAATTATTTATTAAATAAATCTCTTCTTAAATGAATATTTAAAATAATATTCATTGAATAAATAAACTTAAATAAATATTTAATATAATATTTACTGAATAAATCAAACCTTAAATGAATATTTGAAAATAATATTCATTTAACAATTAACATTCCAAATGAATATCCAAATAATATTCATTAAACAAATAATATTCTAAATAAATATCCCAAAATAATATTCATTTAACAAATAATATTCTAAATGAATATCCAAAATAATATTCATTTAACAAATAATATTCTAAATGAATATCCGAATAATATTCATTTAGTAATCAAAACTTTAAAGGAATATTCGAAGTAATATTCCTTGAGTAAATAGAACTTCCAATGAATATTTTAAAATAATATTTATTAAGTAAATCAAACCTTAAATGAATATTCGAAAGTAATATTCATTAAATAAATAAAGATCAAATGAATATTCCAAATAATAATAAGTAAGCCAAATGAATATTTGGGAATGATATTTGTCAACCAAATAACTCTAATGAATATTCAAAATAATATTCATTAACTAAATAACTCCAATGAATGATCAAAATAACATTCATTAAATAAATGACATTCTAAATGAATATTAAAATAATATTCATTAAATATTCCTTCACTGAGGTAATACTCAAATAACGTTCCTCGAAGGATTCGTAATCGAATAAAAATCCTCGAAGTAATAAATTTGTCGCTGGGATCCCTCCGGGTTTCCACGACTATTTATATATTACAAAATATCGACTCCCGGTCTATATTTGAAGTATGAATATCATACGCCCTTCGCTAAGGGTCTTAACCAAACAATCCGGCTTATAACTGATATTTCATATATAGTCTATAAGCCGATATCGATTCAGGGAACAAGTAATTCAATATTAACTTGAAAGTAGGCATGCATGTTATGGCATATGTATAAAACAATCATCATATATATTATCACAACAACAGTTCCAAGTATTGGAAACTTGCCTGAGAATCGAGTGCGGGTAGGGGTAATGTGTCCCGGGTCAGCTCGACAATCTATAAACAATCAGAATATTTAAGATTAATCACTTAACGCTTCTTAAAAGGTTAAGTATAAACTCCACTTAAATCGAAATGTGCTTTCGAGTTATCTCGTTACTTCTTTTTTAGTGTAACTCTTTTTATCTCCGATACGATCCGACATTCGTTCATTATCAAGACATGTCATCATGCTTATACTTGGTATATACTTAAGTCGTACAAGTTCTAAGGTCGGTCGTTTACGAATCAAGATTATACCTCGAGTGTTATCGCCCGTTTTCTAAGTTATAACCAAAGTCATACCTTTAAGGGGTTCGTTCGCGTTTAACCTCGATTCAAACATTTTTATAAAATCGGAAAACGATCCATTTGACATGTGGTTTTCTCCCACACCTTCCTTTTTACCTCTAATATTTAATTAATAAGATTCGCCACTGATTAAACGACAATTAAGGGAATCAATTTCACTTACGAACTCTCGTTTACGATTTCGAACCACTTTTACGAATTTAATCATAACTCCTAAACCGTAAGTCCATTTCATGCGATCTTTATATCAAAACGAAGCTCATAACATAATCTAGCTAATCATGGCATAAGTCGAAGCTATGCAGTTAGTTAAAGCTACTGTCAATCTTGATTTCTTAAGGTTAACGAAAATCGGGCATTATAACGGCTATGAATCGGACGTTCTAAAAATCGTAACAACACAACCAAGCCACACCGGTCATCAACACAACTCATAAACATGATTCTTATATCCACAAGTCCTAGCACCACTGGTCTTAACCCCAAAATCATCAAGGACTTGAATCATGACTAAATAACTACTAAGAACAACTACATGATCATGTAAACATGCTTATACTAACATCATCATCAAATCTCATCTAAAACTCCATTAAAACTCAAATCAAAAACTTGGATTTTTTTGAAGTTTATACCTTCCTTGGAGTGTGAACTAGTCTTACAAGTCTTGGTATGGTCCTTGGATTGCCTTAAGCTTGCTAGATCAATCATAAGAAACATGAAAATCAAAGATTAGTTCTTGAAATCACTATTCACCCTCAACCTTCTTGATTTTATATCTCAAGAATGGAATGGAGTTTGAAGCTAAGATTCATAGGATATCTTAGTTATGAATTATAGGACTCACCTAAATTTTCTTGGAATTCTTTGATGGTGGGAAGTGGGATTTCTCCATTGCATTTCTTGAAAAAGCCGAATGGAGGCTTCAAGGGAGAGAATGGAGTTTTGTTTGCTTGGTTTGATCTCATCTTGCATAAAGTGAGTAATAATGCAAGATATTTGTTTGGCTAACCATAGTTTAGTTGATGGGTTAAGGCTTGGTTAAGGATTTGTTATCATGTGAGCAAGAGTTGATGTCTTATGGTGCACTTCTTTGGTAACTAGATTGGTTTGTTTCCAATGGTACTAGTGTGCATGCAACTTGCTTGGTTCCTTGCATTAATGTGATGAAGAAGGGATAAGAATGAGTGAATTATTTAGGAAGATATTTTTTTGGCACAAATGCAAGTTGCCCCCTCTAGTTTGGTAGAAAAACAAGCTTCTTAAAGAAGCTAACTTAGTTTAGATAATATCTTCATAAAGCTACCTTAATAAAGTGATGATGCCATGGTGGTGATCTCATCCACTTGCACATGGTTGTCTCTTGGTTCTCTGCTTGTTTCTTTGTCCGTTTATTGCTTAATTCGTTGATCGTTCGAGAGAATAACTCATTCGTTTATAGTTAGGGTTTTACCGAAAACCTTCTTAATATTTATAATAACATTCTCCATCTTTCTTAATACTTCTCGAATTTAAATTCCTTAAATCCCTTAAATAAATCCTTAAGTTTGGCAGTGTCCAGGGAATTCTCGGAGAAAATGAAAGTGCTCTGTTTCTGAATCCGACAGCTTTTACATACACTTATTTTCCTCCTGGATCACTAATACGAACTCAGAAATCCGTTCCGAATACCGGGTATAACATTATTATAATAATATTCCAAATTCCACCAAAATCACTATTCATCACTTATTTTTATTTAATTCCTATAGTTGGGAAAATGAACCTGGTTCACCCTCGAGTGTTCCTTAACCTTTTTACGGAACCGCTGGGCTTATAATAGATATTGATTTGGATGACATGAGGGTATCTATTTCTCTCTAGGAAATCTTATCTTAACTTTCTAGGAGATAGATTATTCTAATCTAAGTTATCACCCAATAGCATCCTTCAGGCCATATAACCTTGGAATATATATATCCTTTCATTATTCATTCTTTAAAGCCAGTATTACAATGTAGTTGTAACCACTGTTCACTCTTACATCAATGCATAATAAAAGTTTTAATTCTACCCAAAAATCTGGGTTCTTACACTTTCAGTTTTGGAGGATGGAGGTTTATCAGATGGCATACTCCCTGCAACCACTGTAGTAGTGATAGTTTGCTTTTGACCACTTGGAGTAGTGATGTGTACTTCTGGTAGAGTGACAATTGGCAGAGAAGATGGGGGTTCATCAACTTTGGCTTTTCCTTTGCCTTGCACATGAATGGTAGATTTTGAAGTTCTTTGATGACCACCCTCATTTATTTTAATTCCTTTCTCTTTAGGTCTCTGTCTGTCCTCTGTAGGCTTCTCCCCCTTAGGCTTTGAGTTCCTTAAGGTCCTTTTCTCCCCCTTAGGCTTGTTGTTAGGCATAGAGGCTGTAGTAGCAACCTTTGGGTTGAGAGAGGTGGGAGTGACAGATTCATCAGGCAGAGGAAGTCCCATGTGCTTCATTATAGTAGATAGCATCAGTTGTTGATTGAGAAGAACATCAGCATTAGCAGTAGCTTGAGTGTCCAACTTTTCACTGAGAATAGCAATAGTGTCTGTCAACTGAGCATTAGATTTTTTGAGAGAGACCACCTCCTTTTCAAGAGTATCCACCTTAGTGAATAACTCAGAGGCCTTGAAACCAGAGAGAGATTGGTCCTTGAGTCTCTGCACTTCAAATTTTGTCATGTCATGTACAGGGACTTCTGTCACCAGCTTATCTCCATATTGATTCTTAAAAAGTGTCCTCAGCATGGCATTGGCATCAGTTGTCTGATCAGATAGAGCTTGAAATTTAGCTGTTAGAGTACTGACAGTACCATGAAGCAATGCCAAGCCATTGTCCATCTTGATGCAGGTAGAATTGCAGTCTTGTATATTTTTGAGGACAGAATCTAGAGATGGAAACTTGGCAGCAAAGTCTCTCTTGATTTCACTCACTTCTTTGGCTGTGGCATCACAAACTTTATTGACTTATGTTTTAACTCCTTTGCCAAGATAATGAGCAGCCTTGAGAAATCCCTTGTAAGAGTCATTCATAGCCTCATACACTTCACCAGGAGTCAGAGATTTGGCATTGGAGCCCAGTGAAGTGATGTACTCTTCCCTTAGGTATTGAAGTGCTTCATTGAGAGTAATGTCATACTTTCCTTGCAACCAGGCATCTACATTGCCATCTCTCTCAGCATCATCTATTATCTTGGCCTTTTGCAACTCTACATCATCTTTTTGACAGAGCAGAATTGCTTCATATCTGGATCTGGCATGTCTGCAGTGAGTAGGTTTTGAGCAATCTTTGTGAACTCAGGAATCTGATCCATAATTAAATTTTGAAGAGCTTCAACCGTCAATTGTTGTGGAACAGACCCTGATCCTGAAGCACTGTCATGTTGCACGAGCTTCAGCCATTGAGACATGAAGTTAGAGCTAGAGCTAGGCAGGCTAGACTCCTCAGTTATAGATGCAACTTCTGCAACCGGATGGATTGACTGTACTACTGTTATCTCCACATGAGTGGGATGAGTTACAACAATAGTTGACACAGGCACAGAGTCTCTAGTGAAAACTAGTGAATCCTCTGTGTTTGTGATGGTGTCATCAGGATATGCCCTAGCTTGCATTCCCTCACCATCTAAATGTGGTTTCTGGGTGGTGAGCAAAGTGTAATGCATGCACTAAGTCACTTGAATCCATTGGCTCACCAAGAGAGAGGAATTCTTGATGATCAATGCCTTGCTCCTCAATTTCTTGAGTTGCAGGCTTCAAAGAAATTTGAGATGTAGATTCTGGAAGAGAAGTGTCTTTTAGAGTTGATTTTGGCAACTCCCCCTGATAATACCCATGTCGTGCCAGCCTTATCACTCCTTTGTGCAGACTCCATACAAGATTGTGCATTGGGGAGAATGCTTGATTCTATAGATGCACCCTGAGAGGATACATCTAGTGAGTTGTTTGCCCCTGATTTTACAACTGCAGCCATTTGTGTGACTGAAGAGGTGGTTTTTGATTTCCTCTTCTTTGGTCTCTGTAAAAGTGACTCAGGTTCCTCACTTTCTAAACCTAATTCTACAGCCAATGCTGCTTCAGATAATATGTTCAAAGGTTCAGAAACTATCTTCTTTCTCTTCTTTTTACTAACATCACCCTTTTGAGAGGATGATGCAGTTGGCTCTGTGTTTGGTACAGTGTTTGGTTGAGGTGGTTGGTTAGCAGGCCCTGGGTTAGCATTTTGAACTACTTGCTTGGGCTGTGCTAACTGTGATTTGGAATCAAATATTGGCATGTTGTGGGGGTAAGTCCTAAATAGACTCTCCATATGGGGAGTTATTTTGAGTCTTACATCCACATCATTTCTAGTCTCCAAGTTACCAAAAATGAGTTTTGTCATGGACCTAGGATAGCCTATTCTAGTCTTATCTATTCCAGGCAATGTAATTAACTTATTATCTACAAAATTAAGTGTAGATTGAATAAAGCAGGGAAAGAAAATTTCGGTACCTCTCTTGGCTGAGTTCTTACCAAGTCTCCCATATAGCTCCTGTAGAATGATCTGTCCAACATCTATTTTTCTCCCATAGGCCAAGGCATAGCCAATTTGCTGTGCAGGTGCACTGATTTAGTCGAAACTAGACTTCCTTGCTGTGAAGACTTGAAGAAGAGTAGCAAAGACATAGCTCCATTCTTTCCTCAAGGACTTCCTATTCAAATTTCCAAGATTGATTTTATCTGAGTAGTTGATAAAATCAAAGAAGTCTTCTAACTCTGCATTTGTGGCCAGTGGGTCATACTCCTCTTGTTGTAAGTCCAGTGCTTTAATCATGTCTGCTATGGAGATAGTGATATCCTTGCCTTGAATCTTGCAGTAGACCACATATGAGGTTATAGCATTCTCAAGAGCGATGACCTCCACAGTAGCAGTCCTCTAAAATTGTTCTAGTAAGTCCAGATACAGAGTTGGGTTGGCTGAAAGTGCATCCTTGATGTATGACTCAAACATCCATCGAACAAAGCACTTGAAGTTTGCATTTGGTGCTTCCACATCATTCGTTATTGCAATGAAATTGGTTTGAGTGGGTATGGTGAGTTGAGTGTGTTAGGTCGAATACACAATGATAATCAAGAGTGTATGAAAGAATAATAAGTAACACGTGTATAAACAATTAAAACTGTTTGTATTCGAACTCCTCTCTCAGTGATGTAAAATATCACAGAGAGCTTCTTAGGTTACAATGAATGATTACTTCGTTGTTCGATACCCTTCTAGGGTTAACCTAACTGTATTTATAAAACATACAGCTACGGTACAATCATAAATTGATACTCCTACAATTGAGCTATACAATTGATATCAATTACGATTGCTACACGTCTTCTAAGTCAACTCAATCTCTTTGATAGCTATCCAATCTTTAAAGATATTGCTTCCACATTTATCTTCAATTAATCTTCAATCACTGTTGACTTGTAGACGCTTCCGCTGGACAAAGTTTAATAAACTCTGTTGCGCTTCCATCAATCAGCGTTTGCGCTTCCATTCATCAGCGTTTAATCAAACTCTGACTTCTTCAAGCTAAACTCTGATTATTCACTGTAACACTTAAACACTGATTAATACTTACATCAATTATATCTAATAATCTCCCCCAACTTGTTCATTAGCAAAAATGCACAAGTTAACAATAATTGATGATGTCAAAACAAAATAGATAAATGCAGTGTTTAATAACTAATCAGAGTTTAAACTACTTACTTAAACAAAATCTACAGAAAGCAAGAAATTCTTACAGAGCATCATTCATCTAATCTCCTCAACATCTGGTGTTGTTCTGAGATAATCAATCAGCAATCTTCTTTCTGCATTTTCAAGTTCTATCTGCATAATCTCCTTGATCTCTTTCAACTCAGGATCATTCTCATCAGTCTGATAGATAGCAGATCTCAGATCTTAGATTTTGTTTCTCCTCATATCATTACCCAGTCTGATAAATTTCACTTCCTTTGTAGTACCCTTCTTCATCTCAATAATATTTCCATTCCAATCTCTGTACTTAGGAACATATCTGCTATTGTATCCCATGCCTCTAGTAGCCAAGTTTTTAAGCATCTTTTGTCTAAGCACATTTGCTACTGACTCAGTCCTTCGATCTTTCACTTTGAAAAGATATAGAACATATTCTAATTCTTCCCAAAATTTCAAATCAAGATCATTCTCACCAATCTTGTATACTGTTCCATCAGCCATAAAATACAAGAGAAAATCTTTATCTAAACTCTTCTGATAGACCAACTGTACTGACTCCAGTCTGTCTAAGCTCTCTTGAGTAACACCACGACCTGGAATAGCCAGTGAGGAAGGATCTCTAGGACCAGTTTGTTGCCTTGTATCTCTATGTGAGCCCAGACCAGCTCTATTTCTTCCAATCTTCCCTGTTAAAGCTCTTCCATCAGAAAAATCCATAGGACCTCCAGAAACTTGATTTGGATCAACAAATGTTCCTTTTCCAAATATTGATTTCAACTGAGAAGTTAGAGGTTTTGACACAACTTGTGTAGTAATAGAGGTTGTGTTTTCTTTCTTCTGTACAACTTGTGTAGCAACAGAGGTTGTACTTGATTTCTTTGAAATTCTTTCTTCTTCAGCAATGCCTTTAAGCTTTTGCTTAGCTTCTGCATCTGTTGGTTTTCTAGACATTTGAGTCCTTTGATCAGCACCAACTTTTTCATTAATTTCAATGCCTTTAAGAACAGGCTTAGCAGCTTTTGCATTTCTCTTAACCTTACCAGACTTCAAAGCCTTTAGATGTTCTTCTTGTAAACTCTTTTCCTCAGCTTGAATATCTTCTATTGTAACCCCTCCTTCATTTTCCTCTAGAAACACTTTAGCAGCCAATTCCTCATCAGTCTGTGGATTAGAAGTTAAAACCAAACTCTGAGTTTTAGAAGTACCCTGAGTATCAGCGTTTACACCATCAAACTTTGACTTAGAATTGGTACCAGCTTGTAAACTCTTATCGACAATAGCTCTTGGTCTTAAACTCTTCTGACCTCTTGCCCCTCCATCTCCAGCATCATCCTTCTGAGTCAGAGTTTGAGATTGCCTGCATTTAGTCTTAGCATATCTCTCCCCCTTTTTGACATCATCAGGAATAAGAATTGTTGTAATCAGCTCCAAGGAGGTAGCAATAGAATCAATTTTTCCAGACAAAACGTTCTGATTTTCTTCAATCTTGTTCAGTCTATCAAACATAGAGTCTTGAGCTTTAGAAAATTTAGTAAGTTTGAGTTTAGTGTCAAACCCCAGAGTCATATCTTTAGACTGAAGGTCAATTCTTAGATCAGTAACTTCCTTCTAACATTCATCAAGTCTGCCATCCAGAGTTTTGACTTGCACCACTATGGCCTTCAAGCAAGAGAGAATATTTGGATTGGAAATTTCTGTAGCAGCTTGTTGCACAAAATTTGATGCTCTCCCTCTAGGAAAAATACAATCTTCCTTGTACCAATTTGCAGAAAACTTGGCAAGAAACTCTGCTTCAACTTCATGGGATTTAGAAGGCTGAGTGAAAGGTGCATGCTTAGCATCAGTTTGTACAGGGACACTTTGATGGGAATCAGTTTCTGCACTCTCTTCATCTTCACTCTCTTCAGCTTCAACTTCAACATCAGCATCAGCATTCTCTGCAACATTGTCCACAGTGTTTATGTTCTCTGCAACAGTATGTACGGTTTCTTCAACAACTTCAACATTCTCAGCAATCTCAGCAACTGCCTCTACAACAGATTCAACATGCTTAGTAGGTTGCTCTTCAGACTCAACAGTCTTATCAACAGACTCTGCATTAAGAACAACTTCAGCCAGAGGATCAGAGATTACTGCCTAGAAAGATTGCTCAACTTTTTCACCTTTTTCCATAGATTGGTGAGCATCAGATAATATCTCTGTATGAGTAGCTACTGTTTCATCAAGTACTACAGTAGCTTGATCTGCTGTACCAGTGTCTTCAGAAGTAACAGGAATAGATGAAGTAGGAATCCCAACATAATCAGAGAATGGCATGACAATATCAACAAAATCATCCAGAGGAAAGCCATCTTTGTTGTCCTCATCCTTTTGCATATTTACTAGTGAGTGAACAACTTCTTCTTCAACATTTTCCTCAACAGCAGGTGTCTTTATAGGAATCACCTCTGGAGCTGCAACTTTCATCTCTTCATCAGAATCAGAAATTACCAGCTTCCTTCTCTTGTAGGTTTGCACCTCAACTGCTACCTTTTCTTCAGAAGTTGACTCTTCCTCTACATCAACAACAGAGGGTGATGGAGATCTATTAGCTCTCTCTTTCTTCTCTTTTCTGGCCCTTTTAGCCCTTGCAATGCTATGCCTGGAATTATGAGCAGCATGCTTGGTTCTTCCCCCACGTTTTCGTTTAGGTTTGGATGGTTGTTGGTCAGGTTGAGGTTGTGGTTGAGATGGTTGAGGTGGTTCAGTGTTTAGTGTTTAAAGTTGCAGGTTAAGTAGATGAAAGTTTGGGTTGAGTGGGTACAGAAGTTGAAGTGTGATCGGTGTTTGGTAATGGTTGCTCAGGCTGTGGAGGTTCTTGTGGTTGATTTATAAAGTTTCGTAAGGCAAGAGGGAAAACCATGGCAGATAACTGCTCTTTGGTTGCATCCTTATTAGTTAAATCAGAAAATACCCTCTTATTGACCTTAAATGGTTGAATCACATCAGCATCAGCAATTTCAACATTTGGCACACAAGAAGTAAACAGCATTTGACAAAAACGAGCAAAATAGACAGTTGTAGGTGCTGACAATCTATCACCTAAATTCATTAAGACAAGTCTTCCAAAATCAAAGTTACTACCATAGAGAAGAGAATACCCGATTTGAAGACTATCAGTAGGAATTGCATCCCAATTGGTGACTTTATTCCCAAAAGCCCTTGTGATACAATCGAAGAAGAAACTCCATTCTTTCCTCAACTGTAGCCTTTTCACTGACCCAAGCTTGACCAAAGACCTAGAATATCCAATCTGCTGCAACATCTCTCGCAGATTCTGCTCAGAAACAACACTATACGAAGTGTGAGTGTCAAATCCCATGGTTTCTCTCACTGTATCTGGAGTGATAACATAGTTAGTTTCTTCAAAATTGAAAACAATAGATGGAGTCCCAGTCTTGCCACCATCATCATAAACAGAGTTTTGCCAGAAAGAAACGATTTGTGATGCGGACAGCGTTTGGGGTTCAACCAAAGCTTGACCGATTTCTGAATCTCGCAAGAAACTCTACATCAAATGAAACGCAGCTGGAGCGTTTTCATTATCCAGTGGTTCTGCATAATTATTAGAAACAAACAACAGTCCAAGACAAGTGAAAGATTTGGTTGCCATTAGTACGATTTGAGAAGAAAATACGAAAAGAATGATATAAGTGAAAGGTGTTTGATGAAATGTTCAAGTGAAAAGTGTGATGTAACTGTGAGTGGTTGTATAAAAAGTAATTGTGAGTGGGTGAAAGTGTATGAGTGAATATGAATCGTGTAGAGAAAAATGATTAGATATGTATTGAACAGTTAAACTCAAACATTTTAGCATTAATACACGCAACCAGTTACCATGTGTAGTGGGACACGATCTTTGAAAAATGTGTGAGTGGGACACGTGTCAAAGAATTAGCGGAACAGACGTGCATGCTCAGTAATTACAACCATAATTACTGCTACTTTCTTTCTCTAATTACTGACACAATTAAACATTTTTACACTAATCAACAGTTATCAGAAACTCTTTTTACCCCAAATTTAAAATCATCTGAAATAAAATATACCTTAGAGTATTTAGACAAAATCCATCAGTGTTTGTTAATTTTCCAACTTTATTACCGAAACCCTTTCAAAAACTGCACAGATGTGAATATTTGTGTATAGATAGCAGAGTTTACCAATCCAATTTTTAGAGCATCTAATATTTCATAAAATCCATAAAGATAAATCAGTAAACACTGGATGCACAAACTCTCATAGTAAACACTGAATATATGATGAATGCTAAACTCTGTAGTAAATTATATTCAGAACTCTGAATTAATCTATTCCCTTTGATGTCCATGATAATCCAAGTAAGCACACAGTCTTTATAGACAAAAAGATTAAGAGATAGATATCAAAGTCACATTCAGTGAGTAACATGCCATGGATTTGAAAACTCACAAACTCTCAAATCACACAAGTGTTTAGGTGAAGTGTTTACACTCAAGTTCAACCAATAAAAGCAGATGCTACCATATGCTTGGTTGTCCACCAAATCTACACTACTTTGAATACATGTATGCACAAATCAAAAGGACTTTGTTCAAGGTTGTAATGTGGTTAAAAACAAAGAGGTGATAAGAAAAAGAAGAAAGAAAAGAAATGGCTAACTGAACAATTCAATAGAGCAAACAACAGAGCAAAGTGTCCAGTTGTACTGCAAGTACATAACTGTACATAATGATCAGTATATATACATATATATATATATATTGTTAGGAATAATTCATAAGTTGTGATGTTAAGAATAGAATTTACACATTATACTTCTTGTAATCCTGATCTTATAAAGGATTTAGCACTGTATATAGGTTTTATGTGTAAAACAGTTATCTGTATAGTTTAATCAGGAATGAACAATGTATCGGAGACTACATGTCAGGAACAGAGAGCAAATCCTGATGACGTGTCCAATACTGATGGTTGATCAGATACTGATGCAGTGTGCAGATCCTGATATCAGTCGTGTTACTGATGATGTCATTATGGATGCTACAGAAACTGGCAAGTGCTATAAAACAGGATCGTTGTTTGAAGAACAAGCAAGAAGATATTATGAAGGAAAGAGTTTTCTATTGAAGGAAACTATCGACTAGAAGGCAGAACATTGTCATGTATAGATTATATCTTTCTGTTATTAGTTGATAGGTAGCATTATAAATACTCTCTCAATATCATTGTAAAGAGTGTGACACGTGAGGCATAAGACGAAATTGTGAGTTCGTGTGCGTAGCTCTGTATAAGGTTTGTATTCGAGAAGTTCGAAACAAACAGAGAGATATTTGTATTGTCAGCAGCTGCTAAAGGTATTGTACACCTTTGGTAGAGTTTGTATTTGATCTTATTAATACAAACAAGAGTTTGATTCATTCGTTTATTCTTGTTTTTATAATCAAGCAAAAATCAGACAGGATTATATAACTTGTATTCAACCCCCCCCCCCCTTCTACAAGTTATTCGAGTTAACAATTGGTATCAGAGAAGGTTGATTTCGAATAATCATAAAGATCTGCAATCATGTCTGGTTACAAGGATGGGAATACTAAGATTCCTATGCTCAAGAGAAACGAATATACTCTATGGGAAGTAAAGATGTTGCATCATCTGGAAGCAACAGATCCTGATTATCTTGACAGAATCAGAGATGGACCTTTTGTTCCAACAAAGGTCATTGGACAAGCAACTGTTGATGGTAAGGTTGTTCCAGAACATACAGCAGAGAAGCCAAAATCTGAATGGTCAGATAAGGACAAGGAGAGTGTTCTTAAAGATGCTAAAGTGAGAAACATATTATTCAATAGTCTTGATTCTGTTCTCACTAATTATGTTCTCTCTTGTAAAACTGCTAAGGATATATGGGACAATCTTAAGGTTCACTGTGAAGGAACTAAGCCTGTCAGGAAGAATATGAGGACATTACTTATACAACAGTATGAGTACTTTGAATCCAAGTCTGGTGAGTCACTTACTGATACCTTTGATAGGTTTACAAAACTCATCAATGAGATGGCCATGCATGGTAAATATTATGACTTGGAGGATATGAATACAAAGTTCATGAAAGCTTTGCCTGATTTCTACAATGAGAAGATATCTGCGATTGAGGAAGCTAATGATCTGGATGAGATTTCATTAGAGGCAGTCTATTGAAAATTGAGAGCTTATGAACTTGACAAGCAGCAGAAAAAGAGCAGGAGTGAAGGAAAGATGAAAACTATTGCACTTACTGCTCAATCTGAAGTAAAGAAGCTTCCTGAAGAACAGCGTGAAGAGATTGCTGTAAAGAATTCGAGGAAGAAGAAAAGCAAAGAAAGTTCTGAGTCAGAGACTACTGATATGGACTCTGACAACAATGATTCTGAATCTGAGATGCAAGAACTCTTTGCTATGTTTGCTAAGGCCTTCAAGAAAGGCAGATTCAACAGGAGAAGATTTAGCAAAGGACCTTTTCAAAAGAAGGAGGAGAAGAAGAGTGACAAGAGCAAAAGTACAATTGTCAAGCTTGATAAGGCCAAGATCAAGTGCTTTAACTGCAGCGAGCTTGGACACTTTGCTAGTGAGTGTAAGAAGCCTAGGAATTCAGGAAAGGGTAATGCACTTATGGTCACACAGAAGGATTGGGCTGATTCCAGTGACTCTGAAGATGAATTGGATTATGAAAACATTGCATTGATGGCCAATAGTTCAGACAAACCTGGATCTCCAAAGAAAACTTCTCCATCCTCTGATAAGGTATCACTTCACTCTCTTGATTCATTTGATAGCTTAAATTCTGATGAAATTAGATCTATCCATGCTGAGTTTAAGAATCTTATGACTAATTTTAGAATTCTTACTTGTGAAATAGATGAACTTAAGGTTAAGAATGATAAATTAGTTGATAGAAATAATTTTCTTGAATCTGAATTAATTCAAATGGAAGAATACAAGTTGAGTTCTGATAAAGCTAAGCATGATTATAGTGTAATTCTTGAGGCTTATGACTATGTCAGAAAAGAACTAGAAGAAGAGAGAGATGTGATTAAGACCATTAACAATTCCAGTAAGAAGACAATAGAAATCTTTGAGAGTGGAATTCGTGGTAAGGTTAATGGTTTAGGTTTTGATAAGGCTAGACAAGAAGAAAGAGTAGCTATTGTCAATAATGATAGTAAGGTAGAAGCTAACACATCTAAATCTGAAGGTAAGAAAATTGTTTCTGAACCTAATCATGTTAAATTTGTTGATTCAAAAGGTACCCCTGTTGTACACAAGAGAATTAACAATAGTTATTCAGATGAGAAAGTGTTAGAGAAACCTAAGAATGTAAACATAGGGTTTCTGTCTAAGTCTCAGTTGAAACAGAGATTAGATGGTCTTTCAGAGTCTAGCAAGATCAAGAGAAATAGGAATGGAAAAGAAGGTATTAACAAAGAGAATAATTACAAGAATGTACCTGATGCACCTAGGAAAAAATGCTATAAGTGTGGAAATCATAATCATTTGGCCCTAGACTGCAATCAAAAACCTTCTTGGAAAACTGAGTCCAGATTCCCCAAGACTCAGAAAATTCAATACCAACCACAAAAAGCTTGTTATCATTGTGGTAGTTTACTTCATTCCATTTACATGTGTAGAGAATATCATGAACTGTATTATGACTATTATTCTTTGAAATCTGAAACTCCTAGTCACAAACAGTTTGTGAGATCAGAGTCTAAAGTTGACTCTGCAACAGGTAAAATAAAGGCAAAATCTTCAAAATCTGTTGTCTCTAAATCTAGTAAGAAAGGATCCAATCAAAGTTGGGTCCTAAAAAATTCTAACTAGTTACTTTTTGTTTGCAGGGCACAGGAAAGAAGCATTCAATTATCTTGGACAGTGGATGCTCTGGACACATGACTGGAAAGAAGTCCCTGCTTACAAAGTTTGAGAGGAAAGCTGGCCCAGTAATATCTTTTGGAGATGGCAACAAAGGAGAAACTCTGGGATATGGCTCAATTATTTTGGGGAATGTCATCATAGAAAATGTAGCACTGGTTGAAGGCTTGAAACATACTCTTTTAAGCATAAGTCAACTGGGTGATAAAGGTTACAAATCAATCTTTGACAGAGAAGGATGCAAAGTCTTGAATATGCAGAATGGAGACATTGTTCTAACTGGTCAAAGGCATGGTAACATATATGAAGCCAGCTTAAGTGATACATCTAAAGGAATTGTTAGATGTCTCTACAGCAAAGCAACAAGCTAGATGAAAGCTGGAATTGGCACAAGAAGCTCTCACATCTTAATTTCAAGAAGATTAATCAACTTGTTAAATACAATTTGGTGAGAGGCCTACCTCAGGCGAATTTTGTGCAAGAAGGACTTTGTGATGCATGTCAGCTTGGAAAGCAAAGAAGAACCACTTTCAAGAGCAAGACTGAAAATTCAATTACTGAACCATTTCACATGCTACATCTTGATCTGTTTGGTCCAGTAAACATTATGTCTATCAGCAAGAAAAGATATGCTCTAGTTATGGTGGATGATTTCACAAGGTTCACATGGGTGTTCTTTCTACACAAGAAGGATGAAGCTCCTCAGCAAATCATTGAACTCATCAAGAATATTCATAATAACTCTGAGTACAAAGTCAAAGTACTTAGGAGTGACAATGGTACAGAATTCAAGAATTCTACAATGGAGGGGTTTTGTGCAGACAATGGAATTACTCAACAGTTTTCTGCACCTGGTACACCTCAACAAAATGGTGTAGTGGAAAGAAAGAACAGGACTCTCATAGAGGCAGCAAGAACCATGCTTGCAGATGCAAAACTTCCAACCTATTTTTGGGCAGAAGCTATTAACACTGCATGTTTCACTCAGAACTGTACCTTGGTAAATAGTCATGGAAAGACTCCCTATGAGATGATCAAAGGAAAGAAACCAAGTGTGAAATATTTTCACATCTTTGGATGTAAATGCTATGTCCTAAAAGTTCATCCAGAACAACTTGGAAAATTTGAAGCCAAATCGGATGAAGCAATTTTTCTAGGATATTCAGCATCTAAGGCCTTCAAAGTTTATAATCTCAGAACTCACATTGTTATGGAATCAATTCATGTTGCATTTGATGATAAGAAATTTGGAATTTTGCAAACTGATGAAAGCCATGACAAATTGGAATTTGAAAATCTGAAGATTTCTGAGATACTCTCAAGTGATGATGAAGGTTCTCCAGAAGGAATTTCTATTGCTTCTCAAAGGAATGCTACTGTTGAGGGGGAGCAAGTCAATCAGAGAGAACACAGTGATCATCAGGAGCAGACTAGTCTTTCAGAGTCTATTCCATCAGGAATTGACGTTTCAGAGTCTACTCCATCAGGAACTGACCTTTCAGAGTCTACTGAGGAAAGATCAGTAACTAGCAGCAATATGGAATCTACTGATTCTATTGATCAAAGGAGAGTTTTTGAAGGTAGAGAGAATTCTTCTACAAAAGATACCACTAACTTAGGGGGAGAGACTAGCAGAGTTAATCTACCACCTGTTAGAAAATGGACAAAGGATCATACTGAAGATTTGATAATTGGTGATCCAAATAGTGGTGTTCGAACTAGAAGATCAATTCAAAATGAATGCTTGTATAGTTGCTTTCTCTCAAAGAATGAACCTAAGAAGGTTGAAGAAGCCTTACAGGATCCTGATTGGGTAATTGCAATGCAGGAGGAGTTAAATGAGTTTGAGAGAAACAAAGTTTGGAAACTAGTACCAAGACCGAAAGATAGATCTATTGTTGGTGCAAGATGGGTTTTCAGAAACAAGCTAGATGAATCTGGTATGATTGTAAGAAACAAAGCAAGACTGGTGGCCAAGGGATATTCTCAGGAAGAAGGCATTGATTATGATGAGACCTTTGCACCTGTAGCAAGATTGGAAGCAATCAGAATGTTTCTTGCATTTGCAGCTCATTCAAAATTCAAGGTATACCAGATGGATGTTAAGAGTGCTTTTCTAAATGGCAAACTTGATGAAGAAGTATATGTAGAACAGCCACCTGGATTTGTTGATCCAAAGTTTCCAAATCATGTCTACAAACTTGACAAGGCACTCTATGGACTAAAGCAGGCACCAAGAGCATGGTATGAGACATTGTCTAAATTTCTTCTTGAAAATGGCTTCACAAGAGACTCTGATTATGCAGGGTGTAAAATAGACAGGAAAAGCACTACAGGTACATGTCAATTCTTGGGAAATAGATTGATTTCTTGGGCAAGCAAGAAGCAACAATCTGTTTCAACCTCAACTGCAGAAGCTGAGTACATAGCAGCAGGCAGTTGTTGTGCACAGCTCCTTTGGATAAGAAATCAGTTGATGGATTATGGTATGACACTTAGTAATATTCCTATGTTTTGTGATAATACTAGTGCTATTAAAATTGCAGAAAATCCAGTTCAACATTCAAGGACTAAGCACATTGATGTCAGGTATCATTTTATTAGAGAACATATTGAGAATGGTACTGTGGAACTTCATTTTGTTCCTACTGACAAACAGCTTGCAGATATTCTAACTAAACCACTTGATGAGACTACATTCAGTAGACTAGTAAGTGAGTTAGGAATGTTAAATTTTTAGATCTTTAACATCTGCAAAAGTAGCAAGGTATGTTGTTCTTAGCTTATAGACTTGATATTCTTGTCAGGATCTATATTTGATTGTTAAATGCTTTAGCTATAACACATTGCCTTGATAAATTTCAGTATGATAGACTTGTTAATAATCATCAGGATTGGATTTGTTATCAGGATGCTGACGTCATCAGTATTGTGTCAGTATCAGGATTATGAAAATTGTTTCAGATCCTGACGTTTACTTTGTGTAGTAATCTGATTCTGTGATGTGTTAAGTCTATGCTAGCAAGTTTTAATATTTGCATACTGATAATTTATACATCATTCAGAAATCAAAAGACAAGCAGATAACAAGAAATTGTATTTTCATTAATAAAAATCATTACATGGAAATGAAATACAACATCTTTTTGTCTAAATCTCTATTCTATACTTGTCTTTGATATGAACTCTGAGGAACAGGACAAGGAGCATCTCAAGAAATCCATTAGGGGATGGAAGTCTTGTTTGCTCTTGGATTCCTTGTCTGGGCGACTTGAATGAGAGCAGCTAACTTAAATGAATAGCATCTCCATCAAGATCAACCTCAGACTCTCGGCCAAATTCTTCATCCTCAAGTTTTGAGGAGGTTAGGGGAAGATTGTATCCAACAGATGGATGTTCTAGGAGAAACCTCTGGATATTATCGAAAACCAATCCATTCATGATTAGTTCGATGAGAAGAGTCGTTTGTTCAAAGAGATGATCAAGAACAGGATATTCATCGATCAAAAATCTGGAAAATTGGTTTGAAGGGATTTTTGGTTTGAGAAGCATTGTTGAGAAGAAAAGAAATTGAAAGGTTATGGAGAATGGCATAAGGCGTTTGGTTCTTTTAAAGAAAGACGTGAGAAGCTGAGCAGTCACTTGGAAGTCTTAATGAAGTCAAATGCTAATTATTGCATGAGACTGTATTTCTTGTTTCAAGAAATATTGAAAATATCTAACCAATTGATTTTCTGTTCAGATTAATTGTTTATTTTCTTTTTCAGATAAAAGAAAAATGCCACGTGAAAAACTCCATATTAAGTCGCTGATTATATTGATCAGGATTTCATGTGTGACCATCAGGATGTGAAAATCATTGCTTGTGATTATTTTAATGAGAGGTCATCAGGAAAAGGAAGCTGATCAGTATTGCTTATTTATACCCTGATTTATTTCATGAAAATCAATTTTGGATTTTATTTTCCAAAAATCGTGGGTAACTGCATTTTTCAGGGACTGACACCTGTCAATCTACGTGTCAACGTGGGATAGTGGTCTGAAAGATTTGTGAAATATATTTGTTTTGAAACTCTAATCGTGTAATTGCTTTCTCTAATCTTACATTCTCTAAAGCAAAAATCACTCTTGAGTTTTCAAAATCACTAATCCACTTCAAGAATTTTTCAAGTTTCTTTTCAGATCAAAAATGGCAGCTCAGAGAAGATTACCTAAATCAGTAGCCTTCAAGTTTGGTGACTTTGATTTTATGACAAACAATCATGTTGCAGCTATCACCAACAAGGAAGGAGTATCATCTGATTTTCATTCAATCATGGACTTTCTGGCGTATGGACCATTAAGTTATGCATTGACAGCATCTCCACAGATTAATCAAGTAGCTGTATCACAAGCTTGGGAAAATGCTGAGGTAATTGATTCTACTCAGAGTCAATCAGGTAAGATTGTTCTACATTTAGGACAAGATTTATTTGACATTACTGAATCTGTTGTTAATTCAGTACTTTGCTTACCTGTTACTGATAGTTATGAGAATGTACCATCTGATGATAATATAAGAACTATGTTGTCTGAATTAGGTTATAGTGGACCTCTAGATAACATGAGCCAGTTGAATAGAACTTTTCTTAGAAAGGAATGGTCTTTTTACTTTGATCAAATTGCTAAATGTTTTACTGGCAAATGTAGTTCTTTTCAACAAATTACTTCTGTTACATCACATATTGCTATAGTTTGCTTTATGACAGAGTAATTAATATTGGTCATATTATCTTAAGTCAGATGAGTATCAAACTTGGGTTAAGAGATCAAAACAGGAAAATGGTTTATTATCATAGATTTATGCAATTGTTTATTAACCATTTTATTCCTGATGTTGAAGCTAGATTTGGTAGGGAACATTGTGTTTCTTCTTATGAACAGCAAAAGAGAATTTTCTCTGATATTACAAAGAAGGACAATGAAAAGAATCTAGATGAAATACCTGCAATTCATTATCCACATCATTTTCAGGTAATTCTTAACACTCATCTTCCTACTATCTACAATTCTTCTTTCTTTTGTGGTGAAATGGCTCAGGAATCTCAATTGGAGGAGAACCCACCTGTGTCTACCCAAGTAGCCCAAAACATTATAGTCTCTGAAACAATTCAAGAACCAAATTTTGATCCACAGCCTATTGTTTCAAAGAAACCAACCTCTGGTGTTTCTCAAAAGACATCAGTTGTAAGGAAGAGAAGATTTGTTGTGTCAAGTAGTAGTAGTAACTCTAGTGAAGATGATGATGATTTAACTCTTGCAGAGAGAGCAGAATTGAAGGCTGCAATTCAACTTTCTTTGTTAGCACAAAGAGATGAAAAACCTAGTCACAGCCAGGCTGCAGTCTCTCAAAAGGCTGTAGTTCTTAATAAGGGAAAACAGTTACTGGATACTGTCTCTCAAAAGACTGTGTCTATTGAACAAAGATCTCATCCCAAGATCACTTCTGTGTCTACACCTCTTGAGTCTTCTCAGGATAAATCTTTTGCTCACTATATCAGGAGAACAAGGAGAAAGATTCAATTGTCACCTACACACACAGAGTCTAGTCCAACTAATATCATGCAGGTTTCTACAAATCAAGCTACATCTATGTCAGTATTTGACAAAAGAGATCTGGATATTGATTCTTCATGGGAAACTACATTATCATACAGACTGGCTATGGGACTAATTTCTCTCAAAGTGAAGTTGTCAAGGCCTGTTCTAGACTTTTTGGTTGAAAAAGTACCAAAACTTTTATTTCCAGATGAATATGGACTTCTACATCAAAGACTTGACTTAATGAAGATGTATTTCTATGTATCTGTCAGAAGACAATTAGTCAAGAAGTTTGGACTCTCGAAGCATGTTGCACTTCAATCACTTCATGCATATTTATTTGACAAGGATGTAATTATTGAAGATGCTTCAGCTCAAGGTGAACAACTGGAGGAAGTAGATAGAGGGAAGCAGTCAACAGAAGATACTATTGCACCAGTGGTGAATAGTAGGAAAGATCAGATCACAGTCACTGTAACACAAGAACCATCTAGTCAGAGGAAGGATGACTCAGGAGCTGTGATAGCTGATGTTGAAAGGTCTTCTGTGATGACTGAAAATGCAAGTGAGATACCCTATGATATGGGATGAATGACTTTGGTTGATTTTTCTGAAGATCAAACAAATTTTGTTCAGTCAGAGTCTATCCACCTTGAGGGTGTGTCTCAGCAACCAACACTTAAAGACGGTGATGTACTAACTATGGTGTCTAATGAAGTATTACTGAAGACATCAGAGTCTAGTAAACAACCTGAAAGTGGTATACTGGAGCCTGTAGTTTCTGAAAGGAAAGAAGATGATTGTATGGGTTCAGAGACTATAGCAGCTCACTCCTTGGAGAAAACCTCAAGCCACATGCCATATGAGGAACCCTCTCTCCATGTGAGTTCAGGTATAAAAACTCCTTCTAAACTCTATTTTTCTGTAGGTCATGAGAGCACTTATCTAAATTTGAGTGATACAGTTGAAAAGATGGACTTAGATCCACAATTTGAGCGGCTGGCTCCTGACCAGGCAAAAGGTGAGGTAGAAAGAGTGTTGACTTTAGAAAGTCAAAGTGAGAATGAGAGTATGGATGATCAACTCCATAGTGAGGGAGAGAAAATTAGGAAACCATCATTTGATTTCTGGGATCAGGTTTTTCCTGAATCTTGGTCTGAAAATTTGGGTATGGATGCTGGTACTTATTCATTCATCAAAATGTATCAGAAGAATGACCTAGCACATCACAATGCAAAGCCAGAAGTTAAAGCTCAGAAGCAAAAGGAGAGGCTTGCAGGAATCATTAACAGAAGAGGTGCCAGGATAAAGCAATCTCTTGATACATGTGTACCAGATGAAGATCCTAATGATCCTAGTGTTCCTTTGTATGTACTTCCAATATCAGCTAGAATTGAGACATCAACAGTCTCTGATCACTCTAAGGAGGAGTCAGGATTTGAAGATGTTAGTACACAGAATACTGGTGAAGGAGATGATGATCATGTTTCAGTTCCAGAACAGAAAGATGAAGACGCTGATACTTCTAATCAGGTTTTATTACTTGAATATCATACAACTCAAGCAACTTCTTCTACAAGACTTGAAGATAAAGTTCTTTCTGATTCTGATACTGAAGATACTAGAAGCACTTCCAACATTGAAGTTCATTCTGATGTTTTGAAAGATATTCAGAATTCTCAAATTGCTATTCAAACAAGACTTCAATCACTTGAAGATAACCAAGTCACAATTATGGAAAATCAAGCAGTTCTTATGAATCTCATTTGTTCTGTTTCTGAATCTCTTGGAATTAATGTTGCTGATGTCAAAAAGGGGGAGATAAAGACAATTCAAAGACAACAACAACACTACCAGACTGAAGGAGATAAAGATAAATCTAAAGCTGGGGGAGATAAAGATCAGACAAATGGTAGTAGTAAAAAGAAGAACCAGGAGTGACAGTGGTGAATCTCAGCTAGGAAGTGGTAAAGGAAGAGCAGCATTAATAGTTAAAATTCTTTCTTCTAAGTACTAGATAAACGTCTACATCTGAGAAGGAGGTACTTAACTTCATAATTCTACATTCATAAATTCTATTCTGGTTGTATTGTTATATGTTTTGACATCCACAACTTAGATTTATGCTTCAGATTTTAAAGCATAAATAGGGGGAGATTGTTAGGAATAATTCATAAGTTGTGATGTTAAGAATAGAATTTACACATTATACTTCTTGTAATCCTGATCTTATAAAGGATTTAGCACTGTATATAGGTTTTATGTGTAAAACAGTTATCTGTATAGTTTAATCAGGAATGAACAATGTATCGGAGACTACATGTCAGGAACAGAGAGCAAATCCTGATGACGTGTCCAATACTGATGGTTGATCAGATACTGATGCAGTGTGCAGATCCTGATATCAGTCGTGTTACTGATGATGTCATTATGGATGCTACAGAAACTGGCAAGTGCTATAAAACAGGATCGTTGTTTGAAGAACAAGCAAGAAGATATTATGAAGGAAAGAGTTTTCTATTGAAGGAAACTATCGACTAGAAGGCAGAACATTGTCATGTATAGATTATATCTTTCTGTTATTAGTTGATAGGTAGCATTATAAATACTCTCTCAATATCATTGTAAAGAGTGTGACACGTGAGGCATAAGACGAAATTGTGAGTTCGTGTGCGTAGCTCTGTATAAGGTTTGTATTCGAGAAGTTCGAAACAAACAGAGAGATATTTGTATTGTCAGCAGCTGCTAAAGGTATTGTACACCTTTGGTAGAGTTTGTATTTGATCTTATTAATACAAACAAGAGTTTGATTCATTCGTTTATTCTTGTTTTTATAATCAAGCAAAAATCAGACAGGATTATATAACTTGTATTCAACCCCCCCTTCTACAAGTTATTCGAGTTAACATATATATATTATGTATATATTTCCACGAAATGAACTTTCCTTTACAAAGTAATTCTCAACTGTTTGCTCATCAATTTCCAAATGAATCTAACTGCTCTTGAATAATCAGAGTTTAAAAGAAACAGTTAATAAGGCTCAAAGGGGTTTACTAAGGGTTTAATTTGTGGACAGTGTTTGGATAAATGTGATAAATCCTAATGCCTTTATCATTTTCATGCACACACATATCATGCAGTCTCAAAATGGTTTAAAACAAGTTCTAGAGCAACATACTCACTGATGAACAGCACACAGCAATAAAAATTGATTGATATAAAATGTATCAATCACTATTTGGCTCAAGATCTCACAGGGTGTAAGAATGCTTCAGTACTCACCAAAATTAACAAAGACACATCTCAAGTTTATAAATTTTCACAAGTACAAACAAGGAATCATCAAGTACTATGTGAATTTATTTGGGAACAGAGTGTCACTTACAGAGTTTAGGAGTCATCAAAATCAGAAATTATTCATGAGAGGCAATGCACACAATATTTACAGACTCAGAGTTTAGGATAAATAAACTAAGAGATGCTATAAATATGAAACAGTATCATGCTTGTGTTAAATTTCTACACAGTCTAAGATTAGATCACAGATAACTTAGAAGGATTTATGATTAATAACTGAGAATCATGCTTCATACATTTTCTTCATTAGTGATCATCTCAGACAATAACATTATGAGAATTAATCAGAGTTTATCCAGCATGTTAACAGTGTTTGACTGACAAAACATGCTAACAAAGTTTGACAGTCTACAATCAGAGTTTACATAGCAGAGTTTAAAAGCTGAGTTCACATAGCATTTAACACATCACAGAAACATAAGTAATGCATTGTATAAGTGAAATTTGAGTCTAACCAATATTTCTAGTCAGAACCAGAAACCATTCCAAGTTCATTTACCAGCCTTGTAAAAATAGCTTCACTCAATGGCTTGGTGAAGATGTCTGCAAGCTGTTGGTCTGTAGACACAAAATGAAGCTCAATGTTTCCTTCCTCTACATGCTCTCTGATAAAGTGATACCTTATGCTGATGTGCTTGATCATTGAATGTTGTACTGGATTACCTGTCATAGCAATAGCACTTTGATTATCACAATAAATAGGAATCTTACTGTACCTTAATCCATAATCCAGCAACTGATTTTTCATCCATAGAATCTGTGCACAACAGCTACCAGCAGCAATATACTCTGCCTCAACTGTAGATGTAGAAATTGATTTCTGTTTCTTGCTGTACCAAGAAACCAGTCTGTCACCCAGAAATTGACAACTTCCACTGGTGCTTTTTCTATCTATCTTACAGCCTGCAAAGTCTGCATCAGAGTAACCAAGTAGCTTGAAATCTGATTCTCTGGGATACCACAGCCCTAAAGTAATGGTGCCCTTGAGATATTTGAAAATTCTTTTCACAGCTGTGAGATGTGGTTCTCTGGGATCAGCATGAAACCTTGCACAGAGACAGGTTGCATACATGATATCAGGTCTACTTGTTGTCAGATAAAGAAGAGACCCTATCATGCCTCTGTAGTTTGTCATATCTACTGATGCTCCTGTATCCTTATCCAATTTAGTTGCTGTTGCCATGGGAGTTGATGCAGATGAGAAATCAAGCATACCAAATTTCTTGAGAAGATTTCTGGTATATTTTGCTCGATTTATAAAAATCCCATCATCTGTTTGCTTCATCTGTAGGCCTAGAAAGTAACTAAGCTCTCCCATCATACTCATTTGATACCTGGACTGCATTAGCTTGGCAAACTTTGTACAGAGTTTATCATTAGTAGACCCAAAAATTATGTCATCAACATATATTTGAACTAGAAGCAAGTCACTACCAGATTTAAAGTAAAACAGAGTTTTATCAATTGTACCTCTATGAAACCCACTTTCTAGAAGAAATTGAGCTAAAGTCTCATACCATGCTCTTGGTGCTTGCTTAAGTCCATAAAGTGCTTTATCAAGCCTGTAGACATAATCTGGATATCTGGGGTCCACAAATCCTGGTGGTTGTTCAACAAACACTTCTTCTTCAAGTTTCCCATTCAGAAAGGCACTTTTCACATCCATCTGAAATACCTTGAATTTCTTATGAGAGGCATATGCTAGAAACATTCTTATTGCCTCCAACCTTGCAACTGGAGCAAAAGTCTCATCATAATCTATTCTTTCCTGCTGTGAATAGCCTTTTGCCACAAGTCTGGCCTTGTTTCTTGTAACAACCCCCTCACTATCAGTTTTATTTCTGAAAACCCACTTAGTACCAACAATAGACCTATTCTTAGGTCTTGGTACAAGTGTCCAAACTTCATTTCTCTCAAATTCATTCAACTCCTCTTGCATTGCTGTTATCCAGTCAGCATCTTGAAGAGCTTCTTCTACCTTCTTGGGCTCAGTTTGTGACAAGAATGCATGAAACGGACATTCATTTGTTGTTGCACTTCTTGTTCTTACTCTTGCATCTGGATCACCAATAATCAAATCAGGTGTGTGAGATTTGGTCCATTTCCTCGCTGAAGGCAAATGACTTCTCTCAGAGTTTGATCCTCCCCCTCGATCCATGTTCTCCTGATTTTCTTGATGTCTTTCTTCATTCTCTGAGGCTCCCCCTGAATGTGACTGTTCAGAGTTTGAACTATCAGATTTTGGACTTTCAGAGTTTGAGTCATCAGAGTTTGATCCAGATTTTTCAGCTGACTCATTATCAGAATTTGAGTGATCACTCTGAAGTGATTCTACATGCTCCCCCTCAACTGGTTCTTCCCTAGTATGTGGCTGAGAAGTTTCTTCAGTATTTACCAGTAGAGGGTCAGAGTTTAGATCAACAGAGTGTGTCAGTTCAGCCTCATCAGAGTTTACTTCATCAGAGAATAACTCTTCATTTTCAAAGTGAAATTGATCATGTTCATCTACATCTTCAAGTCCAGTTATTTTCTTGTCATCAAATGACACATGTATAGACTCCATGATCACTTTGGTTCTCAGATTATAAACTCTGAATGCCTTAGTTGACAGTGGATAACCAACAAAAATTCCTTCATCAGCTTTTAATTCAAATTTTGTCAACTGTTCAGGATGAGTTTTCAGCACAAAGCACTTGCACCCAAAAATATGAAAATATTTCAGGTTTGGCTTCTTTTCCCTCACCATTTCATATGGTGTTTTTCCATGCTTGTTAATCGGAGTGGCATTCTGAGTAAAACAGGCAGTTTGAACAGCTTCTGCCCAGAAATAGGTTGGCAACTTTGCTTCATCAAGCATAGTTCTGGCAGCTTCTATCAAGGTTCTGTTCTTTCTTTCAACTACACCATTTTGCTGTGGTGTTCCAGGTGTAGAAAACTCTTACTTTACTCCTCTGTTTTTTCAGAAATCTTCCATTGTTACATTTCTGAATTTAGTTCCATTATCACTTCTTATAATCTTGACTTTGTGTTTTGATCCTTTGTCCAGTTGCTTTACATGCTCCATCAGAGTTAATGCAGTTTCATCCTTCTTTGCTAGAAAATATACCCATGTATATCTGGTGTATTCATCAACAATGACCAAAGCATATTTCTTTCTTCCAATTGACATCACATTTACTGGTCCAAAAAGATCAACATGTAGAAGATGATAAGGATCAACAATTGAATATTCAGTCTTGCTCTTGAAAGATGACTTCCTTTGTTTGGCCTTTTGATAGGAATCACATAGGCCATCAACATTTAATAATGATTTTGGTAGCCCTCTAAAAGATTCTTTCTAATCAGCTCATTGATGTTGTTCAGATTCAAATGTGAGAGTTTCTTATGCCACTTCCAACTCTCTTCACTGGACATTCTTATTGACAGACACACTGAATTGCCATCAGAGTTTGTTGACAATTTTATTTCATAGATGTTATTGTGCCTGTTTCCAGCTAGAACAACCTTCCCTGTAGATTTACTGATGATTTCACAGTATTCAGGTTGAAAATCTACATGATATCCTCTGTCACAGATTTGACTCACAGATAGCGGATCATGCTTGAGTCCTGGAACCAGAGCTACATTTGTGATGATGACACTTCCAAGATTGATATTGCCATATCCCAGAGTATGTCCTATGTTGCCATCTCCATAGGAAACTTTTGGGCCAGCCTTCTCCACATACTCTGATAGCAGGGCTTTAGTGTCCTGAACATCCACTGTCCATGACTAGGGTACTTTCCCTAGTGCCCTGCAATCACAAACAATTACTGAGGATCAGTTTTAAGGATCCAGACTTGCTTGGATCCTTTGGCTTTCTTAACTTTGTTAGCTTTTGCAGCGAAATGCATATTATCAGAGTTTAAGCTAACTTTTTCAGTGTTTACACTTGCAGAATTAACTTTAACCCATTTCAAATTTGGCTTGGGTTCATAGTAATTATGATAAATAGTATGATAATCTTTGCAAGTATAAATAGAATGCCAAGTACTTCCACAGTGTTTGCATAAAGTCTGTGGTCTAGTTCTAACATTTTCTTTCTTTACTCCCGAATTGGGAGGTAAAGAATTAATGTCTTTATTTTTCCTACAAAAGCTAGCAAGATGGTTAGTACTACCACAGTTATGACATGTCTTTCTAGGAGCAAAAGTAGCAAGCATTGGATATTTACCCTGAGAAATGCCTACTTTACCATTCCTATTCTTTCTAGACACTTTCTGTTTCTTAACAGATTTTAACTCCTTTATCTTATGCTTGAGTTGTTTATCTGTCATAGAACCAATATTAACTTGTTTAACACTAGGTTTTACTGGTTCTCTTTTAACAGCTTGTTTTCCACCTTCAAACCTAGGTTCTCTTACTCCATTAACAAATGTTCCAAATTTCTTAGGTGGGAGTGGTGGTCTAATCTTGATTTTATTCTGAAACCTAAGTTCATCTTCCTCAGAATAACCTAGACCAACAGTGTTAGATTGAAAAACCACTTGAGTGTCTTTTCCAGAATCAGTCCAAGTTTTAATTATGTGATTTGCCTTTTCCAACTCAGATTCTAGTTGCTTATATTTTCCTAGCAAATCCTGTTCTAGATAGACAGCATCATCTCTTTCTTTCTGAACTTGTTGCATGTTTTCAAGTTTCTCTTCAACAATTTTATTTCTCTCTTTAAGTTCAGAATTCTCAGATTTGATTCTCTCATTCTCTAAAGTCTGATCCCTATAACTGATATGCAAAGCCTTAAGATAGATTCTTAATTCAGTTATATTATCAGTATTATAGGCATAGGTAGTCAGAGGTACCTTGTTTTCAGAATCAGAAGGAGTCTCACTAGTTGCCATGAGAGCATAGTTAACTTCCTCATCTGAGTCTGAAGTGTCTGCCCAATCTCTGCCTTTGGTGAAAAGTGCCTTCTTAGTTTTACCCTTCTTGCACTCAGGAGCATAGTGACCCATCTCCTTACACTTATAGCATTGAATCTCAGACTTATCCTTCTTCCCAGATTTGATCTCCTTTCTCTCAGACCTCCTGAAACTCTTTTTGTCTTCTTTTGAATCTCTAGAAAACCTTTTTCCCTTTTTGAAGTTCTTGAAACCCATCTTCTCGAAGGTTTTCACCATTAAAACAGCCATCTTTTTCATTTCTTCTTCATCATCCTCAGAGTCAGATGATTCAGAAGTGTTTGAATCATCATCAGAGTTTGATGATTCACTATCAGAATGAATGATTAAAGCCTTTCCTTTAGCTTTCTTCTTCATAGGTTTCTCCTCAACCTTAAGAGCAACAGACTTTAACTTCTTGCTTGATCTTCTGTTTCTCTGCTCCATTTCCAATTCATGAGTTTTGAGCAGCCCATAGATTTCATCAATCTCAGTATCAGCAAGATCATAGTTATCTCTTATGGTGGTTGTTTTCACATCCCACTTTTCAGGTAGAGAAAGAAGAAACTTGAGATTTGAGTCTTCTAGATCATACTCTTTGTTTACCAATGACAAGTCGTTGAGCAGTTTACAGAATCTGTCAAATGTTTCTGTCATGATGGTCTCTTCAGATTTAGCCTCAAAGTGCTCATACTCCTGTGTGAGTATGTTTCTTCTATTCTTCTTGATAGCAGCAGTTCCTTGACATCTAACCTCAAGGGCATCCCAGATCTCTTTTTCAGTGGTGCAATTAATCACTTTGTTAGACATAACATTGTCTAAAGCACTATGAAGTAGATGCCTAACCTTTGCATCCTTTGCAATAGATGAAAGATCTTCAGGAGTCATATCTTTCTTCTCCTTTGGGACTATTTTAGCCTCTTGTCCAGCAGTAGCAACAGATAACTTAGTAGGTTTATGAGGACCTTCATAAATCCTGTCAAGATATTCTGGATCTGTAGCCTCCAGAAACATAGTCATCTTAACCTTCCAGATTGCATATTCTGCTGGCCTAAGAATAGGAACCCTAATAGTTTCATAACGACTCACAGTAATAGGAGCCTTCTCAGAACCTGTTGGAGGAGGAATCTCTGCCATTGATTACCTTTGTGTTTGGATCTTAAACTGTATTAAAGTAACAGATTGGCTCTGATACCACTTGTTAGGTCGAATACACAATGATAATCAAGAGTGTATGAAAGAATAATAAGTAACACGTGTATAAACAATTAAAACTGTTTGTATTCGAACTCCTCTCTCAGTTATGTAAAATATCACAAAGAGCTGCTTAGGTTACAATGAATGATTACTTCGTTGTTCGATACCCTTCTAGGGTTAACCTAACTGTATTTATAAAACATACAGCTACGGTACAATCATAAATTGATACTCCTACAATTAAGCTATACAATTGATATCAATTACGATTGCTACACGTCTTCAAAGTCAACTCAATCTCTTTGATAGCTATCCAATCTTCAAAGATATTGCTTCCATATTTATCTTCAATTAATCTTCAATCACTGTTGACTTGTAGACGCTTCCGCTGGACAGAGTTTAACAAACTCTGTTGCGCTTCCATCAATCAGCGTTTGCGCTTCCATTCATCAGCGTTTAATCAAACTCTGACTTCTTCCAGCTAAACTCTGATTATTCACTGTAACACTTAAACACTGATTAATACTTACATCAATTATATCTAATAGAGTGTTTTCCATTTTTACAGAGAGAGAAAGAGAACGAAGGTTGAAGAAGAAATTAAGCTTTCGAAGTTAGGGTTTACAGAGGTTTTTGGAGTTTAGATACTTGAGAAATCGAATGAAATGAATCGAATAGATGTAGGACTGTATAAGTATGAAGTACTTGAATTGTCGATTAGATATATGTTTTGTATCGACAAGTCAGGCATTCGAGAAGTAGAAAACAACTATTCGATATGTCAAGAAAGGCTTATTCGATAACTCAAGCAGGTTGTAACTCACAGCTGGTAGTTATCTAACTTAGAATAAATTCTAAATTAGGTAAAATATGTTTTTATGAGTGATTTAAAATTCTGAATAAAAATCAAAAAATGGTAACTCAAATACAGTATTCGAGAACTCAGTCATTAGAGAACTCAATTACCATATTCGAGAAGTCAATCATACCTCTATTCGATATCTCCAAAAAGGCTCTATTCGAGAACTCGAAAGTGCTCCAAAAAGACTTGTTAGATAAGTCGAGTAGTGAATCATTAGAGAAGTCTGACTTATCGAAATATTCTTTTCACTCATAAAAATTTAATTTTCACTATCTTTTAAAATTTATCAGACCTATTCAGTGAAGAATATTCTAACAAATTAAATAGTGATTTTCTCAAAATTTCATAGAAATTTCAAGTTGACATAATATGATTTTTCAACATATGCAACAGATTTGAAATATTTATAAATCATATTTCAGCCAACACTTACTTCAAAAATATTGAAAATTTAGATAAAGTAAGTGTTTACTGCTGCAACAATCTAGGTGATATATTCACTTAGCCAGAATCTGAAGAATTCAGCATTCCAATCTCACTAACCAACCTTGTGAAGGTGGCTTCATCTAATGGCTTAGTGAATATGTCAGCTAGTTGTTTATCTGTAGAGACATAATGCAACTCAGTGGTTCCATTAGTTGCATATTCTCTAATAAAATGATATATGATGTCAATGTGCTTTGTTCTAGAATGATTGACAGGATTGGCAACTATAGAGATTGCACTTGTGTTGTCACACATGATTGGAATTCTTTCCAACACAAGTCCATAGTCTCTAAGTTGATTTCTAATCCAAAGCACTTGAGCACAGCAACTTCCAGCAGCTATGTATTCAGCCTCAGTTGTGGAAGTTGACATAGATTGTTGTTTCTTGCTATACCAAGAGACTAACCTTTGTCCAAGAAACTGGCAGCTACCTGAGGTGCTTTTCCTATCCACTCTGCATCCTGCATAATCAGTATCAGAATAACCAACCAGATTGAACCCTGTGTCCTTAGGATACCATAGACCCAAGTTTGGAGTGCCCTTCAGATATCTAAAGATCCTCTTTATAGCAATCAAATGTGACTCTTTTGGATTTGATTGAAACCTTGCACACAGGCATGTAGCAAACATGATATCTGGCCTACTTGCAGTGAGATAGAGTAGAGAACCAACCATGCCTCTGTAGACTAAGATATCTACTTTCTTGCCTTTAGCATCTTCATCCAAGTGGCCATGGGTGTCTTTGCAGGTGAGTAGTCTTCTAAGTCAAACTTCTTCAATAGATCCTTGATGTACTTGGTTTGACTGATAAAAATACCATCATTCCTCTCACTGACTTGCAACCCAAGAAAGAATGTTAACTCTCCCATCATACTCATCTCATATCTGCCCTGCATGAGTTTAGAGAATTTCTCACACAACTTCTCATTTGTAGAGCCAAATATGATATCATCCACATATATCTGAACTAGGATAATATCATCACCATGCTTCTTGTAAAATAGTGTCTTGTCCAATGTGCCTCTAGTGAATTGATTTTCAAGGAGAAATTGTGATAAAGTATCATACCATGCCCTTAGAGCCTGCTTAAGTCCATACAATGCCTTAAGCAATCTGTAGACAAATTCTGGGAAGTGTGGATCCTCAAAGCCAGGTTGTTGCACATAAACTTCTTGTTCCAACTCTCCATTCAGAAATGCACTCTTGACATCCATTTGATAGACCTTAAAATTTGAATGAGCAGCAAATGCCAAGAATATTCTGATGGCTTCCAATCTAGCAACAGGGGCAAATGTCTCATCATAATCAATGCCTTCTTGTTGAGAGTATCCTTTTGCAACCAACCTTGCTTTGTTTCTTACTATTACACCATCTTCATCCATCTTATTCTTCAGAACCCATTTTGTTCCAACAATGGTTCTGTTCTTTGGTGCAGGTACAAGTTCCCATACTTTGTTTCTTTCAAATTGATTCAGCGTCTCTTGCATAGTAATAATCCAATCTGGATCCAATAGTGCATCATCAAGTTTCTTAGGCTCAATTTGAGATAGAAAACAACCTAAAGACACTCATTTTGAGTTGCCCTCCTAGTCCTCACTCCTGCATTTGGATCTCCAATAATTTGCTCTGCAGTGTGTGATCTATCCCATTTCCTTGAATGCTCGGTCTGATTTCCCAACCTTGATGTTGCTTCATCATCTAAGTCATGATCATTCTCATTTCCTCCCCCTGTGAAGTTGCTACTATTCACATGTATGTCTTGGATGCTTGTCTCTCCACTGTTGATTGGCACAAATTCTTCTCTTGTATTATCATTCACTTGAGTTTGTTGAACTACAGTTTCAACTTCAGTTTCAATCTCTTCATCAGAATCATTTAGATTTTCAAACTTTAATGGATCTTTATCTTCCTCATTGGCTTCTTCTAATCCAGGTAGTTTGTTGTCATCAAATGTTACATTTGTGCTTTCCATAATTTTCTTTTGACTGATGACATAAACTTTGTATACAATTCTTTCCATAGAGTAGCCAAGAAAAATTCCTTCAAATGCCTTTGCATAAAATTTTCCAACATATTCTGAATTATCCTTCAGCACAAAGCATTTGCTTCCAAAAGTATGAACATACTTTAGAGTAGGCTTCTTTCCAGTCATCAAATTGTAAGGTGTCTTTCTAATGTTTTTGTTGATGAGGGTTCTATTCTGGATATAGCATGCAGTGCTCACAGCCTCAGCCCAAAAACATGTAGGCATCTTTGCATCAAGCAACATTGTTCTAGCAACCTCAATTAGAGTTCTATTCTTTCTCTCAACAACTCCATTTTGTTGTGGAGTCCTTGGAGCTGAGAATTGTTGAGAAATATCATTCTCTTTGCAGAATGCTTCAAGCATGGCATTTCTAAACTCTGTTCCATTATCACTTCTCAATACAATTACACTTGCATTGTTAGCCTTTGCTTCCTTGTCAACTTTCTTTATGTGCTCAATGATTACTTGTGGCGCCTCATCTTTTGATGCTAGAAATTCTACCCATATATACCTTGTAAAGTCATCAACCATCACCAAGACATGCTTCTTTCTTCCTAGTGACATAATATTGATAGGCCCAAACAAATCCATATGAATTAGTTGCAGGGGCTTGGTTATTGATGTCACTGTTTTTGACTTGTGGCTTAATCTTTTCATCTTTCCTTTTTGACAAGCCTCACACACTCCTTCTTAACAGAATTCGAGTGTGGGCATGCCTCTCACTAACTCTCTTTTGACTAGAGAATTAATGGCTTTGAAGTTCAAGTGTGATAACTTCTTGTGCCAAAGCCAACAGTCTTCACTTGATGCTTTTGAATAAAAGCAACAGATTTTATCCTTGCTTGTAGAGTCCATATTGGCTACAAACAGGCTTCCTTTTCTTACTACAGATAGAGCAAAATCACCAGTCTTCTTGTGGGTGATCAAACATTCATCCTTGTCAAAATTCACTTTGAATCCTCTATATATAAACTGACCAACACTTAGTAGGTTATGCTTGAGTCCCTTGACTAGTGCTACATTACCAATGATGACATTACCAACTTTCAACTTGCCATATCCCAATGTGTTACCCATGCTGTCATCTCCAAAAGCAACCATTGGCCCAGCCTTCTCCTCATACTGTGATAGCAGGGCCATATCACCAGTCATGTGATTGAGCATCCACTGTCCAAAATCCACATGACCTTTTTTCATTTTCTTTACCCTGCAAACACAAAGGTATTACTTCTCCTTTGGTACCCAAACAAGTTTGGGTCCATGTGACTTAGAAACAGTTTTATCATTAACAACACGCTTATCAACTTTCTTGGTGTTAGTCTTCTTGTCACTGTTAAAAGTCTTAGAACCTGAGGTTTCAAACTTAGGTGATAGAGGTACCTTCCTAGCTCTAGGAGGACTTGAAGACTTTGACCTTGTGTAGTGTGTGTGAGAATTGTGACTGATACAACCATCAATGAATTGCCTTCTCAGATTGAAACAGCTAGTCATAACATTCATATTGCATGGCATATAGTCAAATTTATCACATAATGGAGCATCTCTATGTCTTAAAGGCACAGAACAATCATCAGAAGGTTTAGATACACTACCAATAGATTTCTTGCATGCATGAGTTAAATGATTAGTACTAAAACAATTTTGACAAGTTTTCCTAGGGGCATTAGGCATATAAGCATAGTTATTATCTTTGTTAATCCCTAGTTTGCCATTTCTGTTCTGTTTCTTCTTAGTCATTTTCTTCTCAGATTCTTTTTTACCAGCTGGAACAAACTTCACAAACTTCTCAGTTATAGGTCTACTTCCTACATGCTTCTTGGCTTTTTTTGCTTGACACTCTCACTCTTAGAGGATGCTTGTTGTTCACTAGACTGTGCCTCATCCTCATCATTCAACATTTGCTTGATGAGTAAGGCATCCTCATCGATTTTAAATGTTGATTCTTTAAAAATTGGAGACTCGGCCTTTTTCAAAATGTGAGGCACTTCCTCCTGAACAACTATGTCATCTTCAGTGACAGCATAGCCTTTTCTCTGTTTAAGAGTGCCATAGTCACGTCCAATGGAAGCCTTGGGTTTAGCTTGGATTTTCTCATGGTAGGATTGCAATAGACTAGATGAGTTCTTAAAGGTTTTCAGTTTGAATTCATTTTCAGCTAGTTCATCCCTAAGAGCCTTTTCAATCTGACTAGCACATAGAACCTTATTCTGTAGATATTCAACTTCTTTCTTAAGGTTTTCTACTTGCATAGCAGTTAGCTCAAGTTCCTCATTCTTTTTAATTAACAGTTCATTTCTAGCAGACAGTTTAGCAATTTCCTCATTAGCAGCAGTCATACTAGTATGAATATTAAACATTTCAACAGATAGTTGTTCAATCATATTCTTGTACTCAGAAACAGACATGTCTATGGTAGTGAGAAATGGTACCTGAGAGTCTGATGAAGATGTGTCATCCTTAGAATTGGCCATCAAGGCATAGTTGTAAAATCCTTGCTCTTCTTCATCAGTATCAGTATCATCCCAACACTTCCCTTCAGCTATGTAGGCCTTGCCTGGTGTTTGCTTTTTGAGAAGGACCTCATACTTAGCTTCAAGCTCTAGAAACTCTTTATCCTTCTTTTTAGGCTTCTTGCATTCACTAGCAAAATGCCCTAGGCCATTGCATCTATAACATCTCACAGATGACCTATCCACATAGCTAGTTTTGAATTTACTCTTGTTTGGCTTCACAGGTGCTTTACTCTTGTTGAATGAATGGTTTTGGGGTTTAGGTTTGAAGGGTTGGTTCCTCTTGAATCTGATGTTTGGAAATTTTCATGCCATGAAAGCATATGAGGTGTTTTCCATGCCATCCAGCTCTTCAAGAGTATAGAACTCTTCTTCTTCCTTTTCTTCAACAGGTTCACTCACTTCAGCTTCAGTTTCTTCATCATCTACTATCTCCTCTAAACTCAGCTGACTTGTAGATGCTTCTAGGTCTTGAACAGATTTTCTGACAATCAAGGCACATGATGTGTTTACCATCCTGCCTTGGTTGGCTTGGATAGCTCTCTTCTGAAGCAACTCAAGCTCATGAGTCTTTAAAACCCCATAGAGCACATCATATGTGATTTTGTTCAAATCTCTTTCCCTTAGAGAAATGACCCTCTGCTCTAGGTGGTTTGGAGAAGACAATAGAAACTTCATATTCAGTTCTTTAGTGCTATAAACCTTTCCATTCATCTACAACTCAGTAACCAGCTTGTGAAATCTCTCAAACATATCAGTAATGCTTTCTCTTGGGCTGTGCCATGAAAGATTCATACTGTGTGACCAGTATCTGTTTCTTGTTTTCCTTGACCTCATATGTTCCTTCACATAGAACCTCAATATGATCCCACATTTCTTTAGCAGAAGTGCAAGATGCTATGTTTGCAAACATTGACATATCCATTGAGTCTATGATTAACAGCATGAGGTGACTATCAAGAGCAACCATCTCCTTTTCTGATTCTGTCCATTTGGATGGTTCCTTGGCCACATAAGATCTTGGATAGGTTGTGGTTCCAACAGTCTTTTTAGGTATTTCTTGTTGTGGAACAAAGGGACCATTCTTGAGAATCTCAGGATACAGAGGATTTGAAGCTTTGATAAACAACATCATTTTTATCTTCCAGAGGTTGAAGTTCTCTTTGTCAAACTTAGGGACCTTCACCGTTCCTGTTGTCTTTGGTGTATTCGAACTCATGATCATTTTCTGTTTTGATCAACAGCCCGCTCAGATACCACTTGTTGAGTATTGAATACGACTAAAGAATACAGAGGGTGAATGGATTCTTGAACTTTTTTTGTTCTTGAATCTGTGTAGCACAATATGTGTTTGTGTGTGCAGATGTGTAAGTGCGGATTATGAACAACACAAAACACGATATCACTTTAATCTAATATTTTATTAGATAAAGATTTGCTACAACCTGTGAATACAAATGATAGTATTCTCAGCTTCGTTTTTCTCAGAGAGATGTGCTCTTACAATGTATGTGAAAAACTTAATCTCTAAAGAAGTGAGGTTGTATTCTTATAGAACATGAATACAACCTACTTACTACAAATAAGGTAGCTAAACAAGTTTACTTTCCAGTGTGTCTATCCTTTTTGAGTAAGCATCCAAACGGCTACAGATTTGACTTCTTTAGCTCTTTGTCTCTTGTACATCTCTCCCAGCTTCTTTGTAGGCTTTCCAGAGCACGTTACAGATTGTGGTCCATAAAGTCCTTTGGCTTGTTACAGGTTTCTGACTTGTACAATTTCTCAGTAGTTTGTCTCCAAGAATGTATTCGAGAAGTGGCTAAATGATTGATTCGAGAACTAGGATTAGATAACTCTAAGTTCTCGAATACTGTATAATTGACATATCGAATCACTTCTCGAATAACTCTTTTCTCCAGGGATCCTTGAGTTGTCGAATAGAACACTTGACTTGTCGAATCCCTGAGATGTCGAATAGCTTTCTGAGTCCTTGAGATATCGAATGGGCCTTGACTTATTGACTCCTAGAGAACTTGAATGATGCTTTGACTTGTTGACTTTCTGAGTTCTCGAATAGAGTAGTAGACATATTGAATCTCTGAGATATTGAATGAGATATCGAATAGTGTATTCAGAGATATCGAATAGTGTCTTTTGAGATATCGAATCCCTGACTTCTCGAAGGCTAGACTTCTCGAATATAACAAACATACTTCTCGAATTGGTACTTAGGCAAATTATTCATTTCTTCAAATTCCAACTGTGATTATTTGATAGTCTTGTTCTTCAAGCTTGAAGCATGAACCTTGGAACTTCTTTCAAGCATTATTCTCTGACTTTTAAGTACAATTACACAGATAGGAATTGATGCCTATTACAAGTACTAAACAATTAGAAACTCTACAACTAGAAGTTTCCTCAGTTAAGAGGTCATGTAAGTAATGCAAAGCATTACAAACAATTAGGCTTGTTATTAGACGTATACAGGCATGCCTCTGTGACTAACATTATTTTTAAAGGGGTCAAAATACATGTGGAATTTGTGACATATAGGTAGTGATGTTAATATGTTTTTACATACAATTTCACCAACAGCTTTACAAGCAAAGCGTAAATTTGTGACAATCGACGGGCTGAAGAAGCAGAAGGGCAATCGTCGATCTACTCGAGGAAAGGCAACTACTGATCAACCTGAAACTGAGGCCGGACAAGTTCTTCCAAAGGTTAAATAATATCTATTGTTTAGTTGCTCAATTAAATATCTACTGGTGAAGAACCGGACCGAACCGAATAGACAAAAAACCGAAATGTTGTTTTTTTTTCGGACCGAACCGGACCGAAGTTTAATTATGGACCGAACCGAAAAAACCGATTTTTTTAAAAAAAAACTATACTATAAATAAAACTAAAATTCATTATTTATCAAAAAAATAATAATGAATTAATCACCACTATTTTACCAACATAGATATAATTACAATTTACAAATTAGATATTATAATTATATCTTATAAAATATATATATATATATATAATATATATAATATATATAATATAAATATAAAAATTAAAGTATATATTATTCGGTCTATTAGATCCGGACCGAAATATATTTTAAAGAACCAGACCGGACCAGTTTTTATTTCGGTTTATTCGGTCCGGACCGAATAGTCTAAATTTTCAGAAATTTAGAACCGAACCGAATTTACACGATTTGGTTCAGTTTTTCGATTTCGGTTCAATTTTGCTCAGCCTCTTATGCCAAATTAATAGCCGTAGTAATCTGTAATCATAAGTTCGAATATATTAATAACAAAAAAACATGTTGATTCTCTTTGACCCCATCAAATGCTGTATATGCGCATTTGCTTTTCTTTATTATTTATATATTAAATTATTAATATCTCCATCGATCAATCTACTATTATATATAAAGGAGAAATCAGAAATGTATGCAAAAAAACCAATAATCCAACTTGTCGCACGGGTTTGGAAAATCAAGGTATATTGGTACATGAGTCGACGATAACTGATAAGTAGATAAAGATGCAGTGTAGATGACAATGTCATGTGTGGTTCTAGTGTATGATCATGCACTGACACGTTTTTGTATTGTCGCCAAGATATTGAATTAGCTATCCAGTCTTATCTTTTTTATACGAATTGTTCTGCAATTTTACTGTGTACAAAGCATATGCACTTGCAGCGTGAAAAAATGGTGCAATCAACCTACAACTCAAGTTTAAAAATTTCACCTTTTGTTGTATGTGGGGCTATCCCGCTAACTATACGTAATCATCAATCAATATATATAGACTATTTGACAGTTTATACCCTTTATGTTTTGGGGTTTTGTCGAATTGGTCCTGTTTTACGTTTTTTAGCAGTTTGTACCCCCTATCTTCAGTTGTCGCTTCAAATTACAACCCTTTGCTAATCTGTCGTCCAATTGGTCTGTTAACGTTAATAAAGTGAGGGGCAAATATGGAATAAAAGTTTTCAACGGCTGTTTATCAGATTTTCTGGATATAATATTTTCCTAGGTTTAAAAAATAACTAATTTAGGACGGTTTAAAAATTAACTAATAACTAATTTAGGAATAAAACACATATATTAATATAAAAGTTAGTTGGATAAAAGTTTTCAACTAATACCATTATTTAATACCTTGAAAAATGAGAATAGAATTAAGTTTGAAAATATCAAATTTTAGATACAATAAATGTAAGTACAGTTTTGTAAAATTATCTTTAAATTTGCATTGAAAGAAGAAAAGTGACATGTAATTTGCGACAAATTTATTTTCAAAAGGGACATGTATTTTGAGACGGAGGGAGTACTTAGTTGGGTGAAATAAATAAGAGTTAAAAAATAACAAAAAAATAATTGAAAGGTGATGAAAAAGAGTAAAGTAAATATCAACTTGATTAAACGTAAAAAGTAATAAATATTTTATTTTCTTATCAATTGTAAACAAGAAAAAAGATATAATAAATGCATATTAACCTGTGCCCGGTAGCTCGAAATTAAAAAAGAGAAGCTGCTGTCGAATTGTAACTTGTAAGCAAAAGAAGACAATAAATTGAGTAAACTGAATTGTCAAAGAAACAAATTACAGTAGAACCGCGATAAATGAATGTTCGATAAATGAATAACCTTGAATAAATTTCTTTGATCCCAACTTGGTACAATGGGCTTAACGAATAACCTCGCTTAATGCATTAATAAATATATACAAATGAAGTCTTTATAGGCCCTATGTAAATATAAATGAATAATCATTATATTTCAAATAATATATTTTTATTTATATAATATATCATGAATACATTTCATCCAATGACCAATTTTCAAACACACAAATAAGTCATATTTTTTTGAAAAAACCTCCAAAGTTGATTGTTTCTTTCCTCCCCAAAATGCATCTGATGCTTCATTTTGTGTAAATCATGCACCACTTTTGTAATATTTTTATCATGTAATTTTGTATTAGTTAATTTTTAAACCGTCCTAAATTAGTTATTTTTTAAACCTAGGAAAATATTATATCCAGAAAATCTGATAAACAGTCGTTGAAAACTTTTATTCCATATTTGCCCCTCACTTTATTAACGTTAACAGACCAATTGGACGGCAGATTAGCAAAGGGTTGTAATTTGAAGCGACAACTGAAGATAGGGGGTACAAACTGATAAAAAACGTAAAACAGGACCAATTCGACAAAACCCCAAAACATAAGGGGTACAAACTGTCAAATAGTCATATATATATATATAAAGGAGGATATGCGGGAGTTTAGATGACGCTCTAAGATCGTCTCAATCTATTTTTCTAATTTTCTAGAATTTTAGAATTTTAAACACTTATAAATATAAAAATATCATTTAACATATTAGAAGTAGAATATGTGTTCGAATTTATAGAGGATAAGAGTTCGAATTTATAGGAAGACATATGATTAGAAGTTCTATTGGAAGTAGAATAAGTATTTATAAAACATATGATTAAAAGTTCTATTGAAAGTAGAATAGAAGTTCGAATTTATAGAGAATAAAAGTTTAAATTTATAGAAAAAACATATAAATAAAAGTTTCTGTTGGAAGTAGAATAAGTATTTATAAAGCATATGATTAAAAGTTCTATTGGAAATAGAATAGGAGTTCAAATTTATAGGGAATACGAGTTCAAATTTATAGAAAAACATATAAATAAAAGTTCTATTAGAAGTATAATAGGTGTTTGAATATATAGAGCATCCATATAACTAAATATTTTATAGAAAGTACAATATTCTTAAATTATTTATTTTTTATATAAGTTAATTATACTTCTATTAGGAAAATTTATTCATAAATCTAATACCATAATAAAAAAAAAGTCATCGTATTTAAAAAGAAAAGAATTGATGTGTTAACATTATAAAAGAACATTCTCATGCAGGAATCCTAAATAAAAATAGGAGTATCTATAATATAAAGAGAAAATAAGATGTGTTTTCATTTTCTAAAACTCCATAAATTTTAGAAAGTCTAGATAAAGTATAAATTGGAATTCACTCTATTTTTTAGGTTTTAATTTTAAGGAAAATAGTTGTTGTGTAAGATAAGTATCATTAATAATATGTAATGAATTTGGAATTTCGACCTAAACGAGAGCGGCTCGAAACGTGTTTAACAGGGAGACGACTCACTATAAAAGATTGTATTAGCTATTAAAATATCATTTTGATGTTATAAATTTTATTTTATTTATTGGATTTGATTTTTATGGATAAAAATTATCATACAAGTGATATATGTAAAAGTTAGGTTTTTGGTCTTAACGAGGGAGCGGATAAATAGTAATAACCGTGTTTAACGAGAAAGCGATTTATTAGAGAAAACCGTATAAAGATGTTTGAATATATAAGGAATACATAAAATAAAATGTTTTGTTAGAAGTAGAATACGAGGATGGTGGAGACGTCTTACACAATTTTTAAAACTATATATTTTTTTCCTAGAAATCTCTTATTTTATCTTTTTTATACGAGTTAATTATACTTGCATTAGAAAAATATATTCATAAATTTAATATCATTTTCGTAACGAAAAGTCTTCGAATTTAATTTTTTTTTATATGTTAACATAACAGAAAGACATTCCCATGCGGAAGTTGTAAATAAGTACATGAATATCTATAATATACAGAAAATATAAGATGTATTTTCATTTTTAAAACTCTATAAATATTAAAAAGTTTAAAGAATATAAAAATTGAAATTTACTTTCTTTATATAATTAGTTAGAATTTCGGTTCCAATTTCCAAATAAGAGCGACTCGAAACGTATTTAACGGGAAGACGGCTTACTAGAAAAGATTGTATTAGCTATTAGAATTTGATATTGATGTCATAATTTTTTTTTATTTTTATTGTTCGATTTTATGGATAAAAAATATTGTACAAGTCTTTATAATATATGTTAAAGTTAAGATTTCGATTTTAACGAGAGAGCGGCCCAATCGAAAGAATAGTGTTTAATAAGAAATCGATTCATTAAAAAATGATATTTAATTATTAAAATTTAATATTAATATTATAATATAACGTAAATGTATTAATTTTTTTAAAAAATATTATAACGCCGCCGCGAAGCGCGGCTTTATCGACTAGTTAGCGTAATAGCACGATCATTTTCTAAAATTTGATGTAAATTTGTTTATTTTTATAGTTTAAAGAATATATAAGGACATGATTGTATAGTTTTCGTTAAAATATGTTTGTTATAATGTCTCTTTTTTTATTTAACAGAAAATTTGATTTAACTATTCAAATAAACACTCGAAATAAGATATTTCGTGACATATAAATGTGTTCGATATAATATAACACATTTATACTAATTTGTACAAATTTATGTCACAAGTAGAAAATATCTAGTAATTTGTTATTATAATAAATTTGGGTAAGAGAACATAAAATTTAAATAATAAAAGGGGGTTTTGGTTTAATTCTCCTTGGTGTTTTTCATCACTATAAATCAATTTTTGGAGTGATATTTTTTTGATATTTTATCCTCATTTTTTTGTCATTCTTTTATGAAGAATCTAATCAATACAAAAGAGGGAGAAATAAAGTTTTTTTGATGTATTTCTCTTTCAATGTATATTTAAGAATACAATCATAAAATAAATGAGTCGCACACGAATGCCATATTTATTCATATACTAGTTATAATTTTGACAACTCAAGAAACCTATTATTTACCCACGTAATGTTTCACAATAAAGATGTTGTCCAATCAGTATATAAAAAACTAATTGCATAATTTAATTTTTTATCTTTTTAGGCAAATAATTTTAACTACCTCATAGTATATAATGTGATTGATCGATCATAATATTTTGTGTATGTGCATGCTATGCAATATACTATTTTCGAAGATATTTGTTAACTTGACTGTATATTTTAATCCTTTTTACAATTTATTTTGAATTTTTTAATATTCTTTCCAACCAAAATTTATCTATGTGTATTATACGACTTTTAATCGATATGCATATGATATGAACTGATTCCGATATTTTGTATTATTATATATTATATGATCATTTTTTAAGGAAGTTTATCTTTCTCAACTTATCTACAAGATTCAATTTTTTTAAACTTTTGTACTATCTGACATTTTTAAGGATCTCATCTTTTAATTATATACTAGCTTAAAACTCGTGCGATGCACGAATGTTTTTAAAATTATATAAATTTTTTTCATTAATTTAAATTATTTTTTTAAAACATGAATTTTGGAGGCTTAAATTTTTATATGAGATGATTTGATAATAATTATATAAATGTTATCCGTGATATTTCTGAAAAATGAGGGATTTTAGTTGGAAAATATAGAAAAGATGATAGACTTTAGTTAAAAAAGGTAATCGGTTAATTATTAGTAATTATACAAATATTAATTTATTTTATTAAAAAGAATTCCCGTGATATGATTAGAAAAAGAGAGCCCGTGCTATGATTAGAAAAAGAGAGGAATTAGTTAGAGAAAATTAAAAAGGTAACATGTTCTAGGTGAAAAAGGTAATTGATTAATTTATAGTAATTATAATTTAATTACGTTATTTTACTATATACAATTGCTCGTAATGTTTTTATAAAATAAGAAATTAATATTGTCCATGATATTTCTTTTAAAAGAAGGATTTTAGTTATAAAATATAGAAAATATTATACGTTATAGCTGAAAAAGGTAATCTATTAATTATTAATATTATAATTTATTAGTTTAAATAGAACCGCCCGTGATATAACTGGAAAAGAGAGATTTTTGTTAGAGAAAATAGAAAGATAACGTGAAAATTAAAAAGAGGACATAATTTATGTGAAAAGGTAATTTCTTAGTTTATAGTAAATGATAATCTCAAAACTACCCGTCCTTCAATTTATTTTTTTAAAAATACTACCACTTTTAAAACTAGGGTATTTACTAAAAATACCAGGTTTAAAGTTTCTATTTTCAAAAATACCATCTCCTTGAATTAATTGCAATTTTACCAACCTAAGTTTCAAAATTGCAAAAATACCAACCCTAACCCTAACCCTCCCTCTCCCCCCTCCTGCCGACACATCCTTCCCGTGTACTTTTTTTTTTTTTTTTTTTTTTTTTTTTTTAGGATGGGATGCTATTTTGGGATTCAAGGTTTTGGGATTCAAGACCCCGCCAGGGGCAATATTCAACCAAATGCAACCAAATTCAGATGCTATTTTAGTTGCAACCACATTCAACTTTTTTTTAAGGTGGGACGCTTTTGGTGGATTTGGGTTGCAGGGCCCCGCCAGGGGCAATATTCAACCAAATGCAACCAAATTCAACTTTTTTTTAAGATGGGGTGATTTTGGGTTGCAGGGCCCCGCCAGGGGCAATATTCAACCAAATGCAACCAAATTCAACTTTTTTTTAAGATGGGGTGATTTTGGGTTGCAGGGCCCCGCCAGGGGCAATATTCAACCAAATGCAACCAAATTCAACTTTTTTTAAGATGGGGTGATTTTGGGTTGCAGGGCCCCGCCAGGGGCAATATTCAACCAAATGCAACCACATTCAACTATATATATATAAATAGTTGCATGTGGTTGCATTCAGTTGCTGATTTCAAGTTCCATTTGTCAGTTGTCATTTTCGACCTCATTTTTGAACTCTATATATATATATATATATATATATATATAGGGTTCAAAAATGAGGTCGAAAATGACAACTGACAAATGGAACTTGAAATCAGGAATTTAGTTGCATTTGGTTGCATTCAGTTGCAATTAGTTGCATGTGGTTGCATTCAGTTGCTGATTTCAAGTTCCATTTGTCAGTTGTCATTTTCGACCTCATTTTTGAACTCTGGATATATATATATATATATATATATATATATATATATATATATATATATATATATATATCCAGAGTTCAAAAATGAGGTCGAAAATGACAACTGACAAATGGAACTTGAAATCAGGAATTTAGTTGCATTTGGTTGCATTCAGTTGCAATTAGTTGCATGTGGTTGCATTCAGTTGCTGATTTCAAGTTCCATTTGTCAGTTGTCATTTTCGACCTCATTTTTGAACTCTGGATATATATATATATATATATATATATATATATATATATATATATATATATATAGGGTTCAAAAATGGAACTTGAAATCAGAAATTTAGTTGCATTTGGTTGCATTCAGTTGCATTCAGTTGCTGATTTCAAGTTCCATTTGTTAGTTGTCATTTTCGACCTCATTTTTGAACCCTATATATATATATATATATATATATATATATATCCAGAGTTCAGAAATGAGGTCGAAAATGACAACTGACAAATGGAACTTGAAATCAGAAATTTAGTTGCATGTGGTTGCATTCAGTTGCAATTAGTTGCATGTGGTTGCATTTAGTTGAATATGCCCCTGCGAGGCCCTGAAACCCAAATCCACCAAAATCACCCATCTCCTTAAAAAAAAGTTGCATTTGGTTGAATGTGGTTGCATTCAGTTGAATATGCCCCTGCGGGGCCCTACAACCCAAATCCACCAAAATAGCATCCCACCTTAAAAAAAAAAAAAAAAAAAAAAAAAAAAAAAGTATACAGGTGGAAGTACTGTTCATCCGAATTCTGGGTAAGGAAATTGGATTGAAAGAGGAAAGATGGTATTTTTGAAAGAAGATGGTATTTTTCAAAGAAGATGATGGTATTTTTGAAAAAATTTACTTTTGACAATATATTTATGAAAATATCCCTTAAAACTATTTATAAAAATACCTTTTTTAAAAAAAAAAAATTGAAAAATACGTTTTACAACTTTTGCAACCTCATTTGCAACTTCAGGGCGGCGCTAGCCTTCTGAGTTGCAAATGAGATTGCAAAAGTTGCAACTGAAAATTGGACGTTGCAAATGAGGTTGCAACTGAAAACTGGAAGTTGTAAATAAGGTTGCAAATAAGGTTGCAACTGAAAATTGGAAGTTGCAAATGAGGTTGCAAAAGTTGCAAATAAGATTGCAGAAGTTGCAACTGAAAACTGGAAGTTGCAAATGAGGTTGCAAATGAAAACTAGAAGTTGCAAATGAGGTTACAAAAGTTGAAAATGAAAACTGAAAATGAGGTTGCAAAAATTGCTACTGAAAACTGGAAGTTGCATAACAACCTCATATGCAACCTTATATGCAACCGAAAACTGAAAACTAAAAGTTGCAACTTATAGTTTTCAGTTGTCATTTTCGACCAGTTTTTATATATATATATATATATATATATATATATATATATATATATATTTCAAAAAAACTGGTCGAAAATGATAACTGAAAATTGGAACTTGTATAGCATCGAAGTTGCATATGCAACCTTATATGCAACCGAAAACTGAAAACTAGAAGTTGCAACTTACAATTTTCAGTTGTCAAATATATATATATATATATATATATATATATATATATATATATATATATATATATAGGAAGCTCGTCCCTGACAATCGATTGTCAGGGACCGGTTATTTAACAATCAGTTTCTAAACCGTTGGATCAACGATCCAACGGCCCCCCTGGATTATAAAAAAAATTTACGTTCCGCAGAAATTTTCAGCGGATCGGTCCGCAGAAAATTTCCGCGGAACGTAAATTATTTTTTTTTAAATCTCAGTCGTTGGATCGTTGATCCAACGGCTGAGAAGCTGATTGTTAAATAACCGGTCCCTGACAAACGATTGTCAGGGACCGGGACCCATATATATATATATAAACTGGTCAAAAATGACAACTGAAAACTCACACGGCTGGCGCCGCCCTGAAGTTACAAATGAGCTTGCAAATGTTGCAAACCATATTTTTCAACAAAGAATTTTAAAGAAAGGTGTTTTTATAGAAGGTGGTATTTAAAAAAAGAAGTTAAAAACAAAGACGGTAGCTCATAGTTAAAAACATATATATTTTTGTAAATATCCCTTATAGTAATTATAATTTAATAATTTTATTTTACTAAATAAAATTGCTCATAGTTTTTAGAAAATGAGAAATTAATGTTGCCCGTGAATTGATATTTCTAGAAAAAAAGGAAATTTAATTAGTTAAAAGAAAAGATGATATGTTTTAGCTGAAAAGGTAATCAGTTAATTATTACTCCCTCCGTCCCTTTTGATTGTTAACATTTCACTTTTTCAAAACTTTCTGGCACGCATTTTAAGGTGCATTTTAAGGATAGTTAAATAACTTTTTTTAAAATTTTTCTTTTTCTGTATAAAAATTTAAACATTAAATTTTTATACAGAAAAAGAAAATTTTTAAAAAAATTTATTTAACTATCCTTAAAATGCACCTTAAAATGCGTGCCAGAAAGTTTTGAAAAAGTGAAATGTTAACAATCAAAAGGGACGGAGGGAGTACTATTTTAATATTACTATTTTATTTTTATTAAATAGAAACGCCCGTGATATAATTGGAAAAAAAGAGGTTTTAGTAAGAGAAAAGAAAAAAGGTAACCGTCCATGATATAATTGAAAAAAAAAGAGATTTTAGTTAGAGAAAAGAGAAAATGTAACGTGATTTGGCTAAAAAAGGTAATTGATTATGTTATTTTATTAAACAAAATTGCTCGTAGTGTTTTTGAAAAAGGAAAAATTTTAGTTAGATAAAATGTAAAAGATATTGTATTTTACCTGAAAAAGAAAATTATTTAGTTATTGAAAAGTAGAGAAGGTAATATGTTTAACATGAAAAAAGGAAATTGATTAATAAAGGAGAAATTTTAGTTAAATAAAATATAAAAGATATTATATTTTACCTGAAAATGAAAATTATTTAGTTATTGAAAAATAGAAATGACAATATGTTTAACCTGAAAAAGGAAATTGATAAGTTAGTAGCATGAATTTTATTTGTAATTGAGTAAGGGTAAATAAGTAAAATCAACAGATACCATACCGACCGACTGATCGACCAAACTTTTAATGTTTCAGCTTTTATATAATAGTATAGATTGTTATGTAAAAATATAAAATATATTATAATGAATATTATATGTAAGAAATGTTTCATTAATTGAAAATAAACCAATTTACATCGCGTGATATTATTATCAAAATTTTAAATTAGTTGTATATACAACACATACCATGTTTTGTAAACTAAAATACAGTATTTTAAAAGTAATGTGAATCACCATTATCTTTTACTCAAACATTAAAGTAGTAGTAAAAATAGAATAAATAAGAGATCGAATTTATCTAAAAAAATTTAACTAAAAACCAAAAATATATGTAGTACAATGATCGGAAGGATGAATTGTTTCAATTCACCACAAAAATAAACTAACTCATTTAAAATAAGAGAGTGGAATAAAATTTTGAAATTAGTGTATATAATTACGTACCATATTTTGAAAAGTAAAATTTAAAATTTTGAAACTAATATTTGTCATTAATATTTTTACTCATAAGTTAAAATAATAATAAAAACAGGATAATAGAGTGGTCGAACTTATGTAAAAATAGTTTTAACTCCATACAAAAATCATAATGTAGCATAATGATTTGGAGGAAGAAATATATGAAAGAGGTTATGGGTTCAATTCCCCACAAACATAAAATAACTTATTTTTTCTTATTTTAAATAAGGAAGTGTCAAATCAATGTAATTTTGTAATATATAAGGGCAAACTCGTAATTTCGTAGGGGTTTATTCAAAATCGCCGATTTTCAACCGAATCACCCGATAAATCATAAATCGGTACCTCAACCGAATAGTTCCGATTTCCGAAATCGGTAACACTGCTTAGAATGCCTCTAAAATATTCCTATTATATATAGAGGGCCTACAACATTTTGTTTCTATTCTTAGACTCGTACTATATATATATATTAACATTTAAATTAATTATTTTAACAAAAAATAATAACAAACTTTAGATTAATATAAATTTGTAATTGTTTCATCAATAAATTTTTTCCCTCGACCTCCTTTTCTCTCCATCCAAAAAAACATTTAAATTTATGCATCGACTTTGGAAGCTATCATCAATATTTTGGGTTAGTGGTAAGTCCCATTTATTTATTTTTTTTCTTCCTTATTCAATAAAACTCTCTCCCCCCATTGAGAGTATTTATATCCGGTAATTGGGTCGTGTCTACTCATATATATACTGGGTTTGTTAATCTTTTCTTGTGAGAATTTTCATAAATTCATCAAATCTCCCATATGTTTCAGATTTTTTTGCGCTAAACATTATGAAAACCCCTGAAAAAATTGGTTTTGAGATAACTTGTACCGAGACACATCGTCAAGTCTTATGTATTTCACTTTCATTATCGGATCCATACAGCTCTGATACCAGATGATAGGACTCTGTCCTACAATTGTGAAGTAATCGATTTTTAGAGGGAATCAGGTTCCAATTCGTAGAGTGAATTATTCTCAAAATTAGGTTTATTCATTCCATGCCTCAACCGAAGATAATAGGGTTCCTTATACAGGAACAAATTACATAGTATGATAGAAGTTTCCATATATATTGGGAACTTATAATCAGTAACTCTAAATAAGCAAGACATTTAAATATAGATATAAAATAATAAAGAGATATAGATCCTAACATCCCACGCCCCATGAAAAGCAGCTTGTCCTCAAGTGCCAAAGGCGTTAGGTATCATTCGCTCCATCTAATATTAAAAATTGTGGCTTGTGACATATGTGGCCTGATTTGTAATGTTCATCGCAGTTAAAGCACAATCCTTTGGCACATCTTTCTTTCTGTTCTGTCTAAGTAAGTCGTTTAACCTCAGAAGGTAAGACATGCACAATCCTTTGGAACGTCTTTCTTTCTATTCTGTCCAAGTAAGTCGTTTAACCTCAGGAGGTAAGACATGCATTGAAGTGGTCGAGTATGGGGTAGAAGGAACTGGTGAAGAAACATTGCGATAATTATCTGAATTGGCTAGGATATCATCTTCTTGTGACACTACCAATTGAAAAGCATGAGTAAGACTAATAGGCGTTAATAACCGCACACCAACTTGAATATCACCTCGGAGTCCAAATAAAAACATGCTAATCTGATGGGGTTCTAATAAACCAGGAACCATATTAATGAGCTTTTCGAAAGAACTAATATATTCACGCACGGTGCTGGTTTGAGTTAACTTGGAAAGAGAACTGCAAGGATCAATGAGTTCACGAGAACCAAAATGAGTGAAAATAGCACGGGAAAATTGTTGCCATGAAAGCACTCCCAACGATTGTCGAATCCAACGATACCATATTAAGGCGGCCCCCTGAAGATGAACAGCAGCCCCCACCAGCAGTCGTATCCTGCCACCAGTAGTCATATCCAGCCACCAACAGTCCCCAGCCAGCCCCAGTAGCCACTTATTCACCTAAAAATACCTGATTCTGGTCATATACATATCTATATTACATAAATACAAGCCTGATAATTCATCAAATCTCCCATATTTTTCAGATTTTCTTGCGCTAAACATGATGAAAACCCCCCGAAGAAATTGGTTTTGAGATAACTTGTGCTGAGACACATCGTCAAGTCTTATGTATTTCACTTTCATTGTCGGATCCATACAGCTCTGATACCAGATGCTATGACTTTGTCCTATAATTGTGAAGTAATCGATTCTTAGAGGGAATCAGGCTCCAATTCGTAGAGTGAATTATTCTCAAAATTAGGTTTATTCATTCCATGCCTCAACCGAAGATAATAGGGTTCCTTATATAGGAACAAATTACATAGTATGATAGTAGTTTTCATATATTGGGAACTTATAATTAGTAACTCTAAATAAGCAAGACACTTAAATATAGATATAAAATAATAGAGAGATATAGATCCTAACATCCCACGCCCAAAGAAAAGCAGGTTGTCCTCAAGTGCCAAATGCGTTAGGTATCATTCGCTCCATCTAATATTAAAAATTGTGGCTTGTGACATATGTGGCCTGGTTTGTAATGCTCATCACAGTTAAAAGCACAATCCTTTGGCACGTCTTTCTTTCTGTTCTACCCAAGTAAGTCGTTTAACCTCAAGAGGTAAGACATGCATTGAAGTGGTCGAGTGTGGGGTAGAAGGAACTGGTGAAGAAACATTGCGAGAATGATCTGAATTGGCTAGGATAGCCTCTTCTTGTGACACTGCCAATTGAAAAGCATGAGTAATACTAATAGGAGTTAATAACCGCACATGCACCAGCTTGAATATTACCTCGGAGTCCCGATAAAAACATGTTAATCTGATGGGGTTCTAATAAACCAGGAACCATATTAATGAGTTTTTCGAAAGAACTAATATATTCACGCACGGTGCTGGTTTGAGTTAACTTGGAAAGAGAACTGCAAGGATCAGTGAGTTCACGAGAACCAAAACGAGTACAAATAGCGCGGGAAAATTGTTGCCATGAAAGCACTCCCAACGATTGTCGAATCCAACGATGCCATATTAAGGCGGCCCCCTGAAGATGAACAACAACCCCCACCAGCAGTCGTATCCTGCCACCAGCAGCTTTATCCAGCCACCAACAGTCCCCAGCCAGCCCCAACAACCACTTATTCACCTAAAAATACCTGATTCTGGTCATATACATATCTATATTACATAAATACAAGTCTGATAATTCATCAAATCTCCCATATTTTTCAGATTTTCTTGCGCTAAGCATGATGAAAACCCCTGAAGAAATTGGTTTTGAGATAACTTGTGCCGAGACACATCGTCAAGTCTTATGTATTTCACTTTCATTGTCGGATCCATACAGCACTGATACCAGATGATAGGACTCTGTCCTACAATTGTGAAGTAATCGATTCTTAGAGGGAATCAGGCTCCAATTCGTAGAGTGAATTACTCTCAAAATTAGGTTTATTCATTCCATGCCTCAACCGAAGATAATAAGGTTCCTTATATAGTAACAGATTACATAGTATGATAGAAGTTTCCATATATTGGGAACTTATAATCAGTAATTCTAAATAACCAAGACACTTAAATATAGATATAATGAATTGGGTAAATTGGGATCTATCAATATTTAATAATAAATTTGAGATAGTGAAAAAAAATAGTGGGTGTAATAGTGTTTATTTAATAAAAAAGTGGAGAAGTAGTGGATGTAATAGTGAAAAGTAATGTTCAAAAATACTCCCTCCGTTTCAAATTAGTAGTCCACTTTAAAGAAAATTTTTGTTTCAAAATAGTTGTCTCATTTCAACTTTCAAAGTAATTTTTTATTTAAACTTCCCATATTACCCTTGAGTTTTAATTTCCAAGATTGACTTTATGTAGTTATTTATCCAACCAATACAATAAATATGGGTAAATATGGAATTAGATCATTAATAAATGAGTTTTTTTAATACGTGTAATTTTTTGAAAGTAGACTACTAAATTTCAACGGAGGGAATAATAAATATATTATGTTTATTCTTTTTGGGACATCTAAAAAAGGGAAGAGGTTTACGTAAAATGGGACGGAGGGAGTAACTTATTAAAAAGGCAAATCTTATAATGATACACCGAACAATACTCCTACCATATTTGGCGTGAGTTTGGGTCGCAGGACCACAAAATGTTGTCAGAGATAGACGTAAATTGGGTAAAGAAGCATGTTTACATAAAACAGGAGGGAGACAAATTTGTGGAAAATGTAGCAGCTAGGGTAACGACATGTGATAAGTGGTGATGAATAGTATGTAGACAAGTCTTCTCAACTGATATACCTCTCTATAAATATAAGCCATACAGCCCGTTGAGCATCCCATCGTGTTGGTCGGGCGGCCTAAAAAATACATTAAGAGCATCTCCAATGGGTTGGTTAAAATGATAGAAAATATTGATTATGTAAAATTTATTGAACGTGTAAGGCGTTGTGTTTCGATGGTATTGGCTATATTTTAAAAATGATATGTTATTATTATTTTAAGTTATTATAAATAGAATATATCATTTGAATATGGTAAGAGATGATGTAGAATCTTCTTACAGGCTAAAAATATAGACAAGGGAAATGATCCATTGGAGTTGATTTTTTTTTACATAATCTCTATAATTTTTATTTATAATATGTTTTAATTATTTTTAGTTAAGGGTTCAACATGATTGGAAATGCTCTAACTAAAATTATTTACATTCACACACCACATAAATAATTTAGAATGAGTCGGTGCGGTGCACATGATGGTTGATTTCTTCTGGATGGCTGCTATTTTCTGGGCTGTTCATTTGTATAGCTAGACAGCCATTGACTTAGGATAACGTGTGTGCATGCGTACCTGTACATATTGTATGATTCAGTCCGTTTTTTAAGTTTGAAGATATACAACGAGATCGACACTGGAATCAAAAAGTTGTTTTCCTCTTCAAAAATATGCATACCATCTAGGATTGTATATGAATAGATACGTTCATATATAATTTGATATTTCATTTAAAAAAATTTGATTTGAGTTCGATTAGAATAGTAAACAAATCGAATATAATTAATGAACATAATTTCGAATTTCGTCTCGTATATGAGTTGAATTTGAACATAATATAATTCAAATACAAATTCATGTTTATAACAAATTGATACATAAATAGTGAAAAATTCGATTCGGTCGGTTCAGATCATTTATAATTCTATTATTATCCAAACATATCAATTACAAATTTCAAAATGAACAATAATCAAATTCTTAGAATATACTTGCAAAATAAGAACTCTCGTCATTAGGTTATTCTATGTAGTAAGGCTCCTACAAAACTAATTAGTCTACTCTACTAAAACTTGACAATAAGTTCGCCCTACTAGTAATTTAACAAGGGGTCCGTTCCCTAGCAAACATTTGCTAGGGAACTGTTTCCCAACATATGGTTCCAGGACCGTTGGATCAACGATCCAACGGTCCTGATTTAAAAAAAAAATTACACCGTACCGCAGAAACTTTCCGCGGTACGGAGTAATTACAAAAATGCCCTCACTGTTCACGTACCGCAGAAAGTTTCTGCGGTACGATGAACAGTAGATTTTTTATGTGAAAACAGGGGGCATTTTTGTAATTACCCCGTACCGTGGAAAGTTTCTGCGGTATGGTGTAATTTTTTTTTAAATCAGGACCGTTGGATCGTTGATCCAACGGTGTAGGAACCATATGTTGTGTAAGAGTTCCTGGCAAATGTTTGCCACGGACCGTGTGCCATTTAACAATACCTCTCTCTCTTCTACCAGTTTTGCGGAGATATATGTTAATTTAATATTGTGATCATTCGGTTGACATCATCTTCTTACGCTCATACTTCAGATCTACACGTCACATAATTTTACATATATCAACGTTATTACGTATGTCAAATTCTAATTTTACTTAAGAAGCTCGTTAATCACTCAGGGTTTCAGGTTTCAAACATTAGACATGTTTAGATACAAATTGTGGTCCATGGTAGCATGCAAAGTACATAATACATATAGCGAATTTTTGTTTACGTAATAGGGGAATTTTTTGGTAAAATATGTTCATCTAAATGATTTTAGGTTGGTACTACCCAATAAGTTTGTAGAATTGTGTTGGAATTTAATCTTAAACTTATTATTCAAAGTATTGTTTTTATTATTGTTATTTTGAATCAGGCTGTTGTGAGCCACGTAGTGTTAGACTTGGTCTGTGTTTAGTTCAGCTATTTTAGAAGAGTCATGGGGTGATAGGGTGATAGGAGTGTATGAGTTTTTGAAGGAGAAGGTTGCTGGTTTGTAGCCACCTACGTTTGGTAGTTTTCTATTTAAATTCTGTATGTAAGTTGTTTTATTGCTGAAGCTAGTTGAAGAACTAATGAAGCATTAGTTCTTCAATTCAGAGTACAAGTGTTCACAGTGTGTGTATACATTTTATAAATATACATTATCATATCTGTATTCCAATTCTACAAATTGGTAGTACCTAATTTTTTTATCTGTAGTTATGATTTTAGGTATTATCAACCGATTTTACCTGCAGATAGACCATAAAACTTGGCTTAGTTTGATTATTTCAAGTGGAATTACCTCCGAAAAGAATTGCACTATTTTTTTTTTACTGTAATCTGATATCAAGAAATCAGTTTTTTCCGTAGATGAAATCTTCTTGTCCCTCTACGATCATTTACAAGAAGATGGTCATTGTTAAACTTTCCCAGTTCAATGCTTGTATTTGAAGGTTCATCTAACCGAAACAACATAACACATGTATCTTAGGTTACTTGATCAAAGTTACTTGCAGGATTTCTACCAGAGTACATTTGGGATAATGGCTCCGTAGTGTTAAAAGAGTAGAAGTTGTGCTAAAACAGAAACTGCACTGAAATAAACCAGAATTTACTGATAAACAAAATTTGCGGATTAGAAGAATTCTTCAGAAATACTAATTTGGCACTACAAGAATTCTTCAATCAGACGACAATTTTAATCCGTCGTCTGAATCGTTTTTTCCGTTGTCTATTGAGCAGCCATCTGATACGCGCATCAGAAAAGGTCAAAAGTTGTTCAAGTTACAGACGGCTGTTCAAGTTACGTTGTCTATCAGTAAATTCTGGTCAAAAGTTGTTCAAATTACCATAAGCGTAATTGCATTAATCAAGCTTGCAGACATGTTGCTAATACGGAGATGCAGGTAAATAACCCGTTCTCAATTTTTTTATTTTTATATATATATATAGTGAGGAGCTGACTGGCAATTTGTTATCCTAGTACATTCATGTTACACCATTGAGTTATGGTTGTCCTGTATATTTTCTTTATTAAAGAAATTGGCCTTTCCACAAAAAAAGTATAAACAATGCTTGCAAGATATGGTGAATCAGAATCAAAATTCAGCGTAGACAAGCAGAACTAGAAAAACGTGTTTTTGTCAATTCTTCTGTGATGAAGTGTAATTTGAACAAAGCATAATTGGATAGTCCAAGTGATAATGGCTTATCTTTTATTATTCCGGTCCCGGATTCGACACTCCCAACAAAAAAAAAATACTGTAACTTGAACAACTTTTGACCTTGTCTTCAACTAATTTTTGTGGATAGTTTTCTGGTCACTTCAAAGTAATTATGATCACATCTTTTCCGCCACGAAATATGTTTTAGTCTTCACCATTGGCTTGATGAAAAATTAACTTGTATGCAAAAATTGTACATTATGTGCACGCAATGATTCCAGAAGACGTTAAACTAGAGAACACCTAAAGATAATAACATATTAACACTTAAAGTTTATAATGGAGTGAAGATTATCCGAGAAAGTAAAAAAGTGTGGCTCGAAAGGCTCCACTAGAGAACTTGAGATGGTTGTGTCCATAGTTTATAAGAGTTTTAGTGTTTGATAGGGACTGCCAATACATTCCGTTAACAAATTAGAACACACTTGATTGAGAAATTGCCCAACCAACACTTTGGAAAATATTATATTACATAGATAATATGTTCTGTAATCTTCTCCATGACTCCATGTTACTTAAATTATGATCTGGAGTATATGAACCAAGCTTGAGAGCCCGTTGTATTTTTTAGAGTTAATTGCAAAAAAGTGGTCATATTGTACACTCATTTTCAAAAAAATGGTCAAATTTTCAATTTTGCAAAATGGTGGCCAGACTTGCATTTTTCCTTTCAAAAAAGTGGCTAGAGATGATTTTCAACTTATTTGACAGGGATAAAATGGTAAAATATGTTATTTTACTAAAAAATAATGCTAAAACCCCCAAAAATTATCCAAAAAATCCCCAAATTAATATGTGTCACCATATGATTGGTTATATTCGTAATAATAATAATAATTCCCCCTCCATGCATGCACATAAATTGACCGATTAAATCTTGACAACTCATATTTGTGGATTTTTTGGTGAATTGATGTGTATACATAGGGGCATTATTATTATTACGAATATACCCAATCATATGGTGATACATATTAATTTGAGATTTTTTTTTGGACAATTTTGGGATCTCTAACATTTTTTTTCCATTTTACCCCTATCAAAAAGCTAAAAACTGCCTGTAGCCACCTTTTTGAAAGGAAAAAGGCAAGTCTGACCACTATTTTGCAAAATTGAAAATTTGGCCACATTTTTTAAAATGAGTGTAAAATCTGGCCACCACTTTGAAGTTTACTCTAATTTTTAACCACTATATTTGGCAGTGCCTATTTTGAATTTCATATTAATGTAATACCAAGATATTATCAAGTCTTCTATAAGGCAACACATGCATGTTGTTTGATAAAGGCACACTTCGCGCTAGTTCGATAGTATGAGATTTTTAAGGAATAAGATTTCTGCAGAAAGGAAATTTAAATAAAGGGTTTTCCGAATCAAAAATAAAAGTGGCTTGGAGATCTCATGATGTAAACATCCAAGTAGTTTGTACTTGAAAACAGTTAGAGAATCAAGAGTTTTGGGAAGTTTTGATTAGATTCATTAGAATAATCAAGATTCTTGAAAGATGAATCAGGACATCCAAATTCTGTTGAGATATGTATCAGAGCATATGCTCCTTCGAGTCCTACATTTTGACTAATTCGTTAGAACATGTATTTTTATATTTCTATAATACAGACCAACTTCAATCTTCTCATTTTAAAGTTATTGAGGATGAGGACCGCTGGATGGAGGAGAAAAAGTGGACATTACAGACTACTCATGATGTCTATAATCATGGGGAGGTCTGTAGTGCAGTTTCTTGTTTGTAGGGACGAGTTAGATTGTAAGTTATGACTCTCTTTGGCCTTTGGAACCTCCAAAAAGTAATTTATCTTTAGCAAAATATATGGCTCTGAAACTTTGTACTACTTTTTACATTTTCCACCTCTTATGTGAGTTCTTATATTTTCTTTAATTAGTTAGAGTCGTTTGTTTTTGTCATAATCATAACACCTGGCTCTGGCTGCAGAACATACCCTCGGCATTGCTTCAGCTTGGAGTGCTCTATCGGTAGGTATGGAGCTTATTATCGTTCCCTCCAACCTACTACCAGTGCTGAACATGTTCAAAAATGGATCACCATCAGTGATCATTCCATCCCCTCTTTAAGCCTTGGAATCTGTCGAATCAGTCTTGCTTTGGTTTATCCAGTTTGAGCTACTGCAGGACATTAGTTGTTATGGATGAATCATACTGCTTTAATACAGCCACTCGGATATCAACTGCAACAAATAATTACCGGCTTACGACAATATTTGTGCATCTTAAGTCTGTATTAGAGAGCAGGAGGCAGGGTTCGAGGAAGAAAAGACTAAATAAAAAATGAAGAAAGTATTTCTGCATTATCATAACAATTGAAACTTTTATTTGTGTAATTTGTTAATATTGTACAGAATTAACAAGCATTTTTTCACAACAAGCTGACATCAAAGTATTTAATTAGCTGTTGTCCAAGTAAATTTAATCTACACCAAAACTTAATTATCAAACCGTAGTAGAACACTGAGTCCCTTGCTTAGAACTAATTGGACCTGACGGTATAGAAGGTCCAAAAGGCAGAACAGCTACACAATTTACGTTAAAATTATACTTTCCGGAAGCCCAACTCAATATTTTCCAGCGGAGATGGCCATTTGCTTTCAGATATAAGACCAGTTTTCCCACTGTCTGGTCACGTTTCACTTCATAACCAAAAGAAGGAGCCACAGGTAGCCCAGTACCAACCAATGAAGCCGTTAGGAGGTTGTCGTCCCCGTGCCCTTGGTAGAATGGCGGCAGAGATGTTGGAACGGTTATCTGCTGGTTTTTGTAGGATGCATAAACATGTAGCTCATCATAGTAGATGCCAACTCTCTGGTTTGGATTTTTGGACAGTAAGGTGAGTTCAATGGAAGAGTTGACAAGTTGAGGACTTGAGCTCAGGTTGAGTTGGTTGATATCAACTTCTTTGAGTGAGAATTCAGGCTTAGAGGGGCGTAGGATAAAATATACGATGAAGATGATCGAGGTAACTGATAGGAGTACGGTACATAGAGTGTACAAGAGCTTCTTATAGCGCTTTTTAATGTGGAATCCTTGCTTGGCACAGTGTTGAGGGGATTTTGCATCGATTCGAGACATTGGTACCTGGTAGTGAATGAGTCAGAGAGATAAATTTTTAATATTTACAATGCTGCGTCCATGGGGTTATTATAGGGGGGCTAGCTAAGAAGACCCGGGAAGCAAAAAATGTTGCAATAATTTGGCTTGCTGCTTTTGACTTGTGCCCGGCATTTGATTTAAACGTGGCTCCTCAAAAGCATGTTTTTTCAGCAAGCAGAAAACTTGCTGAATTGAATTTTATCCAAAAAGCAAGTGAAAAAGTTCGTAATTGCATGCACTTTGAAGTTTTAAGAAAGTTACTTTTAACAAGTCTTGAACATTTTACATACTGCTATACTTGAAGAAAAACATGTTTCTTGAAAGTTTTGTTTAATGTGCATGGTTTTGAAATTTTATGTCTGCAAGCTTTGTTCAGTTGTGAATCTAGTGACTATAATATTTTCCATCACTGACCAGTTTGATTAACGTTCAAGCGCTTACTAAGTCTCATCTTCGTGTTATCTATGTAGTTGTATGACAATATTCATCAACGATGCAGTACTCTGATATATAAAACTTCTCTGGATGCTTGTCTCAACAAATATACTGTGTTTTATCATTATCTAAAAATTGATTTTCTTGTTTAATTTCCCTCCTTTGAAGCTGACAGGAAAAAGTTCAACCTTAATTAGCAGAAGATGGAACTGCAGATGGTGGCCCTAATTGTAGATTATAATGCCATATTTGAGTTGTGCACTTAACTAGCAGTATGTTCCAGCAGATACAGAGATTTTCTTTAACTAATGTTACAATGAAACTAACACCGATTGAACCCACCGCGGTTGTCCCAATTGGGTTAATCGTAACTTCAGGGATTTATCATCCAAAGGTTCCTGGAAGTCAGGGAATTAAGTGAAACTCACTTCTAATCCAAATTTCTTATCAATTCTGATTCAAATTTTGATGCAAATTACTATTTACATATTATATTACATAAATATTATACCAAACTATTTAATCCTTAACTTTTCTCAGCTAGAGAAAAGTTCTATGGAGTACTGTTTAATTGGAGTACGTTGGAGTACATATACGTTCTGCATTTAAAATAATTTATTATTTATTATTTTGCAAACCTTGTTATATGAATATCATAATTTCATTCATAATTTTGAAAATCATGTATATTTTGCAATATATTCATCTTGAAAATCCTTTATGTTTTGCAATCAGAACATATATGTTTTGCAACCCAAATGTGTTTTGCAGAACAATTCATTTTACAATATTTTGTTAGCAAAACATACAAAATTTTCAAGATTTTTTATGAAATAATGATGTTCATGTAATAAGATTTGTAAATTAATAAATTTTGCAAAATTTTGAATGCAAAATATATATGTACTCCAAGTACTCCAATTAAATTAGTACTCCATAGAGCTGGACTCATATAGAATCAAGTTCTATGGAGACCACCATTTGAGTGGAGATCGTGGAGATCATATACATTATACACTCATGAAAAATTGCAAAACATATATATTTGCAAAGAATGTTCAATTAACATTATTATTTTATTCAAAATATTAAAAATCATATATGATTTGCAAGCAGAACATGTTTTGGAGAACAATACGTTCTGCAATATTTTGTTTAAAGAACATACATAATTTTCAGGATTTTTAATGAAATTTGCATGTAAAACATATATGATCTTCAAGATTTTCAATAAAATAGATGGTATAGTGATTTTCGCAGAACATGATTTTCAATAAATAAGTTTTTGCAATGTTTTGATTGATATTGGTCTCTGGTCACCACTAAAAATGTTGGTCTTCATAGAACTTAACCCTACATATATATTATATCAAATTATTTAAGCTTAAATTTAATTTTTAATCATCATTACCTATTTATATAATTTTTGATAAATTAAATAAACTAAAGTATTAATTTTTTAATATGCGTAAATAATACTAAAATTGTGTTCTTAGTTAACGAAAAACACATTCATTTATGTTAATTATGTACTATTATTAATTAAATAATTAAAAAATCATAAATCAATTTCATATCTAATAAACTAAAAATATATAAATAATAAAATCATTATTTTAATATTAAACTAACTGATTAGTGAATAGTGGTTGGATCAATACTATTCACTAATCCAAATTTAGATCTTCATTTGAATTATTGTTGGAGGTGAATTTAGAATAATCTATCCTAAATTTAGATATTTGTATCATTGTTGGGTTTGCCCTACAAGGATAAGAGAAGTGTTTTTGAACAAGTGAAATAAAAAAGTTGTAACTTTTTTAAAGTGGTAGCAGTTTGTGGCTGGCTATTTGTCTTGTTGATTGGAATTATGTCCCATGCTACTTGAATATATTTGTCTTCTTCTCCTTTTTTTTTTCACTTTAATATATTAGTAGAGATTAGAGAATAATGTTCTTATAAAACTTACCTCAAGTTTTAGTACTCCCTCCGTCCCATTTTTATTGTCCATCTATCAAAATCCACCTTTTATTCAATCATGTTAATTAAAGTCATAGTTACCAAATAATTGTATTATTTTTTATAAAAGTTAACATAATTAACACATAATATACCTTATTAACTAAAAGTGGACAATTATTTTGGGACAAAGAAAATAGGAAATAGTGGACAATAAAAGTGGGACGGAGGGAGTATAATTTTTTAATAATAGTTTTGTAATAATTGAAAATAACCTCTTATATTTACAAAAATAACCCTATTCTTATATTATTTTTTTAATAATCACAGTAAACTTACTTTGAGATAAGTCCATTAATATATCATAAATTAAAGTTTACAGAAGACGTGGGGCTCTGTTTAAGACTTAAGGAAAACAATGCAAAGAGAGGAAGCCATGGAAAAAATGTTACTCCCTCTGTTTCTTTTTCCTGTTCCGACTTTTGTTCCTGTTCATTGTAAGCGCTTGACTACTAATTTATGCATAATTTATAAGATAAAATATATTCATGAGTGATCTTGTTTGATTCGTATTTGTGAGTACTTTAATACAGTGAAGTTTTTATATTTGATACTAACACGAAATTGAAAATATTAACGATCAAAAGTACGCGTTGGCAAACGTGATAAAGCAAACAGGAAAAACATTTAGGAACGGAGGGAGTACTAGCTTGGAACTTTTTGAAATTTTAGTGGTGGACCTGGGAGGAGTCTGATTAGCTATTGCTTTTAGGCTAAGAAAAGGAAATAAGTTCTTATGAGATTGCTCCAGGGTCGACTGATATCAGGCTTAGATGTTACAATGCATATATTAAATTAATCTTAGCCCTCCGATTAGATAACAAAAAATGTTGTGGACCATGATCATCATTAGTTCCGGATGAAAGATCATTGCATGTTAGCACTTGGTTTGTGACAAATGTTGTGTAGTCGCAACAAGCACTTTGCGTGTATGCAAGTTATCTTAGGCATGTTCCGTTTGATAATGCCATGGGGAAAGAGGACCTGGATCTTCTAACATCTTTGCAATGCAAGTCGGTTTGAATACGAAGGGTTTTTCTTTTTCTTTTTCTTCTTTTTTTGAAGGGTGTCGACTATATGATCTCCACTGAGACTCGAACCAAAGAAATGGATCTTTCGATATTTATTCAGTGAATATCAATTAGCTGCAATATCTGTCAAACCCGTGTAAAGAATTATAGATTAGCCTATGCCTCTCTATTATTTGTGACTAATATTTGCTGGTAAAAAGGATGTTAGCTGATCCTGTCACCTTTGGACATATAGGTGTCTAATGTTATTTGGTTCATTAGGTTATTATCAGCATCCACCAGATGAATCCCTTTGCAAATTCAATCATTACCTAGTATATGCACATCTAAATCCAAATTATCTTGTTCATGGTGTCCCTGTTGCTTCTTCTTTCTGCTACACAATAATTAAACATTTTTTCCCAGTATCACCTAAAAAATAAAAATCAAAAACTATGGTGAGTGATGTTCAAGTATATGCTACTCCACTATTAAAGTCACTCTCATATCATGTTTTCTAGTAGAGTGGCAGTATTCTAGTTTGGGAATATACAGTTCGATCAACTATTGGGTGCAAAAAGCAACACTCATAAATCTTGCCTATAGGCTATATATATAGTTTGTGGTAAAGCCCTTGGAGTTCACTCGTGGCTGCAACTGCATGTCGTTCTTCATAGAACTAAGAGCAACTAAGGCAAAAAAAAATTTGCAGCAATGTCAAATCAGATTTTCACCCTTAGTGTTGTAAACACTGAATTTTACAAAGTGTAGTGATTTGTGAAATACTTATCAAATAGAAAAATATTTCCATGATCAAATCTGGCTATCTGCAGAATAGATATATGAAATTTACAGTGTCTAGAGATAGCTAAATTTGGTAGCAGCAACATCCGGTAAAACGGAAAAATAGGCCTCCATACATTAAAACAAGAAAATCCTCCATAAACGCTGCAGTGTAGTGCAACAAAAACGGAAGTATAGGCATCTATACATATAAACAGGAAAATCCTCCACAAACTACAGTGTAGGGCAACAAAAAAAAAAAAGGAAAAACAGGCCTCTATACATAAAAACAGGAAAATACTCAATAAACAAACTGCATCATAGTGCCAAAAAGCGGAAAATAACCCTCTACACATATAAACAGGAAAATCCTCCATAAACAAGCTGCAGTATACTAAACAAAACGGGAAATTGGCCTCTATACATACAAAACAGGAAAATCCTCCATAAACAAACTGCAGTGTAGTGCAACACATAATTATACACGGCTGTATAAAAACAAAGACAATCCTACAGGAGCTATATTTGCAACAAAAGTTATGGGTGTTAGCACCTTCCAATTTCACTACCTAGGCTAAAAAAAACTGCAAGTTGCTAGCTAACTGGCCGAGGAGTCTACATTGTGATTATCAGTTTCTATTGACGGATCACCAGTTTGCAGCTGACGAACAAACTGCCCTTTTACTCGAGGGCGTTGCTCTGCAAGTTTTTTTCTGCTTTCATACCTCACCTGGGTTACAAATTAGACATTATATAAGTACACTAGATGAACCTAATAGCATACATATGCGACTGAAGAAATATGAAGATCTGAATGATGGTAATGAACGTATACCTTCTTCTCAAAGCATCTATCTTTCCGTTTCATGCGGAATTTAGTTAGAGCAGCTTCTCTTTGGGTATAACGATGAGTAGTTCCATCCTGAACAAGGGTAGTTTCGTTTCCAGACACTGGACCAAACTTCATGTTTGGAACTGAATTAACATTGCCATTGTTTATACTGTTAAAACGGTTCAAAGTGCTGTGGCAAAAACTGTTACTACCGCTCTGATCAGTAGCTGAAGAAAAATGCCCTCGTTCTTCTGAAATATCTACTTTATGAGCTTGCTTATCTACTTTTTGAGCTTGCTTATGGTCAACCTGATCAGGGGAGGCCCTGTTGGTGTTTTGGTCCATCACATAACGTATCTGTGGAGAGCTTTTGGTTTGAGAATCAAGTGGATACGTTTGATTAACTTGAATGGCAGGGTCCTGGTAATTAGATGAATTTGGGCTCGGCAATTGTGAGCGGCTTGATTTTGAAAAGAACACAGAAGGTATTGCAGAACCATGGGCATTGGATGGATTATCAAGATTCACACCTCTGACTGGAACTGTGACAGGAATTACTCTTTGCTGAGGGGAAGGAGATTCAATTTCACCTTGTCCAAGTTGACTAGTTATCAGGGATAAATTATTGAAATCAGGACCAACTGCAGGTGCTCGAGTATCAGAGTTGTAATCAAAGGCTTGATTGGATCTCTGTTTACCGGAACTGGTTTCATAACCTTTTTGTCGATTAGATGTGCTTGCAGAAGTTGAATGCGGGAGCTGGATTGTCCTGTTGCTCACATACCTGCATTGAAGATTCAAACTAAATGTAAATTAACAGGATATGATTTTAACATCATGCACTACTTGCAAAAGTATTAGATAAGGAAACTCACCGCGAAAAGGCTGAGCCATCTGACTGTTTTAACTTATGCCCGTCATCTGTAACTTGATTCACTGAGCCACTAGGATGAGATCTTCTCAGGGTAAGGTCCAGCAAAGAGGAAGAATCAACCTTGTTCGTCCCATAGGTTGAGCCTAAGCTTCTGTAACTGCGAGTAGGGTATTTATCAAATGATCCAATCAAGTCAATTGCTTCCCTAGAACAATCGGCTTGAACATTGTTCTTATCAAAAGCTTCAGAACTAACAATAGCACATTCCCATTGGCCATCAGCAGCCACATTGTCTCTTGACGAAGTCATCATATCAGTGGTATTTGGAACTGCTGGTAAGCCTACATATATTTGATGCATAGAAATGTCAGATATTATACATGAAGGTTACGAAGATGCTAAATCCATTGAATATTTTACCATAAGCATTACCGTCATGCATCAGCATCGGCGCACTTTCTTTGACGCACTGGTCAAACTTCTGCATTCTTATGTCACTTAGAGATTTGTTCTGCTTTTGTTGTGTCAGGTCCTGCTTATGTCCCAAGTTTGCTTCCTCAGCTTCTAAATCTGGTTTAGTGCAAGAGCTCTGCCCATAGAAAACGGATATTTAAGTTGGGGAGGGGATTTAGTTTAACATTCTAAAATGCAAATGGAAAACCAAACAAGCCCGCAAGTGTACTTGCTCAGCACCCCCATTCACTAATAATATTGTATACGACACTTTCTCGCTGGAAACTCCCAAACAATCTTAGAAAATTATATGAATGAGAAAGAGACGCTACCTGAGCATCACTTCCTTTCTCAATGCATTCACGATTTCTCTGAACGCATGCCTCATAACCACTAGAATGATTACTAGCAGCATCGTTCTCGGCTGTGGCTTCAACTTTTTGTTGTGCATCACTTGTAGCTTGGGGCCCTTCACTGACCGACTGCTAAACAAGAAACAGATCATTATCAATCAAAACTCAAAATGTTCTGTAAGAATAACAAAAAAACCAACATGATGGTAAGAGCAATGATGAAGCATACAGATTGTCTTCTCCAAACATGCTGCCACAAGTTCTTCAGTTCATTTTTCCTAAGAGGCTTGACAAGAAAGTCAGCAGCGCCTCTAAGCATGCATTTATAGACTGTGTTAACTGAATCATGTGCAGACATCACTGCAAAGTGGAGAACATATGTTAGAAGTGGCAGAAAAAGTTACATAAACAAATCATTTGTAGGATGTGAGTTCAGTCATATCTTACTTATTACAGGAATATTTTTACAGACATCATGCTCTGCGATCAACGTAAGCAGAGCAAATCCAGAGATAGATGGCAGCTCCACTTCTGTCAGTATAAGGTCTACATTTTGTGGCCTTCCTTTCAGCAACTCCCATGCCTTTAGGCCATCAGCAACAGCAGCAACTACTCATGCAGTAAAAAAAGAAACTCTTATAAAAGTTCTAGGAGAAAAACATATAGCCAAAGCAATAACATAGGGAACTAGAGTAGGAAGTATCAATGAAAGAACAGAGATCTTAAGTAAATAATTAGTATGATCAAATCAAAGTATATAGTTGTGTGAAATGACTGAAGTGTCTGTGTCACTGTGTTCATAAAAGTGGGCAAGTATGAGGCATAAATGAAATATTAGCAAAAAGACTGTAATGTTCATGTACCAATAAAGATTCAGTTTCCTTTCAAAACTAGAACTTCAATTAATACAGTTCCTTATATTATATTTTGATATTGATGCTAGATACTGGCTTAAAGATGTGATCTTCTATGCTCAGGTGTTTTAAAATATCACTCGGTGAGTTTCATACAGATAGTAGTTGAAATCACTAAGAATAATAGTTGATATAAAAAGGGGATATTCGGTAATATAATAAGTTTGAAAGCTTTCTGTATGAGTTTGAGTGCGCATTGCGCGCAGACTGATAATTTTTTTTTAAACATTTTTAAGAGATCTCTACAATTCAAATTTTTCTAAGTTCGAAAGCTTTGTGTATGTGTTTGAGTGCGCATTGTGTGCAGACTCTAAAATTTGTTTATATAATTTTAACAGATCTGTACAATTCATATTTCTAAGTTCGAGGGCTTTGTGTATGAGTGTGTGTGTGGGCGCGCATTGCGCTACAATTTTTAAAATCCGCAGACTATGAAATTTCTTTGTAAGGTACATATCCTAAGCTTGAAAATGGTACACTCATCAAGAGTCTAACATGGAAAGGTTTAATTAAACTGCAGACTGCACACACAAATTCTACCAATGACACAGATATAATTTGTAAGTGACAACTTAGTATCGTTCAATAACACAATTAAACAGGAAAGGAGTTTAACATGGAAAGCTGTAATCTAACTGCATACACAATTAATTTCTATCAGTGAGAGAGATATATCATATAAGTGGCAAACGAGTATATTGTTTAATAACACAATTGAAACAACAAACCCAAACTCCTATAATTACATTCCATAGACTCTACATAGGAGTATTATCTTAGCAATTGCTTTACTACCCTGAGCTGAAATTGGCATCGAAAACACTAAACAAGATCCAAAAACAATTTATCTGACTTCAATTCACAATATAACAAACTAAAAATTATTGCATACAGGTCATAGCTCATTGATACATATAGCCTGTTCCCCCAAAGATATTAAATTCAAACATCTACCACAACTCACAAATCTTAAAAAAAAAAACAAAACAAAAAAAGAACCAATAACTTGATCAAACACAGCTTCAAATAGACCAAGATCTGATGAACCACAGAGAACATATAAAGAAAAAGCACACACAAAGAAATCCAATTTATGTAATAAAAATAATAGAAGAATCTATGGACCATGAAAAATGAATGCAGAGAAGAAATTTATACCTTTGTAATTACATTTTCGAAGAAGAGCAGTGATAATCTGTCGTGTGGAATCATCGGATTCAACCAACAAGACCCTGACAACCATTCTTGGCAAGAATTTCTCCCATCTCACAACCCCATCATTGTTTGATTCTATCTCCATTTTTTCACCACTCATAGCCACTTCCCCCATCTTCCTAAACACACCCTTTCACTACAACTATGTGGTATACAATTTAATTAAGAGCCACATATATTATTAAGAGAGATATTTTTTGTGCCCAAGTTGAATGTGGTTTGAGATATCTGAAACATACATACAACACAACAGATAGATACAATAGATACATAGGACTAGTTGGAAGAGTAGTCTTAGTAACTACAGTACTTTTGTTGAATCAATATCTCTAACGTAGGGATGCCACGTCTGGTGTACAACCGCCTCAAAAACAACGGTTGAGATTAAGAAAGACACAAAAATATCTTTTAAGATGGATGGTCCAGAATTGCCACGTCAACAGTCATCGCATCGAAAAGCAAAGCTGCAGTGCCTGCGATGTTTATCCTTATAATATTACTACTCCTTCCATCCCAATTTATAAAAAATACGCATATTAAGAAAAAGGTTGGTTGTATAAGATTTTTCAATAAATAATCTTAATAAATGCATTGAAAAATGAGAATAAAATTACTAGTTTTAGAGAAGTCAAGCATTGAAAATACAAATATAAAGGTGATTTTGAAAAATTAGAATTAAATTTGTATAAAAAGAAAAGATATTTGTATGGAAAGATGAGAGGGAGATGTAATTTGGGATAAATTTTTTTTTTCCAAAAGGATATGTATTTTGGGAAGTGAGTACTGTATTCTTGTCCAGATATTTTGTTAAGAGAATTGTGGGGCCCGGATAAGAAGATATTTTTTTAGAATCGAGTGGATGATTTTATGACACGTGGATATGCACTTGACATTTGTGGCTTTCAAGTTATATATGCTTGATTTATTCCAAAAAAAAAAAGTTATAGTATATGCTTGATGCTTACTGCTAATTATTATTTAATCACTCGCTGAAGGTATGATTAGAGGAACCTACTCGCGTTTCTATTGGTTGATTAGGGAAAATAAAGATACGTGATTTTTTGTGAATTAACTGTAATAATAAATTGGGTGGCGGGTTTTTATTGGATAAAAAATCAAAGTTGTACTAAACAGTGAGTTTGATTGATGGTGTGATTGGCTAGGGTTGGGCTTGGTTATAATACACTACTTAATCATCACCCAATCAAAGTGGCCTAATGACTAGATTTTTTTTATAGTGTGTGTCCACCGGCACATGCTAAGAATCCGTGCTTACTTAGTTGTCAAATTTTTATTGGTAAAAATATCATTAATAATGATGGACCCCCTGCATACACAAAAATCTTCACCAATTAAAATTTGTTCTTGGACACACACTAGACAAATTCTTCTTTCAAAACTTTTATGTACGATATTTTATCATTTCTGAATTTGATTATCGTTCTTCCTTCTCAAGTATACTTAAAGTGAATAAGGGTTTATCTCTTGTCATTTCAGGTATTGGATTCGATTATAAAAAACACTTAAAAAAAAATTGATTAACAGTACCTGCCATGCCAGCACTGGCGTGGCAGTGCCACATCAGCAGGTAATCCCAGGTGATGATGTTGCAATGCCACGTGGCATGCCACGTCAGCATCTACCAGGTGGCAATATCGCGTCATCACCTGGGTCACCTGTTAACGTGCAATGCTGATGTGGCAGGTACTGTTCATCGATTATTTTTTTTTTTTTTTGAAAATCTAGTATGTAAGGGTGCATTTTAATTGTGTGGGTGCCCCTGACGGGACCATTAGATCATAGTAGAATCAATGGTTTAGATTGATATAAGGATGTTATTTATTGTTCTTTATATAAGGGTATTATTTATGGAGCAATGACATATATACCCATTTGTAAGATACAGTATAAGTTTAATTATTTAAAAAATATGTAATTATTTATTTATTATCAAAACTTATGATTAATATAGTTATACTTGTATAATTTTCTCAAGAAACTATGATCTAGTTTGATATATTTAATAAAATAAAGATATTATGGTTTAATTTAATACTAGCATAATAGCCCGTGCGAGGCACGGGCCATTTCTAGTATTGTTGAACATCGCGAAAATGTGAATTATTTGATGATATTTTTATACATTAAAAATATATGAAACAAATTTGGAACTTCTATGTAAGGAATGCACGATCACCAAAAGTATGAGTGAATATCGTTGTGCCTTCTGATGCCAAAACAACTTCTTCCTCGACCTTCAATACTCGACCTTCAATACTCGACCTTCAATAGGCAAATACTCCCTCCGTCCCAGCAGATAGTATACATTGGGGGACGGGGGTGTGGCACGCATTTTAATGTGTATTTTAAGGATAGTTCCATAACTTATTTTTCCAATTTTCTTTTTTTTTTTGGTATAAAAATAGGTATATTATATTTTTATACAAAAAAAGAAAATTTTAAAAATAAGTTATGGAACTATACTTTATAGGAGTCTTAAAATGCGTGTCAAGCAGTGAAAAAAAACTGTATAGAATCTGATGGGACAGAGGGAGTATGTTTTTGCAAGCATTTAAAAGGAAATAATTATGCAACAAATAATTGAATGCTTTCATGTTTGAAATTTTAGACATTTTACAATACATTTAAAGATTACAAGACCTTAATTATTGTAACATACAAGATCTTACTTATTAAGTTAAATTCTGAGGTACTCCCTTTGTTCTCCTATCTATATATATACTAATAGCAGGAGATCAGAAAGTTTCCAGGTTTCTTTAAAATAGTTTTCTCGTAATCTTAAAAATAGTCATTTTTTAATTTTAATCATATTTTATTTGATTTTACCTTAATATATTAAATGATTTATTAAATGAAGGTAAATGTCATTAAAGTATGGTAAATGTCATTAAAGTATATATATACTAATAGCAGGAGATGAGAAAGTTTCCAGGTTTCTTTAAAATAGTTTTCTCGTAATCTTAAAAATAGTCATTTTTTAATTTTAATCATATTTTATTTGATTTTACCTTAATATATTAAATGATTTATTAATTGAAGGTAAATGTCATTAAAGTATGGTAAATGTCATTAAAGTATTTTTCAGCTATTCTTCTTGGACATGGGACTTGCATTGAGGCATTGCATTTTCCTAATTTATCTCTCTTTTTTATTTTCTTTTGCAGATTCATGATAACATTAATCTCTTTTGTCAAGCTAGAAACAACATCAAAACAGTCCTAAATTATATGCTTATTATATAGGGTGAAAAAACAAAATACCCACCATTTAATTTCAGTTGCCCAAAATACATACCGGGAGAAACCTCCGTCCTTTTTACCCACGGAACACGCATGTGTCACATGCGTACACAGTACACGCATGTCTCACATGCGTGTTCTTTGTTTTTTTTTTTTGAAGTAAGCCACACATGTACAACATGCGTGTTACTTATATTTTTTTTTTAAAAAAATCAGCCATGCATCAACACTATGCGTATAGCTTAGATTTCATTTTTTTTTTAAATTTTGATCTACGCATGGAAGACATGCGTGTGTGTCACCAAAAAAAGGGGGAAAAAAAGAAAAAACCTATGCTCATTTGTATTATGCGCAAACTGTAGACAAAAAAAAACCTATACGCATTAGTGTAATGCGTAGACAGTGGATAAAAAAATGAACTATACGCATTACTATAATGCGCATATAGTGGGTATTTAAGGCGGCAGTTCGCGCGAAACGGCATTTTGGGCTACGGGGTCCTGAAAAAAAGGTATTTTGGGCATTTTCTCTATTATATATGGGAAAAGTAAAATTCAGTAATGAGTCAACTCACAACATTATAACCCAAACTCCCCCATCTCACATTCCCAATTTTCACATTTTTATTAATGTTGTGGAATAAAAACTAGGTTATTAGATTACGGCTAGGGTTTGATGTATTTAACGCTAGGGTGTATGAGCTTCGTGCTTTAATGGCTGCTTCTGCGTTCGAGACTTAAACGGTCCTCACAGAATGCCTACGTATCTCTGTATTAAGAGAATCAAGCCAATAAAACGTAGTTCTGAGGTGAGGGGTCTGACCCTTTATATAGGCTGAGAAGCCTTAGAATCGTAGTAGAATTAGGTGACTTGGTGGGCAAGTCACCGCCTTGAGGAAGGTTCTAGACTCCTTCCTTGTAGGAGTCAGTTCCCATATCGAATTCTGTGCCTTGGAGGCTAAGTCAGGCAAGAGTAATATCCTTGTTTGACTCTTATTGCTGAGCTGGTTATTACCCCTAATATTAATTACGAAATTAATATTATAAATAGGGTTTGGGCCTATCTGGTGGGCCCCACGTTTGGACCATTCTAGGTCTAATTAATGCCACATTAAATGTGTCTTTAGGGCTTACTTTTAGCCCATATCATTTGCCCCCCAACTTCTAGGAAAACTGATCAGGTTTTCCTTGAAGTTTTAACGGCCTTTTTCGAGACTCGGGTCAGGGTTCATTCTTTTACACTAGTGTTTCACGGGTATCGTCTTAATGTAAAGCGTGGAGCGACCGACGCGTTTACGACAATGTTAATTTGATGCTAATCGGCACAAATCATCTTTAAACGATGTTAAACGACGCTAAACGGCGTTAAACGGTGCTAAACTGCACTGAACGACGCTAAACGGCGCTAGCGGGGGCGGCGTTCAACCTCGACCTCAGTATAGAATAAGAACGACCTCAAAATGAATCCCAGGTCGTGGGGATTTTTTTCATTTCCTAGTTCAAATTCGATCTAAGATTTGCGATCTCAATCCGTAATATGACGATCTCAATTGAAGTGGCAGGTCGTGGCCTCATTCTACTTTTTATAAGTCAAAATCGACCTCAAGTGTGCGACCTCATATCTGTTTTGTTCCGACCTCAATTTCAAGGTTGGTTACGACCTCAGAATTAAATTTTCCAGGTCTTCTAGCCGAGCTCGTATTTATTCAGGAAAATGAGATCGAATCTCACGACCTCGTGCCTCGTTTTGGCAACTCCAAATCTCATTATGGATTTTAACGGGCCCTGTCTTTTAAATTTTCATGGGCTGGACCTAAGTTTTGGAATCGTTGTTTTAACTTTGTCTTTTGTAGGCTAATGCCAACTTCCAGGGGGCCATATTCCAGGCTAAGACTTGGCGTTCCAACTATGAGACTTACAAGGCAAAGTATGATGACTCTCAGGATGAACTGGGCTCTGTCAAAGCTACTTTAGCGAGGAGGGAGAAAGAGCTTTTAGAGTCTCAGGCTGAAAATGTCACTCTCAGGAAGAGCAAGGACGACCTGATTGATGACTACCTTTCCTCCCAGGAGTATGTGGGCTTCATGGAGAAGCATGACGACTCTCTATTCCCTTACCAGTTTACTCAGGGATGGGACGGAGCTCTTGCTGAGGTTACTAGGATATTTCCTGGTACCCTTAGTGTTTCAGACTTCCCTAGCCCTCATGCTCCCATGGCCTTGGCAGTGCAAGACACTCAGGAGGAGGACCAGGAGGATGATGAGAGGATCCTGGAGCCAGATCCCTCTGCTCATCTTGGCGCAGATGAAGAGGATGAGCATACTGGAGATGCTTAGTAGTTGATCTCTTTATCTATCTATTTATGTACTCTGCCTTTGGGCATGACTTTGTACTTTTGTTGACTTATTTAGAATCTAGTCGTTTATGTATTCTGCCTTCGGGCATAACTTTTTAATTCGTAATCCATTGTCCTGGATGCTTCGCAACTTATTCATATTTGCATGTGTAGTCTAGCATTTTATGCATATATATCAATAGTTAATGCTCATAGCTTATGCAAAGACATAGAATAGTCTTATTAATATGGAGAAATGGGCACAGCCCTTACATAGATACTCTACCTCCTATGTCTCAAGTTTAAAACTTGGAATGGTTTCATCGACCTTATTTCTACTTCTATTACATAGGCAAAAAGCTAGGTCCTTTTCAGGAGAGCTTAAACATAGTAAACCTTGAGGTTCAATGCATGCCAAGTCCGGGGCACCTCAACCCCGTCCAAGGTTTCCAGTTTGTAAGATCCTCGTCCTAGCGTCTTCTTGACTCGATACGGCCCTTCCCAGTTCGGGGCTAGCTTTCCCTTCTCACCAACTCCAGAAGCCTCGATCTTCCTAAGAACCAAGTCACCTTGTTGAAAGAACCTCTCCTTAACCCTGTGGTTGTAGTAGAAGGATGCTTTCTTTTGATGCTCCGCATTTCTGGCATTTGCCTCGTCCCTGACTTCATCAATCAAATCTAGGGCGAGCCTCATGCCTTCTTCATTAGACTCTGGTTCAAATGCCTCAATTCGAGGTGATGCATGCATGATTTCTAGTGGTACAACTGCCTCGGCTCCATAAGCCAGTAGGAAAGGGGTTTCCCCAGTCGTTACTTTGTAAGTAGTACGATATGCCCAAAGTATAGGCAGTAATTCATCCACCTAGGTATTTCTTGATCGTTCGACCCTCTTCTTAAGTCCATCAAGAATAATCCGATTGGCTACCTCAGCCTGTCCATTAGCTTGCGGGTGAGCTACTGAAGTAAAACGAAGCTCGATAGCATTTTCCTCACAGTACTTCCTGAACTCTTCATTGTTGAATTGTGTCCCATTATCTGTCACAAGGATTCGGGGGATTCCATACCTGCAGATTATGTTCTCCCAAAAGAACTGGGAAACTTGCTTGGTGGTTATCTTTGCTAAAGGCTTAGCCTCGATCCACTTAGTGAAGTAATCAATGGCGACAATCAGAAACTTCCTTTGTGCTGAAGCCATGGGGAAAGGACCAAGAATGTCCATCCCCCACATTGCAAACGGAATGGGAGAGCTGATTGAGGTTAACCTCTCAGGCGGCTGCCTTACAACCGGGGCGTGTTTTTGATATCTGTCACACTTCTTGACATAATCCTGGGCATCTGCTAACATCTCCGGCCAATAGAATCCCAGGCGGGTAATCTTGTGAGCTAGGGCTCTGCCCCCCAAGTGCTGCCCACAGATCCCTTCATGAACTTCCTTCAATGCTTCTCTTGCCTCTTGGGGCCTTAGGCACTTCAAGTACGGGATGACAAATGATCTCTTGTATAAGATGCCTTCAATCAAGGCATATCTCAATGCTCTCACTGACAACTTTCGTGCCTCCAAGGCATCGTTAGGGAGCCATCCGGTTTCTAGATGAGCTTTAATAGGATCTATCCAACAGATTCCAACATCGATAGGTGCTACCAACTTAGAGTTGATGGTCGGGGCCTTCAAGACCTGGAAGTAAACACTACCTGCATAATTCTCTATCTCAGAAGAAGCGAACTTAGAGAGGGCATCGGCCTTAACGTTCTCTTCCCTAGGAATGTACTCCAGATAGCACTCCTCAAACTGAGTCATAACAGCTTTCACGACTCTGAGGTATTTTGCCATAGTTTCATCCTTGGCCTTAAACTCACCATTCACTTGCGAGACTACCAGTCTTGAATCTCCACACACTTTGAGGTTCTTGACTCTCATAACTCTGGCCAATCCCAATCCAGCTATTAATGCTTCATACTCAGCTTCATTGTTGGTTGTTGGAAAGTCCAACTTCAAAGCGTATTTAACTGTGAACCCATCGGGGCTTCGCAAAACCAAACCTGCACCACTAGATTTTGTTTTTGATGCTCCATCAAAATAGAGCACCCAATACTCTTTCTGATCAGGTACAAGTTCTTCATCCTTACTCTCAACCCCAGGGGTGGTTATTATCTCCTGCCCCCCGACTTCTTGGTTGCCAATGGTACATTCAACCACGAAGTCAGCTAATGCCTGAGCCTTGAGGGCTGTCCGAGGCTTATATGCAATGTCAAATTCCCCGAGTTCGATTGCCCACTTAATTAGCCTTCCACTGACCTTCGGGCTATGCAGGATACTTCTCAACTGCTGGTCCGTCAGGACTTCAATCTTGTGTGACTGAAAGTAAGGTCGTAGTTTCCTTGAAGCCGTTACCAATGCCAAAGCAAACTTCTCAATGGTAGAATAGTTCAACTCAGCTCCATGCAACACCTTACTCACGTAGTAGATGGGTTTCTGAACCTTATTCTCTTCTTTTATGAGGACGGCACTCAATGCTTGCTCAGATACCGCCAGGTATAGATAAAGAGTCTCTCCGATTTTAGGCTTGGCTAACAGCGGGGCTTCAGCCATGTATTTCTTCAATTGTTCAAAGGCCTCTTGGCTTTCAGGTGTCCATTCAAAATTCTTTACCTTCTTTAATGTTTGAAAGAAAGGTAAACACTTATCACCGGACTTGGAGATAAACCTCCCTAAGGCTGCTACTCGGCCTGTCAACTTCTGCACATCTCTTATAGAACGTGGTGGCTCCATGTCTAAAATTGCCTTGATCTTGTCAGGATTGGCCTCAATGCCTCTCTTTGAAACCATCAGTCCTAAAAACTTTCCAGATCCAACGCCAAAGGCACACTTAGCGGGATTCAACATCATCTTATGGTGCCTCAGCACTTCAAATGCCTCTTCGAGGTGCTTAATATGATCAACCTTGAGTAGGCTCTTGACTAACATGTCATCAACATACACCTCCATGGTTTTTCCGATCAGATGGGCAAATATCTTGTTCACCAAGCGTTGGTAAGTAGCTCCTGCATTCTTTAGACCAAACGCCATAACAAGATAACAGAAGACACCAAAGTCAGTTATGAAAGATACCTTAGGGATGTCATCTTTGTGCATCTTAATCTGATTATAGCCACTGAATCCATCCATGAAGCTTAACATCTCATGTCCAGCTGTGGCATCTATCAACATATCTATCCTTGGAAGGGGAAAACAATCTTTTGGACATGCATCGTTCAGGTCAGTGAAGTCTATACACATCCTCCACTTCCCATTCGCTTTTTTGACCATCACAGGGTTTGCTAACCATTTGGGAAACTGAATCTCTTCAATAAAACCAGCTTCCAAGAGCTTATCCACTTCTTGCTTAATGGCCTCTTGCCTCTCCGGAGCAAAGTTTCTCTTCTTCTGCTTTATTGTCTTCCTCTTGGGGTCAACATTCAACTTATGAGTTATAAGTTGGGGGTCAATCCCTGGCATATCAGCTGCTGTCCAAGCGAACACGTCGCTATTCTTTTGTAAGAATTCTATCAACTTGCCCTTCAAGGGTTATTTCAGAGATGCTCCAACATAAGTAACTTTTTCAGGATCGTTAGGCTCTAGGGGTATTGGAATCAAATCCTCTGCTGGCTTCCCTCTATGCTCTTCATCATCACGGACATCCATGTCTTCAATTGGAAGGACCTGCCCCCCGACTCCATCGGCCCTCAGAGCGGCTACATAGCAACTTCTTGCCATCTTCTGATCACCCTTCTGTTCTCCGACACCATTCCGTGTCGGAAACTTAACCTTCATATGATAAGAAGAGGCCACAGCCTTAAACGCATGTAATCCAGTCCTTCCAAGGATTGCGTTGTATGTTGAAGCTGCCTTAATTACCAAGAAATTCAACATCTGAGTCGTCTCCTTAGGCTCCTGTCCAATAGTTACGGGTAACTGAATAGTCCCTTCAACACTGGACTCCACTCCATTAAATCCATATATGGAGTAGGGGTCAACTGAGAGTCGTTGTACCCCATCTTCACAAACGCATCGTGAAACAAAATATCCACAGAAGCTCCATTGTCTATCAAGACTCGTTTTACTTCTGAATTTCCAATCACAGGAGTTATGACCAGCGGGTCATCATGGGGGAACTTTACTCCTTCCAAGTCTGAATCATCAAAACCAATTACCATCTCAGTTTTAGCACGCTTCGGGGCCTCTCCCACAATGTGCATCACTTCTCTTGCGTATGCCTTTCGAGAGTTTCGAGTTGAACCGGCCGCTGTCGGGCCTCCCCAGATCATGTTGATAACCGGCCCTCGGGGCTGCGTGTTACGGTCACGATCATTATCCCTCCTGTCATTGTTTCTCCTGTTGTAATCCCCTCTTTGGGTTCCATGATCTCCACCCTTTGTGAAATTATTCAGCTTTCCTTTACGGATCAAGAATTCAATCTCGTCTTTCAACTGTCTGCAATCATCCGTGTCATGTCCCACGTCTCGGTGGAACCTACAGTATTGATCCTTGTTTCTCTTTGCGGGATCGCCCCTGAGTGGCTTCGGCCATCGGAAGTCTTTATCCTTCTCGATCTCTAACAAGATTTGGCTCCTAGGTGCATTCAACCTTGCATAGTCAGAAAATCTTGGTCCCATACTCTTCTTTGATGTTGACTCAGAGTCTTTGCTAGTACGGGGATATTTGTCCCTAGCATCATACTCTTGGTCTTGCTTTCGCTTCTTCGTTTCATTATTACCCTTGCCATTGTTTATCACGACATCCTTCATGGTGCTATCCTCAGCCTTGATATACTTATCAGCCCTTCGTTGGAGCTCAGCCATATTCTCAGGTGGGTGCTTTGCCAATGACCTTTTAAAGTAAAGATCAGTGGTGCCGTGCTCCAGGGCTACCATGGCCACCTTGTTCTCTAAATCAGTAATGTTCAACGTCTCCTTGGTGAACCTCTTAAGATAATCTCTCAGATTCTCATTCTTTCCTTGTACCACATACATGAGAGATGCAGAACTTTTCTCATGAACTCTCCCGCTGATGAATTGACTAACAAAAGCAGCACTTAACTCCTTAAAGGAGCCAATTGAGTTTGCGGGAAGTCGGCTATACCATCTTTGAGCCATGCCCGACAAAGTTTGAGGGAACGCCCTACACTTCAAGGCGTCACTTGCAGGCTGTAGTAATAGTGCGTTCGAAAACGTCCTAACATGATTTGCGGGATCACCCGTTCCATCGTAAGCCTTAATTGTCGGCATCTTGAACTTCCTTGATATGTGGGCATTCATCACCTCCTCGGTGAATGGGGGCGTGGGATCATCAGGATCCCCAAGTGGCATCAGATCCTTGGGGTTGCTCTTAGGGGTTTCCACCCTTGTAGTTCTTTCAGTTGGGACGGTAGCCCTTCTTTGCCTTCTTGGAGGCCTCTCCAGATCTATGAAGGGAATCGGTCCTGACGTGGGAGGCGGCAAAGTCTGATTTGATCTGGCTTGCTCCCTGGCCATATCCTCCTTTAATCTTAAGATCTCGGCTTCATAAGCCTTAATCCTCTCAGTAGCTGTTGAAGGGAGTCCATCATGAGTAGTTCGAGTTCTCCCCATAGGTTCTTTACTTGCACGACGCCTCCTCGGAGCTTCATCACGCTCGTAATCATCGCCAGAAGATGATTCATCTGAATAAGGACCAGAGAAATCGCGATAATCTCGATCTCGAATATATAGGGCATGACCACTCGGTCCAGCTCCGTAATTGGGCATCCCATACATTGGATTGGTGCTTATGGGGAGATCCGTAGTGTGGATCTGAACCCCTCGTGTAGGGTTGTTGGGGTCTACAATCAGGGAAGAAATCCCCACCCGGGGGGGTTAGTCCCTGGAATTGTGTGGACGATCGGAGGTAGTGTACTCTCAACATGGGTAGTCGTCCCTAGAGGTTGAGAAACTTGATACGGAACGATAGTCCCGGATGTCGGAGGTACTTGCTCAGATGTCGGAAGTACTTGTTCAGTATGGGGCGGAGCAGAGCTAAGAGGTAGAGCCTCGGTAGCAATTGGCTCCGTAGTGCTTGGTACAGTTCTTCGTGTTTGAACCATGGTTGATGTCTTCTTCCCACAGACGGCGCCAAATGTTGTGGAATAAAAACTAGGTTATTAGATTACGGCTAGGGTTTGATGTATTTAACGCTAGGGTGTATGAGCTTCGTGCTTTAATGGCTGCTTCTGCGTTCGAGACTTAAACGGTCCTCACAGAATGCCTACGTATCTCTGTATTAAGAGAATCAAGCCAATAAAACGTAGTTCTGAGGTGAGGGGTCTGACCCTTTATATAGGCTGAGAAGCCTTAGAATCGTAGTAGAATTAGGTGACTTGGTGGGCAAGTCACCGCCTTGAGGAAGGTTCTAGACTCCTTCCTTGTAGGAGTCAGTTCCCATATCGAATTCTGTGCCTTGGAGGCTAAGTCAGGCAAGAGTAATATCCTTGTTTGACTCTTATTGCTGAGCTGGTTATTACCCCTAATATTAATTACGAAATTAATATTATAAATAGGGTTTGGGCCTATCTGGTGGGCCCCACGTTTGGACCATTCTAGGTCTAATTAATGCCACATTAAATGTGTCTTTAGGGCTTACTTTTAGCCCATATCAATTATTATTCCCAATTGAGACCGGAGAGGCTTGCACTCACAAGCTTCAAAATATTTTTCTTAAATTTTCACATTTTTTATTTATTTATTAAAACAATTTTCTTGCATTTAATTAATCATTAATTATACCTATTAAATATATATTAAATACACTTTATTTCATATTTAATATAAAATTTTAACAATTTTATTAGAACATTATTATTATTATTATTTTGTTATAAAATATTAATGATTTATATAAAAGTACCATTATTTTAAGGTAAAACAATAAATTAAAATTATTTTTATCGTGCCATTTCTAATCCTTATTCAAAAGCATTGCAATTTTTTTGGAAAGAATTAATAGACGATTTTAACTTTTCGATAAATCCGTAATCAATGATCGTGAGAATCATGATAAGATACATAAGTATAAATATTTTTCGATTAACATCCACAATTTAAATTAAGTAATATCGTAGAATTTACTTTTATACATGAACAAATTACACACGGGTGTGACCAACTCGATTAAATTGAATCAGGTCGACCCTTTTTCGATTAAATTAATAAAAAAATTACCCATTCGTTGTTTGATTATTTTGTGTTGGAAAAAATTAATATTTGAAATAAACACATTCTTATACTATTACTAATCAATTAATCATGTATGTCATGAGACGGGAGACGGTGTTTAAGAACCTTAATTAATTATATTAAATATTTACAAATTTTTAGTATAGGAATTATGTTGACATTGTAGTTTGGTATGGAAAAAAGTAAAATGTCTTTAAGGAGTTGATTTTTGCTATTTTAAACAAGTTCTCACTTTCTGAGCATTGAGTAAGGGTGTTATAAAACGGGCATCAGCTTTAAAAACAATTATATGTACATATTTATTATAAAATTTAATAAAAGAGTATTAGAATATGTGAGTATCACTTTGAAAGTGTGTCCATGAATTTAATTTTAATATTACAAATATAAAAATTCTTATAAAATGCTCAAGAAAAATTAATTAAATGTAAAGATTCGGGTGTCGGATCACTCCAAAAAATATGAAGCACGACTAAAAATATGCATTTGAATTCTGCTTTTTTCGTCATAAAACCAAATATATCGACAAGTTAAGTCAAAAATTAGATATCTCATCACATTTACATTCTATTTCTTTTCATCATACAATCCAATTTACTAACAAAATAAACAATCACGTCTTTCATAATGTCATCGAAAATAAAAAAGATTCACAGACGTTATTTTTATTTATTCAATGTCAAACATTGCAAATGTCTGTCATATTGGATTTCAAAAGCATTTTTTATGCGACAAAATAGGTGTAGTCAATATCTTCGAAATTATTATTAATATTCAAGAGTTTAATCGAAACATATTTTTTTCACCTAATTATTTTCTCTTTAATTTTCAAACATTCAAAATTAATTACATTTCACACAATTTTTAATCATATCAACTTTCAAATAATAAAATTTAACAAACAATAATGTTATGTGTACAATTTTTAAAAAAAATTTCGTGTCGCGCATAGCGCGGCTTTGTTACCTAGTTATATATAGAAGAAGATACACTGTTATATAGCATTATATACATAATCTTAATTATAGTATCGTCTCATAACTCAATGATATATTTTATTTAGTTATTTAAACTGATAACCGACATGGAGTACAAATCTCTCTCTCTCTCTCTCTCTCTCTCTCACACACACACACACACACACACATATATATATATAAATGTTGCAGATTTCCTTTCAAAACTTCACATCTTTCTTATTTCGCTAATTAAATTGATATACTTTATATATCATACAGTCTTATAAATAAACTATATATTATACATATAATTATTAACCAATAATCGATATGTAATCCAAATCGTATTTGTATATTTTTTTTTATAAATTTTCTTAAAATTCATATTTTTAGTATGCCTATAGTTTAATTGATTCTAATTTGACCAACCAATTTTAATTTAGTTCATTTTTTTTATTAAATTTCACAACAAAATTAACCACGAGCACTTCATATGTGGTGTTGTTAAAAAAATATTGGAAAATTTTCAATGGTACCACATTACCACTGTACTTTTGACTTTTGTCAATGGTACCATTACTTTTTTGACTCCTCTAAACGGTACCCTTAACAAATTGACTTCTTAAAAGAAATACCATTATATTTGAAAAACGTTATAGAAACGTTAAGTAGGGTTTGGGGCCAATATTCAACCTAATTTCTTATTGCATACTGTAACGTATGGCCAGGATTGTTCTTATATTTTTTCAACAGTTTTGGGGCCAACCAGTATTCTTCAAATATATTTTAAGGAAATTCTCAATGGTACCATCGTGCTTTTAGTTTTTGCTAGTGGTACCATGTTATTTTTACCCTACTTAACGTTTTTATAACGTTTTTCTAACATAATGGTATTTCTGGTAGAAAGTCAATTTGTTAAGGGTACCGTTAAGATGAGTAAAAAATGTAATGGTACCATTGGAAAAAGCCAAAAGTACAGTGGTACCATTGAGAATTTCCCAAAAATATTTGATCTCAAAGAATAATTATTTTATCTATGCATTTCATATATGAGATTATGAACAAAACAATTTATCTCAAAATAAATACTATTTTCTCCATTTTAAAAATATAAGAAAATTTTCTATAAAATTTATTTAGATGGGTAGGTCTATAATATAAAAAAACAATGTGCAGAAGTTGTAATATAAGTAATCTTATCTTAAATGAATAGTTTAAAATATTAAACATAATATAACCCAAAAAGCATTTGTGTATGTAGTTAATGAATTCCATTGTAAGTATAAATATTCATCTAGCTAAATTGGTTGGTGAATTTAATTTCATTTTGAGAGGTCATAGGTTCAATTCCTTGGAATAACATATTTTTTTAATATTATAATTGAGTTAGGTTCGGAACTAATTTATTTGCTCAGGATGTAGGTTTACCCACATGTTGTCCTACAGTAAAACCCCTCTAAAGTGATATCGTTGTTAATGGGGTAAAATTATAACTACCAATTACCAAGTGGAACCGAGACTTTTTATACTTTAGAGAGGTTATTATTTTAGAAATTATTAATTTAGAGGGGTTGTAATGTATGTTTGGCCGGGCTTATAAGCCCGGACTTATAACTTATTTTTGGGTAAAAATTTCATATTTTGATAATTTGTTTTTATGGTTGTATTTAATGTATGTTTGAGATTTCATAAGTTGTAAAAATAAGTTGGAAAATAAGTTGAAATGTTAGGAATCTCTAACATTGGCTTAAAATAAGTTGACTTATTCTGGAAATTAGCTCCCCCAAACACCCATATAGAAAGATTAGAAGTAGTGCAAAACTTAATGAGATGCGTACAAATATCACTATCCATATAAACTGGTTTGGTGGGTGCCAACTGCCAAAGACCAAAGTTTCTAAACTTTTTCCCTTTTTCAACATATACGGATATTTATCGTATGTTCTACGTCACTACGTGTCGTCCTCTGCATATATGTACCGTATATTGGGCTGGATAAGGTTGGATCCTGGGTCTGGTCTGGGCTGGGCTAGTTTAAGATGACAAACTTCTTGCTTTCTCTAAGTAAGATTATGCTCATTAGTTGTGGTCTGTCTTTAAAAAGGCTTCACATCATAACACCAGATAAGAATAACTTACTATCAAGCCTTAATTTATACATTAAGAAAGTATGCAAGAGCTGATCAAGGTACCATTTTAAAGGCAAATTATTGATTTACCTTTAGGTGGCGTTTGGTAACTACAATTTTATTTGAAATCCATGATTTAAATTCCAAAATTTGAAATTCATGATTTCAAATCCAAATTATTTGTTTGGTAAGTATGAGAATTTCAAATTCAGAAATTCTAAAATTTGAACCGAGAAATTTTTCCCCGGGAAAAATCGAGAAATTTTTCCCGGAAAAAAATTTCACGAGAAATTTTTTCCCAGAAAAAAATTTCTTGAGAAAAATTTCCCGGAAAAAAATTTCTCGAGAAAAATTTCCCGGAAAAAAATTTCTCGGAAAAAAATCCCGGGAAAAAATTTCTCGAGAAAAATTTCCCGGAAAAAAATTTTTCGGGAAAAAATTTCTCGAGAAAATTTCCCCGGAAAAAAATTTCTCGGGGAAAAAATCCCGGGAAAAAATTTCTCGAGAAAATTTTCCCGGAAAAAAATTTCTCGGGAAAATTTTCCCGGAATAAAATTTCTCGGGAAAAATTTCCCGGAAAAAAATCCCGGGAAAAAATTTCTCGAGAAACTTTTCCCAAAATAAAAGTTCTCGAAAAAGTTTTCCACAAAAAAAATTCCTCGAGAAAAAATTCTCTAAAAATGTTTCCCGGAAAATAATTTCTAAAAATTTCTCGAGAAAATTTTCCCGGAAAATAATTTCTCAGAGAAAAATTTCCCGAGAAAAACTATTTCTCTAAAAAATTTCCAAAAAAAAAGGTGATACTCATGTATTTTGGTGGAGAAGAATTTCAAATGACTACCTTTCACTAGTAATTTCAAATTACAAAAAAATAATTAATATTAAATTGGTATGGAATTCATCAATTCCAATTCCAAATTTTTTTAATCTTACCGAACACTAAATTTGGTCAATTCCAGGAATTCAAATGAATTCCAAGTTACCAAACAAGCCATGGCATTTTCAAACTCAGACCGGCTGCATGCTTAGATTCCAGAAGATTGAAATTACTACATCAGAAGATTTAATGTAATTGGGTAAATCAGCAGAGACCTACAAGTCCAAGAAACAAGGTTTCCAAGAAGTTCCTCTGAAGCTGAATATAGGTCCATGTTTCCAGAAGTTACTGTTTGTGATGAGAGTTCAGAATAAATGCTCTTAAACCAATTACCTTAACTGTGATAAACATCATTCATATTGCCAAGAATCCTCATGAGAGAGCACGTTATAATTGATGTTCACGTTATAATTGGTCCCTGAAGGTTTACTTCGAATCACAGACCTCCCTACTTCTCAACTAGCAAGGAGGAAAAAAGCTAGTCTTTTGAACAACTTAATGATCCGCTTTCAACACTAGACATGACCAATTCAAGGATAAGCTTGCTTATTTTAAGGAAATGTTAAGATTACTAATTCATGACCTGGGTAACGGAATGAACAAGGGAGAAGCATTGGCATTCAAAGGTGACTCAAAGACAAAATGTGGATAGTAATGATCTCCATCACAATAAAAATTAAGCTACTCAAAAAATCGCAAGTGCAAGCTGAAATCTAATATAACTGTATCCCAGCTCAGGATAACAGGATGCCACCTCACAGAACACAATCATTGTATGTATAATTAGAGTTTAAATTGTCAAGTCTTGTGTTTAGTTTTCCACACAATGTTATGAGAGAGATGTGAGAGAGATCATTCTTTTCATAGATTGAGAATAACTTTTCCTTTATCTCACGTATTGTATACAGTTTGGTTGGATTTATTAATTGATTTTAGTTACAAGTGATTTTAGTTACAATTTCTATATGCATCTAAATGAATTTGTTTACTTATACATATGTAACATATTATGCATTATACCAAAACTCTGTTCTGTAACATACATTGAGCCAAATTTGAAAAGGATTTACCGTGCTATTATTATAATGGGCAAAATTATTGATTGCAGCGACGGCAATTTTAGAAACTCAGCACAAATTTTAAATGGAATCTTTAACAGCTACTATAGTTTTGATTCATGCTAAGCTAAAAGTCGAAGAATTACAGTAATAACCGGAGATCAAAGAATTATATGAACATTAATCATGCATGTCAATATGCTGTAAAGTCTACTAGTTTAACTTACAGATAGAATGAAGCTTTGGTATCATACACTACCAACACTCTGAATTTGAACCCTCGGGAGTCCTTATTACCCATCAAGCTCCTGTTTCTCAAGCAAAACAATTAATCACTCATGTAGAAGCAGCGGTAATTTTATCTCCACAACAGCATTATATAACGAACTCTCAAATAAGCTTATAAGATAGCTTTCGATTAGGTTTTCATGTTCAATCTCTATTGATAAATTTATAATAGATTCGTTTCCACAAAAAATCGCAGTTGACAAAGCACAACAATGAACATAAAAGTACTTGGCATAATAATTTGACACAAAAATTGCCCAAGGGAGGGTAAAATAGCATATTCACTATCATCAACATAACACAAGAATGGGTCGGTATCTCACACAACACAAGTACAATCACCTCAAAAATTTCTCTCATGTATCTCTCTCCAATACACAACTTTTTGCATGCTTCTCATAAGGTGTTATTGGTGCCCACGCAACATTGCACACCATCAAAAGCTTATAGTCATATGCATGTACTTATAAGTACCATACTTTTACAAACCCTTGGTCATTATAATAATTATTAGCCTCTCTGTTTCAAATAGCAACCCTGCCGCAGTTGTTACTAGTATCAAAAAAGATATGCCTCACGTCCTCAACTAATCATGAATAAATAATCTGACTCAAATCAGACTTCCTAACTTTTAGAAATTCAAGAAACAATTTCTTAAAGATAGAATCTTTACCACATTGCTGTTTTCCAAATATACAAGAATGATTTACGTCCACATGGCTAAGCATGTATATGCCATATCATCTAACCTTCATCTCAATCGGCTTGCTACTTGCCTTGACAGGAGACTTTTTCTTTTTCTTCTTTGTCGAGAAACTTTCTGTCGATACACTTAACAGCTTGTTGAGAGACATTCCTTCACCTAACTTATGTTTTGTCACTTCATATCTATGCTTAATCCTACCATCAAGTTGGTAACCAAGAAATGCAGGAAATGCCAACAGCTCTCCAACTTCACGACCCATATCTTCAACCAAGTATTCCATCTTCTCGTCTAACGACTTATGATTATATTGCAGTATCTGCGGATGCTTCTTGCCCATAGCAAGGATGTCCTCACAAGTTAAGCCATAGTTCAAGAAAAGACTGATAACCGCCTGCATATTCTTGTAGCTTGTTCTGGTCACTGCTCCCATTGCCATAGCCAGCTCTTTTGTATTATTTGTGTAACCAATCTTAACCAAGAGAACAAGTTTGTGTGCAAGGTTACCTTCAAAGGACAAACTTACAAATAAAGGGGCTTTAATCAAGAACTTAAATATATCATTGGAACTCAAACCACATTCCTTGAGAAACTCAATTCTAGGCTTCAATTTCCTGTCTTTACTGGCACTGAACACATTTGGATATACAAGAATAATCCTAAAAATTTCTTGGTCAGTTAATCCGGCAAACGATATCAAGAACTCAACATGGTCCTTCAAATGTTCCACTGTGTAAGCTAAGATAAACGGCAATTTATTCAAAACAGTTGTTATAGCATCCTCATTTCCGCCACTTAACTCCAAAAGAAACGCAATTCTCGGTATTATCTGAGTATCCAGATCATAATTGAGAACTGCAGGACGACGAAGGATAAATTCAACTCCACCAAAACGGTTCAAATAAGTAACCATTCTTTCAATCTCTTCCCTCGATTTAAGACAAAAGGCCTTGTTTATTTTCACATTATTAAGAACATAAACAATCTGGTCTTCCGGAAGTCCATGATGAACCAGTACACCGACTTTCTCCTCAAAACCCACGAGAAATCTTGGTTCCGCAGTATTAAAAAGACGCTGAAGCTGAATCAGCTCAACGTCTCCTTTCAACTTGTTGCATAAGTAATTAGTAAAAGAATCCATTTCTTTAGCTGTCAAAACATCTGGTCTCTTTACAATCAATTTCGACAATGCAAGACCATCGAATCCGATATCTTCCAATGACTGAATTCTGGCACGTATCGTCTCAAATGGAGTACTGTTAAGACCAGGATGATTCTCTAAAAGCAATTTAACTCCCTTCTCTTCAATTCCAACCTCTAGTAATATAGAGAACAACATCATCCCTGACAAAAACAAAACAAATAAGGTACCAAAAAATAAAGCACACCAAATGTTTGATAATATGTCTGAGAGAACAACTCACCCGTGTCGAGAAACGCATTGGTGGGTTTCTTGGTGCAATGTGAGACCAAGTTGCTGGAATGTTGGAAACCTATCACAGTAAAAAGTGGAGTGCGGTGAGTGAAGTTTTGAACAGAGAGGAAAGTAGTACAAGAAAAGGGGGAAAATGAGAAATGTAATGTTGACGGAGGAGGTGTTAGAAATGGAGCAGGAGGGTTTAGAAAATTGATGTGCATTGTTATTACAGCCATTGCTGGATAAGATTGTTAGTTTTGTTGGGTTCATGTACAAGGATATTAGATAAGCCTGGTTCGCTTTTCAATCCTGCCAACGGTCGCCAATAGCGATGCTTATGTCTAAACAATATTGTTGTTTTGAATATTATTTCAAAATTACAAGTATAAATAAAAATAAATTTGTATTAATAATTTATAATTTATTATATTTTAAATAAATAAATAAAAATTGAATTTTTTTATAAATTAACTTAAAATATGATTATCAAAACACACGGTGTAGCTCATGTGGTAAATGAGGACTATGCCTGGTCGAACCACCAAGATTTGATTCTCCCCTACCGCATGTATCAGAACAGATTCTAAAATAATAGAATGTATGTGGCAAAAAAAGCTTAAAATATGATTAAAAAGGTTTAAAATTTTATTATCTAAACTATGCAAACGATTATTAATTCTAAAATTAATATGATATTATCAAAATAAAAATATTGTGAATAAAAAAAACTTAAATAAATGATATTCTAAGTATATACGAGGATAACTGATCCCTTGTAATAATCGTGGACAAATAGTAATTTGTGAAAATTTAAACTTATAAAAAATATTAAGAAATTATAAGTGGTTATTAATGAATTAGGTACTTTGAATACTGTTGTTTCATTGAAAATTTTCCAATGTAAAATATTATTAAAAAAGTTATTTTACGAAACATGTTCTATGTACATCATTATTTAATTGATTCAAATTCTTGAATCTTACATGTTTTACTAACAAAATATTATAAAATAGATTGTACTGCAAATCACGTTCTGTTTGCAGAATTTTGCAAAACATACAAGATTGTTCGCTGGATTCAATATCTGTGACGGTGGTTCTTCGCCCGAATGCCCCAAGGCTCAACAACTGATGAGGACTTCACGAATACAACATTAGCTCTATCTATCGAAGCTAACATCAATCTCTACCAGCTCTTTCCTCGATCAAGTGTTGCAGGGAAAAACCATGGCTTACTCCAAATGCATGAACGAATCCTTACCCCCGATGAGGCTAACCCACCAGACTACAGGGTAAGTTCTACCAAACTGTGTCACGCGGAGCATCTTGTCATCCCCCAACAAGGACAACTTGCTAGGATACAGGATTAGATCTCCGAAGCATATTGATAGTTAACTACCTTTGATCCCCCAATAAGGATAAATTATTGAAATATAGAATCAGGCCTTCAAATATATAAATAGATGATTCACCAATGAGGCTAACTCGTCAGAATGCAGAATCGTGTCTTCATCGTATAGGTAGCCCCGACAACTCATTAGCTAGCACAACAACTCATTAGTTGGTGCGACAACTCATTAGTTGATGCGGCAAGTAAGTCTTCAAAACATGTAAAACCCCTGGAGGCCTTCGATATTAAAAGTTGGAATACCAACCTAGATGGATAATATATCTTAGTCCAGACAAACCTTTGCAGGTCTTGACAGTATAGTTGGTGTGGCAACCTGATATAGCCAACGCGGCAACTAATGTTGGCGCGACAAGTACTTCTTCAATAAGTCTTCAACAAGTCTTCATGAAACATTCTTCATATTCTAGTTTACTTTATCTTCAGAAGTCAACTCCTGCCTTGTATAAATTTTAGGCATAACAACTACCCCCAAACCTCTATTGTATTTGAAAAATGCAAGGGGCTTTTAAGAATAAACAAAAAGCTAATAGAAGCTTCACAGTTGGTGCGGCAACCACATTGTTGGCGCGACAACCACTTTGTTGACGCAACAACACTTTCAGTTCAGCGTTAAACTCGACTTATGTAGAATAATTCCTAAAATTAAGGAATTTAAAATTTGAATTGTCGGGCGAAGCATAATTCTCAGAAGATACTTACGCAACTACAACTGTAACAAGAGGATAGCTGTAGGTCAGGCTTGATCTAGGGAATTCAAACCCAATTTCAGCCTCTAGCAATCATTTTTCTTCTTCTTTGGAGCGGCAACAATGTTGTTGGCGCGACAACATGTGCAACACAGTGACAAATTTGACTTGGACAACAAAGACAACTAATTTCACTTTCTCCACTCTGAGATTAGACTTGGCATCCCAAAAGGAGTTGGTGAAGGATAAGTACACTTCTTTTGCTTCCTTTGAAGAAGATGATACCAATCTCACATTGAAGGTGGAAGACTTCTAGATGGATAGTTGGCTGTGATTAGAGCATCAAATTTGGCAAAGGCATGGGTGGATTCATGGTAGACTTTGTAGAAAAAAAAAGTTAAATCCATTGCTCAGAAGAGAGTAAAGTATAAAAAGATTGTTGCTACCGAGGCAACGGAGTTGGCGCGGCAACATACTAGGAATGCCCAGCATACAGAAAATCCAAGCACGAAAGATGGCAATGACAATGTTGATGAAGTTGAAGCTTGAATTCCTTTATATCTACTTTGAGCATTAATATGAAAGTCATATGACTATTCTGGTTGTAAACATTGCTTATTCTACTATGCACCATTTGATTGATAGTTGACATGGCAACAACGGTTGGCGTCACAACATAGTTGAGTAAAGAAATCCCTGTAAATAATAGTTGGCATTGTAGTTTGGCCATATTTTCCAACTACATCCATGTTGATCCCTATTTATCAATGAATCACCACCTGCAAATAATAGTTGATCCCCTCAATGGAATCAGGCAAATAATTAAAAAAACCTTGTAGGTTTTATCTCATGACTGCTTGAGTCAGATTATCATGATTGGAACAGTAAAACTCATTTTCATGGCTCATGGCACAATGAGTGTTTTTAAATGGAGTATGTACTCACTAGTTTGGTGAGGTGTAAATGTACTACCCCCCGAGACTAGGAATAGATTATGTAAATATGTAGGAGGGTCACGTGGACTTCTCTATAGATAATATCTTTCATACTAAGTATGTGGCGTACGCCCCGCACTACTGATAACGTTTCTCATTTTCTCTAAGTAGGTGGTCGTAACCCTGCACTACTTGTATCATTCTTCATCTTATTTAGTAGGTGGCCGTAGCCCGTCATTACTTATCTCATAACTGATGGTTCTTTCGAACAATTCACATATATCAATTCAGGTATATCACCTGTCCCATGGCTTCTAGCTCAATGGGTATATTGCATTTAGGAGGGTGTACGAATACTACCCCCGAGCGTAGAAGTAGTTCATATTATCATCCCATATAGGGGCATCTCACAAAGAGGTATAAATTCAGAAGTGACTTTATCACGAATTATCCAGGAAAACCCCTGGAGGCCTTCATCCAAGCAAACCCTTGAGACCTTCATCCAAGCAAACCCTTGGAGGCCTTTATCCAAGCAAACCCTTGGAGGCCTTCATATGACTCAGCGAACAAAGATGACCTAGCAAGCAAAGATGACATGCCTTCAAATATCTTGAAGAGTTGGCCGCTCCAAATTGGGTTGGCGCACCAACGCTGTTGGCACAACAACTTTGTTGAGAAATTGTTATGAGATTACATCTGGAAATTAATACTCTTAAATATCTCTTCCACAATGATTCCTACAAAAATCTAAATCACAAAAAGAAAATATAAACACATTAAGTTTTACCTGTGGGCATATCTTAGGAGGAGTTGTCGTGGCAACTCGCGTAGAATTCTCTTAAAGATTCTTGGGTCTTCTCATAAATATATAAGAGTTATCTTTATACCCATGAAACATCATCTTGTGAGTTGAGAGTCATCCCGACACGTTGACGTGTCAACTTAGTTGAAATGGATTGTGAAACAACTGTTGGCTAGTCAATCTTGATTGGAGCACATTCAGTGAAGCATTCTTTGAGAGGTTTAGGGTGCGACAACAAGTTAAGAAGAGCAACGACTATAACTTCAACTTTTTTCTAAAGATGCATCTTTGTTGGTGCACCAAAGAGTAAGGCATAATATCTAAAAATTCTTCAAGTCCTTCCTTAGCATGACCTTTTTACCTTAGTCGGATATGTCATTAGATGCAAAATTACTTCAAGTGAAAATGGACTTCGGGTACAAAATGCAATATGAGTGCAAAATGCATTTCGTGGTGCAAACCCAACTTAAAGCATATTTGAACCGATAGGATGCCAAACCAACTTGGTTTAAGAATTCCTTATAGCAACATAGAAAGATGAAGAAGCTTAAGTTATCCACGTTTTAGCTTCTTCTTTCAAATGAACAAACAACTTCTTGAGATTATCACATTGACATTTCATGGATTACGGTAGCTAGCTGAAGAGTCGATGTAGTTGAAGCCACTAGGATGATGTCATGATTGAAAGGTGCTTGATGGCGAAGAAAAAATAATTTCAAGAGAGCTTTTGCCGAGAGAGATGTCTTGACAAATAAGTGTGTCCAAACTGATGTTTGATGTAAAACCCCACCTTCGAGGTTCTCTCTTGTTGGTGCGCTGACAAAGATGAATCATCTTCGTCGTTGGAGTCATCTTTGTCCATGAGACTACTTGTAGTGGCAAGTTGTGTTTGCAACTGCAAACTCTTTCTTCAGATACATCTAGAGAATCTTTTCTATATTTTCTCTATACAACCTCCTCCCTTGTTACGACCAACTCAACACGCAAGTGCACGTGATCTCAAGTAATACAGATAGCAAATAAGGTTCGTTCCTACAGGGACTCGTTGTATTGTCTAGCTAACTCACTCACCAATGTATGATTGTTTTCCGATGCTAAAACAAATAAATAAGTGGATTGTTATTATCACTAAAATTTATCTAAGAATTATAACTAATTATCAACTGCTTGAACTGAAATTTATGTCGAATTACTTATGCAAATAAAACATGGGAATTTAGTTTCTTTAAACAATCCATCTATGGTCTCCAAATCCCTAGCCTTGTTCATGTGATTTATTAACACCTGATCGAACACACAAAACTGATATAAGCCAACTTCCGTTACACAAATACCATCCTAAACAATATCCACAATAAAGATAGAAATCATTTAGTCTTCCGATTATGCCAAGTCTTCATATGTCTATAAAGAATAAAACATAATGGTTGAGGTGCAAGCATTCAATTGATCACATAGTCGTCATAAAACGATTAGAGTTATGACACTAATTACGAATGATATTATCACGCATAAACCTACGCTAACATGGCAAGTTCTAAACTCTTATTTCCACTTTCGCTTCAATAAGAATTAACACACAATTACAGGAGTTAGCTACTCTCCTATAACGAATTAAATCAACCATGAAAGGATATCACATCAATCACACTAAAGGCATCGAGAAGATTCAACACATAGAATTCATGATTAAGTCCACTAAACCCCCATGACAACGAATTAGTTCATGATCGAACTAATCATCATCATGGGTTCCAATGAAAACATGATAGAAAGAAACGAATAATGACTGAGATAAATATCAAGGGTTTTAAAGAATACACCAATGTTAAGCATCCACAAACTAGGAAGAATACAAGAATAAATTGGGAACTATCTTCTTCCTTCTTTTTTGTGCTAAAAAAAAACTACGTACATCAAAAACAAGCTATCCTCTACTCTCTAGGGTTTTCTTTTCTTCCCTTATATGGGCCTCCAGGTGCTAGTAAATAGAAGAATGTTTTTTTTTATTTTTAAATCCCCCAAAACAAATCAGGAATCGGGTCAGACGAGACGGCGACGCGGCGCCGTCCTCAAGCACAAACTCGGCGACGCGGCGCCAGGACCTTCCCTACGGCGATGCGGCGCCGTCCCCCAGTACAAACACGGCGACGCGGCGCCGTACCTACTGTCCAGCAACATCATTTTTCCTTTTCTTGAATTTGACTCCGTTTTGCACTTCGATTGCTACGCTTCGTTCCTCTAACACCTGTGATTGATTTCCCTGCACAATACCCTTAAAAGAGATCAAAAATACCACAACTCAAGTACAAACCATCGTTTTAAGCCAAATGGAAACGTTCTAAGTAGATAAAATACCCACTTATCACACCCCCAAACTTAAACCAATGCTTGTCCTCAAGCTTAACAACCAAAATATTTACACTACCTAGTACCACTTCCGTAGGTGATCACGGTTGCATTTAGCATATGCAACAAGCCTTTTAAACCCCTAGGCAGCCCTAGTGGACGAGTAAGGTCTCGTGAGGGCCTATAGTGAATGTACCCACAAAATCCATCTAATAATGCAACTAACAATGCAACTAACTACATGAATGCAACTATATGAAAATGCAACAATCCCCTTTAAACTGACCAAAACCAACTAGCAACCAGCTGCCTCAAAGAATGCAACTAAATCCGAATAGAGCTCGACTAAGCCCCCGTATACTAACAATACATGAACAGAAACGTGTGTGTGTGCAATGCTCATCAGAAATGCTCCCAACACTAGGTCAAAAATCATACCTATCCTTCACCAAGACAATCACAGGTTTATAAACAGAATAGACTGTAGACACTTCATAATCTAGGAACACCACCATCCTTATTCAAGTTAACCAAGTATTCATGCTTTATTACTACGACACTAAATACTATAAATACTACGCATGCTTATTTAACCGTGCAATGAGTGAGACCCCAAAAGGCTTATACAATAATACCCATGTAGCGAGTGTTAGGTCAGCAGGATCCCAGACTATAAAAGCCTTAGGTCACTAGGACTAAGTCCCCTCAGACTTAATAACTCGAGTATTAAAGAGCTCACTCTGGTTAATTTTGCATTTAACTTATTTACATGACTCTTTTTTTTCTTTTCTTTCATTTTTTTTTTCACTTTTTTTTCTTTTTTTTCATTTTTTTTTAATGTATGCAATCTGGAACGAGAATTCTCAATTCCAACCCTAGACTACTCATATAAAAATGAGCCGGCTACTAGCCGTTTGACGCCTAGCCATTATTGACCAAAATTAACACTAGCATGAAATCTTTGGTGTCCCCCAAACTTAGACTTTATTGCTCCTACGTCATCAAGGGAATAACGAAAATTCTAATTATAATCAAGTGATTAAGTCTCAAACATCCAAACAGGCATGACCCTAACCTAGCCCAAAAGCACCTAATGAGACTAGTGAAAAGATTCTGTTTCCGTAACATGCAAGTCAATTCCATGGGAACTATAAATCAACCCTCTATTCATCATTACCACACCCAATTAGACATCTATCCACCAATCAGAATTAGCTCGTTCTAAGGGATCATGAAAAATGCATGCTATGCAATGCAAATGCAACTATATGAACATAAATATCACAATAAACAGAATGTCCTATATGGCATACATAAAAACAAAACAAAAACGCTCTACACTAACATGCAATTATGCTCCTAAAATGACATGCAACACATCTATTATACAACTAATACAAATGCACCTTTAATCCCCACCCCCAAACTTAAAAATTGCAATGTCCACATTGAAGGCGAGAAACAAAGAAAGTGCACAGGAATACCTCAATCATCAGCAGGGTCACCCTCCTCGGGTGGTAATGGCTTGAGCCCGAGTGCAAAAACTTCCTCATTTGACAACTTACGAAGCACCTGAAAATTATTAGAATCAGCTAGCCCACGAGACTTATGTAGAATGTCAACTCTTCTTTCCCATGGAGTTGCATCCAACAACTGAATTAGCCCCTTTCTTCCTTCGTTCTCAATGCCAGAAATCCCACTTGAAGCTTTTTCCACTGGATCTGATTTTTTTAGCTGCTCGATCTCCTTCTTCACATTCTTATCAACAACGTCCACTTTGAAACACTCCTCTGAATCTGATGGATATTTTGTTGCCTTGAACACATTGAAAGTGACTTTCTGATCATGCACTCTCATGGTAAGCTCTCCTTTTTGCACATCAATCAGAGTTCGGCCCGTAGCTAGAAATGGCCTTCCCAAGATGATAGGAATCCTCTTATCCTCCTCAAAGTCCAGTATAACAAAATCAACCGGAAAAATCAGCTTATCCACCTTCACCAATACATCCTCCACTATACCCCTAGGATATGTGATCGACCTATCTGCCAACTGCAAGGTCATATTAACAGGTTTCGGATCAGGTAACCCAAGTTGCTTAAAAACAGACATCGGCATCAGATTAATGCTAGCTCCCAAATCACATAAGCACTTGCTGAAAAGTTGTTTGCCAATAGTGCAAGGTATGGTGAAGCTCCCCGGATCCTTCAGCTTAGGTGGCAACTTTTGTTGCAAGACAGCACTACACTCCTCCGTCAAAGCGACGGTCTCTAAATCCTCGAGTTTCAATTTCCTCGAAAGTATGCCCTTCATGAACCTGGCATAGCTCGGCATTTGCTCAAGAGCCTCCGCAAATGGTATGTTAATCTGCAGCTTCTTGAATACATCCAAGAACTTAGCGAATTGCTTGTCTAACTTTTGCCTTTGAATTCGTTTTGGGAATGGAGGAGGTGGAAACACCTTATCTTCTACTTCTTTTTGAGAATTAACACTCTTGTGAATGATAGGAGTTGAAGGAGTAGCATTAGGAAGCAAATCAGAACCAGATTCGACCTCAACTGAAAAGTCACATTTTTCCTCCAGAGAGCACGGCGACGCGTCGCCGATTTTATACTGTGAGGCGGCGCCGCGGCGCCGTAGTGCCTGCTCAGGATTTTCAATTTTTTCCTCGGTTGCTTTTTCTTCGTTCTGACCTTGTAGATTTCTTCCTGATCGTAATGTTATTGCTTGAACTTGTTCCTTTTGATCTTTCTTGCCTGGATTCACCTCTGTGTCACTCGGAAGCGTTCCTGGTTGACGGTTCAACAAAGCATTGGCTAGCTGGCCAATTTGATTCTCTAAAGTTTTCAATGACACTGCCTGACTCTTATACATCATTCGAAGCTCCTCCAATTCCGACTTCTCAGACTGATTCAATGAAGTTCCTTGAGATGGTTGAAACCCCGGTGGATTGAATGGTTGCCTTGGAGCATAAGGTGGCGGTTGATAATTCTGATTACTTGGCCTTGCATTGAACTGCTGATTATGTGGTTGCTGAGCACCTCCCTGATTGTTGCTCCAACTGAAGTTAGGATGATTCCGATTGTTGGGATGATAAAATTGTGGCACTGGTTGCTGAGATCTTTGAAAATTACCAACAAATTGTGCGGATTCAGCTGAGATAGCACACATATTTGTGTCATGTGCCCCTGCACACAATTCACACACCATAGCAACCTGGTTAGTACCAAGATTAGAAAGGGAATCTACCTTCATTGTCAACGCTTTGAGTTGGGCAGCAATAGCAGTAGCTGCATCCAAGTCAAGAACTCCAGCCACTTTAGCAGGTGGCAAGCGTTGAGTAGGATTCTGAAACTCATTGGCCGACATCATTTCAATCAGATTATAAGCATCCTCATAGCTTTTTGCCCATAGCGCACCTCCAGAGGCTGCATCTAACATAGGACGGGACTGAACTCCCAACCCGTTATAGAAATTGCTGATTATCATCCAATCCGGCATTCCATGATGAGGACAACGTGCCAATATCTCCTTGTACCTCTCCCAAGCTTCTCCCAAAGATTCCTGGGAATGCTGAGCAAACTGAGAAATGGCATTCCTGTAAGCTGCTGTCTTCGCCATGGAAAAATACTTGGTCAAGAACTTTTGAGCACAGTCTGCCCATGTTGTAATAGAGCCTGATGGCATAGAATGTAACCAACTCTTGGCTTTATCCTTAAGAGAGAAGGGAAATAGCCTCAATCTGATTGCGTCATCTGTAACTCCGTTGAATTTGAAGGTGTCACATATCTCAAGGAAGTCCCTAATATGAGCATTGGGATCTTCAGCAGGACTACCCCCAAACTGGACTGTGTTCTGAATCATCTGAATGATGTTTGGCCTTAGCTCGAAATTGTTAGACCCTATAGCTGGTCGAACAATACTAGTATGGATGTCCTCCACTTTCGGCTGAGAGAATTCACTCAAAGCCTTCGCTGCTTGTTCTTGATTTGCCATAACTTCCTTTGCTTCAAGATTGTCTTCTAACCCGAAATCAAGTCTTCTCCTAGCTAGTTCTTCTGTACGTGCTAGTTCGTCTCTACGTGCACGAGCTCGTGTACGCATAAACTCTCAACAAGTACCTGAAATTCACCAACAAGAATTTTATGAAAACGTCCTAGTCACCGAAATTCAATGACCACTGATGGCAAATATTGAAACTAAACAAAATAAAACCGCGTCCCCGGCAGCGGCGCCAAAAACTTGTTACGACCAACTCAACACGCAAGTGCACGTGATCTCAAGTAATACAGATAGCAAATAAGGTTCGTTCCTACAGGGACTCGTTGTATTGTCTAGCTAACTCACTCACCAATGTATGATTGTTTTCCGATGCTAAAACAAATAAATAAGTGGATTGTTATTATCACTAAAATTTATCTAAGAATTATAACTAATTATCAACTGCTTGAACTGAAATTTATGTCGAATTACTTATGCAAATAAAACATGGGAATTTAGTTTCTTTAAACAATCCATCTATGGTCTCCAAATCCCTAGCCTTGTTCATGTGATTTATTAACACCTGATCGAACACACAAAACTGATATAAGCCAACTTCCGTTACACAAATACCATCCTAAACAATATCCACAATAAAGATAGAAATCATTTAGTCTTCCGATTATGCCAAGTCTTCATATGTCTATAAAGAATAAAACATAATGGTTGAGGTGCAAGCATTCAATTGATCACATAGTCGTCATAAAACGATTAGAGTTATGACACTAATTACGAATGATATTATCACGCATAAACCTACGCTAACATGGCAAGTTCTAAACTCTTATTTCCACTTTCGCTTCAATAAGAATTAACACACAATTACAGGAGTTAGCTACTCTCCTATAACGAATTAAATCAACCATGAAAGGATATCACATCAATCACACTAAAGGCATCGAGAAGATTCAACACATAGAATTCATGATTAAGTCCACTAAACCCCCATGACAACGAATTAGTTCATGATCGAACTAATCATCATCATGGGTTCCAATGAAAACATGATAGAAAGAAACGAATAATGACTGAGATAAATATCAAGGGTTTTAAAGAATACACCAATGTTAAGCATCCACAAACTAGGAAGAATACAAGAATAAATTGGGAACTATCTTCTTCCTTCTTTTTTGTGCTAAAAAAAAACTACGTACATCAAAAACAAGCTATCCTCTACTCTCTAGGGTTTTCTTTTCTTCCCTTATATGGGCCTCCAGGTGCTAGTAAATAGAAGAATGTTTTTTTTATTTTTAAATCCCCCAAAACAAATCAGGAATCGGGTCAGACGAGACGGCGACGCGGCGCCGTCCTCAAGCACAAACTCGGCGACGCGGCGCCAGGACCTTCCCTACGGCGATGCGGCGCCGTCCCCCAGTACAAACACGGCGACGCGGCGCCGTACCTACTGTCCAGCAACATCATTTTTCCTTTTCTTGAATTTGACTCCGTTTTGCACTTCGATTGCTACGCTTCGTTCCTCTAACACCTGTGATTGATTTCCCTGCACAATACCCTTAAAAGAGATCAAAAATACCACAACTCAAGTACAAACCATCGTTTTAAGCCAAATGGAAACGTTCTAAGTAGATAAAATACCCACTTATCATCCCTGCAAAAACTCAAATAGCATTAACAAGTAATAAACAAGCTACGTGTTTACCTGAAGGATGCATTTCAAGAGGACATTGTCAATGTTGTCTTGTCAACTTGTAGTAGAGGGTTGTAGCTGCATCTATATCGTCAACCTGAAGACACGTCTAGAGCATCCTTGGACTTGACTAGAATATGATCCATACATACGCTTCAATTGGTATGGATCTTACTAGGTTGTAACAACTAGAGGTAATGATATGGGCTAAAAATAAGCTCTAAAGATACATTTAATGATACATTAAATGAACCTAGTTTGGTCCAAATACGAAGCCAATAATGAGGCCTAAAACCCTAATTCAGTATTAATTTCGTAATTATTATTGAGGGTGATTAACAGCTCAGCAATAAGAGTCAAATAAGTATATTACTCCTGCAAGAAGTAGCCTCCAAAGGCACCTAAATCAACATGGAAACAGACTCCTACAAGGAAGGAGTCAAGAACCTTCCTTGAGGAGGTGGATTGTCCATCAAGTCTCCTAACCCTACTCTAAATCTTAGGCTCCCAATGCCTATATAAGGGCATGACCCCTAATTCTTAGAATTACGTTTTATCTTGATTCTCAATCTCGAGATACGTAGTCACTCTGCAAGCACTGATCAGTCTTGAACACGGAAACAACCATTAAAGCTCGAAGCTCACTAACCCTAGCATTAAATACAATTTGATAATCTAGTTTTTATTTCACAACAGGTAACCTCAACTTGGTAATGAACGTTTCCTTGTAGGCGCGCTTAGAATGAAGTTGGTGCGCCAGCTTGTACTGGAGAACAAGTTATAGCCATAACTTCAATCACTTCCTGACGGGTATGCCCCCAAAAGGACTTAACCATATTGCAGTGACTACTTAAGAAAGATAGTTAATTTAGTAACATCAAATTGGTCAGAACGCATTTTGAGATGACTGAGAGTGTGCTTGGAGACAAGTTGGCATGACAACTCGTAGTAGAGGATCCAGAACCTATGAATGCCTTGGGAGAGGAGTTAGCGCTTCAATTATGTTGGCACAGCAACTTAGTCAAAGGATTCCAAAATAATATTTGGCAATCCTCTTGAAGACTTCATCAACTACACTTTCTGTAAATATTGGCAAGAGAGCATCCCTTATTGTAGTAAAGAAAGGTGAAGAAACTTGGGTCCCCAACACAAAATTTCCTCAACAAGAGAGTTGATTCTTCAATGCTGGATTTGGATGGTTTGAGAAACAAATGTGTCCAAAATGATTTTGGACATGAAACTCTATTTGCTAGATTCTTCCATGTTGGCGCGCATAAACAAAACTACGCGCGGCAACTAAAGATTGTAGTTACAGGCACGTCTAGAAAGCCTTTTGATGTTCCCTTCGTATACCTTCCACCCTACATGAACTCAGATAACATGTACAAATAATAAATATATTACTTGCTTACCTGAAGAATGTGCTCCTAGAGGATCTGGCAATGTTGTCGCGCCAACTACCTTGGAGCGCCTCTTGCTAACTTCTACTGACCTTTAGGCATGCCTAAAGAGGTGTTAGCGCACCACTTTGTAACCTTGGAGAGAGGTTGGCGCGCCAACTGACAACTAAAGGTCAATTCGGCGATATCAGCATGTCAGCATAACCATAATGCTTCCTGAGAATAGTCAGGTTGGTGCGCCTAGAGATGTTTGGCACACCACTAAGAGGAAAATGTCGCGACTCAAACTTGAATCATGTTGCTATTTCTTTTCCTAGCCTCTATTCTACAAGAGGGCAAATAACAATAAAAATAACAAGAATGTTAGTTATTTACCTGGTGCGCTTTAACATGACTTGACCATGTTGGCATGCCAACTTGTTAAAGACAGTCAATTTAGCAACAAACGCATCCCGAAGGCACGGTTGGAGGGGTTGGCACGCCAACTGATGGGAGTATCAACTAGTTAGAGGTGGTTGTAGATGCCACGTCAACCTTGAAGATGCAGTCCAAAGCTTTATGAATTTCCATTTATACAACCATCTTCTTCCTTGTTTTTAGCATCTCGCATGTCTCATGTCACATCCAGAAAACCTTGCTGCTAACTTGAAACCATGCCCAGAACATCTTGTTATTGGCTTAGAATTTCGCCTGAAATTGCAATCGTATCACAATCTTATTCATAAGAAATCCACCGTGATAAAACATCTTTCCTCCTAGATGTATATCTTGAAACTCCCCTCCTTCTAGTACCAATTTGTTAACGGAGAAATTTTTGATAACAAAATTCGAGGTTGTTCGTTGGATTCAAGATCAGTGACGATGGTTCTTCGCCGGAAAAGTCACTAGAGTGTGGTGGTTGTGATGAATTGGGGGCTGCGATTGAAAGATTTTTTTCAATGGTGGCTCGAAGAGCTCTTCGCTTCCAATCCCTTCAATTTGCATGCGTACCTCTATATTTATATCGGATCAAGTCCACGTAGTTCTTGGAGAGCAAGAAACCTAAGTCCATTAGAAAAAGGTCTCTTTGATTACAGGACCAAAAGGCCCACTACGATAGGTTGTCAAACCAACCATTCACGAAGCCCATTTAGAAGAGCCCATGCGATGAAGCCTAGCCCGAATGGCCCCAAGGCTCAACAATTGATGAGGACATCACGGATACAACATTAGCCCTATCTATTGGAGCTTACATCAACCGCTACCAGCTCTTTCCTCGATCAAGAGTTGCAGGAAAAAACCATGGCTTACTCCAAATGCATGAACGGATCCTTACCCCCCGATGAGGCTAACCCGCCAAATTACTGGGTAAGTTCTACCAAATTGCGTCACGTAGAACATAGCAATTCCCCAACATGGACAACTTGCTAGAATACAGGATTAGATCTCCGAAGCGTATTGATAAGCTTAACTACCTTTGATCCACCAATAAGGACAACTTATTGGAATACAGAATCAGGCCTTCAAATATATAAATAGATGATTGCCCAATGAGGCTAACTCATCAGAATGCAGAATCGTGTCTTTATCGTATCAGGTAGCCCCGACAACTCATTAGTTGGCGCGACAACTCTTTGTTGGTGCGACAAGTAAGTCTTCAAACCAGGTAAAACCCCTGAAGGCCTTCGACAATAAAATTTGGAATATCAACCTAGTTGAGGCATCAACCTAAATGGAGAATACATCTTTGTCTAAACAAACCTCTAGAGGTCTTGACAGCATAGTTGGTGTGGCAACTTGATATAGTTTATGTGGCAACTGATGTTGGCACGTCAAGTACTTCTTCAATAAGTCTTCAACAAGTCTTCATGAAACATTCATCATATTCTTCATATTCTAGTTTACTTTGTCTTCAGAAGTCAACTCTTGCCTTGTATTAATTTTGGGCATAACAATTCCCAAGGCCTCCAATAAAATGATGGTCATCATAGAACTTTTCTCTTTATTTATAAATATAACTAGTTGAAAACACGCGCTTCGCGCGAGCGAGAATAATTCAAGTAACTTTTTCTAACAGTAGTAATCCATAGTGGAAAGTGCTGTCTCCATATCCAACAGTAGTAATCGACAATATGCATACAGGAGGATACAGTTTATCCAACCATCTAAGACCTTCAACAAAAGGCATAACAATAACTCAACACCTATACAGAGAACCATAACTCCCAAAGCCAACGCCACCTTCATTCTAATCCTCATCCTCCCTTTCTTAAAATCGATTATGTACGATTGTCGATCATATATCAACCCCAACTTTAAAATTTCTCAAGAGATGATTCTCTTGCAAATCAAGAACATAAGTAACCATCCCACTTAACAAAATATCAATAAACCCAAACACAAACATAACTGAAAACAATTTCGTCACAGTACTATTCGGAATAATATCACCATACACAATTGTACACATTGTTACAATACAAAAATACAGAGCATCAACAACCGGATTCATCTCAATCGACTTAAAATCATCTTTATTCAACCAATATATCCCCACTCCAGGACACAAATACAAAATCCCCTGCTAGACATGAAGTTAAGGAACAAAGAGTCCAATCTGACCAAACTAAAATGCTTTACTGTTAGGCTGTTACGACGTAGCGGAACAGGTGAAATTGTTTAGGGGAAAAAGTAGCCTAACTATAACCTAGGGGTTCCTTTCAAGATATAGTTGTGGAATTCCATAGAAGGTAAATAAAAAATTTGGAGCACCAAGTAAATTGTAAAGCACCAAATAAAAGCAACAAACATAGCTGGCAAAATTGTAAAGCAACAAATAAAAGATATATGTGAAAATGCAAAGGCAGTGTCAAGTGGAATAGCAAGAAGGTAAAAATAGTTGGTTCAAGTTACATTTTTTACAAGTGTAATGTTCATAACCTGACGAAAAGATAGCGCATCATAACATTAAAGTAGTATTTAGAATGCTAGTTTGTCAGAGCAATGAAGTGGGTCTTTTGCTAACTCGTACCACTGCCACTTCCACTGACATCTTCAATAACAGATGATAGTTTCCTTTATCGCTTGGGGTAACTTTCCAGAGCATTACCATCATCAGTTGTAGTACTCTCCACCAGATCAACATCGGCCTGAAGAATGAGAGCAAGAAAGATGTAAAGGTTGACATATACTTTTTAGAAAAATGTAAATGAGCAGGGCATAAAAGTGGGCTTACGGCTGCAAGAACATTCTTAGCATGAGCTGCCTCCAGTTCTCCCACAGGGGTGTAAACTGTCGATACTCCGTAGTCCTGCAGTCCATCAACCGAATTATATTTGTTCAACTTCAGCTTGAACACCATCTCTTTGCCCAACAGTGGTTGCAGCTCTGTTGGAACAGAATTATCTCCTTGAGGCATTTTCTTAATAAATTTTTTTGCCAAGACGTCCAGCATGCGCTCGGTAACAACATTGAACAGAACCACAGTTGTAGAGCTAGTGTTGTCTGCAACCTGAACATTAACTCGAAACCTAGAAAACAAATGTGAGTCGGAGAATATTGGCAAAATAAATAGTAGGTTAGAACACAACAACATTTGCTCGCTTACATTGCCAGAGGGTAGTCAACTGTCTCGCCGCAACCAGTGTAGACATAAACCCCATCCTTTGGTAAGGCCTTTTTGCAGGAAACATAAAACCATCCATTGTGATTGTTTATGGCAGTTATTGTGGCCTTCAAGGTTACAACATCAACCTGCAATAATTTGGGATGTTAAGTATATTGAGGTAGCAAGGAGGTATGTTCACTGGCACATGTTGCTTTATATGGGGTTTGGTATATACCTTCAGTTTGCCATCACATGTAGCATTCACCAGATCCTCGACAGTCATGCGATTGACGAACATCGCCTCCTCAGGGGGGAAGCTTCGTAGAAGCAGTTCCTTCAATAGATACGAATTTAGGGGGCAAGGCTGAAAATTGTTCCCTTATAGAAGAGATATGATCAGTATCTGGGTTGACATAGATCCTACTATCGCTAGTTGTAGCAAAAGTCAAAGCACCTGCAAGGAATATTGGGGTACACGGGTTAGTTTATAACCATGGGAGAAAACAGCCAGTCTAGGCACAAAAAAAAAAAGCTTCCTTTTTTTGGCAAATTAATTAATGTATGTTTTACTACTTAGGATAAGTGTTATTACCTTGAAAGGTCTACACCGTGACAGAAGAAATAACCATAACATAGGGGCCACCATCCTGGGTGTATAGTGCAGGGTCAAACTCTTCACCCAACTTTCCCCACAAAGTCACTGTGCAGGTGATGGAGCTAATGAAAGAGCAAGTTTTAACAACATATCAGGATAAATAAGCTTCAAATATGTGGGCCAAAAATTAAGGTGTTGAAGTGTGAAAAAAATTAGGTACATCAAGTTAGCCGCAAATACAATATATTAGCATGAATTATTTGCAAATGCGTGGGCCAAAAATTAAGGTGGATCATGGAAGAAAAATTGAGGTGTGGTATGTATCAAGTTTGCCAATAATTTAATGAATATCTTATTTTATGATATTATCATATCTACAATAAGGCCCAAATATTCTCTTTCAGTAGTCTAACCAACAAAGCTAGCAGCTGTCTGGCTGTTCAATTGTCTAACAAAGAAATAGCTAAAAGTGACAAACTTTTACAGGACGAATAAGTTCAAGGTTGTAGTAAAGAGGTCGGTCATATAAAAATTAAGTGTTTCCAGAACTGTATTGTGCAGTGCAAACTCATGTAACCATTCCCCGCTATTCTCAACGATTGAGCTCTCTTCCATATATAAAGTTCGTATATTGTTGAGTATTGAATACAATAAGAGAATACAGAGGGGGGGTGAATGGATTCTCGAACTTTTCTTTTCCGAGTCTATGTAGCAAGAGTGTTTGTGTGTGCAGGATTGAAGGGTGCGGATAAAGAATAACACAAAACACAATATCACTTTAATCTAATGTATTATTAGATAAAGGTTGCTACAATACGTGAATACAAATGATAGTATTCTCAGCTTCATTTTTCTCAGAGAGATACAGCTTAGTGTATGAAAAACTTGACTCACAAAGTTACTAAGTTATGAAGTGAGGCTGTGTCCTTATAGAACATGGATACAGCCTACTTACTGCAAATAAGGTAGCTAAACAAATTACTTTCTAGTCTGTCTATCCTTTTTGAGTAAGTGTCCAAACGGTTACAGATTTGACTTTGCAAAGCCTGTTTAGATCCACTTCTTTAGCTCCTTGTCTCTTCTATATCTCTCCAAGCTTCCTTGTAGGCTTTCCAGAGCAAGTTACAGATTGTGGTCCATAAAGTGCATTGGCTTGTTGCAGGTTTCTGACTTGTACAATTTCTTCAGTATTTTGTCTCCAAGAATGTATTCGAGAAGTGACTAAGTAAGTGATTCGAGAACTGGAATTGACTTGATCGATAACTCTGAGTTCTCGAACACTGTTATATTGACATATCGAACCACTTCTCGAATAGCCCTTTTCCATCAGGATTCCTTGAGTTATCGAATAGAACATTTGACTTATCGAATCCTCGAGATATCGAATAGCTTTCTGAGTCCTTGAGATATCGAATGGAACTTTGACTTGTTGACTCCTTGAGAACTCGAATACTACTTTGACTTGTTGACTTCCTGAGTTCTCGAATAGAGTACATAGACATATCGAATCTCTGAGATATCGAACAGTATAGATAGAGATATCGAATAGTGTCTTGAGATATCGAATCCCTGACTTCTCGAATGTTGGACTTCTCGAATAGACAAATATACTTCTCGAATTGGTACTTAGGCAAATTCTTCTTTTCTTCAAATCCCAACTGTGATTATTTGACAGTCTTTAACTCCATGCTTGAGGCATGAACCTTGGAACTTCTTTCAAGCATTATTCTAGACTCTATAAGTACAGTTACACAACTAGGATTTGATGCCTACTATAAGTACAATACAAATAGAAACTCTACAACTAGAGGTTCCCTCAGTTAAGAGGTCATGTAAGTAATGCAAAGCATTACAAACAATTAGGCTTGTTATTAGATGTATACAGGCATGCCTCTGTGACTAACAATCTCCCCCAAATTGTGAGTGAGACCCTTAGTCACAATTTCATGTCTGATAACAAGCCTAACATACATAAAGATAAAACTTTAAAAATACAGGTATGTAGATTGATTGAGCACATGAATGAAGTTACAAGATGAATAATCTTACAGTTTGATGAATACTAGCCATTCTCATTTGATTCCATCTCCATTGCTTTGGCTTGTAAATCATCATATGCTTTCTGTTTTCTTTCTTTCTCCTTTCTTGCATTATCATCCATGGCCTTTATGATCTCTGCCAGAGCATCCAATTCTTCAAGCATGATGGAGTCTCTGAAATCTTCAAGTACTGGTTTCAGAATGTTGGCAGGATAGTGACTGAGTAGATTCATTCTGATATTGACATTGTCTCCATTTCTCCTCCTGTACTTCACCATATAGGGATCAAACTGAACTCTACACAATCCCTTGGCCCTTAGCTTATCTGCTTCAACTTCCAGCCTATCAATCTCCTTCTCCCTTTCTAGCCATTTCTCAAAGCACCCCTTTCTTATCTGATAACAGATAGGAGAATGGAGAGAATTGATTGATTTCATATATTTAGATGTTATACAACAAAGAACTTAGCACCTAATATATAGATAATACAAGGAACATAATAATGATACATAATAATGATATTAGCACTAGCTTAGGCATCCAAGAGGCATCCAATGTAGCATCCAATGAGGTATCTAATGTTTAACACTCCCCCTCAAGTTGATGCATATATATCGCTCATGCCCAACTTGCAAATAAGAGGATGAAGCATCTTCCGATTTAGACCTTTGGTAAATATGTCAGCTATCTGGTCCTCTGATCTTACAAAGTGAATACCAATGGTATCATTATTGATCTTCTCTTTAATGAAGTGTCGATCAATTTCGATATGTTTGGTCCGATCATGTTGAACTGGATCATGAGCAATGGCAATAGCGGCTTTGTTATCACAATGCAATTTCATTGGAGTTGCAGATGCAAGACCCAATTCTTGTAGAAACAATTTTATCCACAATAATTCTCGTACACCTTTAGCCATAGCTCTATATTCTGCCTCAGCACTGGACAAGGCAATCACAGGTTGTTTCTTGCTTCGCCAAGTAACCAAATTGCCACCAACAAATGTACAATATCCCGAAGTCGATCGTCTATCGTCTTGACATCCGGCCCAATCTGCATCTGTATAGCTCTCAACCTCAAGATGTTTGTTTTTGGTAAACATTACTCCTTTTCCAGGAGCAGCTTTAAGATACCTTAATATCATATAAACTGCATCCAAATGAGGTTGGCGAGGATCATGCATGTACCTGCTAACAATTCCCACTGCATATGCTATGTCTGGCCTTGTATGTGCAAGGTAGATTAATCGTCCAACTAATCTTTGATATTGAGATTTATCGACAATTTCACCAACATCTCCACAAAGCTTATGATTTGCTTCTATGGGAGAATCTGCAGGTCTACATCCCAACATCCCAGTTTCATTCAGAAGATCGAGTGTATACTTCCGTTGTGAGAGGAAGATACCACCCGGACTTCTAGAGACCTCAATGCCAAGGAAATACCGTAGTTTTCCTAAGTCCTTCATCTCGAATTCAGAGGCAAGCTTGCGTTTAACATTAGCAATCTCACATGTGTCGTTGCCGGTGATCACAATATCATCGACATAAACAATCAACACTGTGATTTTTCCATCTCGTCTTTTCACGAACATGGTGTTATCCGAGTTGCACTGTTTGTAATCAAATTTAATCATTGCTCTCTGGAATTTGCCAAACCAGTCCCTTGGAGACTGTTTCAACCCATAAATAGTTTTCTTTAGCTTGCATATTTTCCCAATGGTCGCAGCTGTAGAAAAACCCGGTGGAATATCCATGTAAACCTCTTCTTTCAGGTCTCCATGTAAGAATGCATTTTTTACATCCAATTGCTGAAGTTCCCATCCAAGATTTGCTGCACATGATATCAAGACTCGAATAGGAGCCATCTTTGCTACTGGAGCAAAAGTTTCCTGATAATCAATCCCGTAAGTTTGAGTATACCCTTTTGCAACAAGTCTTGCTTTGTACCTATCAATCAGCCCATTAGGTTTCTGTTTCACAGTGAACACCCATCTACATCCTACTACCTTCCTTCCAGCAGGAAGATGAGTTAACTCCTAAGTGCCATTATGTTTCAATGCATTCATCTCTTCTATCATGGCATCTTTCCATTTAGGATCACATAAAGCATCCTGCCAAGTATGTGGAATAGAAACACTAGACAAAGATGACACAAAAGCAAGTGAAGAAGGAGATAATGCATTATAAGAAACAAAGTTTGAGATAGGATGATTAGTACAAGAGCGTTTACCCTTCCTAACAGCAATAGGAAGATCCAGAGTGGGATCAAGAGGCTCAATTACAGGAGCTGTAGGATCTGCCTCGAGGTCAGAAGTCTCTGGATGTGGTAAAGTGATAATATCATCATTCCTTCGTCTGGAATATGTGATCAAATCCGGCCTGTTAAATCTATCCAGATCATTTGGTTCACTAGGGGATGTGTTTGGACTTGGTTCCTTACTAGGCACATTTATGAATGGAAGTGATTGGATCTCCTCTGTTGTTTCACTATTATCAAGACTTTGTTGATTAATCTCCCCCTGAAGCAAAGAGGAGGAGCCAGGAGAGAAATACGAAATTGACTCCCAAAAAGTAACGTCATGACTGACAAAAGTGCGGTGTGATGGAGGATGATAACACTTATATCCCTTTTGAGTTGGTGTATAACCAATGAAAACACATCGGAGAGCACGAGAATCAAGTTTGTCCCGTGAGGGAGAATGATTATGAACAAAGCAAACACTCCCAAATAACTGAAGAGGCAATGGATGAGAGGAAGGTGCAGGAACAAAAGACAATGGTGTTCTGAATTGTAGAACACATGAAGGGAGACGGTTGATCAGATATGCCGCAGTCATGACTGCCTCGCCCCAAAGATATTTCGGTACATGCATAGTTATCATAAGGGACCGTGCTACCTGTTGTAAATGACCAATTTTCCTTTCAGCAACCCCATTTTGCTGAGAGGTTTTAACACATGTAGTTTGATGAAGAATCCCATATGTGTCTAAATAAGACGTAAATGGCCCATCATACTCAGTACCATTATCGCTCCGAAGAATTTTAACAGAGGCATTGAACTGTGTTTGTATCATTTGGTGAAAGGATTTAAAACATCCAAATACTTCACTTTTGTGTTTAAGAAGATATACAAAAGTAAGTCGAGAATGACAATCAACAAAGACAACAAACCACCTATACCCATCATATGTAGGATGTCTAAATGGACCCCAAACATCCGTATGAATAGTAGAGAAAAGAGTAGAACTTCTTTTATTTCTTGATGGATAAGATGACCTTTTATGTTTGGCCAATTGACATGGTTCACAGAAAAATTCCTCCTTTTTACATTTTGATGCTAAAGTAGGAAAAAGATGTGATAAAACACCAAAAGATGGATGGCCTAATCGCCTATGCCATTGGTACAAGGATTCTAAAACAGGGCTAGATGTAGGATTAGATGTAGATGACACCTGATAACTTGTTGAAGGCATAACAGAATTACCTTCCATAATATATAGCCCATCTACCACTTTACCACTGCCAAGGACCTTGCCTGTCGCCAGATCCTGAAACACACAGTGAGAAGAAAAAAAAGTTACTGAACAATTAAGATTTTCAGTAATACGTTGAACAGATAATAAGTTTGCTGTTAAGGAGGGAACATGTAACACATCAGATAACGGCAATGATGATGAGAAGCAGTGAGAAGTGCCTTGTCCATGAATAGGTACAATAGCTCCATTGGCAACACGAATATTGCCTGTTTCACCATTATATGATTCTAGGAAACTAGAATTTCCAGTCATATGTGCCGATGCTCCGGAATCAATAATCCATGAACTAGAACTTTTATCAGAGGTAAAGTGACAAGATATACCTCCATGAGCAGAGTTAGCAGTGGGTGTTGATGGAGTAGTGTTCAATTGTAACATTAACTGTCGAAAGTTGTTGAGTTCTGAAGGGGTCATTGTTCCTGTTGAAGGAGGCACCTCATATTCTGACCCTGCATAATGAGCATTAAAAAGATTGCCCCTGCCTGTATTCCTGCCTGTTCCTCTGGATGATACACCTCGATAGCCACCTCGGCTGCGTCCTCCACGTCCTCTGATTTTTAGGTGAGGGTGTAAGATAAAGCAATTCTCACGGGTGTGATTCATCTTGTTGCAATAATCACACTGAAGAGTAGATCTTTCACCCATAAGAGCCACTGGAGACTGCTCTTCTTTTTCAAGCTCAGGTTGCGGAATTTTTCCAGTTATAAGTGCAGATCTATCAGAGGGAGTCGTAGGAGCCATGCTTCGCTTTCGACTTTCCTCTAATTGAACACGGCCATATGCATCCTCTACAGTCGGAAAGGGAACCTGTCCGATAAGTTGATTTTTGATTGAGTCATACTCATCAGACAGACCATCCAGGAATTTCATCACCCGTTCTTCAGTCACCAATTTTTTATATTTCTCCTGATCTTCGGCACTTTTGCATGCAAATATAGTGTAATGAGCTAATTCACTCCATAGAGATGTCAGCTCTGAGTAATATTGAGCAAGAGTTCTTCCTTCTTGAGCCAATGCCCATATCTTCCGATTTACTTCAAATCGCTTGGCCACATTTCCGGAAAAAGAATATGTCCGGGTAAGAGAATTCCACACTTCTTCGGCTGTGTCAATAAAGATATAGCTTTTGCGAATATGTACCTCCATAGAGTTGGACAACCAAGAACACACCATGGCATTTTCTGAATCCCAATCATCATAATCTTCGTCCGCCTCCAGGGGTTGCTTGGCTTTCCCATTAATATATTTCATTAATTTATGGGATTTAAGAGCCATTGTGCAGGCTTTCGACCATTCAAGGAAATTCTTCCCATCGAATTTAGGACTTACAAATGGAGTACTATGGAACCCCAATTTACTGCTACTTATAGCAGTACTTTTGCTTGAAATTGTGGATTCACCGGTATCCGTCATTATAAAATAATATTCCTCCCTTAAATCTTAGTCAAGTCTTAACTACCCAAGATATATATAACGAAGGAATTATGTTTTTGGTTTTTCAGAAAAACATCATATATATACGCAGATATATATACGACTATATATCAGAAAAATAAAAAACTTCTCAGAATTGGAAGATGATACCACTGTTGGAATCGTACGGACCAGACAAACAGGAAAGCCTTCTGCAAGTTCGCCGGAAAAAGACTGCAGGGAACCTCACGCGCCGGCGCGTGGGGCGCGTCCGGCGAAGTATATGATCTTCCGGCGGCGCGTGGCGGTGCGTCAGACGGCTGCTGGTGACCGGATTTTTGTGTCTGTCTTCTCTTCAGTTCTTCTTTATAGTTATGTAGGTTTGGTTTTGTTTTGGGTTGAAACAGAAAATTAAAAAACTGGGCAGTAGCTTCAGTAGTAATGTAGCAGTTTTAGCTCTCCTTGAGAAGCCTTCAAGCTTTAAAAAATCCTCCTAACCTGCTCTGATACCATGATAACAGATAGGAGAATGGAGAGAATTGATTGATTTCATATATTCAGATGTTATACAACAAAGAACTTAGCACCTAATATATAGATAATACAAGGAACATAATAATGATACATAATAATGATATTAGCACTAGCTTAGGCATCCAAGAGGCATCCAATGTAGCATCCAATGAGGTATCTAATGTTTAACATTATCTTCTCAGCATAATCTCTCTTCATTTTTACAAAATCAATCAACTCCAGCTTCCATATTTTCTCCACTTTGTCTTCAGAATCCAATAATGCAATGATTCTTTCTATTTCATATAGCTTGCCCCAATTTTGACACTGTCCTTGTTTGAATTTCTTCTCCCTTCCATCAGTATATTTAATCTCAAGGCAGTTATCCATAATGGCAGCATAGTAGATTCTTTGAGCTCTTAGATATTGTAATTGGTCTTCATCAAAGTCTTCATCTAATGGTTGGAGTTTTAAGCCTGGATATATTGTTAGGGCCCTTGACCTGGATGGCTTTACTCTCCTAGCAGCATGCTTGAGTTTAAACTTTTTCACTTGATTGTTTGGCAGAAGCTTCTGACCTTTGTTGGTTGACCATAGTAGTGTTCCATTAGCAGTTTGCTTTTTGAAACATACATATGGTTTCTTGACTTGAATCCCTTTCTCTTCTTGAGGTAGTAAAACACTTGCAGAGGCCAGAGATGTAGATTTTGATAAATCATTACTAGTGAAATCCACCCTAGACATTGAGCCTTGTGTTGTGGTAGGAGTATCATTAGTAATGTTCATGGCTTGCTGTTTTCCAATTTTACTCTCATAGACTCTTCCTTGGTCATCACCATCTTTCTTATTCTTGTCTTCCTTCTTCTTCTTTTCATCTTCATCACCCTTATCTCTCCTGTGATGTCTCTTCCTCCCATCACTTTTGTCTTCAGAATCATCATCCTTATTTCTCCTAGGTTGAGCCCTCTCTGGAGTTTCACCAGTTGCTATGTAGATTCGTAAGCAAAGACTACTCAGGAGTTTCACCAGTTGCTATAAAAGATCTGAGAATGTGCAGTGCTTCAATTTCTTCAGCATTTCTGGTTCCAACCTTTTTCTGTAGTTGATCAATGATAGCAATAACCAGTTTGTGATTTCGAGAAGTGAGATCATGGGGAATGACCAATTGCTTGATGTCTTCAATTTTGGTGCCAGACTGATAGATGATTGTCCATGGCTTCTTGATCACTTCTGGCAGCCTTGAAGGTTGGCCATTCCTCAAATCATCAAACAGACTTTTGTTGTTCTCATTTCTCTTCTCAATAAGCTCAAGTATGGCATCTATCTCTGAGTGTTTTAGGGCTTGTAGAGTCTTGTATGTTAGATGCCATATCTTTGATTTTGATATCATCACTATCTCCTTGAACCATAGATTATTGAATTTCTTGGGGATGACAGTGATGTAGGATGGAGGTACTTTCAGATATGGAGGATGGAGGTTTGTCAGTTGGCATACTCCCTGCAACCACTGTGGTTGTGATAGACTGCTTCTGGCCACCAGGAGTAATGACATGCACAGTTGGTAGAGTAACAACTGGCAGTGAGGTAGGAGGCTCATCAACCTTTGTTTTTCCTTTGCCTGGCACATGAGTTGGAGATTTATTTGCCCTTTGGTGATCACCCTCTCTGAACTTTATCCCTTTTTCCTTGGGTTTCTCCCCCTTAGTATTTGAATTCCTTGTCCTCTTCTCCCCCTTAGGCTTGTTGTCAGGCACAGAGGCTTTAGAAGTGACCTTTGGGGTGGAAGATTCTTCAGGGAGGGGAAGACCCATATGCTTCATCATAGCAGCCAACATAGATTATTGATGCAGAAGAACATCAGCTGTGGTGGTTGCCTGAGTGTCCAACTGATCATTGAGAAGTGCAACCTTGTCTGTAAGATGAGCATTGGACTTAGTGAGAGTAGCCACCTCCTTTTCAAGAGTATCCACTTTGGTGAATAGCTCATGTGCCCTGAAACCAGAGAGTGATTGATCCTTTAGTCTCTAGACTTCATACTTGGTCATGTCATGAACATGGACCTCAGTTACCAGCTTATCCCCATATTGATTCTTGAACAGTGTTCTCAGCATGGCATTTGAGTCTGTGGTTTGATCAGACAGAGATTGAAACTTATGCCCCAGCCCTGTGACAACATCCTTGAGAAGGGCCAAGCCATTGTCCATTTTGATACAGCTAGACTTGCAGGCTAGAATTTCCTTGACCACAGTTTCCAGTTGAGGGAATTTGGAATCAAAGCCCTTTTTAGCTCATGCACCTCCTTGGTTGTGGCTGTACACACTTCTGTGACTTCTGTCTTTAGACCCTTGCCAAGGTAGTGTGCAGCCTTGAGAATTCCCTTGTAACTGTCATTGACTGCTTCATACACAGCACTAGGGGTGAGAGAATTGGCATTGGACCCTAGTGAAGTGATGTACTCTTCTCTGAGGTACTGTAGGCCTTCTGAGAGAGGAATGTCATACTTTCCTTGAAGCCAGGCATCTATATTTCCTTCTCTCTCAGACTCATCCACAATTTTGGTCTGTTGTTGCTCCACATCCTCTTTATGGCACAGGAGAATAGCTTCATAGTCAGGATTTGGCAGGTTGGCAGTGAGGAGGTGATGGACAATCTTTGTGAACTCAGGAATCTGATCCACAATTAAGCTTTGAAGTGCTTCAACCGTCAATTGTTGTGGAACCGACCCTGATCCTGAAGCATTGTCATGGTGCACAGGCTTCAGCCATTGTGACATAAAGTCAGAGCTAGAGCTAGGTAAACTAGACTCCTCAGTTACAGATGCAACTTCTGTAACCGGATGGATTGACTCTACTACTGGTATCTCCACAGAAGTGGGATGAGTTACACCAGTAGTTGACACAGGCACAGAGTCTCTAGTGAAAACTAGTGGAACCTCTGTGTTTGTGATGGTGTCATTAGGATATGCCCCAGCATGCATTCCCTCACCATCTAAATGTGGGTCCTGGGTGGTGAGCAAAGTGTCATGCACTAAGTCACTTGAGTCCATTGGCTCATCAAGAGAAAAAAATTCTTGATGATCAATGCCTTGCTCCTCAATTGCTTGAGTTGCAGGCTGCAAAGAAATTTGAGATGAAGATTCTGGAAGAGAAGTGTGTTGTAGAGTAGATTTTGGCAACTCCCCCTGAGAGATAGAGGGAGTTTCAAGTGTGATGTGCTCTCCACTCAGTGTAGTGCCATCCTTATCACTCCCATGTGCTGACTCAATACAAGAAGGTGCATTGGGGAGGATGCTTGATTCTATAGATGTACCCTGTTGAGAGGATACATCTAGTGAGTTGTGTGCCCCTGATTTTACAACTTCAGCCATTTGTGTGACTGAAGAGGTGGTCTTAGTTTTCTTCTTCTTCTTTGGCTTTAGTGGGTGACTCTGGTTCCTCACTTTCTAGACCTAGTTCAACAGCTAATGCTGCTTCAGATAAGATATTCAAGGGTGTAGACATTACTTCCTTTCTCTTCTTTTTACTAACATCACCCTTTTGAGAGGATGATGCAGTTGGTTCAGTAATTGGTAGAGTGTTTGGTTGAGAGGGTTGGTTAGCTAGCCCTAGGTTAGCATTTTGTTCTACTTGCTTGGGCTTAGCTAACTGAGATTTTACATCAAATGTTGGCATGTTGTGGGGGTAAGTTCTAAACAAACTCTCCATATGGGGAGTTATGTTAAGTCTTACATCCACATCATTCCTAGTCTCCAAATTACCAAAAATGAGTTTGGTCATGGATTTAGGATAGCCTATTTTATTTTTATCTATCCCAGGCAATTCAATCAATTGAGCATTTTTAAAGTTAAGTACAGATTGAATAAAGCGAGGGAAGAAAATATCAGTACCTCTCTTGGTTGTGTTCTTACCAAGTCTCCCATATAGTTCTTGTAGGATGATTTGGCCAACATCTATCTTCTTTCCATAGGCCAATGCATAGCCAATTTGCTGCACAGGTGCACTGATTTGATCAAAGCTTGATTTCCTGGCAGTGAAGACTTGAAGAAGAGTTGCAAACACATAGCTCCACTCCTTTCTCAGATCCTTTCTATTCAGCTTGCCAAGATTGATCCCATCTGAGTAGTTGATGAACTCAAAGAATTCCTCTAACTCTGCATTCGTGGCCAGTCTGTCAAATGACTCTTGTTGTAGGCCCAGTGCTTGATTCATGTCTGCAGTAGTGATAGTGATTTCCTGATTCTGAATCTTGCAGTAGATGATATATGAAGTGATTGCGTTTTCCAGGGCTACAACCTTCACAATAGCAGTGCCCCAAAACTGTTCCAGGATATCCAGATATAGAGTTGGGTTGGCAGAGAGTGCATCCTTGATGTATGACTCAGCCATCCATTTCACAAAGCACTTGAAATTGGCGTTGGGTGCTTCTACATCACTAGTTAGAGCAATGAAATTGGTGTTGAACTTTACTGTTGCCATTTGTATGGAGAAGAAGAAAGGAATTGAAGGTTGAAGAAGAAATTTGGCTTTTGGTAGTTAGGGTTCCAGAGGTTTAGAGAGTGTAGATGCTTGAGAAATCGAATGAAATGAATCGAATAGGTGTAGAATTGTATAAGTATGAAGTACTTGAATTGTCGATTAGAAGTATGTTTTGTATCGACAAGTCAGGCATTCGAGAAGTAGAAAACAACTATTCGAGAAGTCAAGAAAGGCTTAATCGATAACTCAAGCAGATAGTAACTCACAGCTGGCAGTTATCTAACTCAGAAATATTTCTAAATTAAATAAAATGTGTTTTTATGAGTGAATTAAACTTTTAGACAAAAGTTCAAAATCGGTTAAAATTCAGCGAGAATTCAGCCTTTTCAAATGATTCGAGAACTCAAATATAGTATTCGAGAACTCAGTCAATCGAGAATTGAAACACTATATTCGAGAAGTCAAGGAAATCTCTATTCGAGAACTCTAAAAGACTCTATTCGAGAACTCAAGAGTACTCTAATAAGACTTGTTAGAGATGTCGAATAGTGAATCATTCGAGAAGTTTGACTTATCGAACTATACCCATCACTCAAAAAAAAATGATTTTCACTATCTTTTAAAATTGACCAGCCATATTCATTGAAGAATATTCTAGCAAATTAAATAGTGATTTTCTCAAAATTTCATAGAAATTTCAAGTTAGCAAAAATATGATTTTCCAACATATGCAACAGATTTGAAATATTTATAAATCATATTTCAGCCAACACTTACTCCAAAAATATTGAAAATTTAGATAAAGTAAGTGTTTACTGCTGCAACAATCTAGATGATATATTCACTTAGCCAGAATCTGAAGAATTCAGCATTCCAATCTCACTAACCAACCTTGTGAAGGTGGCTTCATCTAGTGGCTTAGTGAATATGTTAGCTAGTTGTTTATCTGTAGAGACATAGTGCAACTCAATGGTTCCATTAGTTGCATGTTCTCTAATGAAATGATATTTGATGTCAATGTGCTTTGTTCTAGAATGATTGACAGGATTGGCAACTATAGAGATTGCACTTGTGTTGTCACACATGATTGGAATTCTTTCCAACACAAGTCCATAATCTCTAAGTTGATTTCTAATCCAAAGCACTTGAGCACAGCAACTTCCAGCAGCTATGTATTCAGCCTCAGCTGTAGAAGTTGACACATATTGTTGTTTCTTGCTATACCAAGAGACTAACCTTTGTCCAAGAAACTGCAGCTACCTGAGGTGCTTTTCCTATCCACTCTGCATCCAGCATAATCAGCATCAGAATAACCAACCAGATTGAACCCTGTGTCCTTAGGATACCATAGTCCCAAGTTTGGAGTGCCCTTCAGATATCTAAAGATCCTTTTTATAGCAATCAAATGTGATTCTTTTGGATTTGATTGAAACCTTGCACACAAGCATGTAGCAAACATGATGTCTGGCCTACTTGCAGTGAGATAGAGCAGAGAACCAACCATGCCTCTGTAGACTGAGATGTCTACCTTCTTGCCTTTAGCATCTTCATCCAATTTAGTGGCAGTGGCCATGGGTGTCTTTGCAGGTGAGCAATCTTCCAAGTCAAACTTCTTCAATAAATCCTTGATATACTTGGTCTGACTAATAAAGATACCATCCTTCCTTTGACTGACTTGCAACCCAAGAAAGAATGTCAACTCTCCCATCATACTCATCTCATATTTGCTCTGCATGAGTTTAGAAAATTTCTCACACAGCTTCTCATTTGTAGAACCAAAAATGATATCATCCACATAGATCTGAACTAAGATAAGATCATCACCATGTTTCTTGTAAAACAATGTCTTGTCCAGTGTGCCTCTAGTGAATTGATTCTCAAGAAGAAATTGTGATAAAGTATCATACCATGCTCTTGGAGCCTGCTTAAGTCCATACAATGCCTTAAGCAATCTGTAGACAAATTCTGGGAAGTGTGGATCCTCAAAACCAGGTGGTTGTTGCACATAAACTTCTTCTTCCAACTCTCCATTCAGAAATGCACTCTTGACATCCATTTGATATACTTTAAAGTTTGAATGAGCAGCAAATGCCAAGAATATTCTGATGGCTTCCAATCTAGCAACAGGAGCAAATGTCTCATCATAATCAATGCCTTCCTGTTGAGAGTATCCTTTTGCAACCAACCTTGCTTTGTTCCTTATAATTACACCATCTTCATCCATCTTATTCTTTAGAACCCATTTTGTTCCAACAATGGTTCTGTTCTTTGGTGCAGGCACAAGTTCCCATACTTTGTTCCTTTCAAATTGATTCAGCTCCTCTTGCATGGCAATAATCCAATCTGGATCCAACAGAGCATCATCAAGTTTCTTAGGCTCAACTTGTGATAGAAAACAGCCATAGAGGCACTCATTCTGAGTTGCTCTCCTAGTCCTTACTCCTGCATTAGGATCTCCAATGATTTGCTCTGCAGTGTGTGATCTATCCCATTTCCTTGAGTGCTCAGCCTGATTTCTCATTCTTGATGTTGCTTCATCATCCACATCATGGTCATTCTCATTTCCTCCCCCTGTGAAGTTGCCACTACTCACAGGTGTGTCTTGGATGCTTGTTCCTTCACTATTGATTGGCACAAATTCTTCTCTTGTACCATCATTCACTTGAGTTTGTTGAACTCGAGTTTCAACTTCAGTTTCAGTCTCTTCATCAGAGTCATCTAGATTATCAAACTTCAATGGATCTTTATCTTCATCATTGGCTTCTTCTAGTCCAGGTAGTTTGCTGTCATCAAATGTCACATCTGTGCTTTCCATAACTTTCTTTTGACTGATGACATAAACCTTGTATGCAATTCTTTCCATAGAGTAGCCAAGAAAAATTCCTTCAAATGCTTTTGCATCAAATTTTCCAATATATTCACAATTATCCTTCAATACAAAGCATTTGCTTCCAAAAATATGAACATACTTTAGAGTAGGCTTCTTTCCAGTCATCAAGTTATAAGGTGTCTTTCCAGTGTTTTTGTTGATGAGGGTTCTGTTCTGGATATAGCATGCAGTGCTCACAGCCTCAGCCCAAAAACATGTAGGCATTTTTGCATCAAGTAACATTGTTCTAGCAGCCTCAATTAGAGTTCTATTCTTCCTCTCAACAACTTCATTTTGTTGTGGAGTTCTTGGAGCTGAGAATTGCTGAGAAATGCCATTCTCTTTACAGAATACTTCAAGTTTGACATTTCTGAACTCTGTTCCATTATCACTTCTCAGTGCAATCACACTTGCATTGTTGTCCTTTGCTTCCTTGTCAACTTTCTTTATATGCTCAATGATTACTTGTGGAGCCTCATCTTTTGATGCCAGAAATTCCACCCATGTATACCTTGAAAAATCATCAACCATCACCAAGGTATACTTCTTTCTTCCTAGTGACATAATATTGACAGGCCCAAACAAATCCATATGAATGAGTTGTAGGGGCTTGGTTATAGATGTCACTGTCTTTGTCTTGTGGCTTGATCTTTTTATCTTTCCTTTTTGACAAGCCTCACACACTCCTTCTTGACAGAATTCAAGTGTAGGCATGCCTCTCACTAACTCTCTTTTGACTAGAGAGTTAATGGCTTTGAAGTTCAGGTGTGATAGTTTCTTGTGCCACAGCCAACAATCTTCATTTGATGCTTTTGAGTAAAAGCAACAAATTTTGTCCTTGTTTGCAGAATCCATATTGGCTACAAACAAGCTTCCCTTCCTTACTCCAGATAGAGCAAAATCACCAGTCTTCTTGTGGGTGATCAAACATTCATCTTTGCCAAAATCCACCTTGAATCCCCTATCAGTAAACTGACCAACACTTAGCAGATTATGCTTGAGCCCCTTGACTAGTGCTACATCTTCAATGATGACATTACCAACTTTCAACTTGCCATATCCCAATGTGTTACCCATGCTGTCATCTCCAAAAGCAACCATTGGGCCAGCCTTTTCCTCATACTGTGATAGCAGGGCCATATCACCAGTCATATGATTTGAGCATCCACTGTCCAAAATCCACATGACCTTCTTTTCACTTTCTTTGCCCTGCAAACACAAAGGTATTACTTTTCCTTTGGTACCCAAACAAGTTTGGGTCCATGTGACTTAGAAACAGTTTTATCATAAACAACATGCTTGTCAACTTTCTTAGCATTAGTCTTCTTGTCACTGTTAGAAGTCTTGGAACCTGAGGTTTCAGACTTAGGTGACAGAGGTACCTTCCTAGCTTTAGGAGGACTTGAAGACTTTGACCTGGTGTAGTGTGTGTGAGAATTGTGACTGATACAACCATCAATGAATTGCCTTCTCAGATTGAAACAACTAGTCACAACATTCATATTGCATGGCATACAGTCAAATTTATCACAAAATGGTGCATCTCTATGTCTTAGAGGCACAGAACAATCATAAAAAGGTTTGGACACACTACCAACAGGTTTCTTGCATGCATGAGTTAAATGATTGGTACTGAAACAGTTCTGACAAGTTTTCCTAGGGGCATTAGGCATATAAGCATAGTTGTTATCCTTGTTAATCCCTAACTTGCCATTTCTGTTCTGTTTCTTCTTAGTCACTTTCTTTTCTGATTCACTCTTCCCAGCTGAAACAAACTTAACAAACTTCTTAGGTCTTGGCCTATCAACTACTGGCTCCTTGTCTTTTGACCTGACACTCTCACTCTTGGATGATGCTTGTTGTTCATTTGATTGTGCCTCATCCTCATCATTCAACATTTGTTTGATGAGTAAGGCATCCTCATCAATTTCAAATGTTGGTTCCTTAAAAATTGGATTTTCAGTCTTTTTCAAAATGTGAGGCACTCCCTCATGAATAACTGTGTCATCTTCAATGACAACATAGCCTTTTCTCTGTTTAAGAGTGTCATAATCAAGTCCAATAGCAGCCTTGGGTTTTTCTTCAATTTTCTCACAGTAGGATTTCACTAGACCAGATGATTTCTTGAAAGTTTTTAGTTTGAATTCATTTTCAGCTAATTCATCCCTAAGAGCCTTTTTAACCTGACTAGCACACAAAACCTTATTCTGCAGATATTCAACTTCTTTCTTAAGGTTCTCTATTTGCATAGCAGTTAGCTCAAGTTCCACATTCTTTTTGGTTAACATTTCATTTCTAGTAGACAGTTTAGCAATCTCTTCATTAGCAGCAGTCATACTAGTATGAATGTTAAACATTTCAACAAATAGTTGTTCAATCATGCATTTATACTCTGAAACAGACATATCTATAGTAGTGAGAGATGGTACCTGAGAATCAGATGAAGATGGGTCATCCTTGGAATTGGCCATCAAGGCATAATTGCAGAATTCTTGCTCCTCTCCATCACTGTCAGAATCATCCCAGCACTTCCCTTCAGCTATGTAGGCCTTACCTTGTGTCTGCTTTTTCAGAAGGGCCTCATACTTAGCTTCAAGCTCAAGATAGTCTCTATCCTTCTTTTTAGGCTTTTTGCATTCACTGGCAAAATGCCCTAGGTCATTGCATCTATAGCACCTTACAGATGACCTATCCACATGGCTGGTTTTAAACTTATTCTTGTTTGGTTTCACAATTGCCTTGCTTTTGTTGAATGAATGGTTTTGGGTTTTGGGTTTGAAGGGTTGATTCCTTTTGAATCTGATGTTTGGAAATTTTCTGGCCATGAAAGCATATGAAGTGTTTTCCATCCCATCTAGTTCTTCAAGAGTGTAAAACTCTTCTTCCTCCTTCTCCTCAACAGGTTCACTTACCTCAGGTTCAGTTTCTTCCTCTTCTACAACCTCCTCTATCCTTAACTGACTTGTAGATGCTTCTAGGTCTTGAATAGATTTGTTGACAATTAAGGCACATGATGTGTTTACCATTCTGCCTTGATTGGCTTGGATAGCCCTTTTCTGAAGCAACTCAATCTCATGAGTTTTTAAAACTCCATAGAGCACATCATATGTAACTTTGTTCAAATCTCTTTCCCTTAGAGAAATGACCCTTTTGCTCTAGATGGTTTGGTGAGGATAGCAGAAACTTCATGTTTAACTCCTTGGTACTGTAAACCTTGCCATTCATCTGTAACTCTGTAACTAGCTTGTGAAATCTCTCAAACATCTCAGTAATGCTTTCCTTGGGCTGTGCCATGAAAGCTTCATACTGTGTGACCAGTAGCTGTTTCTTGTTTTCCTTAACCTCATCAGTTCCTTCACACAACACCTCAATGTGATCCCACATTTCTTTGGCAGATGTACATGATGTAATGTTTGCAAACATTGACATGTCCATGGAATCAATGATAAGCAACATGAGGGGGCTGTCAAGAGCAACCTTCTCCCTTTCTGATTCTGTCCATTTTGATGGATCCTTGGCCTCATAAGATCTTGGGATAGTTGTGGTTCCAACAGTCTTCTCTGATATCTCTTGTTGTGGAACAAAAGGACCATTCTTGAGAATCTCAGGATACAAAGGATGAGAGGCTTTGATGAACAACATCATCTTTATCTTCCAGAGGTTGAAATTCTCTTTGTCAAACTTAGGGACCTTGTAATAACCCTAACTTCAGTAATGCTACAGTGGTCACATGAATAGTAAATTTCGAGGATTTAGAGAAATGGTATATAGGTACTTTATAATGGAAACATAAAATGAATAAACAGAAACCATATCAGTGTTGTACAATGGAAATAAGTGACTCGAAATGACGATAGATTCCAGAAATTCCTGAAACATGAATTTTGAGGATTTTGATTTCGAATAAGCTTCTATTGGACACTAAGGAGCATGGAAACATTATAAGAATTATATATTGAGGGATTAGTGAATTTAGATTTGAGCCAGGGGATTTTTAAGTTAAGAGAATACCAATGGAATTTGGATTGTTAAATGGTTTCAAAACCACTGAGATAATGAGGTACATTCGTAACGAACCACAATTAGACGAATATGGAGATTAAGCAACCAAGATTTATTATATAACAAGGATACATACCCCATTATAATTACCAAGAGTACTAGCATTATAATTAGAAAAGAAAATCAAGAAAAAGGATTATGAGATCATCTTGATGATATCACTTTCCATTAATTAGTTTTAAGGGTGAATTAGTCTTTTAACATGGTTAATCACCAAAATATCTTCCAAGCTTCTAGGATAAGCTAAAACTTACAAGATTAACACAAGATTAGATAAAAGAAACCAAAAGAACTCTCTCCCCCATTTCTTTTACAACTTTCGGCCAAAGAAGAAAAAGAAAGAAAATCAAAATCAAAACCCTAGCTCTCTTCAACTACAAATCTAAGGAAAATTCATGGGTGTTCTTGGAGGTTAGGAAGGATCATCTACAAAATTTCAAGGCAAACCAACATCATTTGCATAGGTAATAAAATCTCCAAAGTTGATGATGAATAGTGTTTTCTAAGTGTTAACCTTGTTTTATTGATTTCTTTGCATGATCTAGACTATACCAAGGTAGTATAAGAGCTTGGTGAGGTTATTCATGTTAGTATACTCTTTAAAGTTGATGATTAGCTTGAAACCCTAGCTTGAATCCTTTGGGTTTTGATGATTTTAGTTAGTTTCTAAGATAAGTAGTACTAAATCATGTAATCTTATTGTTATAGTTGTTTATATGTGTTTGAATGGTATGGAAATTGTGTTGTGGACTTGGAAATCCATGGTTGGTATGATGACCACATGGTATATGTGATGGTGTATAAGGTGGATGAGTGATTTGGAGGGGTTTGATTTTGGAAAGTATGAAAATATAGCCGTTATAATGTCCGATTTTCGTTAGAACGACAAACTGCCCTGTTTTTGGACAACAATGCAGTACGGTAGGTTACTGTCCAGCACACTTAGTGACCATGAAATGATAGAGCTTAGTTCATAGATCGTTTTGATATAAGGTGCGTTAAAATCTGATGAACGGTTTAGGAGAAAAGTCAGTTTTAGTGAAAGACGTTCGATAACCGAGAAAACGTAATTGTATCAACTTTGAGGTTACAGTTACCATAGTTAGACAGTCTTACAAGCCACGAAATTTTGGGATAGTGTAGTAGGGTAGTCAGAGGACCCTTGACAGTTGACGTTACATTAAAATTCGAAATCCATATTTTCTGAGAATTTTTACAGTTAAGTGTGGTCGTTAGGGAAAATGGTGAAAACCCCTGAAACTTCGATTGAGCTTATAAATGGTTAAGTTCTTGAACCTTTGGGATAATAATAACACATTAAACATATGTTGAAGTGTAAAGGGTTTTGTTATACAAGAGGATAGTGAGTAAGAGATGTAGTGTTCTAATGACGGTCCTTTTGTGTTTATAGAAATTCCGGAGGAGGAACCAGCCCTACTGTCAGGATACAGAAATCGAGGCAAGATCCTTCTATCCCTACTTTAAAAATTATTTATCTTCGGAATAATAATGATATCATGGAATATATTTATGTATATGTGATGCTTTTGTTGCTATATTGCAAAGAATATATTCTCTTGATTTTGGGAAGTTAAAGAGAGATGGTTATGTTTTCTGAAATATGAATATAGAGATGATTACAAATGGAGCGAATATGCTCTAAGGTAAAAGAGATATGAAAGAGAATGGTATCAGTTGTTATCTAGGGTGATATGGTTTATAATGCTATATTATAAACATTCTTTTAGTGTATGATATATACATATATTTTATAGAAATAATGTGCAAGAATGGAAATGTGAAATGGTGTTGATAAATTGAATAATGATCTTATAACAAGGGGGATTAGCAACAAATTTGCATAAAAGGCTATGTCAGGGCTGTGTGCGACATAGTCTAGTATTCATGATTCGGCACGAAGATGCCAAGGGAGGATGTTATGCAGGTGGCCTTCCTCCAGGGATGATGTTATGCAGGCGGCCTTCATTCCTTCTACTAGTAGTAAACAGAGAGCGGATACGGTCAGGCGACTGATCATCGTCCTACGTATCTGGCGCCAGTATATATCCCCAAAACTTGAAAGAAAGAATTGAAAATGGTTTTCAGATTTCTATAACTGAAAACAGAAAAGTGATATGAGACGATGAAATTATTGATATAGATGAAGAGAAACTGATTTTATATTAATTTATAAAATTACTGTATAGGAAGGAAATGAGAAGATGATAGTGAGAGATTTATTTAATTATTCATATTATTTTAAAATATTACACTGAAAGGGTATATTGATTATTACATTGTTTAAGAAGAGAAACTGTTACTGTATTATCTTAGAATTCTTTCTTATAATAGTAAGTGGATGATGTATTATTAAATAAGAGTTTTATTCTTCCTTAAAGTTTATAAATTGGTTACTGCTTACATATGTATATACATGTATACTTGGTTACATTTTAAATTTTAGTTTTCAATATTATCTTGCTGAGCTATTATAGCTCACTCTTGCTACTTATCTATATACAGCTAGGTATGCCCATACTACGCAGAACGCCCCGCAAGAGGGTAAGGGAAAGGCGACCTTCTGAGAGCTCGTTAGCATCAATTCCCGAGGTAGATGACCATCGCAAGGGGTTTAGTGGGCTTATGTATATTAAGTGTGTAAGTTTGAAAGATTGTAATAAATTTGGTTGTTGAAATGCTTCTTGTAGAAGCATCACTCAACAATGTACTGAAGTATGATTCTGGGTTGTAATAACTTTTTAATTCTAAACTCTTATTATGGTGAATGTTGTTCTCTGAGCATATGAATGGTGTGTGTGTGTGTATTACTGTGGGGTCAATTGCATAATTATTAATTAAAAAAAAACAGCTAAGAGATATTGATTTTGAATGGAAGTTGGTTCGTGATGGCCCAAATTCGTGACCCCGGATTTGGGGCTGTCACAGTTGGTATCAGAGCTAAGAGTCATAATGCTCAGGAACAAGAGTGATAATAATATTGTATCATTTATAATATTAAATTTTGAACTTCCATCAAGTTCAGGGGTGGTATATCGCAGGTAGTATTTATTTTAAGTATTGTTTATAAATTTATAGACCGTTACTAATAGAATTTTATGTTTTATTATAGGGAGCAGAGATGGGTGAGCCGAGTCGAGACCCCCAGTGGCTAGGATTGTCCGAGCAGGAGCTTAGAGACTTGTTGCTGGTAGGTGTAGAGGTTCCAGAGTATGCTATTGATGACCTCAGGGAGAGACGACGGGCGAGTGCTAGAGAGAGATATGAGCAGAGACTGAGGGAGGAGGCTGAGGAGCGCAGGCAGAGGGATGCTGTGGCTATAGTGCCATATTCTGGTAGACCATATGTAGGACCTGATGGGGCCGGACCTTCCCGAGTGCGGACGGATATTCCTGAGGAGGAGATGCCCTTACGTAAGAGGCCTAGGCTATCTGTTATACCTGAGGAGCCGATTGAGTGGAGGGACATTCACGTGACTCCTACTCCTGTCCCACCTGTCCCAGTGCCATCACCAGTTCCATCTCCTCTACCTAGCCCCGACCCTTTTGAGGATCCAGTTGAGCAGTTCACTCCACCGGGACACTTTATCTTGTCAGAGGATGAGTTGGAGGATGACCCTTCCGAGGATGCGGACATAGAGCCTGTTCCTCCGTCTCCACAGGCAGTTCCATCCCCACCATTTGCACCACCACCACCTCCACCAGTGGATGCACCCCCACTTGTAGATGTACCTCCCCCAGATGCTATGCCACCTCAGGAGGCACCTATGTTTCCAGCTGGTCAGTTGCCAGCTATTTTCTTGTCAGAGTACTTTGCTCTTCAGGGACAGCTGGATGAGTCCCGTCGGACTATAGATACGCTTATACAGAGGTTAGACAGGACGAGAGGAGGAGGAGGTGTGATACCAGATGGGTTGACTTTGAGCATAGTTAGTATCGAGCTGCGGGCACTCGGTGATATTAGGACGATGTTGGGAGACAGAGGGGATCCAGTATGGAGGGCTCAGATAGTTGATACAGTCACCACTATGGTAGTGCAGATCAGAGAGGTTATCAGGGCGGCGTTACCATGATTAGGAGTAGTAGTCTGGGATACTAATCAGACTAGTCATCTTGTGGATGTCATTTTGGGGATTAGGTTAGTTGTTTACTGTCTTAATCCCAGTCTGATTAGAGGACGGCTAGTAGTGCTTTTGTTATAGCGAGTTAGTATGTACAGTTATGCTTTTGGGGTTTCGAACCTTGTACTTTATGATGTATGATATTAGTAGTAAAAGACGTTGTACCCAAGTTGTAAAATATTTATGTAAATTAATGAAGTTTATGTACTTTGCCTAATTTTATCGTATTTTGATATTAAATGTTGAGATTCAGAAATATTGATATATATGAGGTGATTGACTTAAATGAAAAGGTTATTGTGCTAAAGGTACTAAGCTTATCTGTCAAAGTTGTATTATGATTAAATATTACTTGTGTGAATTTAAAATACTGGGATGCATAAATAAGATTAACTAATGATATAGTTGTGCATATATGGAAATGATGTATATTGTACCCTAAATTTGGGTGATTAATGAAGAATATTATTATATACAGAATCATGCCGCCTAAGCGTAATAATAGAATGAATGCAAGGGAAAATGAGAGAGAGGAAGCAAGTCAGAATAGGCAGGATGAAAACGCTCATAATGAACAAGATCATGAGGAAGAAGAAGATGAATCAACTGGTCAACAGGGAAGTCAGGGTGGTAACCCTTTTAACCAATTTATGGAACTTTTGAGGCAGAATTTAGCTAATCCACAGAATCCGCCACAACCACCTGTTATTCCCAACCAGGCAGCTAACTCTTTTCGTGCCTTTAAGTCATTAAAACCCCCAGAATTTGAGGGAACCACTAACCCAGTAGCAGCCAGGGCATGGCTGAAAGAGATGGAAAAGGCTTTTGAGATACTGAGGGTAGAGGAAGATCAGAAGACAGTTTTTGCAGCCTATCTCCTAAAGGGAGAGGCGAATTACTGGTGGGAAGCTAAAAAGAATCTGGAAGGAGCGGGAGTGATAACTTGGGAGCGTTTCACTAGGGTGTTTCTAGACAAATATTCCCCTAGGTATTTGGAGAACCAGATGGAAATAAAATTTTTGGAGCTAAAGCAGGAAAACCTATCAGTGGCAGAGTATGAAACTAAGTTTACTGAACTGTCTAGGTTTGTTCCAGAATTCGTGCGTACTGAAGAGCAACGAGCGAAGAGGTTCCAACAAGGATTGAAACCATGGCTACGTACTAGAGTGGCACCATTTGAGTTGACCGAGTATGCTGCGGTAGTTCATAAGGCATCTATTATCGAAGCTGAGAGTGAACAGACTCAAATAGGACGAGAGAGTAAGAAAAGGAAATTTGAGGGTCAGAAGGGAGGTTCAGGTGAGGGAAGCTACTTTAACAAATTTGGTAAGGGACAAAAACCCCAGTTTGGAGGAAAGTCAGGGAATAATAAGACTACCAGTGAGACTGTGAATCAGGGTGGTAGATCCACAGGAACTTTTCAATCTAGTCAATCTCGAACACCATTTCCAGACTGTAACACGTGTGGTAAGAAGCATTCAGGAGTGTGTAGAGCGTTAGAAATAAACTGCTTTAACTGTGGACAAAAAGGACACTATTTTAATCAGTGCCCATCGGCTAATACCAATCCTAAGAGGGACATCAAGTGTTACCAGTGTGGGAAACTAGGACACATTGCCAGAGATTGCCGTTCAGGGGGATCATCTATGCCAGAACAGAGTGTGACTGCTTCAAATAAACCTACTGCCAGGGTGTACAATATGACTTTAGGGGAGGCATTGAGAAGGCCGGATACAGATGCAGGTGAACATTTTTCTAGTATTTAAATTTTTAGTATAAACGTTTGGTTAAGAATCAATGTGGTCAATGAATGGTATAGGTAGGTTGATAATCTAGATAAGGAAAATCAGTATCTGTTAGGGGTTAGGAATTCTATAAAAAGGAGAATAATAGTATTTTGGGGGTAAACCACAGACTTGTTTATATACGAACAGGAAATATATATTATAGGTAATATTTTCTTACAATTGTTTCAAAGAATCTTATTCTAGTCGGATTTCTGGAAGATTTTACAGAGACAAGATATAATAAGAGCGAAATATGTATATTTTATGTCATGATAGAGATCAACATGGGGATAAACCATAAGTGAGATACACTACCATTCAGGAGAGGCCAATGTGGTGGCCAATAACCATAACTAAAAGAGGGATGTTGATGAATGACAAGCAAGTTTATGTTGGTGTAATTTTGCGCAAACAAGATAGAGATATTATGAAGGAAAAAGGATGGAGAAAGTGATATAGAAGTTATAAGGTGTAGATGAAAAGGTATCTATGGACATTTCTAACGTGATTCCGGGACGGAATCCTTTTAAGGGGGGAAGGATGTAATAACCCTAACTTCAGTAATGCTACAGTGGTCACATGAATAGTAAATTTCGAGGATTTAGAGAAATGGTATATAGGTACTTTATAATGGAAACATAAAATGAATAAACAGAAACCATATCAGTGTTGTACAATGGAAATAAGTGACTCGAAATGACGATAGATTCCAGAAATTCCTGAAACATGAATTTTGAGGATTTTGATTTCGAATAAGCTTCTATTGGACACTAAGGAGCATGGAAACATTATAAGAATTATATATTGAGGGATTAGTGAATTTAGATTTGAGCCAGGGGATTTTTAAGTTAAGAGAATACCAATGGAATTTGGATTGTTAAATGGTTTCAAAACCACTGAGATAATGAGGTACATTCGTAACGAACCACAATTAGACGAATATGGAGATTAAGCAACCAAGATTTATTATATAACAAGGATACATACCCCATTATAATTACCAAGAGTACTAGCATTATAATTAGAAAAGAAAATCAAGAAAAAGGATTATGAGATCATCTTGATGATATCACTTTCCATTAATTAGTTTTAAGGGTGAATTAGTCTTTTAACATGGTTAATCACCAAAATATCTTCCAAGCTTCTAGGATAAGCTAAAACTTACAAGATTAACACAAGATTAGATAAAAGAAACCAAAAGAACTCTCTCCCCCATTTCTTTTACAACTTTCGGCCAAAGAAGAAAAAGAAAGAAAATCAAAATCAAAACCCTAGCTCTCTTCAACTACAAATCTAAGGAAAATTCATGGGTGTTCTTGGAGGTTAGGAAGGATCATCTACAAAATTTCAAGGCAAACCAACATCATTTGCATAGGTAATAAAATCTCCAAAGTTGATGATGAATAGTGTTTTCTAAGTGTTAACCTTGTTTTATTGATTTCTTTGCATGATCTAGACTATACCAAGGTAGTATAAGAGCTTGGTGAGGTTATTCATGTTAGTATACTCTTTAAAGTTGATGATTAGCTTGAAACCCTAGCTTGAATCCTTTGGGTTTTGATGATTTTAGTTGGTTTCTAAGATAAGTAGTACTAAATCATGTAATCTTATTGTTATAGTTGTTTATATGTGTTTGAATGGTATGGAAATTGTGTTGTGGACTTGGAAATCCATGGTTGGTATGATGACCACATGGTATATGTGATGGTGTATAAGGTGGATGAGTGATTTGGAGGGGTTTGATTTTGGAAAGTATGAAAATATAGCCGTTATAATGTCCGATTTTCGTTAGAACGACAAACTGCCCTGTTTTTGGACAACAATGCAGTACGGTAGGTTACTGTCCAGCACACTTAGTGACCATGAAATGATAGAGCTTAGTTCATAGATCGTTTTGATATAAGGTGCGTTAAAATCTGATGAACGGTTTAGGAGAAAAGTCAGTTTTAGTGAAAGACGTTCGATAACCGAGAAAACGTAATTGTATCAACTTTGAGGTTACAGTTACCATAGTTAGACAGTCTTACAAGCCACGAAATTTTGGGATAGTGTAGTAGGGTAGTCAGAGGACCCTTGACAGTTGACGTTACATTAAAATTCGAAATCCATATTTTCTGAGAATTTTTACAGTTAAGTGTGGTCGTTAGGGAAAATGGTGAAAACCCCTGAAACTTCGATTGAGCTTATAAATGGTTAAGTTCTTGAACCTTTGGGATAATAATAACACATTAAACATATGTTGAAGTGTAAAGGGTTTTTTTATACAAGAGGATAGTGAGTAAGAGATGTAGTGTTCTAATGACGGTCCTTTTGTGTTTATAGAAATTCCGGATGAGGAACCAGCCCTACTGTCAGGATACAGAAATCGAGGCAAGATCCTTCTATCCCTACTTTAAAAATTATTTATCTTCGGAATAATAATGATATCATGGAATATATTTATGTATATGTGATGCTTTTGTTGCTATATTGCAAAGAATATATTCTCTTGATTTTGGGAAGTTAAAGAGAGATGGTTATGTTTTCTGAAATATGAATATAGAGATGATTACAAATGGAGCGAATATGCTCTAAGGTAAAAGAGATATGAAAGAGAATGGTATCAGTTGTTATCTAGGGTGATATGGTTTATAATGCTATATTATAAACATTCTTTTAGTGTATGATATATACATATATTTTATAGAAATAATGTGCAAGAATGGAAATGTGAAATGGTGTTGATAAATTGAATAATGATCTTATAACAAGGGGGATTAGCAACAAATTTGCATAAAAGGCTATGTCAGGGCTGTGTGCGACATAGTCTAGTATTCATGATTCGGCACGAAGATGTCAAGGGAGGATGTTATGCAGGTGGCCTTCCTCCAGGGATGATGTTATGCAGGCGGCCTTCATTCCTTCTACTAGTAGTAAACAGAGAGCGGATACGGTCAGGCGACTGATCATCGTCCTACGTATCTGGCGCCAGTATATATCCCCAAAACTTGAAAGAAAGAATTGAAAATGGTTTTCAGATTTCTATAACTGAAAACAGAAAAGTGATATGAGACGATGAAATTATTGATATAGATGAAGAGAAACTGATTTTATATTAATTTATAAAATTACTGTATAGGAAGGAAATGAGAAGATGATAGTGAGAGATTTATTTAATTATTCATATTATTTTAAAATATTACACTGAAAGGGTATATTGATTATTACATTGTTTAAGAAGAGAAACTGATACTGTATTATCTTAGAATTCTTTCTTATAATAGTAAGTGGATGATGTATTATTAAATAAGAGTTTTATTCTTCCTTAAAGTTTATAAATTGGTTACTGCTTACATATGTATATACATGTATACTTGGTTACATTTTAAATTCTAGTTTTCAATATTATCTTGCTGAGCTATTATAGCTCACTCTTGCTACTTATCTATATACAGCTAGGTATGCCCATACTACGCAGAACGCCCCGCAAGAGGGTAAGGGAAAGGCGACCTTCTGAGAGCTCGTTAGCATCAATTCCCGAGGTAGATGACCATCGCAAGGGGTTTAGTGGGCTTATGTATATTAAGTGTGTAAGTTTGAAAGATTGTAATAAATTTGGTTGTTGAAATGCTTCTTGTAGAAGCATCACTCAACAATGTACTGAAGTATGATTCTGGGTTGTAATAACTTTTTAATTCTAAACTCTTATTATGGTGAATGTTGTTCTCTGAGCATATGACTGGTGTGTGTGTGTGTATTACTGTGGGGTCAATTGCATAATTATTAATTAAAAAAAAAACAGCTAAGAGATATTGATTTTGAATGGAAGTTGGTTCGTGATGGCCCAAATTCGTGACCCCGGATTTGGGGCTGTCACAGACCTTCACCGTTCCTGTAGTCTTTGGTGTATTCGAACTCATGATCGTTTTTCTGTTTTTGAATAAACAGCCCCCTCTGATACCACTTGTTGAGTATTGAATACGATAAGAGAATACAGAGGGGGGGTGAATGGATTCTCGAACTTTTCTTTTCCGAGTCTATGTAGCAAGAGTGTTTGTGTGTGCAGGATTGAAGTGTGCGGATAAAGAATAACACAAAACACAATATCACTTTAATCTAATGTATTATTAGATAAAGGTTGCTACAATACGTGAATACAAATGATAGTATTCTCAGCTTCGTTTTTCTCAGAGAGATACAGCTTAGTGTATGAAAAACTTGACTCACAAAGTTACTAAGTTATGAAGTGAGGCTGTGTCCTTATAGAACATGGATACAACCTACTTACTGCAAATAAGGTAGCTAAACAAATTACTTTCTAGTCTGTCTATCCTTTTTGAGTAAGTGTCCAAACGATTACAGATTTGACTTTGCAAAGCCTGTTTAGATCCACTTCTTTAGCTCCTTGTCTCTTCTATATCTCTCCAAGCTTCCTTGTAGGCTTTCCAGAGCACGTTACAAATTGTGGTCCATAAAGTGCATTGGCTTGTTGCAGGTTTCTGACTTGTTCAATTTCTTCAGTATTTTGTCTCCAAGAATGTATTCGAGAAGTGACTAAGTAAGTGATTCGAGAACTGGAATTGACTTGATCGATAACTCTGAGTTCTCGAACACTGTTATATTGACATATCGAACCACTTCTCGAATAGCCCTTTTCCATCATGATTCCTTGAGTTATCGAATAGAACATTTGACTTATCGAATCCTCGAGATATCGAATAGCTTTCCGAGTCCTTGAGATATCGAATGGAACTTTGACTTGTTAACTCCTTGAGAACTCGAATACTACTTTGACTTGTTGACTTCCTGAGTTCTCGAATAGAGTACATAGACATATCGAATCTCTGAGATATCGAATGAGATATCGAACAGTATAGACAGAGATATCGAATATTGTCTTGAGATATCGAATCCCTGACTTCTCGAATGTTGGACTTCTCGAATAGACAAATATACTTCTCGAATTGGTACTTAGGCAAATTCTTCTTTTCTTCAAATCCCAACTGTGATTATTTGACAGTCTTTAACTCCTTGCTTGAGGCATGAACCTTGGAACTTCTTTCAAGCATTATTCTAGACTCTATAAGTACAGTTACACAACTAGGATTTGATGCCTACTACAAGTACAATACAAATAGAAACTCTACAACTAGAGGTTCCCTCAGTTAAGAGGTCATGTAAGTAATGCAAAGCATTACAAACAATTAGGCTTGTTATTAGATGTATACAGGCATGCCTCTGTGACTAACATATATTTCTGAAAACACAGTAGTGCATTAAAAACATACACAACAACATCCCTTAAGACCACATGATCACTTAAAACCATTATTTTGCGCCAAATTATATATAGCCTACAATCAATGTGATAATAAATCAAATTTTACTGGTGAGACCACAAAGAAATGACTGAGATGGTAAGAGGTAGTTCTGATATCTGAGAACTAAAGTACAAGTTAGCCTAAATTTTTATTTTGAGTGAGTTGATTCTACAAGTACACATTAAACACCGAAACTTTTGAAATGATATTCCTTAGGGCTACTAAGGTTCCCCAAACTGTAAGCAAAGGTAATTCCAGCTTATCCAGATTTAGAACACACTAGTGCCGAAAACTTATATAAACGATATATTACATATTGAAGTCACTAAATGCCTTGCACAAATATTGGTTCGGGGAAAAATTTAGACGTAGTCATGTAGTAACGCATCAAGCCAACCAATAATTCTACTGGATAATCTAAATAAACACTTACTAATCTGTGAAAATCCTAATGTCCCTTTTTCGGAAGCCAGCCCCGACAACTTCAACTTCTCCAAAACTGCAAAGGCAACCCACAATATCTACAAAAACGAAATGGTAGAATTTTCTTTAAACCCTATATAATCATATACCATATGTGCGAACCAAACTTTATTAACGATACCTGAGAGAGTCGTAACATCATCGGCGCGGCTTCAAAGTGCAGCCTGGTTCACAAATTGGAAACCATACCTTGGAATGGATGCAACGTCCTCACCCATTGCCTCAACATTAGTTGTTGCGAGAAAAAGTAGTCTTAGATTGCTTGCAAGAGGCCTATATGGGTAAATATTTATGGCAATCTTGACATTTCTGAGATTGTAGACCAGGCCTTCGGTCACACGGGTTCGAAAGCGAGATACCAAATGCTTACGAACAGCAGCATGCATAAGATTCTCCTGGAACCAAAACGAAATGACACAAACTCAATGTAAGACCAACGTAAAAGCTTAGGTCCTGAAATAGGAGAGTGAAAAAGTACGCACCTTTTCGTCAATAAGTATCATATCCAAACTGTTGTCCTTCGAACTGATAGAGTCCCACATTTTGCAAATGTGCACCCCTATCATCCAATTCTCTGCATCTCCCTTCAAATCAGAAAGGTAACTGAATGCCATATATGTACCAGTCTAGAATAAGTTAGCCACCAGCAAACCAACCCCCATATAAAGAACTAAAGATATAAAGTTAGCCACCAGCAAAATTTAGTACTAAACCCATAGCAAACTATACAAAATAAGCAACAGAACAAACACATATATACACACAAATATACATATAATGAGAATTTGAGCACAAAAAGGATAGAAATTGACCACAAATCATGGAAAATGCTTAAATCGCCATGAAAAAACATAAGCAACCCAAAACAAAAAATAAAATGCATAATAAAACTCACCTTTTTCAATAACCCGTGAATATGTACCATTGTCACCGGCTGCGAATATCTATACCTAATTGGAGAGTAGCCGATGGGTTTTTCGTTATCAAGGCACTTAACCGGTAAAGGTCTCTGAATTGTAATACTAAATTAACTTTAGGGGAGGCAAGAAGGCGCATATAATCGTAGTAACTATATACGGTTTGTGAGAGATGTAAAGCCCAATTTCGGAGTTCAAATGAATTTGAGAGCTGAAAAGTCCACATCTCGATTGTTTTTTTTTAAAAAAGCCCAAAATGGGAGAAAGCTGTAAAATGAGATAACATGGTTTGGAGGAAGCCTAGACCTGCCACGTCATGCTCCCGAGATTTTACTTTATATAGAAGTATAGATGGCCTAAAAAGTTAATTTATATTAGGGTTTGAATCAAATCATATTCGAGTAAAGTCATTTCATAAAAAATAGCATGAGACCTAATATGAGCAGGTGTGTAGATGCTTGTATTTGGAATCGTATCTTATCCTTATTTAATTTTTTCTCAAAATTTGGTTATTTTATAAAACAAACATGAATCATGATCGTATTTTTGAGTTGTATATAAATCGAGAAACCAGATCGTCTGAATGAATTTACAAACCTAGAAATAATTCGTCACTATATTGAAACCTTTAATTGCATCAGCAAAATTTTTTTTTACAATTTTATTATAAAACTAAAATTAACTTGCAATCACATTACCAAGTTTCAAAATAATAGTAGGATTGTTAAAATACATTGACTATTAATGGAGATTCGTTAAGTTATGGCAAATTAGTTGTGATGTGGACATTGACCATAATAGAACCTAAAAGTCTTAACGTAATTGATCACCAAATAATTTGTCAACTTTGGAATGGGTCATTGAGTGGGAAAAAAATTAATTTAAAATAATTGATTTTCTAATTTAACTAACTATTACAAGAAAAAGTTAATAAGTATTCAATAACAATCCTAATATTTGTTCTCTTTTATCCATTTACAAGCATATTAATTAAATGATATAGGTTTCAATTCTATTTTTTGTTTTGGAAATTATAATTACTCAAAAAAGAGAATCGAACTTTCTAAATTTGTACATTTTTTATGCATATCATCATTTCGTAGAAAAAGTGTCTTTTATTTTATATCAAATTTCGTAGGCTTCCTAATGGGGCGGGGAAAATGGGGAATTAGTCTCTATTCCACCAGTAGGGCTGTAAATGAGTCGAACCGAGCCGAACTCTTAACTGTTCGTGTATCAGCTCGTTATAAATACATCGAACTCGAACTCGAACTTGAACTTTGATCGAGCAAATATTTTTATTTGTGTATCGACTCGTTAAGAAATTTTTTATTCACGAACATGTTCGCGAACAGTTCACGAACATGTCTAACGAGCTACTATTCACGAACATCTCATAAATAGTGTTCATGATTTCGTGTTCATGAACACGTGAACCATTTTTTTTCTAGAAAATTTTTAATGCAATTAAAATAAAAATAAAATTGGGTTGGAAACATTGAAAACTCGAGAAATGCTTCGAATTTAGACTTATCAAGGAATCAAATTTGGACCAAGTTTAGTTAATACATAACGAACTAATGTTATAATTTATAATGTAACATATGTATAATTTAATTATTATTAATAAAAATAATTTATAAATTTAAACAAAGAAAAAATAATGAATAGACAAAATAAACTAACATATTACTTCGTAACACTTACTTATACAATTATTTACAAATTATCGTGAATTCAAGAACTCCCGTTAATGTTAAAGAAATTATGTTCGCGAACGTATATATATATATATAAAGTTTGTGCACAAACTTATTCATAAATCATATTTACGAACAAGGTTCACGAACTATATTAATGAACTTGCTCATGAATTATATAATCGAACTTGTTCGCGAACTTTCGAGCCGAACTATATCGTGTTTGGGTTCAGCTCATTTACGAGACGAATCTCAAAATCGTGTTCATGTTCGACTCGTTTATAAATCGAACCGAACTCGAATCGAACTTTTTTCAAACCGAACACCGAACTGTTCGTGAGCGTATCGACTCATTTACAGCCCTATCCACCAGAATGGGATCGTCCCGGCCTACTTAAATGGAGAATGAGGCAGTGACAGAAATAAAAATTTTGTCCTGCTTAAATATCGGGCATATATGGTATTTACATAATTTTCGCAAAAACCCCGTCCCCCATAAAATATTATAAATATATTTTATATCATATAATGTTATATGTTCATCATATATAATAAATTATAATATGTTTTTAATAGTTTTATATAATATGTACTAAAATAATATAAAATGTATTTAAAATAATATACATTTGTTTTACTTTAATGTTATATAATACGTATACGATACCTAATAAAGATTTTTTTTTAAAAATATTGTTAAAAAAAAGTTGAATTATTAAATGGGATGGGAACAACACGGAAGCTGGGCCGGGACTTGGTCTTCGTAGAACCCTAAAACTTCGTAGAACTTGAACTCGGATTCGTTTATAATTACATTAAATTATTGCAAAAAATTTTATTTATAAATTAAAATTTTTGTTAATTTTTAAATTGATGAGCTCATAAATATATCATTCAACTCGTTTAAATCCAATTTGATTAGCTCGTTAGTATACTAAATTCGACTCATTTAATTAAAGAGTAAAAAGTAAAATGGTAGCCATAATTTATAATAAATTGGAAAAAATAGTCGAATTTTTAGATTTTCATTTTATTGGTCACACAATATTTTTATTTTTAAAATAGTGGCTAAAGTTTTTTTATTTTTAAAATAAGCGGCCAAAATTGTTTTTTATTTCTAAAATAGTGGCCAAAATTATTTTTAATTTTCAAAAAAGTATATGAAAAAAGATCGATAGCCACTAAAATGAAAATCTGAAATTTCGACAACTTTTTTGCAATTCGGTGTAAACTAGAGATGCACAAAAAGCCCGAGCCCGAAAATCTGGCCCGGCCCGATCCGGCAAAGCCCGGTCAAAGCCCGGCCCGAGGGCCTTAAACGGTCCCTATATTTTTGGGCAAAGCCCGGCCCGGCCCGGCCCGGCAAAAGCCCGGTCTTTTAAAAAGCCCGGTCTTCGGCCCGACCCGATTAAAAGCCCGGTTCGGCCCGAAAAAGCCCGGGTAAAATTCGATTATTATAGTATACTTACATAAATATTTTTGTATTTACACTTCCTACAAATATAAAAATAATTTAAGTACATATATATTTTCATATTCATTATTAATAATAAGATTATTTATATGCATATATTACGATACATGAACGAAAACAAGTGAAGTACACGTGTAATCAATTAATATATCATCAAATCAAAAAGTAAATCGATAAATGTAATATTTGTATCGGCAAAATAGATTGTTTAACACATGTCTGCCATTATTACATAAAGAACATTCTTATGTAACATAAAATCTCGATCTGATTTGATCCCGGAAAAAGCCCGATCCGGCCCGGCCCGCCTCAGGCCCGGAAAAAAGCCCATCGCGGCCCGCTTCGAGGGCCTAAACGGGCTCACATTTTTCACAGAAGCCCGGCCCGGCCCGGTCAAAGTCAAAGCCCGGGCCGGGCTTTGACCAAAAAGCCCGGTCAAAGCCCGGCCCGATGGGCCTTTTGTGCATCTCTAGTGTAAACTACGGTCACCATTTTGCTTTTTACTCTTAATTAAATGAATCGAATTTAATTAAGAATTTAGGTTTGTTTGAATTAAACAACTAATATAATTTGTTATAAAATAACAAAATAAAATTTTGATTGAGTTATCTGCCAACAAACCCATTGAACTTTTCTAAATTTTGCAGAATAACCATTATGATTTTTTTGTCACCATTTTAACCATCTACCTTTTTAAAATTATGCAAAATTTTACAAAATCGATAAAATTCAATGGATCATTTTGGTTATTTTTTGTCACCATTATGGTTATTTTGGCAAATTATGCATAATTTTAGAAAGGTAGATAGTTAAAATGGTGACAAAAAAACATAATAATTATTATGTAAAATCAAGAAAAATTAAATAAATTTGTTAGCAGATAACTCTTGTTTATTAGATTAACTCGACCCGAATTATAATTCTAATTATAATTAGAACATTTTAAGGGGTAAATAAGCCCAAATTTGACTACGTACCCGTGAGATGGACGGCGGGCACGTTTAAAATCTGGGGTTTTTTTATCATTAAAAAGACGATTTTGTTTACTTACGACTTACGTGTGAGTGTGTGAGTGATGGAACCGCGGCCTGCCCAAGTCCACCTCATACTTGTTGGCTTGTTGCCTACATCTATACTATCTATACTATTATATAATACGGAGTAAGCAAATAGGGTATAATTTAGTTTTTGGTTCAACTTGATTCAATCATCTAAAAGAATGGTAATTGTTAGATATTTAGTAAATAAATAATAGCCGTTAGATCGAATAATAAGTAATATTCTATATTTAAATCCCTCTTCTCGTCAATAACAAATTTACATTAACATTTTATATTATTAGTTATAATCAATACATATCATTTATCAAATAACTATTATTATTACTAATAATTTTATTAATTAATATTACAAAGTTAAATTATATCCATAATAAATTATTACACTAAATTTTATTTAATCATATAATTTTAAAAGTATTTAAAAGTAACCCGTGCTTTGCACGGGTTATAAGCTAGTAAAATTAATAACAAAATGCATTTAGTTGTATACTCTATTCTGAAAACTATCAATTTTATCGATTAATTATTTAATTAATTGTTATAAGGTGTTCTGTTAATTTAATTTTGAAAATTCAATTTTTTTTATATATTTCTAAAACTATTATATCAAGTTTTATACGTAAAATACTATTACATTTTTTAAATATATCTAATTTATTAATCAAGTAATCATTTTGATTGATCTCCAATTATCAATTAATCACTATACGGTATTTTTATGGAATAAGTCCAATTCTCATTTTTTACAACACTAGTTGTATATAGGAAATTAGTGAACGGAAATCTTATGTAGATGCAGTGAAAACTGGAAAAGAAACTACGCAAGACAGAAAGGGAGTAAGTAAGGAAAATGAATGGGTTGTTGTTGAAAGCAAAAAGCACAGAAAGAGTCGGATAAGTGTAGAAAAAGTGTCATGTACAATTTTCTTATATGATATTCCGGATAATTTAATGGCGAGAGAAGTCTGGGAGATGTTTAAGCCATGTGGGATTATAAGAGACATCATTTTGCCAAAGAAAAGAGATATGAGAAACAAAAGGTTTGGATTTATCAAGACAGACACAGAGTTAGAGGCTGGGAAAATAATATCCAATGCGAAAGCTACAGGAGGTCTGGGTTCTAAACTGAAGATGTCCATCAACGCATCTTTCAAAGGCAAAGCGACTGAAACAAGTAAGCCTACTCTCCTGCAGGAAGATAATAAGGGAAAAGAAGTTTTAATGTAAGAACAATCAGCAAAACCAAAACAAGATGATGCATTCAGGAAAAAGATGTTTGAAAATATTGAGATGGATGTGGATGAGGCAGTAGAAAAGGGGCTTTTTCATACAAAAGTTGGTATTTCTAAAGTTGAGCAAACAAAGAAAAGTCTACAAAACCAGATGAACTATTTGGGTATGAATAAAATTATAATTGTGGGATTGACAAATAGAAAATTCCTTCTACGACTAGACGACGATGTTGAATGCCTGATTTCAATCTTGAGAAGTTGAGTAACTGGTTCAGTACCATCAGGGCGTTTGAAGAAAAAGATCTTTTCATCCCAAGAACAGTATGGGTGGAATGTCAAGGTCTTCCTATGAATGCATGGAAGAAGGAAAATCTCAAGGCTTTTACGGCAAGTATGGGAGAATGGCTATCTTGGTCCTATCAAAAAGATGGCAAAAATGAATTCTTTAATCCGTTAATCTGTCTATCTACGATCAATTTCAATATGATTGAAGAAAAAACCGTAATGAATTATAAAGGTAAGAAGATTGATCTTCTTTTCAAGGAGGTCTTCAAGGATTCCCACATGCAGGAAAAGCTATTGCCAATGGATGATTCAACCTCTATGAGTTAAACTAAATTGTCTCCAGAAGCCACTAAAGAGAATTTGGATTCTGATAATGAAATCAAAAATGCAGATTCATCTGTAGAATAGCAGAATTCACATGATGACAAGGATTTAACAATGATCAATTCAGAAGGTTCTCAGAGGGTTAATCATGCTGAAAATACTGAGTTAGGAAATTCAGGTTTTAAAGGTGAATCTTCTATTCCAAAATCTCATGAGTATATAGTCACTTCAATTGACAAAAATGCAGAGTTGGAAGGAACCTTGGGATCTCCTTACAATCAAGGGGTTTATAATTCAGAAATCTCGAAGGATAAATCCTCAGAATTAGAAGTAGAAGAGAGTGATTCAGATACTCACGTATCTGAATCTTCTTCGGAGTCGCCTGAAGGTCAGGTAGTGTCTAGCTCTCAATCAACTTTGTGCAACAACTTGGGCAACCTTCAAATGGGAAAGAAGGTAGGAAGACCTAGAAAAAGAGTAAGAAAATACAAAAATCCTTTTGATCTAGGATTTCACAAAAAAAAAGAGTTATAGGTGTTTGTTTAAAAAATCTTCAAGCAAAAACCAGGTTGGTAGTTCCAAATTGCCAAATAATCTCATTACTATTCAAGAAGAAGGTTCATCAAACCCTCTGAATCTAGAGCAAGAAGCATGAGAGATTCTCAATTGTGCTCTTCAACTTGGTTTGGAGTTCTATAAGAGCAAAGAAGAGGCCCTTTCTACAGTGGCTCAACAGCTACAAGAAGGTAACCTCTGAAAAGGTTTTTGTTTAGAAATGTTGAATCTCCAAATGTTTTTAATGAAGGACACCAAAATATTGACATGGAATATGAGAGGTATTTGTGGGAATAGTAATAGAAGAAATTTAAGAGATATGCTAAATGCAACAAAAGCAAACATTTTATGTTTGTAAGAAACAAAAATTGTAGAATTCAGCAACTTCATGAAAGTTTCAATTTGGGATGTTCAGTCACATGGTTGGATAATTCAAAATGCAAAAGGACTATCTGGAGGAATGCTGATTTCTTGGGATCTAGAGGTTTGCAAATGTTTGGGTTTTGCACAATGTAATAACTGGATTTGGGCTTAATTCATTTATTTGGAGAGTGGTGAGAGGTTCAATTTATTAAATCTGTACAGTCCACATGATCTGAGGGGGAAAAGACAATTGTGGAGTGAAATGTCAGAAATTTACTCACTAATTGCAGGGGAAGCGGTTTGTTTCTTGGGGGATTTTAACTGCGTAAGAGAAAAGAAAGAAAGATTGAATTGTGAATATAGATTGGCAGATTCCACTCTTCTAAATAACTTCATCAAGGACCATAATCTCACTGATATTGAATCTTCAAATTCTCTATTTACTTGGTTTGGAAGTGGGGGTAAGAAAAGTAGATTGGATAGATTCTTGATTAACTCAGAGTGGTCTGTCAAAGGTCACTGGAAAGCTTCAATTTTGATAAGAAAACACTCAGACCACAAGGCTCTCATTCTGGGAATTGATTTTAATAATTGGGGTCCTAAGCCGTTCTGAATTTTCAACTGGTGGCTGAAAGATGAATCTTGTAAGGACATAATCCATAATTATCTGGATTCTTCAGAGGTAGCTAATTCATTAAATGTTCAAGCTATACTCAAGGGAGACAAAGAATCTTTGCGGGGATGGGGGAAAAATGCAAAGTCTGAGTTAGACCACAGAATTGCCTGCCTGGAAAAGCTTCAAGAGATTCATGACCGTAGTGCCAGTTGGAGTATTAAATCATTAGGCTGCAGAGAGGAGCTTCTAAAATGCTATGCCAAGAGGGATTCTATGCTAAGACAAAAGTCTAGACTCAACTGGCATCTTGCAGGAGATAAAAACACCAAATTTTATCATCAAGTTATACAGAGTAGAAGGAAAAAGAATAACATCAACAAGATTTTTTGGCAAGGTGACTGGATTTCACAACCAAGGGATGTCAAAAAGATCTTCTTTAATCATTTTAAAGACTTTTTCAACTCCAAAGCTGGCAATCTGGCCTTCAGAATTGGTCGTTTGATGCTTCCAAAGCTGAATCATACTGATAAATCTCTTTTGGAATCTCAAATATGTATTGAAGAGCTTGACCTAGCATTACATCAATCAGCGGATGATAAGGCCCTAGGCCCGGATGGTATTAACTTTAGATGTCTCAAGTTAATATGGCCTCGAATAAAATCAAAGGTGTTGGATTGTCTAAAAGGTTTTATGGAAAACCTAGTACTTTCTAATGGTTTTAACTCTTCTTTTATCTCTCTGATCCCAAAATCCCTTAATCCTCATCAAGTTCATGATTTCAGACCTATAAGCCTTATAAATAGTATTTCCAAACTATTTACTAAGTGTCTAACCAATAGACTTGGTTCATTAATGGAGCAACTTGTTAGTGGATCTCAGACAGGTTTCATGAAAGGAAGGCAAGCAAGTGACAACATAATGATAGTCAAAGAAGTTCAACATTCAATGAGGATGCACAAAAATAGTGGATTCATTCTCAAGCTAGACTTTGAAAAAGCTTTTGATACAATAGAATGGTCCTTTCTCTGGAATCTAATGGAAAGTCTGGGCTTTGGGAGTTCTTGGATAAAATGGTTGTCTGCTTTTTTTTAATAGTATAAGAATTTCGATTCTTATTAATGGTTCACCCAATTCAGAATTCTCTCCCAAGAGAGGACTCAGACAAGGAGATCCGTTATCTCCCCTCTTGTTCAATCTGGCAGCTGATGTGTTAAGTTGCATGATTTCAAAAGCTACATCTCAAGGTATTTTCCAAGGATTCACATTTCCAGGTAATACAGAGCCTTTAACTCACCAACAGTTTGCGGATGACACCATCATCTTTTTAAAAAAAGACACTAATTCGGTGAAAGGAATTAAAAGGGTTCTGCAATGCTTTCAACTTGTCTCTGGCCTGAAAGTGAATTTTAACAAAAGTTGTTTGTTTAGTAGCAATGTTATTGATCAAACATTGCTATAGAGTGCTAAGATGTTAGGTTGTAAGGTTGGGATCTGCCAATGAAATACCTGGGTATTCCTATAGGGATTTCGAGTCGTATAAAAGTATATTGGGAACCACTACTGAAGAAATTTAGAGGCAAATTAGCGGCTTGGAAAGTGGACTCTCTCAACAAGGCTGGAAGACTTACTTTGATTAAGTCTGTGTTAGACAGCCTTCCAATTTACTGGCTTAATTCCTCGATTTTGCCAAAATCAATCTGCAAAGAGATTGAGATAATTAGACAGATTTTTTTGGGGTTCTAAGATGAAAGATGGACTGGTTGTTAGTAACAAGATGCACTTGATAGCTTGGAATAAAGTGTGTAAGTCTAAAGCAGAAGGAGGTCTAGGGCTTATCCCTATTGCATACAAAAATTCTGCCCTTCTTGGGAAATGGATCCAGAAATGGTATTCAGAAAGACATAAAGATTGGCACAAATGGACAAAAATCAAGTACTCTTGTAAAGGCAGTGAAAGCATTGAAAATCTAGCAAATAAAGGAATTCTTTCAGAACTCTGGACTGATGTTAATTTTCTGAGCAATAAGACAAGATTGGGGGTTTTCCTCAAAAAGGAAAATTTTAAATGGAAGCTAAATGATGGCAAGTCGATTTTCTTTTGGGAGGATCAGTGGAAGCAAGGAATTGTACTCAAGGATAAATTTTCAAGGCTTTATAACCTGTCTATCCTTAAGAATGTTAAGGTAGAGATCTTTTTGACACTCTGGGAATGTTATGATCATGACACTAAGGTCTTTTGGTCACGAACTCTGAGAAATTGGGAAATATCTCAAGTGGAAGAAATGGAAAAGGAAATACAGAACATCTCTCTTAATTCTTCAAAAGATTCAGTGGCATGGACTCATGGCATGGGACAGTACTCGGTTCAGTTGGGTACAACAATTCTCTCTGCTAATGCTTCAGAAAATAACAAGGTTCTCCAAAGTATCTGGAAGCTAAAAGTCCCAGCTAAAGTTCAACTCTTCTTATGGAATCTTTTTCTTAACATTCTTCCTACTAAGTCTTTCCTAGCTTCGAGAATTTCTAGCATGCAAGCAAACATGTTTTGTTCTCATTGCACTACAAGAGTTGAAAATTCTGAGCATATTTTCTGGAAGTGTGAGTATGCTGTGAGATCATGGAGGAAAATTTTAGATTGGTGGGATTTCTACTACAAACCAATCCCAGATAGTGTTGATGCAGTGTTAGGAATAATTAAATGGTTCAAAGAGGAGACACTGAAAAGGGTGTGGAAGGTCACACTAATAGCTGCTGTGTAGACATTATGGCTTTGTAGGAATGAACGAACTTTTAATAACACTCGAATAGAAGCAAGTATTGTTCTTTTCTTGGTTCAAAAAAGAGCTATGGAATGGAACTTGGCAGTTAATTTTATCAATCAAGAGTTCACACATTGATGGGAAGCAAATCCAGTAGAAGTCATTACAGGATCAAGAAACCTACTTAGATCATCTTTATTGTCGTGTGGAAAAGAAGTAATATGTTTCATTGATAAAGCATGGAAAAGGGATTCTCATGGTAACAAAATAGCAGGAGAGGGAGGCATTGCTAAAAACTCAGAGGGAAGAATATTGATGTTTTACTCAGGTCCACATAGTGCTGAGACAGCTTTCAATGCTGAGGTAAAAGCCCTTGAAACTCTGATCTGGGTAATTTTTAAGTATGGAAAACAAGGTAAGAGTTTTATGGTCTGTATGGACAATGCTGAACTGGTTACTAAATTAATACAGTTAAAGGCTTTGAAACACACGAGTATTTGTTTGGAGGAGGAGATTAAAGATCTTTTTCTTAAACTTAATATGAATATCAAAAAAATTGATAGAGAATTCCTCACCGAAGCAGGCTTTTGGGCCAAACAAGGAAGTAAAAAAAAGAGTTATTCATTTCGTGGGATTAAAATTCTATTTGGGACAGCCCATTTAGTAATTTTAGGCCCAGTATTTGAATGTGAAATGTTTGTAATATCAACAGGCGCTTAGTGTAAGCGTGGAAATCATGGGGGAGTGTGTAATTTTTATTGGGAATACAAGTTTTAGATACAAGTTGTACCTCTTTGCAGCTTAAATAGAGTGAAGTGGCTCCTCTATAACTTCCATCTTCTCTTTTCTTCTAATTTTCAAAGAAAATATGGTCATGGTGAATGTTAATCCAGGATGGGAGATGCCTCGAAAAGGGGTAGTTAAGGTTAACGTTCATGGTCATTTTGTAGAAGAAAGGTTTCCTAATGGAAACCTATCTGGTATTGGAGTGGTAGCTCGTAATAGTAGAGGCAAAATCATCAGGATGCTGGTTGGATCTCTTTGTATAGAAAATCGTAGGAGTAACGAGTTTCATGCATTCATGGAAGGACTTAAGCTGATCTTTGATGATGACTACCCCAAGGTCATACTAGAAACAGACAATGTTGCTGCTTATTGGGAATGGAAAGATTCAAGGGAAATGGGTGCAACTCCTGCTAATGCTTTCATTCTCAAGAAACTAAACACGAGAAGGGCTGACAGGAGCTACACTTTAGAGGTTCGTCTCGCAGATGCAACGGACAATTCTTTAGCAGCTTATCTTGCTCAGCATGGTGCAGCAAACTGGAAGAATATGGTTGTCATTGAAAAATCATTTGGTCGTATTTACGAATTATGGAGCCAAGATATGGGTCTCGGAATGGTAGGTCCAATGTTCAGAAGGGTTTTAGAGGAAGAAGTCAATGTGGACGCTATGGAAGCTGTAGTAGAGAATCCGCAGCAGGTGATGGAATTTCTGGAAGTGCAAGGAGATGCTGTTAATGGTCATCTAGGAATTCGAGCTAATGAAGTTTTTGTAGGCATGGAAAACTGGTAAATGTCTCTAGCTTCCGAAGTATCAGTATTGGGCTTTCAGTTTCTTAGTTGCCTTTTTTATTTGTGTTTGATCTGCTTAAATCCCGAATCTGTTCGGGTCTTTTGGATATTGTTTTTGGATTGTGGACCGATTGTGGGCTGTGTGATGGTTGTCTCTGGGCTAAGTCCCTAATATATCCTTTGCTTTTCTAAAAAAAAAAAAATTGACTCATGCAGAGGAAGGTTAGGTTATCAAGAAAGGGAGAGTTCAGAATACAAGCTCAATCTTTGCTTGGCAAAAAATGTAATCAAACCTTTTGCAATGGTCCAAATACAAGAAACATATATAATTTTAAAAATTTGTTTACATTGTCGACATAACTTCTATTGTACCAATTTTTCTAAATTTAAAAGAATTTAATTTAACTATCTTTTAAAAGAATAATTTAGGAGCCTTTTTTTTTTTTGAAAACAAATAATTTAGGAGCCTTGTTTTTAGTTTCTGAATCGCGCCTTTAAATATAGATGGAATTGTACCAATTTTTCTAAATTAAAAAGAATTTAATTTAACTACATTTTAAAAGAATAATTTATGAGCCTTGTTTTTAGTTTCTGAATCGCGACTTCAAATATAGACGGAATTAATTAGCATGGCAGTGGGGGTAATTGTTCGGTTGTTTCCACGAGTTTCAAAACATTACCATTTCTGTTTTCCATTTTATTAAGATTTTGTAATTTGTCCATATCATTTTTACATTGTTTTATCAGTTCAATGGTTTGGGTTTGAATTCGGTGAATATGGGGCTGAGCAAAATTGATCCCTACTGAATTCAAATTTTCAGAAATTCAGGTTATTTTGGTTTTTCGATTTGGATTGAAATATATTTCGGTCCCAATTTTTTTAAAAATATTTCGGTTCTGAACCGAATAAACCGAAATATACAAAACATATACTTACAATATTATATATACTCTTTTTTTTTTTGAAATAAATCGTACTTGCATTACTTAGAAATTATCAATTTCGAGTACACGATTGCAGGAGGAGTGACAAACCACTCTCCATAGCCTGGCATAGAATTTGTGCAGCATTTGCAAGCAAAAGGACCACACGATTCGCAGACCGATAATTGAACTACTAGCACTTGATCAACGTGCTTTAGTGATTTTGTCCAAGAAATGGCTTTTCGAAGGCTAATGGCTACAACTTCTCGTGGTTGCCAATTACCTTCTATATGACAGCATCGAGCTCCAATTTGAGCTTACTTCCAAGCTGCCAACACACCTATCTGATATGTCAAATTATACCTAACCGCAAGCGCACGGTGTCTATTGCTAGTACAAATGGCAAGCGGGTCGAATCCACATGGAGACAGGTTCTACTAATTCCTTTTCAGTTATCGCTAATTGTTTCAAGAGTCAGACGAATATGTGAAATTATTAATTAACTAATTAAACTAAATTAACACTAATTAAACAGATGATAAATAAACTATTTAAAACCTAGGGCAATCAGGTCCACCATGCTTACACAATTGGCTCTTAAGCTAAAGCAATCAATGTGATCCTATAACTAGAGTATGTTAATCTCTTTCAAGCATTAACACTCTCGAAACATTCAACACAATTAACCACTTTTAGTAATTCAATCAATCAGGTAATTAGAGTCAAGTTAATCTCTTCCAAGAATTAACGCTCTCAGAAATCCAATGATGCTTCCGCACTCAAATTCAATTCTGCTAATCGTATGTGTGCCTCTAGTAAGTAAATCTCTCGATCCATACCCCTATTTGCATATAATTAATCCATGATATTGGCCAATTACACAAATTAATGATTAAAACATATCAATCAGAATTAACCATAACCAATCAAACCACTATGAAAATCATGACAATATTAGTGCAAACATGGCTTTCCTTTAAGCCCTAGAAATAACTACTCGCTAATAATTAAACAAGTAAAACAACTAGTAAAACAAGAAAACATAATTAAACTAATAAGAACAAAGAAAATATTAAGAGAACAAAACCTTCAAACTTCAATGTTGTCACCCAAAAGAAGAGTCATGGTGTTTCTCTACATCTCCAACTAATAATACTAATACTAATCTACTCTAAACTATATTATCTGATCTAATATTACCTCCCTAATAATGTGTCCCAAGATGTGTTTATATAGCCTCTTGAAGTCTTGCCCAGCAAGAAAATACCAAAACAGAATTATAATAGAATTTCTGCAAAATACGTTTCCTAAACTGATTCTGTTTTTAAGGAAAATTCGTGGCTGCCTTTTCTTCAGATATTCTGGAACGTTCCAACCATAATTGGACCTCTGGACCACTTTAGAATGATAGAGAATCTCGTTAGCTTCGCGTGGACTGCTTATGGGCCTCAAACGGAGTTGTAGAACTCAAGATATGGCCAAAATAGTAAAAACTATAATTTTTCAGCACCACGCGCGTGCAACCTGCGCCCATCAGTCTGTTCTTCGCGCAACCTGCGCCCATCAGTCTGTTCTTCGCGCAACCTGCGCCCATCAGTCTGTTCTTCGCGCAACCTGCGCCCACCACGCGCAACCTGCTCGTGCAACACCTGTCCCATATTATAGAAAATCTCCCAAGCTTCGCGTGGGCAGTAAGATCGCTGAAAACGGACTTCTAGAACTCCAGATATGTCAAAAACAGTGTAGACTGCGCAACCGTCTCAGAAATCCGAATTTTAATCAATTTATTCTCCAAAAACGATAGAAGCATCAACCTTAATCAACATTCTCGTAAATCTGCACAACTAAACAAAACACATCAAAACCACCACAAACTTGAGTCCAAAACAATCAATTTAAACCGATATGAAGCGCTCCAAGTGGATATAAATCCACTTATCACACCCCCAAACTTAAACTGATGCTTGTCCTCAAGCATAAACAACTAACTAATAATACTAATCTAGTACCACTTCCGTAGGTGATCACGGTTGCATTTGGCATATGCAACAAGCCCTTTAAACCCCTAGGCAGCCCTAGTGGACGAGTAAGGTCTCGTGAGGGCCTATAGCGAATGTACCCACAAAATCCAATGCAATGCAATGCATGAATGTAACTAATATGAAAATGCAAATAATCTAGTACTAATATCCTACCATACCTTCACATCCTCTCATGCCATATCAACTTAAGAATCAAAGTAAATACGCAATGTCTTGGTGTCGAAAGTGCAAGTATTCACATAGTCTACTCAATGAACATGCATAAGTTCTCATAAGTCCATGTCAAGTGTAAGAATAAGTTAGTAAACATGCTAAGCCTACAAGAGTACATCTTTGAGACAAAACTCGGGATCTCATACGCAAAAACATGCAAACACTCACAATCCACTCACAAAAGAATATTCACTTAAGAACAAGGGTAAGTGTATCACTCAATTCCAACAAAATCATAAACATGCTTGACATTTGGTATCAATCTAACTCTTAACACAACATACATCAATGACGATAATCAAAAGGTCTTCATTCGGGTTGTAACGGGGCTAGGGACAAGGTATGTCAAATAAGCCAAAACAGGTGAAGTGTCAAAAGCTAGTAAGAACTATAATAAACCATACACAACACCCTACTTTCCCCCCACACATAATTTTACTATTCTTCTTCCAACAAAAACGCTCGATTAGTCGACTAGAGTAGGATCACAACAAACACAAATATGCTCTCATAATATTATTTTTTTTTCTGTTTTTTTTTCTTTTTTTTTCTTCTTTTTTTTTTTTTTTCTTCTTTTTTTTTCGAGAGCTAGATAAAACAATAATATAAACAATAACAATGATCCCACAATTTTATTACACATGCCGACTATCAAGTAAACAAACCCAATTTTCAATATTTCCCCCAAAAGTAAGACCAACAATAAACCCCTCCTTGCACACCTTATTACTCCCTTAAGCACTCTACTAGCCTTTGACAATGTGGGTTCAAATTAATGTAAGGCCAATACAAGAAAAAGATATAGGCAAGTAATGTGGTATGTCACCGAAAGATTAGGATTAAGCTCAATGGGTAACTAATTGATCATGTTAATATGGTGTGGTAATATGGGAAAATATGCGGTTATTCCTAAATGCCTTTATCATTTTAATCGTCAATTAATGTCATGCGTTTGAAGAAAGACCTCAAACAACTGCTAGCAATGCAAACAATCCGTGGACACTCAAGCAAACGAATAAATTGCAAAAATGCAATATGGCTCAAAATCTCACTTGGTGTGACAAAACATAATCAATCCCAAGCAAAAATCTCTCTAATGCACCTACTTGTATTCAAAGCATGCAAACTAAATCATCTTGCACATATTCATGTCCTTCTAATTACTTACAACATTCAATTAAGTCTACCAGCTTCAACTTACTAGTGTATGTGTGTGCACAAGAACAAAGCATATCACTTCTCAATCAAAAGCGTCAACAACACAAAATTCCTATCAAGCATGGGTGCAAATGCAAACTATTATGGACTCACATGATAATAATACGAACAAACATGCATGAATTACAACTAAAATGCAAACATGATATCCTACATGAACACATAATACAACAACTACTAATCCCTCAAACCACCCCCAAACTTAAAATATTCAATGTCCGCATTGAATGAAAGTAAATAGGAGGGATAGTAGGAAACATACCTAATCATCGAAACACATGGGTTGCCTCCCACAAAGCGCTTCTTTAACGTCAATAGCTTGACCTCCTCAAAAATATTCCGATAAAGGCGTAATATCCACTTTCTCGATCATAAACTCGCCACCACAAAAAGTATCAAGAACATCTGTGGTTGTCTTTATCCTGCAGAAAGTCTCCAAACAAGCATCAGCAAAATAAAATATGTCATCAATAAGCAACAGAGAGAGTGCTTGTGCAGTTTTGGAAAATTTTGTGATAAAACAGCGATAAAATTCAACACCACGAAAATATTGAACTCCCTTGACATAAGGTGGAGGTTCTGGTGGTGGCTTTTCTTCACTCCTCACTTTCACTGGAGTCATTCGGACATCTTGGCTTATCACATCATTGGCTAATAAGACACTTCCATCTTCTCCCTCTTCTCGAGCTTCAAACGTAGGAGCCACTTTGTATGGATCCTCAACCAGAATTTGAGAAATATCATCTTGGACAATATTTGTTATCACATCAACCTTGAAATAAGTGTTCTTGAGCAAAGAAGCCTTGTAAGTAGAGGCTAGATCGAGAGCAAATTTATCAATACATGGTAGCTTAGTCACAGGTTGTGGAAGAGAAACAACAACCATCTCTGTATTGCTTTCTTTTGTAGCCTCATCATCAGTCACATTGTTCTCGGTAACAGCAACATCATTGATCTCGTCATCGGTGGCATGCTCCTTCTCTTTATCAATGGCCTCATCATCAACATACATGGAGAAACTATCATATTCCTGATCGCTTGTGAGATTGATAGCAATCAGGTCCTCTTCGGATCGGATAGATGATGATGGTAAATAGTCGAGCTGTCCTGTAGTAGAAGAGTTAGCCAACTGTGCAATTTGAGATTCAATCGCCAAACTTTGAGTTTCTAATTCTTCAAAACTCTTTAGCAGTTTATTTAAGATATCCCACATCTCATTTGTCTGATCAGCTTGCACATCTACGCTGGATTGAGAAACATGTAGATCTTCTTGTAGAGGAGGATATTGATATTCTTGTTGTGGCGGCTGCTCATATGAATGATAATATTGTTGCTCAAACTGTTGCTGATTATGATATGAAAAATTTTGAGCACCATTGTCCTGGTAGTAGAAATCTGGTTGATTCACGCATTCTTGATCAAAAGTGTTTGAATACTGATTGTACCCATATCCTTCTTCAAAAGAATTCATTTGTCCCAACTGAGCACTCTGAGAATTATAGATATTGTAAGAGCATTCAAAACCATAGTGACCCTGCACACCGCAAATTTGACAGAAGTTGTAAGTTTTAGGGGCCACTTGTGACATCTCATTGATACTCATTGGACGTATAGTGGGCTCTGTAGGGTTGAATGAGGCAATTTCTTGAGTGCGTGCCTCCAACATGGAAGAAAGTAGTGCTAAAGTATCAACTTCACCCATAGTAACCTGTAAACACTCAACAAAGCCAAGAAACGTAGTAAAATTTGTCTCAATTGGAACTAAAGTTCCAATGAGACAATGGAACCAATCTAAACAACTAAATTCAAATCAACAGAAACTCGCTGTCTCCCCGGCAGCGGCGCCAAAAACTTGATATGTCAAATTATACCTAACCGCAAGCGCACGGTGTCTATTGCTAGTACAAATGGCAAGCGGGTCGAATCCACAAGGAGACAGGTTCTACTAATTCCTTTTCAGTTATCACTAATTGTTTCAAGAGTCAGACGAATATGTGAAATTATTAATTAACTAATTAAACCAAATTAACACTAATTAAACAGATGATAAATAAACTATTTAAAACCTAGGGCAATCAGGTCCACCATGCTTACACAATTGGCTCTTAAGCTAAAGCAATCAATGTGATCCTATAACTAGAGTATGTTAATCTCTTTCAAGCATTAACACTCTCGAAACATTCAACACAATTAACCACTTTTAGTAATTCAATCAATCATGTAATTAGAGTCAAGTTAATCTCTTCCAAGAATTAACGCTCTCAGAAATCCAATGATGCTTCCGCACTCAAATTCAATTCTGCTAATCGTATGTGTGCCTCTAGTAAGTAAATCTCTCGATCCATACCCCTATTTGCATATAATTAATCCATGATATTGGCCAATTACACAAATTAATGATTAAAACATATCAATCAGAATTAACCATAACCAATCAAACCACTATGAAAATCATGCCAATATTAGTGCAAACATGGCTTTCCTTTAAGCCCTAGAAATAACTACTCGCTAATAATTAAACAAATAAAACAACTAGTAAAACAAGAAAACATAATTAAACTAATAAGAACAAAGAAAATATTAAGAGAACAAAACCTTCAAACTTCAATGTTATCACCCAAAAGAAGAGTCATGGTGTTTCTCTACATCTCCAACTAATAATACTAATACTAATCTACTCTAAACTATATTATCTGATCTAATATTACCTCCCTAATAATGTGTCCCAAGATGTGTTTATATAGCCTCTTGAAGTCTTACCCAGCAAGAAAATACCAAAACAGAATTATAATAGAATTTCTGCAAAATACGTTTCCTAAACTGATTCTGTTTTTAAGGAAAATTCGTGGCTGCCTTTTCTTCAGATATTCTGGAACGTTCCAACCGTAATTGGACCTCTGGACCACTTTAGAATGATAGAGAATCTCGTTAGCTTCGCGTGGACTGCTTATGGGCCTCAAACGGAGTTGTAGAACTCAAGATATGGCCAAAATAGTAAAAACTGTAATTTTTCAGCACCACGCGCGTGCAACCTGCGCCCATCAGTCTGTTCTTCGCGCAACCTGCGCCCACCACGCGCAACCTGCTCGTGCAACACCTGTCCCATATTATAGAAAATCTCCCAAGCTTTGCGTGGGCAGTAAGATCGCTGAAAACGGACTTCTAGAACTCCAGATATGTCAAAAACAGTGTAGACTGCGCAACCGTCTCAGAAATCCGAATTTTAATCAATTTATTCTCCAAAAACGATAGAAGCATCAACCTTAATCAACATTCTCGTAAATCTGCACAACTAAACAAAACACATCAAAACCACCACAAACTTGAGTCCAAAACAATCAATTTAAGCCGATATGAAGCGCTCCAAGTGGATATAAATCCACTTATCACTATCATGACAAAAAATAGAAAACACAACCAAAACCAAAACATAAACCCCAAAAACTTGGGGACAAACATAAAACCCCAAACAATTGGGGACAACAACCCAAAAAATGGGTAGAGAAAATCACTTCGAAAAATCAAAGATCTCGGATTGCCACCAAATTTTGATATGATGTTATGCAGGAGATTTTGAGTCTAAGAAATGTGTTTATTTGATATTTCGAGTTCTAAATCAAAACAGATCTGAAAAGAACTCGAATGGGTTTTTCGAAATTTTTAGGAAAAAATTCCGATTTATGGATGGAATGAAGGGGGATTGTGAAGGTGGGTGAATGCTTGGTTGGAGAAGGAGGTGGGAGAAGGAGAAAGGAGGAGGATCGGAGTTAAAGAGTCACTGCTTAAGTTCATATCTAACAAATTCCTTAAGTTCATCATTAGTAATTCCACTGACTCCTGTTCTTCTGTTAGACATGCCTTACTTAATTACTCCGTACTATGATTACTCTCTCTATGGACATTAATCACAATAGATTAGAACATATAAATTATTTTGCAGATCCCAGTTGTCACAATCTGCTGTAGTACATGGGCTGATGGGCTACAACTAGTCCCGACTGATGGGCTACAACTAGTCCCGACTGATGGTCTACAACGAGTCCCGACTGATGGGCTACAACGAGTCCCGACTGATGGGCTACAACTAGTCCCGACTGATGGGCTACAACTAGTCCCGACTGATGGATTACAACGAGTCCCGACTGATGGGCTACAACTAGTCCCGACTGATGGATTACAACTAGTCCCGACTGATGGGCTACAACGAGTCCCGACTGATGGGCTACAACTAGTCCCGACTGATGGATTACAACTAGTCCCGACTGATGGGCTACAACTAGTCCCGACTGATGGATTACAACTAGTCCCGACTGATGGGCTACAACTAGTCCTGACTGATGGGCTACAACCAGTCCAATCTGATGGGCTATAACCAGTCCCGACTGGCCTCAGCCGAGGTTCACCTTAGACCCGGTTACCCCTAGTCCGTATTGGGATTAAGCTAATGGACCCGCAGCCCAGGCTCAGGACGCGTGAGATAATACTACTAGATGTGGCAGACACGAGTCAGGACTATGGTCCCACATGACAACGACAAATAAGGGAATCCCAGGATTGGCACAATCAGGTCCTATCAATTCATGTGTTGACATGCCATTGGCACACGCCACCACAATTATCACCTGGATAGGTGGGGACTATCTTCAGCATACAGGTGTCCCGCACACCTGGGATCCAACGCTCATGATTGCAGGTACCCACCCCTAAACCCTAATCCTTGGTCTATAAATAGACCATGAGAAAAAGGTTTAAGGGGACATTCTCTTTACACACTCATATACACACCCCCTCCATAATTGGATACTCTAGTCCTTATCTCTTTCCTTCCAAGGCCTACTCTTATTCTCACGTCGGAGGTGCCGCGGGTCCAAACCCACCTCCCGGCATTGTTTTGGAGGGTCCCAACCACCAGTTTCACCTCTTACCAGGCGTGGGAACGACGGAGGAGGCACCTGATCGGGTCTTGGAGTTATCATTGGCGCTAGAAGGAGGGGGTGGCTCTATCCTTTGATCTGGGTGCCACTGGACTCGACTCCACCAACAAGCTCTTAAAAAGAGTCCTAATCAAAACCAGTAAGATCTAAAACCACCTAAACCTTTGATAAAAATGCAACATTTACACCTTCCGACTATGTATGCATGTTTTTAGTCCCGTGTAGCCTCTATTAGCCCAGATCTGTTACTTGCACTTGATAAAGTTGTAATTTTTATCCTTCAGTCCCGATTAATAGCTAGATCTATAGTCATGACTGCTTGATTTGTTGAAAGTCTTGGCTTACTCTATGCTTACTTTTGTTTTGAACTATAAATACGTGCATACATAAGTTGTTTGCTCAAAAACAAACCCAGATCTGTTATCAAACTTGCTCTTTGTAAAGATTATTGTATCGGAAACCATATCATGTTGAAATCATGCCAATGGGAAGTAAATCCACCCAGAGGCAATCCACAAGTGCTCAGTTACAAGTACCGAATCCGGTCTCAGACCTACCCCTAGTCCCGGCTACTGGAACCCCGGTTCTAGAGAGGAAAGGAATCGTACCAGGAGATGCAAGAATTGGAATTGAAGTGAACCAATACAAGTACATTGATGTGTCGCTGGCCGCAATGCACATGGAAAACCTCACCTGAGAGGATATAGCAGAAGCAATCCGGATGAACCGAAGTCCTGACTACAGGAGCCCTGACTACCGAAGTCCAACTACAGGAGCCCTAACTACCGAAGACCGGGCTACATGAGCCTTGACTACCGCAGTCCTAACTACAGGAGCCCTGACTACCGCAGTCCTGACTACAGGAGCCCCGAAGTCCTGACTACAGGAGCCCTGACTACCGAAGTCCTGACTACCGCAAATCGGGCTACATGAGCCCTGACTACCGTAGTCCTGACTACAGGAGCCCTGACTACCGAAGTCCTGACTACAGAAGTCCTGACTACCGAAGTCCTGACTACAGGAGCCCTGACTACCGAAGACCCGGCTACATGAGCCCTGACTACCGAAGTCCTGACTACAAAAGCCCTGACTACCGAAGTCCTGACTACAAGAGCCCTGACTATCGAAGACCAGGCTACAAGAGCCCCGACTACCGAAGCCATATGCAATATTACTTATGGAAAAATTTCCTAAGTACAAAAACAAAAGACCCCGGTCCGGAGCCATAGGTAGCATTGAGACCGGGGCAAGATTCATCAAATTTTATGGAAAAATTTCCTAAGTACAAAAACAAAAAGACCTCGGTCCGGAGCCATAGGCGGCATTAAGACCGGGGCAAGAGCAATATGCAGCAAATTTTATGAAAAAATTTCCCAAGTACAAAAACAAAAAGACCTCAGTCCAGAGCCATAGGCAGCATGGAGACCGGGGCAAGAGCAATATGCAGCAATTTTTTTTTTGGACAAATTTCCTAAGTACAAAAACAAAAAGACCTCGGTCCGGAGCCATAGGCAACATTGAGACCGGGGCAAGAGCAATATGCAGAAAATTTTATGAAAAAATTTCCCATGTACAAAATCAAAAAGACCTCGGGCTGGAGCCATAGGCAACATAGAGACCGGGGCATAAGCAATATGTAGCAAATTTTTTTGGATAAATTTCCTAAGTACAAAAACAAAAAGACCTCGGTCCGGAGCCATAGGCAGCATTGAGACCGGGGCAAGAGCAATATGCAATCTTACTTATGAAAAAATTTCCTAAGTACAAAATACAAAAGTTTTTCAAATTTTAGACTTGTGGAAAAATCCCCACATCACCTCATACCGGATTACTTCCCTTGTCAACAATCCGGAATAGGTGCAAAATTCAGCAAAATCTCCTATGCTACTCAAAAATCTACTCCCCCATCCGGAAAATCCGCATAGGGGAGTGGGGGGCAAATGATGGGCTACAACTAGTCCCGACTGATGGGCTACAACTAGTCCCGACTGATGGGCTACAACGAGTCCCGACTGATGGGCTACAACTAGTCCTGAATGATGGGATACAACTAGTCCCGACTGATGGGCTACAACTAGTCCCGACTGATGGGCTACAACGAGTCCCGACTGATGGGCTACAACTAGTCCCGACTGATGGGCTACAACTAGTCCCGACTGATGGGCTACAACTAGTCCCGACTGATGGGCTACAACTAGTCCCGACTGATGGATTACAACGAGTCCCGACTGATGGGCTACAACTAGTCCCGACTGATGGATTACAACTAGTCCCGACTGATGGGCTACAACGAGTCCCGACTGATGGGCTACAACTAGTCCCGACTGATGGATTACAACTAGTCTCGACTGATGGGGTACAACTAGTCCCGACTAATGGATTACAACTAGTCCCGATTGATGGGCTACAACTAGTCCTGACTGATGGGCTACAACCAGTCCAGACTGATGGGCTACAACTAGCCGAGGTTCACCTTAGACCCAGTTACCCCTAATCCGTATTGGGATTAAGCTAATGGACCCGCAGCCCAGGCTCAGGACGCGTGAGATAATACTACTAGATGTGGCAGACACGAGTCAGGACTATGGTCCCACATGACAACGACAAATAAGAGAATCCTAGGATTGACACAATCAGGTCCTATCAATTCATGTGCTGACATGCCATTGGCACACGCCACCACAATTATCACCTGGATAGGTGGGGACTATTTTCAGCATACAGGTGTCCCGCACACCTGGGATCCAACGCTCATGATTGCAGGTACCCACCCCTAAATCCTAATCCTTGGTCTATAAATAGACCAGGAGAAAAAGGTTTATGGGGACATTCTCTTTACACACTCATATACACACACCCTCCATAATTGGATACTCTAGTCCTTATCTTTTATTCTCCAAAGCCGTCACTTATTCTCACGCCGGAGGCGCCGCGGGGCTCAAACCCCCCTCCGGTATTGTTTTGCAGACACCCAACCACCAGCTTCACCTCCTACCAGAAGTGGGAAAGGCGGAGGAGACACAAGATCGGGTCTTAGAGTTATCATGGGTTATTGCATTTGCAACTTTTGTCTTCTAAAAAGGCCCTGCACATTAAGAGCGTGTTTGGCTACTCCTCCTCGAAGGAGAAAGCTCCTTTAAGGACTGTTTGTGTAACTTGCTTAAAACTGAGTTTTAAGTTAAAAAACTCCTTTAAGTCATAAATTCCTTTTAGTTACTTTTGATTTATGACTTATGACTTATCCAATTTTTTTTTTGTTTCAGTACTCTTGTAAAGTTTAAATATTATGAATTTAATTTTTTTTTAAGTCAAATTTCACTTTAAGTCAAAATTATTAAATCCCTATTTAACTTTAAGTAAAATTACCCAAACACATTCATTCAACTTAAAGCAAACAACTTTACATTCTCCATTAAGTTAAAAATACCTCCATTAAGTCAAAAGTAATTTATTTTAAGCAATACCAAACGGCGTCTAAGTACAACTTGGAGTATCAGCCGGCAATCTGCATTCTGAAGTGGATTTATTATTTTATTTTTTAATCAAATTTCGCTTAAAAAGGATCGAACCGAATAAATTTAAATATTTCGGTTCGGTTCTGGTTCGAATTATAAAGTAATTTCGGTTCGATTCAGTCCTTAAAAAAATCAATTTTTCAATTTTCAATTTTTTTGATTCGATTCGATTTTGGACCGAATCAACCAAATGCTCCGCCCTAATTAACAGCTTTGCAGGTAGTTTTGCTGCACTTGTATCTTGTTCCCTTTCTAAAGATGCAATGAAATTTTTTCGCTTGATTTAGTTTGCGTCTTTTTAAGTTAAAGATCTTAAATTCGTCTTTGTCTTGAAACTTGAAAGTATCCTAACAATTAAATTTGTAATAACATTCTTATTTAAATTCATGAACTTTTCTTGACAAAAAAATTCATGAACTTTTTATATGTTTCCATTGTTAGTCTTTGGGAGTCAATGATCCATCTCCCCGTCCAATTTTCAGAATTCTTAATTTCTGCTCTAATTTTTCTCCTTATATGGGTTTTTTTAAGTATCCCTTTCATAAAATTTATTTTCATTCATAAAATTCAATTTCATTTTATTCATTTTCCACTTTTTACAATGGAAGTTATGGAACACACAAAACTTATTAAGAAACACACTAACGAAAATTTTTTTTTGTCATAGTGATTCTATTATTTTAGTATCTGTTTTGATACATTAACGATTTCAAATTAATATTCAAAACTTTTTCCAAATATTACCTAATAAATTCAAAGTAATTATAATATTATTAACTGAAACAAATTTTTACAATTACATAACTAAAATATCTTACAATTTTGCATCATTCATTGAACGTCGATATTGTGAATAATTTTTTAAATCCAACATGATACCTCTAGCCTACTTTATTTGTATAATCTCTTCTCTTTCTATATATAATAGAGCAACATGGAGATAATTTGAGCCAATAAATCCCCTGTGAAATTACAGTTATACCCTTACAAATTATAAAATTACATGAAATGCCACTCTTTATTTAAATGAAAAAATGAGTTGTTGTGGTGAATCGAACCTAGAAACTCCACTACACAAGTTATCCTACCAACCACTGTGCTACACTGACTCTTTTGTTTTAAGTTAAAAAACCTTTTACATAAACCCGACCTCTTCATTATCTTATTTTTACTATTATTTTAATTGGAAAAAAATGAGTTGTTTTGGTGAATTGAACTTAGAACCTCCACTACAAAAGTTATCTTGCTGACCACTGTGCTACATTGACTTTTTTGTTTTAAGTTAAAAAACTTTTTACATAAACCCGACCTCTCCATTATCTTATTTTTACTATTATTTTAATTTTTGAGTAAAAATAATGGCGATTTGCATTATTTTAAAAATATTATATTTTAGGTTTCACAATATGGTACACATCCATCCATTCTTTCTATGTATAATAAGATAACTGTTGTGGAATAAAAACTAGGTTATCGAATTGCGGCTAGGGTTTGTGTGTATTTAATGCTAAGGGGTTGGTGAGCTTCGAGCTTTAATGGCTGCACTTGTGCTTCGTGACTCAATCTGTCCTCACAAGATGCCTACGTATCTCTGTATTGTTAGAGAATCAAGCCAAGACGTAGTTCTAGGTGATGGTGCCCTCGAGGCTATGGCGGCGAGATCTCACCTAGGACGCAGTGGCTTTTATGTCCTTATTCGAGGATTAAGCCAAAACGTAGTTCTGAGAATGAGGGGTCAGACCCTTTATATAGGCTGTGAGAGCCCTTGAATCGTGGTAGAATTAGGTGACTTGGTGGGCAAGTCACCGCCTTGAGGAAGGTTCTAGACTCCTACCTTGTAGGAGTCTGTTTCCTTGTATGACTGTGTGCCTTGGAGGCTACTCTTTGTAGAGATAATGTCTTTATCTGACACTTATTGCTGAGCTGTTTATCACCCCTAATATTAATTACGAAATTAATATTAAATTAGGGTTTTGGGCCCTGATATGGGCTAAAAATAAGCCCTAAAGACACATTTAATGTGGCATTAATTAGACCTAGAATGGTTCAAACGTGGGGCCCACTAGATGGCCCAAAAACCCTAGTTAAATATTAATTTCGTAATTAATATTCATGGCTAATTAACAGCTGGGAAATATAAGTCAAATAAGGATATTACTCCTGCCTGACTTAGCCTCCAAGGCACCTACTTCAACAAGGAAACTGATTCCTACAAGGAAGGGGTCTAGAACCTTCCTCAAGGCGGTGGCTTGCCCACCAAGTCTCTGACTCCTACCATAATTCTAGGGCTTCTCAGCCTATATAAAGGGTCAGACCCCTCAACTCAGAACTACGTTGGCTTGATTCTCTAACAATATAGAGATACGTAGGCATCTTGTGAGGACCGTTTAGTCTCGAAACGCAAGAACAACCATTAAAGCTCGAAGCTCACCAACCCTATCATTAAATACACGCGAAACCTAGCCGCAATATCAAACCCTCGTTTTTATTCCACAACATTTGGCGCCGTCTGTGGGAAGAAGACATCAACCATGGTTCAAACACGAAGAACTGCACCAAGCACTACCGAGCCAATCGCTACCGAGGCTCTACCTCTTAGCTCTGCTCCGCCCCTTACTGAACAAGTACTTCCGACATCTAAGCAAGTACCTCTGACATCCGGGACTATCGTTCCGTATCAAGTTTCTCAACCCCTAGGGACGACTACCCATATTGAGAGTACGCTACCTCCGATCGTCCACACAATTCCAGGGACTAACCCCCGCCAGGTGGGGATTTCCTCCTTGATTGTAGACCCCAACAACCTTACACGAGGGGTTCAGATCCACACTACGGATCTCCCCGTAAGTACCAGTCCAATGTACGGGTTGCCTAACTACGGAGCTGGACCAAGTGGTCATGCCCTGTATATTCGAGATCGAGATTATCGCGATTTTTCTGGTCCTTATACGGATGAATCATCTTCTGACGATGATTACGAGCGTGATGAAGCTCCAAGGAGGCGACGTGGAAGTAAAGAACCTATGGGGAGAACTCGAACTACTCATGATGGACTCCCTTCAACAGCTGCTGAGAGGATTAAGGCTTATGAAGCCGAGATCTTAAGATTAAAGGAAGACATGGCCAGGGAGCAAGCCAGATCAAATCAGACTTTGCCACCTCCCACGTCAGGACCGATTCCTTTCATAGATCTGGAGAGGCCTCCAAGAAGGCAAAGAAGGGCTACAGTCCCAACTGAAAGAACTACAAGGGTGGAAACCCCTAAGAGCAACCCCAAGGATCTGATGCCACTTGGGGATCCTGATGATCCCACGCCCCCATTCACCGAGGAGGTGATGAATGCCCACATATCAAGGAAGTTCAAGATGCCGACAATTAAGGCTTACGATGGAACGGGTGATCCCGCAAATCATGTTAGGACGTTCTCGAACGCACTATTACTACATCCTGCAAGTGACGCCTTGAAGTGTAGGGCGTTCCCTCAAACCTTGTCGGGCATGGCTCAAAGATGGTATAGCCGACTTCCTGCAAACTCAATTGGCTCCTTTAAGGAGTTAAGTGCTGCTTTTGTTAGTCAATTTATCAGCGGGAGAGTTCATGAGAAAAGTTCTGCATCTCTCATGTATGTGGTACAAGGGAAGAATGAGAATCTGAGAGATTATCTTAAGAGGTTCACCAAGGAGACATTAAATATTACTGATTTAGAGAACAAGGTGGCCATGGTAGCCCTGGAGCACGGCACCACTGATCTTTACTTTAAAAGGTCATTGGCAAAGCACCCACCCGAGAATATGGCTGAGCTTCAACGAAGGGCTGATAAGTATATCAAGGCCGAGGACAGCACCATGAAGGATGTCGTGATAAACAATGGAGGCAACGGGAACTCCAAGAAGCGAAGGCAAGACCAGGAGTATGATGACCAGGAATATGATGCTAGGGACAAGTATCCCCGAACTAGTGAGGACTCCGACTCAGCCCCTAAGAAGAGCCAAGGACCAAGGTTCACTGAGTATGCAAGGTTGAACACTCCCAGGAGTCGAATCCTATTGGACATTGAGAAGGATAAGGATTTCCGATGGCCGAAGCCACTCAGGGGTGATCCCACAAAGAGGAACAAAAATCAGTATTGCAGATTCCACAAGGATGTAGGGCATGACACTGATGATTGTAAGCAACTCAAAGATGAGATCGAGTTCTTGATCCGTAAAGGGAAGTTGGGCCACTTCACCAAGGGTGAAGATCGTGGTAATCAGAAAAGAGAGTATGATAGGAACGACGATGATTGGGATCGCACCCCACAGCCCCGAGGGCCAGTGATCAACATGATCTCAGGAGGCCCGACTGCGGCCGGGACGACTAGGAACTCTCGGAAGGCTTATGCCCGAGAAGTGATGCATATTGTCGGAGAGACACCAAAGCATGCAAAAATCGAAGTAACAATCGAATTTGATGATTCAGACCTTGAAGGGGTGAAGTTCCCCCATGATGACCCGCTGGTCATAACACCCATGATTGGGAATTCAGAGGTGAAGCGAGTCTTGATAGACAATGGAGCTTCAGTGGACATTTTGTTCTATGATGCATTCGTGAAAATGGGATACAACGACTCTCAGTTGACCCTATCTAACATGCCTATATATGGATTCAGCGGAGTAGAGACTAAAGTTGAGGGAACTATTTTGTTGCCCGTCACCATCGGACAGAAGCCAACAGAGGCCACTCAGATGCTGAACTTTTTGGTTATCAAAGCGTCTTCCACCTACAATGCCATCCTCGGGAGGACTGGACTCCATGCTTTTAAGGCTGTGGCCTCAACCTATCACATGAAGATCAAGTTTCCAACCAGGAATGGTGTAGGAGAACAAAAAGGTGACCGGAAAATGGCTAGGAGCTGTTATGTAGCCGCGTTAAGGCCTGATGGAGTCGGGGGGCAGGTCCTTCCGATTGAAGACATGGACGTTTGTAGTGATAAGGAACATCAAGAAATCGAGGGGCAGGAGATTGTACCCCAAGCTGTAAGTGAACTTCAGAATAAGAATTAGGTGACTAGAAGGAGTAGTGAGTGCTCTATTTTATTGGAGCATCAAAAATAAAATCAAGTGGTGCAAGCCTAGTCTTGCAAAGCCCCGATGGGTTCAAATTATCCTAGTAGTTTTTAGCTTCATATTTTATCTAGTAGAAGTAGAAATAAGGTTCGATGAAACCATCGCAGAGCATGTAGGACAGTAGTATTCTATGTAAGGGTTGAACCCATCTCAAGTTATTAATGCAAGTTTGTTTTCCATTCATTGATTATGTGATTTTATTTATGTACCTAACACCTGATGTGTGTAAGTCAAAGATGACCAAGTACCGAAAATAAAAAAATACACGAATGGAAACAAACAAACGCATAAATAAAAACCCTGAAAGGTCGAGAGTTACTAAGAGTTTAAGTCCTTGAAGGACCCCGGATAAAAAACAAGAAGCAAAGATAGGTTTGAAAACCCTGAAATCAGAACTAAGATTCGAGACAAGCCGTGAAAGACATGAAGTCAAGTAAGGGATCCTAAAGACCTTTAGTTTGACATCAATCCAAAAGAGAGGTCGTGAATACTTGGTAGTCGACATATGAACACCAACAATGAACATGTAAACGTCAACCTCGAATCCTAGGATAAGGAACACGAGTTATTAGCCATGAAGGCCATGGGATAGCTATTAAGGCCAAACTTGAAGGGGTCATGAACCTCCAGATAAGATCCAAGGATTGAAACTTCAAGTCAAAGCTTGAAAACCAATCTGAAATTTTGGACCCTCAATCCAGAATGCCAACATTGAAATATCTGAACAAGCATTGAGTGCCATCCTCATTCGAAAGGATAACAAGGTTCAGAAGCCTATCTACTATGTGAGCAAGATGTTGCATGCAGCTGAGTTAAATTATTCTCCCATTAAGAAGTTTGCTTTGGCATTGGTAACAGCCTCGAGGAAGCGACGATCGTACTTCCAGGCACTTAAGATTGAAACCCTGACGGACCAGCAACTGAGAAACATGTTGCATAACCCGAAGGCTAGCTAAGTGGGCGATAGAACTCAGATTATTTGATATCGCGTACAATCCTCGAATTGCAATTAAAGCACAGGTACTCGTTGACTTCTTAGTTGAATATACCATTGACAACCAAGAAGTCGGGGGGCAGGAAGGCACAACACCCCAGTAAGGGCAAGATGAGACACCCCAAGAGGGAGAGAACTTATAAAGTTTAGAAGAAACATTGGGTGCTCTATTTTGATAGGGCATCAAAAACAAAATCAAGTGGTGCTGGTATAGTCCTACAGAGCCCTGATGGCTTCGCGATTGAATGTGCCTTGAAGTTGAATATTTTTCGACAACCAATAACGAGGCAGAGTATAAAGCCTTGAAAGCCGGACTAGGCTCGTCTTTAGCCATGAGGGCCAAAAATCTTAAAGTCTATGGAGACTCAAGGCTGGTGATAGCCCAAGTGAGTAGAGCTCTAAAAGCCAAAGATGAAACGATGTTGAAATATCTGAAAATTGTAAAATCACAGTTGGTATGGTATGATTCGAGGAATGCCAACTTGTATAACGGCCGATGCCTTGTCCAAATTCGCCTCGTCTAAAATCGAGAATTACACTAGAAGTGTTTACTATCAGGTCTTGGAGACCCCACTATAGAGCGCAAATTGTTGGCGCCCATTGACGTTGGAAGTTGCTAGACAGACCCCCATCAAAGCTCATCTTGAGACTGGTTGGCTCCATGATAATGCCTTGGAGGCACGAAACTGTCAGTGAGAGCATTGAGATACGCATTCGCCTTGATGGCCAACAAGGCCGTTTGCCTCAAATTAAGCTGGTTGTTTGAATTCAAGGCCTAAAAATCAGGAACTAGTGGCTAAATTAAAACCAAGGCAAGGTCTTACAAACCAAGGAAAGAGCCCAAATACATAATTGGGGTAGGCCCAAATGGTTTGAAGACCAAGGCCCATGAAAATTAAAAGGCATGGCCCATTAAAGTCCAATAAAACTTGGACCAAAGATTAAGAGGAAGCCTGAGGTCGAAGCATTTGACCTCGATTTTTAGTGTAAGTACGAGCTTGACTAAACGACCTGGAAAACTCAGTTTGAGGTCATGAGTAGCCTCTAATTTTGAGGTCGTTATAACACGGTTTGAAATCGTAAATTCCAGGTCGAATTTGTACTAGGAATTCAAGAAAATCCATACGACCTGGGACTTATTCGAGGTCGAGATTACATTGAATCAAGGTCGTGAATTCCAGGTCGAAAAAGAACTGGAAAACCTACAAAAAAGGCGCGACCTGGAACCATTTTAAAGATTGTTTCTTCTTCAATTGAGGTCGTAAATTTGAGGTCGAAAATCAACTGCAAATCGAGCTCGAAGCTCACGACCTGGAACCCAAGTGAGGTCGATAATCTCTAGATTTGAGCTCGTAAATTTGAGGTCGAAAAAACACTGAATTTCCACGAAAAAAGCCACGACCTGGCCCTATTTGAGCTCGTTTTTTTTGAGCTCGAATTTATACTGGTTGAGCTCGAAAAGCTCCTGGTCGAAATTAAGCTAAATGAGCTCGAAAAAAGCCCCGACCTGGGACAGTTTGAGCTCGAAAATTGAGCTCGAATTTGGCCTGAAAAAAAGAGAAAAACATGCAATTTTGGAAGCAAAATTAGTGATAAAATTTTAGAAAAATAAGTCGAAACGATAATTTCTGGATAGTAATAGTCTTCGACCCCAGCCAGGGGCTCTGCCCCTTGGACCCCGCCAGGGGCTGCCGCCCCTTTGACCCCCGCCCGGGGGCTGCCGCCCCCGGACCCCCGCTAGCGCCGTTTAGCGTCGTTCAGTGCAGATTAGCACCGTTAGTGCCGATAGCGCCCTTAGTGCCTGTTAGCACAAATTAGTGCCGATTAACACTGTTTAGCACCGATTAGTGCCCTTAGTGCCATTTCATGCTATTTAACATTGTTTAACAATGTTTAAACGTTGTTTATGGCTGATTAGCACCGTCTAGTGCCATTTAACACCGCTTAGTGTCGTTCAACATCGTCGTAAATGCGTCGGTCGCTCCACGCTTTACATTAAGATGATATTGTTGAAAATACTCACGTAAGAGCAATGAACCCTGACCCGAGTCTCGAAAAAGGCCGTTAAAACTTCAAGGAAAACCTGATCAGTTTTCCTAGAAGTTGGGGGGCAAATGATATGGGCTAAAAATAAGCCCTAAAGACACATTTAATGTGGCATTAATTAGACCTAGAATGGTTCAAACGTGGGGCCCACTAGATGGCCCAAAAACCCTAGTTAAATATTAATTTCGTAATTAATATTCATGGCTAATTAACAGCTGGGAAATATAAGTCAAATAAGGATATTACTCCTGCCTGACTTAGCCTCCAAGGCACCTACTTCAACAAGGAAACTGATTCCTACAAGGAAGGGGTCTAGAACCTTCCTCAAGGCGGTGGCTTGCCCACCAAGTCTCTGACTCCTACCATAATTCTAGGGCTTCTCAGCCTATATAAAGGGTCAGACCCCTCAACTCAGAACTACGTTGGCTTGATTCTCTAACAATATAGAGATACGTAGGCATCTTGTGAGGACCGTTTAGTCTCGAAACGCAAGAACAGCCATTAAAGCTCGAAGCTCACCAACCCTATCATTAAATACACGCGAAACCTAGCCGCAATATCAAACCCTCGTTTTTATTCCACAACAGGCCCCATTAATGGGCTTCATCTTTGGACCAGGCTAGGTCTAATTAATGCAACATTAATTGTGTCTTTAGGACTTATTTTTAGCCCATATCATTTGCCGCCCATATCATTTGCCCCCCAACTTCTAGGAAAACTGATCAGGTTTTCGTAGAAGTTATATTTGCCTTAATCGAGACTCGGGGTCGTTTTTATCCCTTACCTGGGACTTCTTAATTTTCTTACCCTTATACGGGGTTTTTGGTTTACACTAGTGTTTCACATGTATCGCCCTATTGTAAAGTGTGGAGCGACCTACACAGCTACGACGATTTGCCTTATTCGAGGCTTTAATTTGTGCTTGCTTTTAGCAATTTCGGCACTTTTATAGAGCCTTTATGCATTATTAGCATAAGTTATCTCTCAATTTGTCAAGAAAATATTTCTATAATTTTCCTCATATTTTTCCTGTACTTTTCCTAATATTTGAGGAATTTCCATGTACCCACAGGTATTTATTTTAAATATTCCTAATATTTTAGGAATTTTCTTGTACTCACATATATTTTTCTTAATAATTTAGGAATTTTTATGTACCCACGGGTATTTTCCCTAATAATTTAGGAATTTTTATGTACCCACAGGTATTTTCCTTAATAATTTAGGAATTTTTATGTACCCACAGGTATTTTCCTTAATTTTTCCTAATAATTTAGGAATTTTTATGTACCCACAGGTATTTTCCTTAATAATTTAGGAATTTTTATGTACCCACAGGTATTTTCCTTAATTTTTCCTAATAATTTAGGAATTTTTATGTACCCACAGGTATTTTCTGTAAGAACCCAGATTTTTGGGTAGAATTAAAACTTTTTATTATGTATTGATGTAAGAGTGAATAGTGGTTACAACTACAATGTAATACTGGCTTTAATGAATGAATAATGGAAGGATATATATTCCAAGGTTATATGTCCTGAGGGATGCTATTGGGTGATAACTTAGATTAGAATAATCTATCTCCTAGAAAGTTAAGATAAGATTCCTTAGAGAGAAATAGATACCCTCATGACATCCAAATCAATATCTATTATAAGCCCAGCGGTTCCGTAAAAAGGTTAAGGAACACTCGAGGGTGAACCAGGTTCATTTTCCTAATTATAGGAATTAAATAAAAATAAGTGATGAATAGTGATTTTGGTGGAATTTGGAATATTATTATAATAATGTTATACCCGGTATTCGGAACGGATTTCTGAGTTCGTATTAGTGATCCAGGAGGAAAATAAGTGTATGTAAAAGCTGTCGGATTCAGAAAAAGAGCACTTTTATTTTCTCCGAGATTTCCCTGGACACTGCAAGACTTAAGGATTTATAAAAGGGAATTAAGGAATTTAAATTCGAGAAGTATTAAGAATGATGAAGAATAGTATTAGAAATATTAAGAAGGTTTTCGGTAAAACCCTAATTAGAAACGAATGAGTTATTCCCTCGAACGATCAACGAATTAAGCAATAAACGGACAAAGAAACAAGCAGAGGGAGCAAGAGTCTTGTGCAAGCTACTAGAAAATATCTAGTAACCAATATAGTTACAAGAGTAACTAGAATCAAGAGGATCAACCAAGTACTTAGAATCATCATCTCATTTTACCACACAAAACCAACACTTGTCCATTAAGTGATGCATTCCATGACCAAATCACTTTATTAAAGTAGCTTTTAGCCAAGATATTATCTTACTCTCATCAATAATTCATTTTAACACATCCACCAAGCAAAATATCAAGCAACCAACTCCAAACTCTCTCTAATATAGCCATTCGGCTTTTGTGGAAATTCAAAGGGGAAAATCCCACTTCCAACCATCCTTTGATCTTGAAACTTTTTATGTGAGTCCTATAATTCATGAAAATGATCTCCTCAAAATCCTAGCTTCAATCTCTTCTTTTTCCATTTTCAAAAAAAATCATTAAAGAGGAGGGTGAATAGTGTTCTTCAAGAACTAACTTTGATTTTCATGTTTCTTTGGTTGATCTTAGGTTTGTTAAAGCTAGACAAGGACCATACCAAGCTTTGTAAGGCCATATCACACCCTCAAGAAGGTGTAATGATCTTGAAACCCTAGGCCTACTTTGAGTTTTTGCATGTTCTTGATGGATTTAAGTGTTAGGAGCTTGTTAGTGATGTTATAATCATGATTATGTGGTAGATCTAATGGATTTAAGAGATGATGATTATGTTGGTAAAATATTGTGTTCTTGAGATTGTTGAGATGAGAATCATATGTATAAGTTGTATTGGTGCCCGGTGTGGCTTGGTTTTAGTGTTACGATTAGTAGAACGTTCGATTTATAGCCGTCGTAATGCCCGATTTTCGTTTAACCTTGAAATTCGAACTTGACAGTAGATAAAACTCACTGCATAGCTTCGACTTATGCCATGATTAGCTAGATTATGTTATGAGCTTCGTTTTGATATAAAGATCGCATGAAACGGACTTACGGTTTAGGAGTTATGATTAAATTCGTAAAAGTGGTTCGGAACCGTAATCAAAAGTTCGTAACCGAAATTGGATCCCTTTAATATTGCGAAATCAGTGGCGAATCTTAATAATTAAATATTAGAGGTAAAAATGAAGGTGTGGGAGAAGACCACATGTCGAATGGATCGTTTTCCGATTTTATAAAAATGTTCGAATCATGGTTAAGTACGGAAGTACCCCTAAGAGGTATACTTGGTTATAACTTCGGTAAACCACTTAGAAAACGATCGATAAATATCGAGGTCTAATATTTCGACTTTAAAACTTATACAATTTAAATACTTACCATATGTAAGTGTAATGTCATGCTTTAGTAACGAACAAGTGTCGGGTAATAAAAGCAATAATAAGAGTGAATTAGAGGGGTATAACGAAACGACTTGAAAACGTGTTTCGATTTAAGTGAAGTTTATACTTAACCTTTTGAAAGGTGTTAAGTGATTAATCCCGAATGCCTTGGCTAATTATAGATCATCAGGCTGACCCGGGACACGCTACCACTACCCCTACCCGCACCCGATTCCCAGGCAAGTTTCAAATCCTTTTTAAAGGACTGTTGTTGTGAGTATATATATATGTATGCTTTCTGTTATACATATGCCATAGCACGCATGCCTACTTTCAAAGTCATATTGATATACTTGTTCCCTGAATTATTGTTGGCTTATGAGCTAGATAGTTATTATATCAGTTATAAGCCGGAAATTTATAAGACCCTTAAACGAAGGGCATCTGAACCTCATTCCTTGATTATAGACCGGGAGTCGTTATTTCTTGATATATTGACATTATTTTCAGAGGAAAATAATTAAGTAAATATTTCCCATTTATTATCTGGCGAATATTATTGAGATATTCCTTTGAGATTATTTGATAAATATTATTCGGGTTATTCATCAGATATTTAATTATTCGATGAACATTATCTTTAATATTTATCTAAAGTCGATTTAATATTCGAATATTATTTCGAACCCTCAGTTAAGTTATTTACTTAGAGAATATTCATTCTTATTTCTTCGATAAATATTATTTTGAATATTCATTCGAGTTTATTTATTTAATGAATATTATTTTAATGTTCATTCGAGCCTTATTTATTTAAATGAATATTATTTTGAATATTCATTCAATCTCTATTTATTTTATAAATATTAGTTGAACATTGATTCGAACTCCAGTTCATCGATAAATATTATTTTGAATATTCCCTTGAGACGATAAATATTATCTTCGACATTCATTTAAAGTCGATTCAATTATTGAACATAATTTCGAATATTCATTCGATAATCATTTCTTCGATAAATATTATTAAGATTGAATATTCATTATTTATTTAATGAATATTGTCTCAAATATTCAGTCGACAATTATTTCATCAATAAATATCATTTTTAAGTTGAATATTCATTATTAATTTAATGAATATTATATCAAATATCCAAGGGATGTTTATTTCACCAATAAACATTATTATTTTCAAATATCCATTTAAGATTGGATTTATTTAGTGAACATTATTTTAAACATTTATTTGAGTTTATTTAATTAATGAATATTATCTGGAATATTCATATAAAGAAGAGAGTTATTTAGTAAATAATTCTAAATAATCATTCGAGGATTACTTACGAGTAATATTATGATTTATTCATATTCCTTAATTAATATTGAGTTAATAAATATTCTTGGAATATTTATTTTAATCCTTTTAAGTTCTTTTATAATGATTCATATTATTCAAAGATTATATGTCACCTTCAGATATGGTGTAAAATATTTTGGAGTAGTTTATGACTATTTTTATCAAGGGGAGGTTTCCAAAACTCTATTTTTATTTAAATCTATCTTAAAGAAGATTTAAATACTCGCTCAACTTCCAAACGTATATAAGGGGACCTCACTTGAGAGATGTTATTTATTGGGCTGCCCGGTCCTATACTTGTTAAAACTATCTTGTCACTCACATCTTGATTCTTTCAAGCATTGATATGAGTCTGTTTGGTTACCTCCTCAACGCTCGAGGGGTAAGAATTGATGGAACAAGTTTATATCCATTAACAAGCATCAGCTTGGGAAATATTGGTGATTTTTCCTTTCCAACTAGATACGACTACTTTGTGGAGTCCTATCAACAAGTAATATACTTGGGGAAAGGGGGAGGAACTTCACGTTTCAAAGTTATGGATGTGAAATGAACTAGGAGATGCGTAAGTGACCCAGTGGCGCCGGTCCAGCAAATGGCCCAACCGTTGGCCGGGGGGTTCCAGAGGGCGGTAGACAAGTAAATCCGTCGGTGCTTCCTTCTACATGTAGTAAACAAGAGGTGGGGAGCATAACATGCGACTGATCATCGTGTAAATGCTATGTCTCCTGGCGCGTCAAACTCCAGTATTAGTTCATCTCTCAATGTTGGAAATTTCCTGCAACCTTATCATTTTTGGCAGGTTTGAAAAGTGTTTGAATTGGAATTGCAATATTCTTCCTGCAAGTTCCTCTGTTATGAAAAGTTGATAATATCTGGCTCATCTTTGACATAGCAGATATTTATTCAAAACAAATATATTTTGAGTTACCTTGTAACTTCATCTCATACCTTATATTGGTACTACATCGTTAATGCATGGCATATGGTTTCAAAGATATTTTGGACTGTTATATATTATCACTGTTCAATTATATTTTTGGTGGGCTATTGCTCACCCTTGCTTTATTTATTTATATCACAACAACAGCTAGATCAGATGGCCGCGCAAGGCGCACTCAGCATAGCAGGTGTTAGTCGTCAGAGGATTAATCGCGGAGTTCATAGTTACCATTGCTGAGGATGCAGCCTCTGGTAGGCTAGTTGTTAGCATTTGTGCACCAAATGTATTTATATATATGGCATATACCAATGGATGGCAAAGAGCATGTAAATTGTAAAATTGTAATTCTTTGGGTTGTAAGAACTCCAACTTGTGATTAATAATATTAATGGTTACTCTGATTTCATCTCTGGGACTATAACGGGTGTGTTTTATGTTGTTGTTTTGGGTCACAAGGTTGTAATTTAAATTATGTTGGTTTTATGGATGGATATTGAGACCGTAACGACCAGATCCCTGACCCTGGATCTGGGGGTGTTACATTTTCCTTAATTTTCCTAATAATTTAGGAATTTTTATGTACCAACAGGTATTTTTCCTAATTTTTCCTAATAATTTAGGAATTTTTATGTACCCACGGGTATTTTTCCTAATAATTTAGGAATTTTCATGTACCGACAGGTATTTTTCCTAATTTTTCCTAATAATTTAGGATTTTTTATGTACCCACGGGTATTTTTCCTAATAATTTAGGAATTTTCATGTACCGACAGGTATTTTTCCTAATTTTTCCTAATAATTTAGGAATTTTTATGTACCCACAGGTATTTTTCCTAATAATTTAGGAATTTTCATGTACCCACAGGTATTTTTCCTAAATTTTTCCTAATAATTTAGGAATTTTTATGTACCCACAGGTATTTTTCCTAATAATTTGGGAATTTTCATGTACCCACAGGTATTTTTCCTAATTTTTCCTAATAATTTAGGAATTTTTATGTACCCACAGGTATTTTTCCTAATAATTTAGGAATTTTCATGTACCGACAGGTATTTTTCCTAATTTTTCCTAATAATTTAGGAATTTTTATGTACCCACAGGTATTTTTCCTAATAATTTAGGAATTTTCATGTACCCACAGGTATTTTTCCTAATAATTTAGGAATTTTCATGTACCGACAGGTATTTTTCCTAATAATTTAGGAATTTTTATGTACTCACGGGTATTTTTCGTATTTTTAGAGGGATTGTTTTGTCAATAAGAAAAGTCCAGGGATCATTCCGTCAATTTTCAAACTTTAAGGAAGAATTTGTATATTTTAAAACACTAGGAGCCTTTTGTCATATTGGCAACACTTCGGGTACTAAACAGTACTTTCGCCATTCAACCAAGTGATTCCACTTCCGCGTGGGTAACACCGCCATGTAGCTCTTCTTTCATTCAACGCCCAGGAGTTTTGGCCTGGGTGGCGTGCATTTCCGGATTTTTTTTTTTTTTTGAACCTTCAGGTTTATTTTATTTTATTTTCGATAATTTTATCAAAAATAAAATATTGGGCTTCGTGCCTTATAAATAATTTCAGCATCTTTTCTTGATTTAATAGGCACTTTTACCTATTTTATCATCATTTCTAGCCTATTTTTGGAATTTTTAAGGATTTTATTCCTTTTTTTAATTTCCGAAAAATGGCTTGTCGTTTGGAGAGGAGCTCTCGGCGTGGGTACCCCGCCTAGGAGACTTTTTCTTGAAGCACGCCCAGGAGATTTGGCTTCTTGGGCGGGGTAATTTATCCACTTGATTTTGTAGAGATGCTTTAGGCGTTGGTATCCCCGCCAAGGAGGACTTTCTTCTAACCGCGCCTAGGAGATATGGCTTCTTGGGCGGGGTAATTTATCCCCTTCATTTGTACAACCACTCTAGGCGTTGGTATTCCCGCCAAGGAGGACTTTCTTCTAACCGCGCCTAGGAGATATGGCTTCCTGGGCGGGGTAATTTATCCCCTTCATTTGTACAACCACTCTAGGCGTTGGTATTCAAGCCAAGGAGGACTTTCTTCTAACCGCGCCTAGGAGATATGGCTTCCTGAGCGTGGGTGTTTACATCCTTTCATTTGTTACTCCAGCCTTGGCGTGGATACCCACGCCAAGGAGGCCTTATTCGAACCAACGCCTAGGGGTTTTAACTTTCTTGACGCGGGTGTTCTAGGCTTTTGTCGGGCTCCCAGGCTTATTATTTCCGAATTTCTGATCTCTCTGTAGAACCTTCAGACGACCTATTTTCATGACCTTCAAGCCTTAATTCGTTTGCTGAGTCCTTGTTGATTCAAAAACGAGAATTCATTCATGATTGTTGGTTATCATCAACCATTCAACTTTTAATTCTCATTCTAAGATGTAGAAATGATGAAGTCCCTTAGTTCTTGCCCCCTTGCTTCATATGGTGGAGGTCTTGCTTCCTGGTTGATCGTTTCAAGAAGTTCACTTGCAACTAAGCACTTGACTCCAAGTCTGATGTGCCTTGGCTGGTTGCCAATCTTCTATCTTAATTCTAGGTTTCAAACCTTTTTCTTATGCTCGTAGAACCTTGACTAGGTTTCAAGTTCCCTGACGCTTCTTGACAAGCTCGTTTGGAGGCAGATAACCTTGTTGGCCATCAAGGCTTAAATTTTGTGTTGAGATTTAAAGTTCAAGGCTTCAAGTGTGGAATTACAGAGGATCTCGTATAGAGGAGACCTTCAATCAATGCGTATCTCAATGCTCTCACTGACAGTTTCGTGCCTTCAAGGCATTATCAGGGAGCCAACGAGTGTCAAGATGAACTTTGATAGGGTCCATCCAACAACTTCCTACATTAATTGGTGCCACTAACTTCAAATTGATGGTGGGTCTTCAGGACCTGGAAATGAAAACTCCCTTCATAAATCTCCATCTTTGAAGAGGCGAACTTAGATAGAGCATCGACCTTGACGTTCTCCTTTCTTGGGATGTGCTCAACATATATAGCACTCTTCGAATTGAGCCATCACAGCTTTCACAATCCTCAAGTATTTGGCCATATAAATTTCTCTAGCCTCAAACTCTCCATTGACTTGTGAGACTACAAGCTTTGAGTCTCCACAGACTTTCAAATTCTTCACCCTCAGGGCTCTCGTCAATCCAAGGCGGCTATCAGAGCTTCATACTCTGCCTCATTGTAGGTTGTTTAGAAATCCAACTTCAAGGCATACTCAAGTGCGAACCCATCGGGGCTTTGCAGAAATAAACCTGCACCACGGGTTTTTGTTTTTGATGCCCCATCAAAATAGAGCCTTCTTCTCTTCCAAGGGCTTCTCACCTTGTTGACCTTCCTGGTCTATTACCTCCTGCCCCCCGATTTCTTGGTTGTCAATCTTCTATTCAACCACGAAGTCAGCTAGAGCTTGGGCTTTGATGGCCGTCCTATGCTTGTAATTAACTTCGAATTCTCCTAGTTCGATTGCCCAATTGATGAGCCTTCAATTACATTAAACACGGCCTATTTGAGCCTTCAATTGCATGGAACATGGCCTATTCGAGCCTTCAACTACATTGAACACGGCCTATTCGAGCCTTCAATTACATCGAACACGGCCTATTTGAGCCTTCAATTCCTTAGAGCTAGAAGCTTGTGGTTTCATCAAACCTTATTTCTACTTAGTCTGATCAAGTGGAGTGTCTTAACCGGATGCTCAGATATGATAAACCTTGAGGTTTGGGGTGTGCCAAGTCTAGGCACCACATTTCTTTCAAACAATTCCAGCTTGTAAGAGCCTCATTTTTGAATTGTCATCCATTTCTGGCTACAAGGATTGGTGGAAGTCCATATCTACGTATCACAATTGTATCATATACTTGGTGGTTATCCAGGCTTGGATATTGGCCCAAGTATTCTTCATGAAGGTATCAATTGCAACTATCAAGAACTTCCTCTGGGCATTTGCCATTGGGAATGGTGGAACTGATGGTTTTCAACATTTTAGGGGATTGATCAACAGTTGCGTGTTTTTGGATATCGATCAAACATAACTTCTGGTATCAGCCATTATGCTTGGCTAGTAGAATCCAAATCGGGTCATCTTTTGGGCAAGGTTCCTGCCCCCATATTTCTAGATGAGTTTCTTTCAAGGCAAAATTCGCATTTTGAGGCCTCAATGTTCTTATTGACGACTTTCGTGCCTCCAAGGCATTGTCGGGTAACCAACCGGTTTCCTGGAGAGCCTCTGTAGGATCTATCCAATGGTTTTTCATACCTATAGGTGTTATCATCTTTTATATCAATGCTTCGGGTCTCCAAGACTTGGAAGTAAGAACTTTCAACATAATTCTCTATCTCTTAGAAGGCAAACATAAATAGGACATCAGCCTTTACGTTTTCCTCCCTCGTAACACTCATTGAATTGAGTCAAGTTTCAAGTATTTTGTCATGGATCCAGCCCTGACCTCGAACCCACCATTCACTTTTGGTACTACTGATCTTGGGTCTCCACAGACTTTAAGGTTTTGATCCTCGGGGCTCCGGCCAAACCAAGTATAGCTATCAGGGCTTTGCGTCGTTGGGGAATCATGAACCCATCGGGGTATGTTCTCACATAATTTTGTTTTTGATTCTCCATCAAAATTGATCCAATACTCCTTGAGTACTGCTTCTGGATTCTCCTTCTCTAATCCTTTGCCCTCCCGGGGTACTACCTTCTGCCCCCCGACTTCTTGGTTGCCAATGGTGCATTCAACCACGAAGTCAGCGAGTACATGGGGATTCATATCAGTGAAGTCTATACACATCCTTTATTCTCCATTGGCTTTCTTGCCTCTGGGAAGCAAAGTTTCTTTTTTTCTGTTTCATCATCTCCCTATTCGGGTAGACGTCTAGTTTATGTAATCAGTTGGGGATCGACCCTTGGCATATCAGCTTATGTCCAGGCAAACACAACATCGTCCTCATGTAGGAACACACACAATTTGCCCTTCAAGGGTTCACTCAACAATGCCCTACGTGGGTAACTTTTCAGGTTCTTCAAAAACTAGGGGAGTGGAAACCAAGTCCTCAGCAGGTTTTCCTCTTCGTTTATCATCTTCTTGGACATCCATGTCTACAATCGGGAGGTCCTGCCCCCCAACTTCATCTGGACTCAAAGTGGCTGGGTAACAACTCTTTGTTATTGTTTGATCTCCCTTCTCTTCATCAACTCCATTCCATGTAGGAAATTTAATCATCATGTCTTATCTTGAGGCAACCGCCTTAAAGGCAAGCAAGCCTGTCCTCCCAAGGATAACTTTGTAAGCGGAAGTTGCTTTAACCAGCAAAAGGTTCGACATATGAGTGGCCTCCCTAGGCTCTCGTCCTATTATCATGGATAACCGAATAGTTTCTTTAACTCTTGACTCAACTCTATCGAACCCATAGACGGGAATGTTGGAGGGGGTCAATTGAGAATCGTTGTATCCCATCTTCGAGAATGCATCATGAAAGGAGATATCCACTGATGTTCCACTGTCTATCAAGACTCCTTTCACTTACGAGTTGCCTATCACAGGTGTTATGACCAACGGGTCGTCATGGAGGCACTTCACCTCATTCCAGGTCAGAATCATCAAAGGCAAATGCCATTTCGGTTTTTTCTCGTTATAGAGCTTCTCCTATTAATTGTATAGCTTCTCGAGCGTAAGCTTTATGAGAGCTCCTTGTATTCCCGACCGTCGTCGGGTCTTCAGAAATCATGTTTATCATCGGCCCCCTAGGGCTATGGATTGCGATCCTGATCGTCATCCTTTCTTTTATAATCTCTACTTCATAACCCTGCCTTAGGTTATCCTATTGCCCATCCTTTGTGAACTTATACAACCTGGTTCTTTGGATCAGAAACTTGATCTTGTGTTTCAGCTGTCTACAATCGTGAGTATTATTCCCCAATGGATTATGGAACTGACCGTATTGATTCTTGTTTCTCTTCCTGGCATCAGCCCTTAGTGGCTTTGGCCATCAGAGATTCTTGTGTTTCTCAATGTCCATCAGGATTTGGGTGTTGGGATTATTCGAACGTGCATAGCTGGCGAACCTCCGTCCTTGATTGCTCTTCCTCCAGGGAGAGTTAGAGTCTTTGTTCGAGGATACATATCCTTAACATTTTACTTGTGACCACCTTCGCTTCTTGTCATCACCTCTATTGCCTCCAGCAGGGGTTGAGGCTTCCCTTACACTTTCCTCTACCTTGATAGCCACTCTATCATCCAGGTTCGGGACCTTCAAGGCTTCCTTGGTGATTTGCTTCATGTAATCCCTCAAGGATTCATTGTTTCCTTGTTTCACATCCATGGGGATGTAAAACGTTTCTCATGAACTTTCCATCAACGAACGGGGTGCAAATGCCCTCCTTAGTCCTTTAAAGGAGCCGATTGAGTTTGGGGGCAACCGAATATACCATCATTGTGTCATGCCCCCCAGGGTTTGAGGGAATGCCCTATACTTGATTGCGTCAATCATAGGTTAATATTATTAGTGCATTGGAGGATGTCCTCACATGATTAGTGGGATCTCCTACCTCATCACATACCTCGATAGTGGGTGTCTTGAATTTTCTTGAGATATGAGCATTCTCTCGTTAGTGAAGGATAAGATTGGATCGTCACGATTTCTTAGAGGCATCGAGCCATCGGGCTCAACCCTTTGTGAATCAACCCTTCTCCTCCTAGGGGTATCACTAGCGTTAATAAAATAGGGATCCTAGCCCTTGGGGGTTGCCTAGCCTGTTGTATCTACAAGTTTTTCTTAAATTTTCGGATATGCGCTTCGTGAGCGAGTATCCTCCCTCCTGAAGTCTTGGGAGCCAATCCTTTGGATCCACGGGGCTGAGAAGGCCCTGACCCCCCTTCGAGCTCCTTGCCTGGTTCTCCATCTGAGATTGTTATCTTCAGTAGTGGATGATGAATCATCAACAATATAGGTTCTGAAAAAATCATGACTCCTTCATTGGTGTTCTAGACCTTGCATACTCAATGAACTTGGGTCCTTGGTTGTTCGTAGGGGGAGAGTCAGAGTCTTCGCTAATTCGGGGATACTTGTCCCTAGCATCATACTCTTGCTCCGCCCTTCTCTTCTTAGAGTTATCGTTGTTCCAATTGCTAGTAACAGAAGTATCTTTCCTCATGTTGTCTTCAGCCCTCATATACTTGCTTGCTCTCGGCTGGAGCTCAGTCATGTCCTCTGGGGGATGCTTGGCTAACGACATCTTAAAATAGATGTTGGTCGTTCTATACTGTAAGGCCATCATGGCTATCGTGTTCTTTAGATCAGAGGTACCCAATGTCTCCTTGGTGAATCTATTGATGTAATCCCTCAAGTTTTCATTCTCCCCTTGCACTACGTTATTAAGAGAAGCAGAACTTTTCTCGTCGATTCCCCCACTAATGAACTTGCTAATGAAAGCATCGCTTAGCTCCTCAAAAGAGTAGATAGAGTTTGGGGGAAGACGGCTGTACCAATGCTGAGCCATCCCGGCTAAGGTTTGGAGAAAAGCCCTACACTTAAGAGCATCACTTACTGGTAGCAGAAGAAGTGCATTTGAAAAAATTCTCACATGATTAGCGGGATCACCCGTTCCATCATAAACCTTAGTTGTAGACATCTTAAACTTTCTTTAGATGTGAACTCTTATCACCTCCTCAGTAAACGGGGTATAGGATTGTTAGGTTTTACGATCAACACCAAGTCCGCAACCCTTGGCCTAGGGGCAGCCATCCTTGGTGCTTCAGTTAGAGGGACCTCTGTCCTTCTATCCCTCCTCGGGATTTCATCCAAATTCACCACAGGGATACTCTCCCTTGTTTGTGGGCATCCTTGCCTCTGCGGTTCTCTTGCGATGTCTTCTTTCAACCTCAAAGGTTTGGATTCTTTCCAGGGCAGTGGTTGAGGGTCCATCGTGGATTCTTTGAGAACGCCTATGGGGTTCTCGGCTTACTCGGCACCTCATCGGGGCTTCATCTCGATTTATTTCTTCAGAGGAAGAATCAGAGTAAGGTCCGGAGTAATCTCTAAACCTTTGGTTGTGCTGAGAGCCTCCGACATAAGGGGGTCATATGGCTCATGAGCATGAAGTGAGGATAGTTAGGTAGTCCAAACATAGGATTAGTATTCAAGGGGAGCGCAGTAGTTGAGATCTGGGCTCCACGGGATAGCGGGCGATCGCCTAGAGGGGCAATCATCATATGAAGGGAGTTCGCTCCTTGTTCCTGAGGGTTCACCACTGAAGGCAGTGACCCTCGAGTTTGAGTTCCTGTCCCCTGAAGATTCGTCTCTTGGGGCTAAATAGGAGGGATTTGCGAACCTTCTCCTTGGGGTATCGACCCTTGTCCAGTGGTTGGTGGCACAACGGTGCTAGCATTAACCTCAGTGACCGTTGGTGTTGATCTCCGTGTGCTAACCCTCAGGGGGCAGGATTCCTGACCTCATGGTTGAATCAAATCATTGGACTTAGCCATAAGGATCTCTGTCCTTGGGATCCCAGTCCTTCTATGCATCTTTCAAGGCCTGTCCAACTGACAAAGGGAATCTCTCCTATTCTTAACATAGGAGGGCAATTTTACCTATATTGTTCCTTCTCCAAGTCTTGTTTCAACTTTTGGATCTCGGCTTAATAAGCCTTAAACTTTTCTTATGTCGCTCTTGACACCCTGCTCGAAGTTTCTCGGATACGCCCAACAGTGGGTACCTTGTCTGCACGCCTCTTCCCCGGGGGTTGATCTCGATCATACTTAGATGATGAATCCTTGGTATAGGGTCCAGAATAATCTTGGTACTCGTTTATGGGGGTATAGACCCTTGTTCCGTAGTTACGGGCACAGAAGTGCTAACGATGGTGTTCGTAGCCACCGGTGTCCTCCATGTGTTCATCATGGTTGATGTTGTCTTCCCACAGACGGCGCCAAATGTTGTGGAATAAAAACTAGGTTATCGAATTGTGGCTAGGGTTTGTGTGTATTTAATGCTAAGGGGTTGGTGAGCTTCGAGCTTTAATGGCTGCACTTGTGCTTCGTGACTCAATCTGTCCTCACAAGATGCCTACGTATCTCTGTATTGTTAGAGAATCAAGCCAAGATGTAGTTCTAGGTGATGGTGCCCTCGAGGCTATGGCGGCGAGAGCTCACCTAGGACGCAGTGGCTTGTATGTCCTTATTCGAGGATTAAGCCAAAACGTAGTGTAACACCCCTAGATCCAAGGTCATGAATCCAGGTTGCTACGAGTATTTCCACATACCATTTTATAAACTTATCGAATGATCTCTAGTATTACCATATGACCTTCTTCCATATCAATACATACACAAGTTATAACTACTCAGAAACAATAACTAAAATTATTCCTTACATCATATCATAGCAACATTACAACCCAAGCTTAGACATCTCATAATATAGGGCATCGTCAGAATCTCTACATGAGATCATAACTTACCCAAGTTTACAATCTTGCTCAAAAGTCTTATTTTACGTACTTAACAAAAGAAACTACCCCTTGCTGGGTTTACTTAGGTACTTAATCTACCTGGAACTGCTGTCGAGTGAACATCTCACGGAACTGGCGCCCACTACAAAAGCTCTTACGAACCGTGTTCCTTGTCCTTGCCATACTTATCTGTTGTGTTATACAGAATAGAGAAAACAAGAAGTGAGCGATATAGCTCAGCAATATATGTTTATACCAAAAGTACTTAACACTTTCCAATTAATCACAATACTTGCACACTTGCCCGTATATCACTTATATACCAAAATTTTATAAAATAATCCTTACGTCAAAACCTTTCATTTAATATAATCATAGGAATTGAAACGTATTCTTTGACATACCAGCGGTCTTATTGACAACTTCAATTATCATTATCTTTTCAACATAATTTCTGTGCCAAACCGGCAGAATGGGACTAACTGGAATAACACGATACGTGGTGATCAGCCAGTATCGAAAAACTTTTCTACTAGTAGAAGGTTCTATCGTCGGGCGATATTAGCCTAGCCATCTCTTGGGGCTTAAGGTTAAGGTCACTACCCGATGCCTGTTTCATCATCGCGTAAGCCTCAACGTATGTATGGTCACTACCCGGTGCCTGTTTCATCACCGTGTAAGCCATGATTCAACATTCCAGTCCCATGAATATTTTTAAACATAAATGGAACCCGAATCATATCATGATTCCTCACGTTTGACATTTCAGAAGTTCAAACAATCTTACTTCAAGAATATATGAATGAAGTAAGTCAATTTATGGTTGACCATAGTCAACAGATGTTATTCGAGTCAAACATCGAGAGACATCGAAGTTTAATTAAAATCCAGACTTGGGAGTTACTCGGAGTTTTCGGTAAAAGTTTACTTGTAAACCCCTGCACATAGTAGGGGATCACTTTAAAAATTTATAGCTGACAATGAGCGAGGAAGCAAAACTCCTTATACGCTTCCAAAGCTAAGTTCTCAAATTTTGATAAGTTGAAAGGATGTGTGGTCCCACTTTGGGAGTCATAAGACTTGAGAAAATATTCTTTGAGAACTCCTACTATTTTTAAAATAATTTTCTGAGGTCCAGAAAATATTCTAAATAATTATTAAACCCTTAATTAAATTTTAAATAAGGTTTAATAATTTTTAAATAATTAATGTGATTTTTTTTAAAATAATTTTACAATATTTAATAAATATTAAAATAATATTTATTTAATAATAAATCAATTATTAATCACTTTTTGAATGAATATTCAAATTAATATTCATTAATTTAAATGATATTTAAAATATTATTTAAAATATTTAAAACTCAAAAATATCCAATTTATATATTTATTGGACTATTTTTTTATAATTATTGAAAATAACTGTCTCCGGCGATTTCCGGGTTTTTATTACAGTAATATACCAAAAGTATCTCCGACTCCCTTATCCACTTTAGGGAAACAAGTACTCATATAGAGTCTACATACATATTCGTATTCATATCCTTAATCACATAATCATACATTTCATTCATAATCTTCATTTATCGCATCAATAAGGTACGTTTGGTAAAAACAGTTGTAGCAGTATAACACAACAGTTTTTAAAGCATGCATATAGTTTGAAATCTAGAAAACTTGCCTTGGTTTGGTATGTGAGGAAATCTCCGGGTACTTGGACGATAATCTATAACCACAATACAACTGTCCGATTAGACCCCTTAAACTATCCGCTTAATTACATTAGCGAATAAAATAATATAAATACCTAACGACACTATATCCTTTCAAATGTGGTTCTTTATAAGTCCTTAACGTTACTTAATCATTTCCGTTAAATCTTGGTTCGCAATGAAGTCCTAGGACTTAACCATTATTCGTATTCGAAAGTTACGTCGAATCATCCCCAAAACGAATTTTCATTCGCGCGTACTTGATTCGTACATTTATATAAAATCGAAAAATCAACTTTTTGACTTAATTCTTTTTAGGTCCTCTTGACTACTGACCAAACTATACATCCTCATTTTTGTACGATTTTACCAAATTCATAAAGTGTCCGAATTCATTTTACAATCCACGACTTTTCTGCAGATTGACTTTGCGAACTACTTTCACTGAAAAGGCCATATCTCATAAACTATAAATCTTCTTGGAATGAAATTTATATATTTACAAACTACAATCCAATACCTTTCTGTACATGGTCAGTGGTGTTCATAATTCGTATTTTTCAGTTCGTAATCTAACTGTCCAAATGACCTAAATGCAAACGGGCGGCATAACGGCTATACATTTAACATTCCTCGATTTTACATCATGTAAAATCGGCAACAACCCAATGAATTACCATCATGGCTTCTAAACACTTATTTACAGTCCATATAACTCATATCCATTTAACAAAATCAACCACAACAAATCCAACCATCAATTTGACAAACTAACTCCATAACCTCCAAAAACCATCATACTAGTACTTAATTTAAAAACTTAAATAAAACAAAAATGGTGAGAAGAGTTTTATACCTTCTTTGGCTGACTTAGGATCTTAACTAAAGCTTATGAACCTTGGTGGATGCTTGTATGATCCTTATAAACCTTAATCTTTCATAAGAAATCAAGAACATAAATTAGTATTCCCGGATTTACTGTTCACCCTCATCTTTGAGCATGGATTTGAAAATGTTATGCTAATTGGATAGCCACGAAAATTTGAACATACCTTACCTATGATATGAGGAAGCTTTGGTTTTATTTTGGTGATTTTAGAATCTCTAGAACTGCAGTTATGAATTTTTCTTTGGAGAGTATTCAAGCTGGGCAGTTTTGCTGGAAAAAGAAATGGAGAGAGTTTTTGCTTTGCTTTGTATTTCTTTGCCTAGGTTATGACCAAATAATGCATTTGTATTATGAAAATATCAGACGTGTGGGATTGGAGGTATGGTGTATGTACTTGGTTGCTTGTTTTTCAAAAAGTAGAATAGTGTTTTGGACAAAATGAGGCTAACCATCCTTAAGTCATGGAACCTTGTTTCCTACTACTTGGTTAGTTTCTAATTATCTTGTTGCATGGATTTGGCTTACCACCTTGCATGGATCTCAAGCACTTAGCTTATTTTCCATCCATCTTAAGTCGTTTAATCCATTTTGCATTCCGATAATTTCTTCGCGAAACGTTTATCGCGTAGAAATTTCCATCATCATTTCTAATCCTTTGTCATTCGTATCTTGAATTCTATAAATTCCATATTAGAATTTTTATATATTACCCTTTAAGTTTCTTATTCCTTGGTACCTCATAATTCATGAAACATTTCGTAAAAGGTGAAATATTCGAATTCTGACGGCTTTTGCATTCTTTTATTTTCTTAGTACAATAACCTTTCATACTCGGAACTTCAAAAATACTTCCTTTATATAATATGGTGCTTACAAGTTTCCTCATATACGTAGAATCACTTATTCACTAGAGTTTTATAACATTACAAAATTCAGGGTTCTTACACGTAGTTCTGAGAATGAGGGGTCAGACCCTTTATATAGGCTGTGAGAGTCCTAGAATCGTGGTAGAATTAGGTGACTTGGTGGGCAAGTCACCGCCTTGAGGAAGGTTCTAGACTCCTACCTTGTAGGAGTCTGTTTCCTTGTATGACTGTGTGCCTTGGAGGCTACTCTTTGTAGAGATAATGTCTTTATCTGACACTTATTGCTGAGCTGTTTACCCCTAATATTAATTACGAAATTAATATTAAATTAGGGTTTTGGGCCCCATTAATGGGCTTCATCTTTGGACCAGGCTAGGTCTAATTAATGCAACATTAATTGTGTCTTTAGGACTTATTTTTAGCCCATATCAATAACAAGGGGATTTTTAGGGGCATGTTGAGCCAATAAATCATCTATGATATTACAGTTATACCCTTACAAGTTATAAAATTACATGAAATGTCACTCTCTTATTTAAATGGAAAAAATTAGTAAATTTTATTCTTATGGTGAATCGAACTAAGAACCTCATCTACACAATTTATCCTGCTAACCATTGTGTTGCACGGACTTTATTATTTTGAGTTAATAAGCCTTTTAAACAAACTCGACCTCTCCATTATCTTACTTTTACTATTACTTTAATTTTTGAGTAAAAATAATGGTGACTCGTATTATTTTAAAAATGTCATATTTTAGGTTTCACAATATGGTACACAATCTATCTATCTATTACTATATATTAAACCACAACACAAGTGCAAAAAGTGTCATTTTAATGGTTGTGAACTTACGATAATATCCCTCTATGTTTAAACATTACAAAAGTACCATCCTTTTAATATTTATGCAAACAATATATGAAATTATGTTAGTGTTGGGAATCAACCCTCTCGTAATTTCGGAGTATAATTCTATGTGACTTATATCTTGATGAGATATTTAAAGAAATAAATATTAAGAAGCGTTCTAATTTTATCTAGAAAGTATTGTATGGCGAGTATTATTTACATCTATGATATGTCTTTTTATCATTATTCTAAAAGAAATTGTGTTGTAACCTATATAATATATGTATATGCTACAAAACATCCTCTTTTTGGTGCTCATATGATCTATACATAAATAAAATATTACATAAATTAAAATACTGATATTATAATATGTATGAACATAAAAGGTGCAATTATATTCAAAAATATCCTTAAATCGTAAAACCATACAGAATTTATAGCAATTGCTAAAGGATGACCCGTGCCTCGCACGGGTTATTATGCTAGTTCAAATCAATGAAGCAACACAATTTTTGGCATAAATGTTAATATAATATAAAGATAGGTGGACTTGATCTAAAATCTTAAAATTTTAGATAAAGCTAACTAATCAACTTATATAAAATCTTAAGGTGTAAGAGGAAGGTTTCAACCGGATCTTATATTATATTCTAACACTCCCCCTCGTTCGAAAGCTCATTTATGTGTCCAATAGTGGATCATGGGAGCCCATTTTTGGGGCATAAATTACCTTTCATGTACATAAAAAATATTGAGAATATTAGCAGTCGCAGAGAGTCGAACCCGTGACCTCTGCGTGTTTGAGCTCTAATATTGTATTAGAATGTAATTCCCCGGTGATTTTCATTGATATGATCTGGTTAATATACACAAATGTCAAAACGTAATTTGTTAATATAATATAAAGATTCAGTTGGGACTTTCCCTAATATATTAAGATTTTAAATTAGTTGGTTACTTAACATGACATCAGAGCTTAGGTACGCAGAGGTCCCGGGTTCGACTCTCTACAACCCCCAATATTCTCAATATTTATTATGGACACGAAAGACAATTTATGCCCTTCGACCCATAAATGGGCTTTCACTAGTACAAACTGGACCTATTGCAACGGTCAAATTGACCTATTGCATCGGTTAAATGGCGTAGTACATGTAGGCGTGGCAATAGGTCTATACCTATAGCGTCGGTTAAAATGGCGACGCTAAATCCTACTTTAGGCGTCGGTCATTTCAAATGACCGACGCAATAGGTTAATTTTTTTTAAAAAAAAAAACCTATAGCGTCGCCCTTTCAAATGACCGACGCTATAGGTACAACTTATAGCGTCGCCTTTACAAATGACCGACGCTATAGGTATAGCTTATAGCATCGCCCTTTCAAATGACCGACGCTATAGATTAATTTTTATTTTTTTAAAAAAAGCCTATAGCGTCGCCCTTACAAATGACCGACGCTATAGGTCAATTTTTTTTAAAAAAAAAATAATTTCAAAATTGGAATTTAACCGTTACAAAATATAATCCAAGAACACCAAACAAATCTAAACACAATTTTAATCCCAATACAAAACAAACCATTCAATACAACCAAAATATTACAAAAATCATTCAATACAACCAAAATATTACAAAAACCAATCAAAATGAATTAAACTTAGTAATACTCAATTTTTTGGCTAATTGTGAATGATTCATAAATCACAAAATGATTGGTTACATGCAGCAAGCCCTCTTCTGTTGCATTGAATGCTTTTCTACAGAAGTCACAGCCTTTGCAGGTACTTCGGGTAATTCTTGAAGGGACATCTGCAGAAACATTAAAGCATTACATACATGTCATATTTTATTCAGATGATAGAGTTATCTGTTTTTGTAATATGAGAGGTAACTAGCCAACAGATAAGTCCCACTATATTTGATTTTGTACAATGGTTTAATTTTGAGAACCTGCAGCCACTTCGTCGTTTCTGTTTCAATCTTGCAATTTGAGATCTTTTTCTTAATTTTCACAAATATGGCATTATCAAGACTAGCACTTATAGGATACTAATTATCATGAACATTTAATACTGTGCAGCACAAACACAAATACTCATATACGAGGATATAATAAAGGTCAGTTGTCATATCAAAAAACTATTTTTTTCCTGTTTGCACAAGTGAGACTGCAAAACCAATCATGATTGTAGCACGACTATATTTCTAGTTCATTAATATAGGCAATCAGCGACCAACTTATCTGAAGAAATTTTTCAGCAATAGCACATATATAAATATGATATATGAACTTGGTGTTCTACTTGAATGTACATCTAAGAGTAAGCCTTAAGGTTCCTGTACCTGAAGACAACTTCCTGCAAGCAATATACATCCAACCGATACTGCAATATTGATGGCCGTTTGTATTGATACAACAAAATAAAATATCCATCCAGACCCTATAAGTATTCAATAAAACACGTTAATGTTATAGCAACTTAGGCAATCACATTCTGAAATTTGTAAGAAGAAAGGGAATCAACAGGTTTCATGTGTGTTCTATTTCTGGTTTATATACAAGAAAATGAGCCTATGAGGTAACAAATATGATCAACAATTTCTATATGATTCTCACTTCATAAAGATTTAGCATATAAATATATGCATTTAAGAAATTTGACTTGTTATGGTTTACGTACAGCACTTGCAACTAAGTGATGCTTAATAACAGAGGTGAATTACTCGCTTCTCTTCTGGTACTCTTTAGAGAGTATAAACAAATCAATCTTGTAAATGTAGTGATGCACGAATGATAAACAAAGGTAAACAAATAAAATATAGATCCTGTCCCCACCAGAATTCAGATGCATTTTCAGTTTCTAAGATAGCAACAAAAAAACTATTAACAGTGACAGCAATCAAGTGCAAAGTACAGATAATTACAGAAATTTGATAAACGAATATCCTAGGCTCCTTGCTATAAAAGGTTGTAACATTTGAGGTATTAATGCTAACCTTTGGTCTAACTGGAGTTGCACCGGGGTAGGTCCTCAACACACAGTTGATAACTTCTTTACCTATGTCCCACCTTTTGTTAGCTTCCAGGACACCGCCAACCATAACAATAGGAAAATACGAATTTCCATCTACAAGTATATTAAAGATTTAAATTGAGTTACAATATTCTAAGGGCCAAATCAGCAGATAGTAGGTTTTCAAAACAATGTGATATGCTTTCTAATATATTGTAGCAGCATTGACATTATAGAACTATAAAACTTGAGTACGAACTTCATTCCCACAGTACAACTTCCGGAGACCAAAATATTGAAATTTTGTATTTCCCTTGCAAAAAATAAAAATAAAAAATTTTGTATTGGCGGGGAAGGTATTGTAGATGAAGAAGATATATTACCTCCCCATTTTGCTGGATCCAACCTAAATGCTTCAAGAGCACGCTTCTGACACAACGTTTCTGCCATGTCAATATATCTGAGAAACAAATCAACAATGGATTTCAGAAGGAAGGACATCATATGACCAATTTAACAGAAAGAAGATATACCATATATGCATATTCTAGTGCAAGCTTCATATTCGTGGCCAGCTACTATATTAATTAACGTATTTTTAATTAATATTCTTAAGAAAACAAAAGACGATATTATATAATCTGCATACTCGTTTCCTCCATTGTATCTAGCACCCGGATATCCTTCACTATATTTGTTAGTCATAACAGATCCAACTGCTTGCATCACCGACAAAGAAGTGAAATTCTCGGATGGTATGAGTTCCAGCCCCTTCAACACAATATTCAAGTTTCAGTAAGATTTAGCCTAACTTATAAAATTGCAACCTTTATATAACCTTTCCTCTTAACAAAAAGAAAAACACGAGCCACTGCCACTTTAATTTGAGCTTTGATATCTTTCTTTAGCATCAACATTTCAACTTGCGCAAACTATCTGATAAAATTAAAACAGAGCTAGTACCTTCCACTGTCTTGCTTTCTCAAGCTCAATAATGTCAGCAATCTCGGGATCAACAACCTCGATTGGAGCATTCAGTTGCTTTGGCCACTGTAATTCAAAAATTCCCCACTTAATAATATGGAAAACAGAACACAGACTAGCACAAAATTGTTAACAGAAAGAAAAATGGGGAGGTAACAATATCTTCTTCATCTACAATATTGTTAATTTTGTATTTCATCTTCTTGCAAATATTTTAGTAGTTTGATGTTATACCTTCCCCGCCCATGCCAAGTCGTTTGACAACAGCAATCACGCTAGAAGCCAGTTCTTGCACTGCATCATTTAAAATTTGATTTGCGATCCCATCACCAGCTTCAGCACAAGATACAACCCAATAGGTAAGATGTAAACAAAATCTAAAAAATTACATAAACAAACCCCAAAATTACAAGAAAATACAGATTCAATAATCTAAGTCATCTTTTTAAAAAACCCCAAAATCTCAAAACTAGGGTTTATAATAATTGGGGTTTAATAACAAACGATTGAATCAGCCTTGATGAGAGAGAGAGAGAGCCTTGATGAGAGAGAGAGAGAGAGAGAGAGACCTGTGAGCTTTGAGCCTTTAATTTGAGCGTTGGATTTGAGCGTTCCATTGGATTTGAGCATTTCTTTCGATTTGCAGAGAAACCTTATTTAGAGAGCTTTGAGCCTTTGATTTGAGCATTGAATTTGAGCCTTCCATTCGATTTGAGTGTTTCTTTCGATTTGCAGAGAACCCTCAAATCAATTCAGTTGGACTTGTAATTTGAAATCTAAGTAATTGAAGCCCTAACAAGTCCTAATTGAACCTGTAAGTACGATAGTAAGAGAATGAATTTGGAAGGGAGAGTGAAAGAGAGGTGTACTGAGAGAGTATGAGAGAGTAAGAGGGAGGGAGAGAGAGGGAATTGGTGAAATTTTGGGCGGAAAAATTGCCGCTCTTGCAATTGCATTTGGTATTGTGCCGCCTTCTTGTAAATGGAATTCTGTTGTCAATTTTCATCTATTTTAATTTTTTCATCCGATATATTCTTAACATTTTTAAAAAGAAAATTTATTAATTTATGTATTTATTAATTTAGAAATTTATTTATTTAAATTTTAAGATTTAGTATTTTAAAAATTCATATTTTTACATATTATTTTTTAGAACCGTACGAATGTTAATAAACACTCATCATTTTATTGTTGGGAAAATAATCAAAAAATAAAAAGGCCGGGTTATACGAGATTTTAACACACATATCTTTTTATAATTTTCATACCAAATTTTTTAAAAAAAATATGTTACTTTTATTTTATATATTCAAATTTTAAAACGTAAAATTTTAAATTAGCTGTCTTCCCATATTTTTTAAATGATTTTAAGAAAAAACTAATTAAATATGAATTTTACAAGTTTATATTTATATTATTTAATATAAATATTTATATTAATATAAAGTGATTTTTGGTGTATCTGAATTTATTTTAAAAAATTGGCATTTTTCCTATTTTTATTTAATTTTTTGATTTCTTTTACAAACTAGTTAAAAATGGGAAAAATAAAAAAAAATGGAAAATTAGTGAAAATAACGTAACATTCATCACACAAATGGTGAGTATGACTACTTTGGTGTGTATGAATTTATTTTCAAAAATTGTAATTTTTCCTATTTTTATTTATTTTTTTGATTTATATGACAAACAAGTTAAAAATGTGGAAAAATAAAAAAAAATGAAAAATTAGTGAAAGTATGTTAAAATTCATCACACAAATAGTGAGTATGACTACCTTGGTGTGTATGAATTTACTTTCAAAAATTGTCATTTTTCCTATTTTTATTTATTTATTTGTTTTGTTTTCCAAACTAGTTAAAAATGGGGAAAACTAAAAAAATGGAAAATTAGTGAAAATAAGGTAACATTCATCACACAAATGGTAAGTATGACTACTTTGGTTTGTATGAATTTATTTTCAAAAATTGTCATTTTTCCTATTTTTATTTATTTTTTTGATTTATTTTACAAACTAGTTAAAAATGGGAAAAAAAATAAAAAAATGGAAAATTAGGGAAAATAAGGTAACATTCATCGCACAAATAGTGAGTATGTCTACTTTGGTGTGTATGAATTTATTTTCAAAAATTGTCATTTTTCCTATTTTTATTTATTTTTTGATTTATTTTACAAACTAGTTAAAAATGGGTAAAAAATAAAAAAATGGAAAATACCTATAGCGTCGGCATTTCAAAGGGCGACGCTATAAGCTATACCTATAGCATCGCCCTTTTGAGGGGCGACACTATAGGCTATACCTATAGTGTCAGCATTTTAGGGGGCGACGCTATAAGTGTATCCTATAGCGTCGGCATTTTAAGGGCGACGCTATAGGCTCTACCTATAGCGTCGGTTGATGCAAACAACCGACGCTAAAGCTTCTGGCAATAGGCCTATAGCGTCGGTTAATGCAAACAACCGACGCAATAGGTAAAAGTGCGACGCAATAGGTCCATAACCGACGCAATAGGTCCAGTTTGTACTAGTGTTTCCAGTTGGAGCATTACTCTAACACCTTACATTTAGATGAGTTGATTACTTAACATGGTAGCAAGTTATGCTCCAAAGATGAGCCGTTGGTCTTCCTTTAACACCTTAAAATTTTTGATGAGTTGGTTACTTAACATGTTATCAGAGTTTATGCACATAGAGGTCACGAAGGCAAGTTTATCAAAGCTCAGGCACGTAGAAATCACGAGGCAAGTTATGCTCCAAACATGAGCGTCCGTATTTCACTTTTCAATTCAAAAATGGGGTTTCAAGTGAAAATGAATGTTACTCCCTCCGTCCCCTCATTTGTTTACATTAGAGGGGGACACGGAGACCAAGATAATGCATAAAAAATGAGTAAAGTGAGATGAAAAATGGATAAAGTGGTGAGAGCTATCAATATTTAATAAGGGTTTTGGTCCCTGACAATCATTTGTCAGGGACGGCTTATCTAACAATCGGTTTCTAAACCGTTGGATCGTTGATCCAACGGCCCCCTGGATTACAAAAAAAAATTACTGTCCGCTATAATTTTTCGCGGATAGGCAATCTGCCTATCCGCAGAAAATTATAGCGGACAATAATTTTTTTTTTTTTTAATCTCAGCCGTTGGATCAACGATCCAACGACTATGGAACCGATTGTTAAATAACCGGTCCCTGACAAACGATTATCAGGGACCAGGACCCATTTAATAATAGATAGTGGGTGTAAATGTAATAATGGTTTTTATTGTTAAATATGAGATAGTGGGGGAAGGTAGTGAGTGTAATAGTGGGGGAAACTTACTATTTATGATAACATAATGAAATGAGAATGACATCCCAAAATAGTTACCGAAAAGAAATGAGAGGGATGGAGGGAGTAGTATAATATAAAGATCCAATTAAAATTTTCACTAATATCTTAAGATTTTAAATAAATTATTTATTTAACAATTCTTTTAAATAGAGTACTTGTGGACGACTGAATCCAGGCACGTTTAAAATCAGGGGTTTTTCATTTTTCGTGATTGAAAAGATGATTTTGTTTACTTATTAAAGTGCGACTGCCTGAGTGATAGAACCGCGGCCTACCCAAGGCCAATTCAACTAAAAGCGCACCTAGTTCCCAGCCGTTTTTTCGAGCTTTCACTTTTACGAATCCACCTCACCGACCGACCTTTGAGGCTTTGACACTCCCAATTAGGCCTGACAATATGATACGTGACACGTGAACATGATACGAAATAATATGAAAAATACGAATTTGGGTTTTAATTTTTAGGGAAATTCTCGTTGGTACCCTTCTGAAATTGGCCTTTTCAGATGGTGTCATTTCGTGTTTTGGACTTACGACTGACACTCCTAAAGTAACTGATTATCCTAATTATGTCATTTTGTTAATCAAAACGTTAAGAAACGTTAAAAAACTATAAAAAAATAAATAATGATCTATAAGTTTTTAATCTATTACTAGTTAAAAAAATTAAATACTAATTTATAATTATTAATGTGCCACTAATTGAAAAATATTAAACATTAATCTGTAATAAGTTAACATACCGTTAATCTAAAATATGTGTTCAATCATTTTCTGACCATAAAATAACATAATTCCACATTTAACTTTTTTTAATTTGTGGTTTATATGACATAAAATTTTATTATGGAATAAATGTTGAAATTTGTTAACGTTTCTTAATGTTTTGATTAACAGAATGACATAATTAGGATAATCAGTTACTTTAGGGGTGCCAATCGTAAGTCCAAAACACGAAATGACACCATCTGGAAAAGCCAATTCCAGAAGGGTACCAACGAGAATATCCCTAATTTTTAATACACGAAACATGAAATTACACGAAAGATTTAGTGTCGGATGTGTGTTTTCATTTTGGGTACACGAAAGTACACAAAATAAAAGATGTTTATAATTTACTAGTTATAGATTTTATGTATATATTAATATTATTTTTATAAAAATATATATTTTACACAAAAATATACATATTTACAAGTTTTTATAGAGTTGTATTTGAATTTATATATGGAAATGTAAAATATTTTATGTAAATTTCATATGAATATAATATTTATTAATAAATTTTATTTTTAATTTTATATAATATATACACGAAACACGACACGAAAGTACACGAATTCATTTCGGGTGAATACGGGTTTCACATTCAAGTACACGAATTCATTTCGGGTGGATACGGGTTTCACCTTCAAGTACACGAAACACGAAAATACATGACACAACATCGTTGCCGGATCTACTCCCAATACTCTGAATTGTTAACTTTTACCGAAACAATGTAAAATGTTAAGATGAAACTTTCTATTAACTTTTTTTTTATATTTATCTATTCAAAGTCTCTTTCGATTTTTTTTTATCCATAATACATGTTTATTTCTATTTTTCAATGTAAATTTATGATTATTTTTCTCAAATTATTCTTTTCAAAAATTGTATAACATAATAAAGAATGGCCAAGAGCTTGGGTTATTCACGGATTAAGTAGGCCGGGTTGATTGCATTTTTGCAACCCGATTCAATTAAACCGGTTTGAAAATTTTCAACTCAATCAATAAAAAATAATTTTATAACCCAACCCTACCCATTATATATTGGTCTGGGTCAGATTGATTCGGTTTGAATAGGTTAAATAATTTTATAAAAATATTTTAAAAATCACAAATTATCGCTCATTTTGAGAATTTAAGTAAAATTAAATTATGTATAAATTACAATTTTTTTAAATTGATTAATATTCAATTTTAGCAATGTAAAATATATCGTAAATCAAATGCATACACGTCATATATAATCATACATTTGTAAATAAAAATATGATATGATATAATGCATATTTACATATAATATATTAAATTATATTAAATTATCAAATAAAATTTATATTTTAGATTGGGTTGGCCCAAAAAATATACTAAAACCTATACCCAACCCATTTAAATCGGTTTGAAAATTTTCTAAAAAATATTAGGTTTTTAAATCGGTTTGAACGGTCAAAAAAAGGGGATCGAGTTGGGTCGATTTGATCGATTTGGTGAACCGATGAACACCCCAACCAAGAGCATAAAGTAGTTCATAGTTTTATAAAGTCAGGGCATTTATAATGAATATAAGAGAAAATATATCATTTAATTAATATTTTCATCATTTTCATAAAAATATAAAAAAAACTATTATTATGGAACGAAAGGGTATTAAGTAGATATTCACATGTCAAATTTTAAGAAGTATATATATATATATATATATATATATATATATATATATATATATATATATATATTTTATATATATATATATATATAGGGTCTTACTCAAATAGAAACCAAATTAAAATAGAAACTAGAAACTAAACCCTAATCTAATATTTAAAGCTAATCTAATGACCAAACTAGGGGGACCCCAATACAAAAAGTTTATAATATTCTTGGCTCCATCCAGCAAAAAATAAAAAATAAAAAATACTGTTCACTGCTGATGTGGCAGTGACGTCAGCGTGAACAGTAATTTTTTTTTTTTTGCTGGATGGAGCCAATAATTTTAAATACTTTTTGTGAAGGTGCCCATGACGGGGCCATTAGAATAAATGAAATATAATTTATTTAGTGTTGGTTTCTAGTTTCTATTTTAAGGGAGGTTTCTATTTGATCACTAGCCTATATATATATATATATTTTAACTTTGTGCATAATACTTTTCACAAAAATGTACTCACTCCATCCAATTTTACATGTCCCTTTTTACTTCTTAGTGGTCAAATTGACAATTCTTTGAATAAATATTAAAAACTATTGAGTTCTATTTTAACATAGATTATATGTACTTTTTAATTATATAATTTTTTTTATTTGTTTCAATTATATAATATATATAAATTTCAGTTAAACTTTGGTCAATTTGACCAATCAAAATTCAAAAGGAACAAGTATTTTGGTATGAAGGGAATCTTTTATATCCAGATAAGAATAGTAGATTAAGATTAAGGCTGTAAACTAACCGGATTGAGTTGAGCCGAGTTTTTACTTATCAAGTCCGATATTGAATTTTTTCTTTAACAAGTTGAGTCGAGTAGTACCTCATCGATCAATTTTCGTTATTCAAACTCGAGTTTATTAATAAAAAAAGTCGAGTTCGAGTTATTCACGAATATTTCGAGTGGAGTCAAACCGAGTCGAGTTCGAATTTGTCAATATTTTGTTTCATTTAAAACCATTCTTTCACTATTTAGTACATTTTAAAGTTTAATTTTATGAATGATGAGAGATTAGATAATTAGTTGTTGATCTATGATCTACGATCTACAAATTATTATATATTTGTAGTAATATATTGTAATGTATTATACTATTATTTATGTAAATAATATAATATTTTTTTATGTATATAGTTTATCGAGTCGAGTTCGAGTCGAACATTTATAAAAACTAAGATCGACTCGATAAACTTATCGAACATAATTTTTTGTTCAAACTCGAGTTCCATTTCCTACTGAGTTGAGTTGAGCTTAAGAATCGAGTCGAATCGAGTTTAAAAAGAAGTTCGGTTCGTTCACAACTTTAATCAAAATCAAATTTTATGGGTAAAATTTATATTTATCTCATCTTAAAATATCATAAAAACTTAGAGCATCTTCAATGGAAAAGACCTCTTAGCTAAATATGGACAATAATTTTGGAACAAAGAAAATTGGAAACAGTGGACAATATAATTGGGACGGGGAGGGAGTACTATATATTAGACTTCGGACTTCAACACAAGGGTAAATAAAATGATCGTGAAATTACTATTTTGCCCTTATTTTTTAAAAAATAACAATAGTGCAACTCCTCTATAATTTGTGTAAAAATTGGGTGGATTTTTTGTTAGCATGGACAATCGAACCATCAACCTTCTTCTTATATCATAACCACTATACTATATTGCTTTTGGAGTTTACTTTCAAAATCTTATTAGATAAACTACGTTCTTACCACTTAATTTATTTTCTTATTAATTTTAACTTTTGAGAAAATAAAATGTTAATATATATTATTTATATAACTCTGTTTTTAAAATTTTCGTAATTTTATATACCTATATTTTATATATCTATATATTCAATCATTTTTATTACGCCTATTTATTTTTGGTTAAATATATATTAATTACATTATTTATTTATGTGTTATAAATTTACAAAAATGCAAGTTGTTTATAATCTACGTAAAAATGGAAGAATTTATGTTGGGATTAGAAATCAAACCATTGATCCACTTCCATAAAATTCATATCGTAACCACTATACTACATTAAATCTTATATTTTTTTCAAAAATCTTATTAAATAAGTCACTATTTTCCTTAATTTTTTCTTTTTTAATTTTAAATTTTTGTATAAATATTAGTTAACATTATTTTTACAACTCCGTTTTTTTTTCAAATTTCATAATTTTACATATAACTATGTAATCAATCACCTTTATAAAATTTCGTAACACTTTTTTTTATTAAGTAGATATCAATTATGTTATTAATTGTTATGATTTATAATTTTATATATTTTTATATCTTTCAGTATACTTGGATTGATTAGTCAAGTATTGACACATAAAAATTAACGTAAAATTGGAACAAAAATAATTAAAAATTATATGTAGTATATCTTAGTATTCGTTAGGCACATATTTTCAAATTGAGAATATTGTTGTTGAAATTACTATTAAATTACACAATAATTGTTTTAATATCTTCTGTTCGGTCAATTATTTTTTTAAGAATTTTATTTCTGGAAAAACATTTCATTTTTTATTATCTTCTGAAATGACCTGTCATTTTTTATTAACTTTGGTATGTTTCACACTCTCACTAATTTACCTACTTCCATTATTATATTCACTATACTCATTTTTTTTAATTCATATTATTGATCCCAAGCACTAACAATTAAATTGAGACGGTGTGGGTAACTCACTTACCCTTTTTTTCCCCACACATTTCATTTTTTTAGTTTTATTACCAAACCAAACATAAGTGCTAACAATTTGGTGGGACGGGATGAGTAATATATATTGGTAATCTTTTATTTGATTTTATACATACTATCTAACTAATTAGTACATAATGTTTATAATACAATAATGGTTTGATGTATATCACATTAACGAATCTGTTTTTAGTTAATATTACTTGAAAAAAGTGTACGTATATATGAATATATAATAAGTGTACAAATATAGATATACATGTATGTATAAAAAAAGGAGTAAGACAATTTTAAGGAACAAAGTTAAAAAGATTTTTTAATATGACTCAAGTCTTATTCTCTTACAAATATATTATTAGTACGTTAAAATCACAATTATACTTTTAACAATAAAAGATAATTTTATTTTTATCATAAAATATATTTATTCTAATTTTATGAAACTGAATCAAATTTAAATATATATGATTAATGAAAACAATATGCAATATTACAAGATTACTACAAATATAAGAAAAATTGAAATATTATTTCTTATCATATTTCTAATTATAAAATTATTTCAGTATGAAAAATTATTTTGATATATTGACAGGCCCGTGTCTCACACGGGCTTCTAGTAAGAACTATAAAGAATGTGTAAAAAAATTTGCACTCTAATGGTACATTACCTCTAGTTAAACTTATAGTCAAACTCTTTATATTGACTATATTTGTTGAACATCTACAGACCTATAGTGAAACTTCACGTCATTTGTTGTCATTCTAAGATAATATATGTTGGTCTTGTTTGAATAAAATTGTAATTGCATTTTATTTTCTTTGATTTGTAACTCATGCATTTTAATTCTGTAACTCCTATATTAATTGGATTATATTTATTTGATTATTATTAGGGAGGTTACAAAGTTATGGCTATGTAAGTTATAAAAGTTTTTCTCCTATATAATGAAGCTTTGGCTTCATTGTTTTATACACCAAAAATTCCTCAAACATTTTATTATATTTCTTGTATTCTTCTTAGAGCTCTAGGTTCTGTTTCCGTGAGATAGTTGGCGTATTTGTTCGGTTCGTAGAAGGCGGATCTTCAAGTGCTTGAGATCACCTTTGTTCGTTGTATCCTGGGAGACGGAAGCCAACACACCTTCAAGCACTACACGGAAGGGGCTTATCTGTTTTAAGGATAGCGTGGTTTTCACGTGTCTCGAACATATTTTCGGTACTTTTATTCTTATAATCTTGATTTCAGGTACACTCTTGATTTATATTTCTTACAAGCTTAAAACAAATAACATAATTCATATGAATTGGTTTATCTATAGATTGATTTGTTGGATTTTTTTTGTCGGGAGTATAATGATTATGTTATGATTTAATTGCATATGCATGTACTATTTTGTTAACATGAGTGCCAATATCATATGTTTATTTAAGGGAAAAAAGAGAGGAGGTGATTTTGTTTAACAAGTTTTAAATATTGGTATTAATCCAGTACATATTGGTTTTAATGTCACATGAGTTGTATGAGGTGTTATTACTTATAAGGATTTAGAATGATTTGATTTTATATGCTGGCTGCCAATTTGTTCATTTTATGTAGTGGTAAAATTGATGCAAGGACATGCCTGTTGTCATATTGATTTGGAATAAGTACTTGCTGATTTATTTAATGGTTAGTCTCCATTGTTTGGTATGATTTTGGTGACATAATCTGCATGTAAATGAGTATTAATGGTTTTCTATAATGCTTTTGTTATATTTTGCTATATGTTTGACCTTTTCGTTTTAGATGTTACCATGGAGGATATGGTTGTGCTTTGTACTAGTATTATAATTGCCAGCATAACTCTAGCGTGTTTTATTGATGAAAAAAAAAATCCAGGTTGAGTCTATCGAGGTTAATTGCTTTTATTAATTAATGTGTTTTCTTAATTTTTTGTTAAGGGAAAAAAACATGAATTTTTTTGTTCTTGCTTATTGCTGAGTTGCCTATATATTTAAATTGTTTTGCATGTTTCGGTGACTTGCAATATGCTTTCTGATCAGTGTATCTTTTAGTTTCAATAGATAATGGTCAATGGTTGGTGTTAAGTTAGCTGTGAACTTGTTTTTGCTTATCAATTGATTAAGGGCCTGTTTGGCAAATCCACGGTCCAACTTATAAGTAACTTATTTCGGAAAAAATTTCGTATTTACATACTTTTTTTTAGAGAAAAATGTGTATGGGGAGTTCAATATTCGTTATCTTGCAAAAATAAGTTACTTATTTCAGAAAAAAGTACATATTTCCTAACTTTTTTCCAGAATAAGTAACTTATTTCTGAAAAATAAGATTTCCCAAACGGCCCCTAAGTGTTGTCGGTAAAGGATTTAAGGCCTTTTAATCCATTAGCAGTAACCAGATATATGTCATGTGCGTATTGTGTGGCATGTCTAGTTTAGGTGATGTTTGTGGATATTCATATTCTTTTGTTGGGTTGTCCCACAAAAAGCTGGTGAATTCCTACGTATCAAATAAAATTTTTGAATCAATGGAAGATCATCATACCATGTCTGATTATGAGTCAAAATACAAAGGGTCCTGGATCCCGACAATCGTTTGTCAGGGACCGGTTATTTAACAATCGGTTCCATAGCCGTTGGATCGTTGATCAAACGGCTGAGATTTAAAAAAAAAAATTACTGTCCGCTATAATTTTCCGCGGATAGGCAATCCGCGGAAAATTATAGCGGACAGTAATTTTTTTTTTAATCCAGGGGGGCCGTTGGATCAACGATCCAACAGTTTAGAAACCGATTGTTATATAACCGGTCCCTGGCAAATGATTGTCAGGGACCAAAACCCAAATACAAAATGTTAAAACTACATAAATTATGTGAAACCTCTTTTGTGCTACCATGTATCATGTGCTAGAAAACTTCATGGCTTCGATCCATTTGCTTAAAAATATTTTTATTAAGATTTTATTATTTAAATCATCATGACGTTTGTGAAAATTAAGTACTAATTTTTAATTGCAAAAATTATTAGCTTAACTATATTTTACGACGATAGATCAATATTGGTTGAATGGTTCGAAACGTTAAAAACCTAACGAATCTTGTACCTATGGAGTACGGGTTGTGGGTCGGCATGAAATTTATATTTTTCCAATTACATCCGGAAAAATTATTATATCTCATGTTGGTGACGGTCTGTTGAGACAGTGACATACGAGCCTATTATGGTGATCCATGTGATACCTAATACGGCATTGCGGTCAGCTCTTTACGTTGAAATTTGGAGAAATCCATAATGTTGTTAACCCTAACGCATCAGTTGATCAAGGATCACTGAATGAAGGTTTTTGTTCTTCCTCGGACCTCTTCTGGTTGTACCAGTTGATGAGCCATAAAATTAGGTCTCTTGTGAACCAAATTGAAATTGGGAAAAAAAAAATTCAATAGTTGAATTTTTCAAGAACAGGAAAGTTCTTTGAACATGATATTAAAATCTGAGAGGTTTTTAATGAACGACGTGAAACCTGCTCTAGTGAGAGGTAGTAACAAGTTGTGTGATTACTTTATAATAATACAATGATTACATGTACTCGTAAAAGAGTTTAAAATGAAGCATTATAGAAAAGAAATACTTTATAAGCTTGAGGTTGAAAACCAACTTAATACCGAAAATTAAGATGGTAATTAGTGACTTTGGTGATGAATGTTCACTGGATAAAATTTGTGAGGCCACTGCACTTTACTCGCATTAGATGAATGGAGTAGCTGCATGCATGAGTTGCATTCTAACGGGAGATGCAAAAATGACTGTGATCCGTTGAGACTAAATATGAGGATATTAGCTAAAAAGAGACTAATCATTCCTTAAACAAGATACATTAAAGGAAATAATTGGTTCCTATTAGTTTTGGAATGCATTTTGACTTTCTAAGAAATATTCGAAATGTGGGGGTATCTTGAAGATGTCATGATACCAATACCTATACCTATTAAGGTAAAAAGAGATCCAAAACCAATTGAGGTATTTGGGATGGATATATATAGACAAAGTTTGCGTCTAATGATATCTTGTAGTATGCAGATGAATCTAATTTGTGAGATCATTAAAATGGAATTACGGAATCTGGGAATGCTTCTTTGATGAGCTAGTAGTTCCTTGTAAATCTGTAATTAAAATGTATCCGAATAAATTTATGAGTTATTGGATGAAATGAGGTTAAACCTAGAAACAACCAAATTCTCTTTAAGGTAGAACCCAAAGTTTGGGAGAAACTATGAAAATTCTATGATGATCCAACGAGAAAAAGGATGTTACGAAATAGAGAGATGATTCTTTATGACAGAATCGTGTTTAATAACATTTGGATCTTCTTGTGAGATAGATGTCATTGGGACCCAAACGAATCATTTCTAATTCGAAAGAATATATGGGTCAAAGAAAAGTAAAAGGTCAGACTTATAACTAGAGATTATAGTCAAAAGTAAAGACTTAACGTACTTTATGATTATTCTTGAGTTACAAAAGCATGGTTCATCAAGATGTTACTTAAATTATCGACATTGCAAAATTTGAAGTACATCAATGATCATTGAGACAGTCTTTCTAAATGAAGAATTGAAGGAAATCAACGTGAGATAACCTTAGGGTTTCTTTGCTAAGGCAAATTTAGAAAGACTGCGAGTTGGTGATTATGTTGAGTGAAACAACATAAACACGAAAAATGGCATATGAAATCCTGATATTGTTGTGAAATGCAATGGCTTCATAATAAATAATAACTGCCATTTTGAGGACGCTCAAATTTGGTAGTTAGGTGCATGAATATTGTCAGTTTAGGGACGCTTAAACTTGATAATAAGATAATTTGACGTTACTACTTTTTGGGACGCTAAAAATTGGTAGTGTTAATAACGAATTGAAGCCTTGGTTGATGGTTAGTAAAGTGATTACCAAAATGTGACATATGCCGAAGTGAAGATACACAAGTGTAGTGAAAGTGAGTGTAATGGAATGTCAAGGCATATTTGTCGGCGACACAATTTCGTTAGACAACTACTCTCAAATGGAGTTATCAATATTGATCATATTAGGTCAAAGATAACACTGCGGATCCACTAACCAAAGGGTTAACAAGAGAGTTAGTTGAGAAATCATCGAAAGGAATGAGACTAAAGCCCATAATAAAAGTCGGTACAAAGGAAACCCAACCTTGTTGACTGGAGATCCCAAGATCTTGGTTCAATGGGACAACCTAACAGTAAAGACTTAGTGAGATCACTGTGGGGGTTTTACTCCTAGGTCCATTCCTATGAAGAAAAATAGTGATAAAATTTGGTTAAGGTTAAGCAATGCTTTTAATGATCCTCATGTTTCGATATGTCGAATAAGTACTACATATGTATTATTCGAGAGATCACCTATGTGAGTGAAGTGGGGTCGCTTCAAGAAGGAATTGTGGGGGGCTAATTCTGGGAAAAACTCACAAAACCAGGCTAAAGCTCAGGACCAAAATGGGCTTAACAGTGAGAGTTGAACAAATATAGGGAAAGACTCCAGTGGGGGATGTATCATCATTTCGCAAAAAAGAATGACAGTTCAAGGTCAACGCGACTACTGAAATTCTAGAAATGTAAATATGTTCTTACAAGGGAAGGTTAAAGGGTGTACGCCTACCTATCCTATGTTGGTTTCTATCGTGCGCTCTATCTCCGTGTCAAAGAGTCGTTTTGCAATGTCAATTTTATTCATGTGGGGGATTGTTGGACTTGTTTGAATAAAATTGTAATTGCATTTTATTTTCTTTGATTTGTAACTCATGCATTTTAATTCTGTAACTCCTATATTAATTGGATTATAATTATTTGGTTATTATTAGGGAGGTTACAAAGTTATGCCTATGTAAGTTATAAAAGTTTCTCTCCTATATAATGAAGCTTTGGCTTCATTGTTTATACACCAAAAATTCCTTAAACATTTTATTACATTTCTTGTATTCTTCTTAGAGCTCTAGGTTCTGATTCCGTGAGATAGTTGGCGTATTTGTTCGGTTCGTAGAAGGCGGATCTTCAAGTGCTTGAGATCACCTTTGTTCGTTGTATCCTGGGAGACGGAAGCCAACACACCTTCAAGCACTACACTGATGGGGCTTATCTGTTTTAAGGATAGCGTGGTTTTCACGTGTCTCGAACATATTTTCGATACTTTTATTCTTATAATCTTGATTTCAGGTATACTCTTGATTTATATTTCTTACAATATATTCTATTTAGAATAACTTGAAATAATTATGACATGCTATTTTAAAATATAATTAAGCATTATAGTCGATTCTATTGAAACACAACACTTTACGGTTCGACAAATTTTACTTAACAAGTATTTTATATCATTTTAACTAACACCATTGTTAATGTTCTTGTAATTACTTTATTTAAAGAATAAATATATTCATCATTACGATCTAAATAAATGCAAATAGAAATGACTTAAGTATTAAGGGCTTATTTTCTGTCGTCCCAATATCCGGGATTTGGATTCGATTCTCGATTATCCCAAGAGTTGGTAGAACAAATATTAATTTGTAAGGCATATGAATCTAAATATTCAAAAAATAAATAAATGCAAACTATATCATATTATTTATATGATTTTTCTGGGTATATTCCATATGAATACATTTTAATAAATTATTAAAGATAAAGATAAAATTGATACATTCTCCGTTCTCGAATATCTGTTTCTTAATTTTTTAATTTTTTGATATGTACTTTTAAGATATTTTATCCTATAGTTAGAAAAAAAATCAAGTGACAAATGTTCATTGTTTCAAAAACGAAAAAAGAGACAAATATTCAAGAACGGATACGTGACGTTCGAATAAGTGAATAACTGAATGGATATCATCTTGCATCTAAGAAATCTTATCCTCACATCATGCAAAAATTAAATATACATGCATAGTTTTATTAAACAATAATAAAATAGTAATAAAATATGTATTTTTTTTATTATTTAAACTTACATGCCCCTTATAAAATTCTAACAAATTTTGGGCTGAGCGAGCCCTGGACGATAACAGAATATCCAATTTTTTTAATTCTTTAAAAATAGCCACCTGCATTTTTTATACCCAGCAAGCATATACGCTATGAAAATAAGAGGTTTTAACAAAAATGTAAAAAGATGAAGAAGTATCTTCTTGGGTTCCTGGGGGACCCCGTATAACAATCAGTTTCACAGTCGTTGGATCATAAAAATATTTTTTATGATCCACGAATTTTTTCCATGAATAAGATTTTTTACGTTTCGTGGAAATTTTCCACGAATTTTTTACGTTTCACGAAAAATATTCGCGAATCATAAAAAATATTTTTATGAAATCCCAGCCGAACGACTGAGAAACAGAATATTATACAGGGATACCCATCTTTTTATCATCACAAAGTTGTTTAAGGTGGTGGGTCTGTAAATAAACACGCACATATTTGTATCTATATATTGTGCACTTCTCAAACAAAACCCTTCATCAACCTCAACTCAATACTCTAATTGATTCACTTGCTCAACTAATTCTTCTCCTTTTCTTGAGAATTCCCAACAAGTTTGAGTCTCTTTTTATAAGGGGTTTCTTTTCGTCTTGGATTTTTCAATCCCACTTCATCAATCTCATGCTTTAGTGATTTTTCTTACTAAATCTCTCACTTATACACACACAATTTGTCCCATTTCTTGAATATTTTTAGTTCACTTATGGGTCTAGTCAATGCTTTTCTTGAGGTGTTGAGCATTGGCGAAGTTATGTTAGGGGTTTGTGTGTTTATGAGTCCTGTTTGGATTGCTTTTGTTCTTGGGCTTATGGTTGGTTGGGCGTGGAAACCTAGATGGGTCAGCTCACTTATTTCAAAGTTTCAATCTTTATTATCTTCTTCACCAGCTTTGGTTTCTCCATTGTGGACCTCAACTCAGGGCTCTGATTCTTTACAAGTCCAGTCCACAAGGATTGACTCTTCTGTTTTGAATGGGGGATCACAAAAAGAACAGCTTGCTAAGTTGAAATCTGAGGATACTCCCTCTTTGAGGTAGCCCTTGTACTTTTTTGCCTACCATTTTGGTCAATACATGTGTACTAACTAAGTTTATACTTGAATTCAAACTAGACTAAATTAATTAACCATACTTTTTTGAATGTGTGATTTTGTTGAATCAGTTAAAATGATGAACTTTACAAATGTGTTGTATGTGAATTTTAGGAAGAAATTAGTTGGGATGATTAGTATTGAGTTGCGATAAAAGATATGTTAACTAGACATAAATGGCATAGGTATTCAGAGTGTTATTTTTGTTCAAGACTGCTTTAAGTGGATTAGACTTGATTAAGAATTTCCGAAAAATACTATTTTTTACCTGTCAAGGCTGTTTACTTTGAAATAACAGAAAATTCTTGCTGGTTTTTTACATATCTAGATCATCACGTACTGAAAAGGATGAGGGACTTGCTGTGACTGAAGAAGATTTCATGCATTTATCCCGTCTGGTGGATAGAAAAGACGGTGGACTACCTTGGAGACATATGATGGAAGGTTCGACTGACGATATGAGCTACCAGGCATGGATACGGGAACCAGAGGTACTGTTGTAACTTATAAGTATCCGGGTTTAATTTAATGGATCTGACATTATCTTTGTTGCATCTATCCAGTGGAAATGATATCACTGTTTATGTTTTTTTTTATATTGTTTTCTCTTATTTGTCTCAACTTCTGTAAGGTTGGTCCTCCTCAATATTGTACCAGAACTGTGTACGAGGATGCCACGCCCGAAATGCTAAGAGACTTCTACTGGGATGACGAGTTCCGGCTCAAGTGGGATGACATGATTCTTCATGCCGAAACTGTTAAAGAATGCCCTACAACAGGAACAATGATTGTGCACTGGATACGGAAAGTGAGTCGAGGTTTTTTTTTCTGGCTATTGACGTTTTAGCATAGTTTTTGCATGCAATTCGTATTGATATTTTCTGTTATGATTGTGCAGTTTCCCTTTTTCTGTAGTGATAGAGAATACATCATTGGACGTCGGATATGGGAATCAGGAAGATCATACTACTGCGTGACTAAGGTACTTCCAACAGTAATACCTTCAGTGTCACAATTAAAAAAACAGTAGAATTCCGGCTTGCTGTGTTCAAGAGAGAGAGAGAGAGAGATCATCGTTATTGGCATCATACACTTAATCCCCTGTGTACCCACACAATTTGCATTTCCTGAAAGTAACTCCAGAAGCTAACTAATCTCAATAATAACTAGTGGAATGTTAGTAACTTTTTCTGAAAATAACTTGTACGTTCTTGGAATGGCAATTGGTAATGTTATTTATCGGTATGTTTAAAAAGACCACTACTCTAATAATAATTGTTTATTCCATTCAGACCAAGACTTTTGTCAGACTTGTAAACTGTTTTTAACTTTAGAATTTTCTTGCACATCATTACTTACTCGTACTGCTATTTGTTCTGTACCAGGGAGTGCCATTCTCTTCTATTGCCAGACGACAAAAACCAAGACGTGTTGACCTATTTTACTCGAGCTGGTTCATTAAAGCAGGTATGTTTAGCCAAGAAGCGATGCAAAAATTGTTTGCATATTTATCTGTTTTTATAAACTAGCTCTTTGTCAGAGGTTAGATTAATCAGAAAATGCCGCATTAGTGAAATGTACGCTCAAATTATTAGATTTGGTATGGATGCCTTTTGCAATCTGGAATTTTTGTTCTCCGACTAAGCTCATTTCACTGGCGTATATGAATCAGTTGAATCAAGGAAAGGAAATGGCCAACTGAGTGCATGTGAAGTGATACTTTTCCATCACGAAGATATGGGAATTCCATGGGAAATTGCCAAATTTGGAGTCAGGCGTGGGATGTGGGGAGCTGTCAGGACAAATGAACGTGGTTTCCGAGCATACCAAAAGGAAAGAGCATCCGAGTCACCACTTTCTCGCTGTGCTTTCATGGCTCAGATTAACACCAAAATTGATCCCGACCACCTAAAGTTCTTGGAAGGTGATGTAAACCTAGGAGAGACTAAAGTAGCGAAGCCACCCGAGAAGAATGTCGGTATGAATATACCAAAGCTCATAGTCTTTGGCGGTGCTGTTGCCCTAGCTTGTAGCCTCGATCAAGGAGTCTTGACTAAGGCAGTTATATTTAGTGTCGCCAGAAGGTTCGGAAACATCGGAAGGGGAGCTTTTCCTAGAACACAGTTGTGAGCCCCTTCTCCCCCCCCCTCCTCTTGCTGGTTTGCTAGATACAGCCTTTTTTGACTGTTACCCTCATGAAAATAGTGTCTTTTAATACATATTCTGATGTCATATACATTTTGGGAAGCTAAAGCTACTATACTTGAATGTAAAAGGGGCAGTTAGGCCTTACTTATAACAGTTACTTTAGCAGATTGCAACAATTTCTATCAAAGAGAATAGAACTTGCATAGTTTAGCATTACCCCCAAAAACTTTGGGCTTGTTGTGGTCTTGTCCATGTCTTTACATTTACTTTGCAACATTTTCCGGAATAAAGATATACTACGATCTTTTACCTTACAGAAACTTCTCTTGACATAGAGCGTTTCTATTTGTTGATAACTTCTCTTCGTTTTCTGCCTCACAATGTACGCCTGTACGGGGCTTTTGTGCGAGTCTGGATCCTCTATCTCCTTCCTCCTTCTCCATGTCCCCTTCTGTGTTCCCTGATCTTTTAGTATTAAAATAATGTCCTTGGCGGAGCTATTTTTAATATTAAAAGAGCAAGAGGCATGGAGAAGGATAGAAGATCCGGACTGTATGTATGATTTTAATAATGGAATTAGACATAATAATAGCCTTATATATAATAAACATAAAAGAGATCTTATCCATAATTTTCGTTAATGTACTATCAAATTAATCTCAACTGTCGATCTAATCTTTTTAAAAATAGACTATCAAGATATATCATATTAAAAAGAAAACTATAATCTAAATCTAAAAAGGATATTATTCAAGATATAACACAAATATTAAATTGAACGTGTAAAATCTTATATATATATATATATATATATATATATATATATATATATATAGGCTATTGATCAAATAGAAACCTCCTTTAAAATAGAAACTAGAAACCAACACTAAATAAATTATATTTCATTTATTCTAATGACCCCGCCATGGGCACCTTCACAAAAAGTATTTAAAATTATTGGCTCCATCCAGCAAAAAAAAAAAAAAATACTGTTCACGCTGACGTCACTGCCACGTCAGCGGTGAATAGTATTTTTTTTTTTTACTGAATGGAGCCTAGAATATTATAAACTTTTTGTATTGGGGTCCCCCTAGTTTGGTCATTAGATTAGCTTTAAATATTATATTAGGGTTTAGTTTCTAGTTTCTATTTTAATTTGGTTTCTATTTGAGTAAGACCCTATATATATATATATATATATATATATATATATATATATATATATATATATATATATATATATATATATATATAGTTTCGATTGCAGAAGATAAAAAATTAAAGATCCCAATTCTCCAAAGGAATTTCTTCTTCAAATGGTGGACCAAAATGTCCAAGGAAAATATTCAAATTATAGTTACCAATATTCAGGTTGATATTTCAACAGAAAAGGGTAAAGCTTCTACAGCTCCAAATGCTCAACCCTCTTTGGCAAATATGAGGGATTATTTTCATCACAAATATCCCACAGAATCAGAACAGCAAATTATGGCTCGAGTTCTAGCATTCATGAAAGAACAGTTTTTTAGCTCTTTTCCTTCTCAACCTTCGAAAGAAGAGGATCAGTCTATGAAGACTTCTTCATCGCATGGATCAATGGATTCTAATGCTTTTAATTGTCTAGCAGGCGAATCTCAAGCCGAGGAATCTATTCAAGAAGATCCATCCTTAGAAGATTTCTGGGATGCCTTAGTTCAGTCCGCAGTTCAACAGCCAAATAATTCTGGCAAAGGGAAAAAGTCTCAAAATTAATTATGTTCTCTCTAGGTCCAGCTTTTAAAAAATTGAAGAAAAAAGACCGAAAAATCCAGCTCATTCAAGCTCAAATTGATGCCTATTTTCTGCAACAAGACCAACTTTCATGGGAAGAAAGAAGAAATAGGACTTCTCAACAAATTCAAGAAGATTTCGAGATGGTTCGTATTTTCCATAACTATCTATGAAGTAAAGTTCATAAGCAAAGATTGTTAAAGCAAAGACTCCTTTGGTTCAATAATTTCACAGCTTGAAGTCAACAATCATATTTGCTCAATTATTCAGACAATGGGAATCTTCTTTCCGTAGTGGGAAGAAGCATTATTAAATGCTTTATTAAAGTTTTTTGTTGGTATTGTTAAAGTAGCATTATTATTGTGGTGATGGGGCCCACTAAGCAGTACCCGGCAACAATAATGCTTACTTTTATTAAAGTTGTTTGTCTTGTATAATAATTGTATTAAAGTTGTTTGTCCTGTATAATAATTCAGTGTGATTCTGTTGTAATAGTGGAAGTTGGCCTCTCTATATAATGAGAGCTTTGTAACCATATTTGGTACGCAAAAATAAAATTGTGCTTTCTTCTTTTCTCTCTAGCTCATGTGCCGAGCCCTTTCTTACTTTAAATTGTTAAATTACTGTTTTCCTGCTTCCGCCCCAAGTTGGTATCAGAGCCATTTCAATTTGCTTCCTCCTGCTAGTAAAGGTAATCATATATTATTCCTTTGTTTCATTAAATGAGTCTCAGTAGCTAAATCTCTGTTGTGGAAGGTTGGATGTTTAAGGTTACTTAAGTATGTAATAAAAAAAAGGCAAAAAATTGAAATATTTTAGTGTTTTCTTAAAATATCATTTTTTATCACGAGTGATTAAATGGGAGGTTTTCTGATGATTTCATAAAAAGAAAATTTTTGCTAAAATATTTCATATCTTTGATTTCGTGGATTTTATCCGTCTATCTCTCTGGTTGATAGTTAAACGAGTAAGTCGTTTGCAAAGATAACCAAAAATATTGTACTTTTATGTCAATTTTACGTTTTAGTAAAACAATAAACATACTTAAACCCTCTTTAAAGATCCAACTAACCACAACAGTCTTAGCTTCATAACTCCATGGGTATGCATGATATAGATGATAATGATAATCAAAATGATTGATTAAAAATGCTGAATTAGTAGAATATCCAAAAAATTTAGATAAGCTCAATAAGTGAGTTATACCCTCTTTTCCATTTAATCAAATTTATACTATTGGTATGCTTGATTTTAAATCCTGCCAGGTCATCAAAACGATGGAACAAACAATTAGGATTTCTGACACTAATCAAACAATTAGATTATTGAGTAAAAAAGATTTACTCCCTCATAAAAATTATAATTTTATCCATATTGGATTAATTCAAATAGCATTTAAACCCTTAAATTTATTGGGTTTAAATTCAAGTATTATGGCCCATGTAAGAGATGGTAGATGCAGAGATTTTAAACAATCTCTAGCTGCTTTAATAGAAATCAGTCTATGTCATGGACCAGTTTACTTCGATGTAGCTCCTAATTTGACACTATCTTTATTTGATAGTAACTTGTTAGATGCTATGCAACTAACAATACACACTAATGGTTATAATTTTAAACCAGGAAGTGAGGTAATAGCCATATGCTATAGAATATATTATAAGGTTTTAAATATATTAAATCCTAAGGCCAGACAATTTTCCTTTCAAGGAACTACAAAACCAATCTGTTAACCTCAAATGTAGCAACCAATAGGTTGATAAAATGGAAAGAGATTAATTTTCCAGAAACTTGGTCTCTGCCTCAAGAATTAGAACCAGAACCACAAGTCAATAAAGATATTGATCAAATTATCCAGACCACAGAAGGGGATGTAGAAATTAGATTTACTCCTCAAAGATCTATTAGATTACCAAGGACCATGCCTGTTAGGTATTCTACTGCTAGTGATTATATCACAGCCCCTAGTGTTTTAGATCCATTTAGAGCATCTACTTCTCAATTACGAGAAGAAATAGAATCTGTAAACTCAATAAGAATTTGTCAAAATCAAATTCCAGAAGAAATTTATGAAAAGAGTAGAGAATCCCCTACTCCATCAGACATGAGCTTCCATTTAAATGATTGATTTATCCCCAGGAAGTAAAATGAGAGAAATTCTTAGTAAAGAATTTCAGCAAGAAAAACATGCTCAATTTAGGCTATGGTATTTTAAGAAGTATTCTTCAGAAGATCTAAATAAATTTAAAGATGAATATTATAATTATATAGCTAAAACAGAAGATTATATACCTTTTGTGAATTGGTTTATAAAAACCTATCTTAATAACACTAATAAAGAGATTTTAGTGTTGCAAAGGCCTTGGAAAACTCCCAAGGGAGAAACTATTAGTTCTCCATTTCCTCCAGAGCAAACAATTTGCTTAAATAATACTACAGAAGCTACAGCTTATACAAGTATTCAAAAGCTTGAAAGTACTCAAGCTACTGTAAAAGATCTGAATGCGATAATTAGATCGCAAAATTATACTAACACTTTTCTCGCTTGTTTAGGTGATCAATGTATAACCTTAGAAAAAGAGATAATATCTCTTAAACAGTTTATAGAAAACGAATTAAGTTCTCTTAAAAAATTAGTAGAAAAACAAAATCCAGAATCATCGTCTAATAAAGACAATGTTCCAATGATTCAACCTCCAATTCCAATAAAAGGATTTAAATTAGAACCTAGTGGAGAAGAATTCATGCAAATTCTTCAACAAAAGTTTGACAATATGAATATAGCGGTTTTGTCAAAAGACGATTTTTTTCAACAATCTGAAATCTCAGAACCTGTTGAAGAAATAGAAGAGATTAACGAGTTAGCAACTATGTTTGCTAAACATTAAATTAGTAATGCGGAGATAAATCCTATTTATGCTCCTAAACCTTTAGAAAAAATTTATTATCAAAGACCTTCTCCTCAGGATCTTTTATTTGAAGAACCAGAATATATCCAAACCTCTTATTCAGGAAAAGCTATCTATGAATGGAATATTGATGGCTTAAATGAAAAACAAATATTCGATGTTATACACCGAATAATGATGTACTCTACTGTTTGTAAACAAAATGGTAGCACTGATAGTGCAATAGCATCTTTCATATCTACAGGATTTGTAGGTCAAATCAGGGGATGGTGGGATCACTATTTTACCCTAGAACAAAGATTAGAAATTCTTAATCATAAAAAAAATTCTTAAGGTAGAAAATGGTGTCATTACTCTACAGCATTTTGTAGGTATTAATATTCCTGTTGCAGAGAAGCTATGTACGCTTCTTCAAAATCTTACATGTCCTTCCTTGACTCATTTTAGATGGTATAAAGATACCTTTTTATCTAGAGTATATCAACTAGGAGAACCGAATTCAGTTCACTAGAAGTCTAAATTTATAGATGGTTTACCCCATCTTTTTGCAGAAAGGGTTAGACAATCCTTAAGAAATAAGAATGATGGAGTAAATATTAATTACATTTCTCTAACTTATGGAGAAATTGTTAGCCATTGTGTTAATGAAGGATTAGCTTTATGTAATGACATAAAGTTAAGAAATCACTTAAAACAACAAAAGCTGTCAGAAAAACACCAATTAGGTGAATTCTGTGATCAATTTGCCTTTGATATAGGAAAATTCCTAGATACCAAGAAAAGAAAAAGCAAAAGATTGCTTATAAAAAGAATAAGTCTTATAAGAATAATTCTTATAAATCAAAATATCCTTTTAACAAAAATTCTTATAAAAAGAATTACAAAAGAAAATCTTATAATAAACCAGAGAAAAAACCTTTTGTCCCTAATAAAGGAAAAAGAAAAGCCAAAAGGATTGATATAACTTGTCACAAATGTGGCAAAGTGGGTCATTATGCTAATCAATGTTGGACTAAAAAAGCTCTTAATGAGATAGAGGATGAGCAATTACGATCACAATTAGAAAAGGTTTTGCTTCATAGTCTTGAAAAAGATAGCGAATCTTCTAATGATGAAGATTTAGCCTTAATTTATGAGAGTTCAAGTGATTCTGGCTCACAGAATTCTGATAATAATGATTGTCAGTGTAATGAGCTGAATTATTATAAATCTATAGTAGATATGAATGGATTAAATGTCTTAACGGCTGATCAAGATAGAGCCTTAAAAATTATAGACTCAATTACCGATTTTGAGCTTAAGAAGCAAATGCTCGAAGCCCTTATTAAAGATAATAAGGAGAAAGAAGCTCCCATAGTCATAGACGCACCTTACCAATTAAGTGAGGTATTAGAAAGATTTCAAAAATCTACTATTAAAGAGACTCATGTTTCTCTAAATGATTTAAGAAAAGAAGTTAATTTATTAAAATCTGAAATTAATCAGATTAAACAGAATAATACTCTATTATCCCAAAGAATTAATTTATTAGAAAGTAAGTCTTTAATAACTAGTGAATCAAAGGATATTCCCTCTTCTAGTAATAATAAAGAGACAGAATATTTAAATCTGTTAGAACAAGTGACATCTCAAAGATGGTATATCAAAGTTACCTTGGTGGTAAGTAGAGAATAAGTAGAGAATTTATTCTCAAAGATGAAATAGCCCTTGTTAACTAACTTGAAGTTTTTCTCCAGCAGCATGGGATATGGATTGGGTAGTTTTTTCAAAATATTTGGTAGGAATTAATCCTTCTTGAATACAATTCAAGTCAGCACCACTATCAACAAGGGCTATTTCATCTTTGAGAATAAATTCTCTACTTACCACCAAGGTAACTTTGATATACCATCTTTGAGATGTCACTTGTTCTAACAGATTTAAATATTCCGTCTCTTTATTATTACTAGAAGAGGGAATATCCTTTGATTCACTAGTTATTAAAGACTTACTTTCTAATAAATTAATTCTTTGGGATAATAGAGTATTATTCTATTTAATCTGATTATTTCAGATTTTAATAAATTAACTTCTTTTCTTAAATCATTTAGAGAAATAGGAGTCTCTTTAATAGTAGATTTTTGAAATCTTTCTAATACCTCACTTAATTGGTAAGGTGCGTCTATGACTATGGGAGCTTCTTTCTCCTTATCTATTATATTATTAATAGCACAACATGGGGATTTGTGAGACAATTTATTCAACACGAAATTACTAATTTACCCTTTCTATATTTTATAAATGAAAAAATTATTTCTTGTGAGAATTGAACCCTTGACCTCTAACTTATAAGTGAGAATGCTTACCACTATGCTAGACATGAGTTTTGAACATATCATAAAACTCATAATTAATATATCAGATAACCCTCATATATTATATTAATGATAAAAGAAATTATTCCTAAAGAGAATTGAATCCTTGACCTCTAACTTAGAAAAAGATTCCTTACCACTATACTATACATCAATTTTGGATTTATTATAAAACTCATTATTAATATATTATGAGACAATTTAATTATCATGAAATTACTAAATTACCCCTCCTATATTATATTAGTGATAAAAAAATGTTTCTAATGGAAATTTAACCATTGACATCTAACTTAGAAGTGAGATTCTTTATCACTATGCTAGATATTAGTTTTGATTATCTTATAAAACTTTGAGAATATTTCGAACAGTATATAGTTGTGTAGCATTTTTTATTCAATAGTAGAAACAAATTACTTGAATTTAGAAGATAGATACTATAATTTTTGTATTAATTTATATCTTACGCATATCTCTTAATCCGGGTCAAAATGCATAAATCGGTTGTGGATGATCAGGCAATCACTACTAATATAAATTCTTATATGCTCGTAACTTAGTCATTTACACATTCGTTCAAATAGACTAGCACATTAAAATTTACTTTTTTTAGTGGTACATACATGCATAGATAATTTCTTAGATATGTTTTGCATACTAAGCATTTACATGTTGCAAGCACCATTTAATTACAAATCAATATAAATACAAATTAACATGATTTTACTAGCAAAACTCGTATGGTAAATTGTATGCACATTAACCAGTATATATATTAACATATTTAATTATAGTGGAACAGAAAATGCATCAATCTATTATCTCTTTCTTATGACAATATGGGTTTGGAAGTTCTTCTGCATGCTCTCTCCATTTTTTAAATTTAGGTTTAACCCATTATTGTAATATCATCTCAAACAAAAAAACTGAAGCACTAATTTAAGGCACTTGGTTTCATGGTGTTTGGATCACACGGTTGACCCCCAAGCAATTTGGAGCCAGTCTCTCGTATAAATTCTTTAATCGTATAGATCTTTTGCTAATATGCAAGTTTAGAACAATCACTATTTATGTAAATACTTTTATACTCCTAACTCAGGCAAGTAGTAATCCTTGGAATGAGATTAGCACAATGCAAATGGTACCTATTTTTAGCTATATAGTTGATATCCACTAGGGGTGTTCACGGATCGGGTTGGGCGGGTTGGGAGAATTTAATGACCCAACCCAATTTAATCGGTTTAGAAAATTTTCAACCCAACCCATAAAAATAGAATTTGTAAACCAACCCATTTAATGTATTTTGGTTTGGATCGGATTGGATCGGATTGATCGGGTTAGTAAATATATAAATACTTTTTTATAAAAAAAATAAAACTAAAAATGAGAGTTCAAAACAAATCGGAAATAGTTCAACAAAATATTTCAATCATTCATGCAACACAAATAGCATAGGTCTTAAATATCTGAAATTCTGAATTTTAACACATAAAAAGAAATTGATTGAACACTAGACATAATCTTTAAATTTGAACTGAATCATAACATAGATGAATCAATCATTAAACTTCAATAATGTTGATATTCCTGACCATGGTCTCAGACTCAGTGGCATGTTCATGTTCCTTCTTCTCTGCTTATAGTGGACTACAAATTATTGTATTTGTAATACGTGATACTTTGATAGGGTAAATTGTAATGGACCGGACTCCGGAGTCAGACTATAGTGGACTGGACTAATATTAATACTAATGTCTAATGGGTTGGGCTTATATATTTTAATTATCTTAATTTTAATCGGTTCGGGTTGGATTGGATCGAATTTTAAAAACCGAAACCCATATCCAACTCATTAAAATCGGGTTGACGTTTTTTTCAATTCGAGTATACATCGGGTTGGAAAAAATCGGTTTGGATCGGCCGAAAAGTGCCCGGTTTAGATCGGATTGGTCGGGTTGACCAAACCGTGAACACCCCTAATATCCACCGTGAACACATAATCCCTCTTGAATTTATTTTCATTTTGAGCATCAACACATTGAAAATACCATTTGATTACTTTTTTTTTTGTCAAGACCATTTGATTACTTGAATATAGAACAACACAAATACATATTAACATTATTTCTCTAGCAAGCCCGTGCCTTGCACAGGCTATAAAGCTAGTTATCTTTAATAAGGGCTTCGAGCATTTGCTTCTTAAGCTCAAAATCGGTAATTGAATCTATAATTTTTAAGGCTCTATCTTGATCAGCCGTTAAGACATTTAATCCATTCATATCTACTATAGATTTATAATAATTCAGCTCATTACACTGACAATCATTATTATCAGAATTTTGTGAGCCAGAATCACTTGAACTCTCATAAATTAAGGCTAAATCTTCATCATTAGAAGATTCGCTATCTTCTTCAGAACTATGAAGCAAAACCTTTTATAATTGTGAGCATAATTGCTCATCCTCTATCTCATTAAGAGCTTTTTTAGTCCAACATTGATTAGCATAATGACCCACTTTGCCACATTTGTGACAAGTTATATCAATCCTTTTGGCTTTTCTTTTTCCTTTATTAGGGACAAAAGGTTTTTTCTTTGGTTTATTATAAGATTTTCTTTTGTAATTCTTTTTATAAGAATTTTTGTTATAAGGATATTTTGATTTATAAGAATTATTATTATAAGACTTATTCTTTTTATAAGCAATCTTTTGCTTTTTATTTTCTTGGTATCTAGGAATTTTTCCTATATCAAAGGCAAATTGATCACAGAATTCACCTAATTGGTGTTTTTCTGATAGCTTTTGTTGTTTTAACTGATTTCTTAACTTTATGTCATTACATAAAGTTAATCCTTCATTAACACAATGGCTAACAATTTCTCCATAAGTTAGAGAAATATAATTAATATTTACTCCATCATTCTTATTTCTTAAGGATTGTCTAACCCTTTCTGCAAAAAGATGGGGTAAACCGTCTATAAATTTAGACTTCCAGTGAACTGAATTTGGTTCTTCTAGTTGATATACTCTAGATAAAAAGGTATCTTTATACCATCTAAAATGAGTCAAGGAAGGACATGTAAGATTTTGAAGAAGCGTACATAGCTTCTCTGCAACAGGAATATTACTACCTACAAAATGTTGTAGGATAGCTAGGCATAAAGTGTAAACGACATCTTCTTCTCCAAGAGTAATGACACCATTTTCTACCTTAAGAATTTTTTTATGATTAAGAATTTCTAATCTTTGTTCTAGGGTAAAATAGTGATCTCACCATCCCCTAATTTGACCTACAAATCCTGTAGATATAAAAGATGTTATTGCACTATCAGTGCTACCATTTTGTTTACAAACAGTAGAGTACATCTTTATTCGGTGTATAACATCGAATATTTGTTTTTCATTTAAGCCATCAATATTCCATTCATAGATTGCTTTTCCTGAATAAGGGGTTTGGATATATTCTGGTTCTTTAAATAAAAGATCCTGAGGAGAAGGTCTTTGATAATAAAATTTTTCTAAAGGTTTAGGAGCATAAATAGGATTTATCTCCGCATTACTAATTTGCTGTTTAGCAAACATAGTTTCTAACTCGTTAATCTCTTCTATTTCTTCAACAGGTTCTGAGATTTCAGACTGCTGAGAAGAATCGTCTTTTGACAAAACCGCTATATTCATATTATAAAACTTTTGTTGAAGAATTTGCATGAATTCTTCTCCACTAGGTTCTAATTTAAATCCTTTTATTGGAATTGGAGGTTGAATCATTGGAACATTGTCTTTATTAGACGATGATTCTGGATTTTGTTTTTCTACTAATTTTTTAAGAGAACTTAATTCGTTTTCTATAAACTGTTTAAGAGATATTATCTCTTTTTCTAAGGTTATACATTGATCACCTAAACAAGCGAGAAAAGTGTTAGTATAATTTTGCGATCTAATTATCGCATTCAGATCTTTTACAGTAGCTTGAGTACTTTAAAGCTTTTGAATACTTGTATAAGCTGTAGCTTCTGTAGTATTATTTAAGCAAATTTTTTGCTCTGGAGGAAATGGAGAACTAGTAGTTTCTCCCTTGGGAGTTTTCCAAGGCCTTTGCAACACTAAAATCTCTTTATTAGTGTTATTAAGATAGGTTTTTATAAACCAATTCACAAAAGGTATATAATCTTCTGTTTTAGCTATATAATTATTATATTCATCTTTAAATTTATTTAGATCTTCTGAAGAATACTTCTTAAAATACCATAGCCTAAATTGAGCATGTTTTTCTTGCTGAAATTCTTTACTAAGAATTTCTCTCATTTTACTTCCTGGGGATAAATCAATCATTTAAATGGAAGCTCATGTCTGATGGAGTAGAGGATTCTCTACTCTTTTCATAAATTCCTTCTGGAATTTGATTTTGACTAATTCTTATTGAGTTTACAGATTCTATTTCTTCTCGTAATTGAGAAGTAGATGCTCTAGATGGATCTAAAACACTAGGGGCTGTGATATAATCACTAGCAGTAGAATACCTAGCAGACATGGTCCTTGGTAATCTAATAGATCTTTGAGGAGTAAATCTAATTTCTACATCCCCTTCTGTGGTCTGGATAATTTGATCAATATCTTTATTGACTTGTGGTTCTGGTTCTAATTCTTGAGGCAGAGACCAAGTTTATGGAAAATTAATCTCTTTCCATTTTATCAACCTATTGGTTGCTACATTTGAGGTTAACAGATTGGTTTGCACTAAGGTTGTAGTTCCTTGAAAGGAAAATTGTCTGGCCTTAGGATTTAATGTATTTAAAACCCTATAATATATTCTATAGCATATGGCTATTACCTCACTTCCTGGTTTAAAATTATAACCATTAGTGTGTATTGTTAGTTGCATAGCATCTAACAAGTTACTATCAGATAAAGATAGTGTCAAATTAGGAGCTACATCGAAGTAAACTGGTCCATGACATAGACTGGTTTCTATTAAAGCAGCTAGAGATTGTTTAAAATCTCTGCATCTACCATCTCTTGCATGGGCCATAATACTTGAATTTAAACCCAATAAAGTTAAGGGTTTAAATGCTATTTGAATTAATCCAATATGAATAAAATTATAATTTTTATGAGGGAGTAAATCTTTTTTACTCAATAATCTAATTGTTTGATTAGTGTCAGAAATCCTAATTGTTTGTTCCATCGTTTTGATGACCTGACGGGATTTAAAATCAAGCATACCAATAGTATAAATTTGATTAAAGGGAATAGAGGGTATAGCACACTTATTGAGCTTATCCAATTTTTTTGGATATTCTACTAATTCAGCATTTTTAATCAAATCATTTTGATTATCATTATCATCTATATCATGCATACTCATGGAGTTATGAAGCTAAGACTGTTGTGGTTAGTTGGATCTTTAAAGAGGGTTTAAGTATGTTTATTGTTTACTAAAACGTAAAATTGACATAAAAGTACAATATTTTTGGTTATCTTTGCAAACGACTTACTCGTTTAACTATCAACCAGAGGGATAGACGGATGAAATCCACGAAATCAAAGATATGAAATATTTTAGCAAAATTTTTTTTTTTTATGAAATCATCAGAAAACCTCCCATTTAATCACTCGGGATAAAAGATGATATTTTAAGAAAACACTAAAATATTTCGATTTTTTGCCTTTTTTTTTTCATACTTCAGTAACCTTAAACATCCAACCTTCCACAACAGGGATTTAGCTACTGAGACTCATTTAATGAAACAAAGGAATAATAGATGATTATCTTTACTAGCAGGAGGAAGCAAATTGAAATGGCTCTGATACCAACTTGGGGCGGAAGCAGGAAAACAGTAATTTAACAATTTGAAGTAAGAAAGGGCTGAGCACATGAGCTAGAGAGAAAAGAAGAAAGCACAATTTTATTTTTGCGTACCAAATATGGTTACAAAGCTCTCATTATATAGAGAGACCAACTTCCACTATTACAACAGAATCACACTGAATTATTATACAGGACAAACAACTTTAATACAATTATTATACAAGACAAACAACTTTAATAAAAGTAAGCATTATTGCTGCCGGGTACTGCTTAGTATATATATATATATATATATATATATATATATATATATATATATATATATATATATATATATAACTATATATATCAATTTTTTAACAAAATTTTGATATGTAAATTAATAATATAGATTTATTAAAAAATTAATATAATTATAGATATTAAAAAAGGAACCGTGCGTTGCAAGGGTTATAAGCTAGTACATTATAAATTAATAAAGTTGAGATCGGAGAATTCTATTAATTTAGAGATGTATTAATTAATTGATAAATTATTAATTAATATTGAAAATATTCGGTAGCAAACAAAATTAATTTTTAATTTAACTTTTTATCTTTTAAATTTAAATATTAATTATATAACTTTTAATTTCAATTACAAAATTTGTTTTATAGATGAAGTCTCAAGCAATGTAAATGAATTTACAATTCTTGTTATTAATTAATGATCTATATTATCGTAATAAATAACTTGTTACATCATCATGTTCTACTTCAGAGATCTAAAGTGAGATTGCAAACACCATTTCTTAAAATAATGTAAAATGAAATTTGTGACGATTCACATCTTTAGAGTTAGGTCTATGGATCGGATTTCCGACCCCATTCGATTTGATTTGTAATTAAATTAGTGGGTATGAATATTTCAAAAAAAAAAATCGATTCGTTAATGATCCGATTCGATAAAGGTTCGAAAGAAGCGGATATGAATTTTGTATGATCCAATCCGATAATAATCCGATCCAAATATATTATATTTATTATATATTTTATATATTTATGTAATATATAATGTATATTAAATACATATATAAAACATACATAATATATAAACTTTTATAAAAATAAATTATTTTGGAATATAAATTTGGGTTTTTTAATGTATATGTCATAATTTTATTTTTATTTCGTCAAAAAAATTTGAAATACTATTTTTTAAATTAAAATATATATGTATTTTTAAAATTTATTAAACGGATCGGAGGTCCGATCCGATAACCCGAAAGCCGAACGGATGGGATATGAATCAACCTAAAAAATATCCAACTCCTGATCTGAATCTGAAAAATCTTAACGGATTCGGATATGAATTTAGGATAATCTGATCCGAATCCGACCCATTGACAAACCTATTTAAATTGTTACATATAGAAACACCCACAGTCAAAAAATCTATGTATATTATAAATCCTGAATACTTTTTGGCCTGTACTACCTGTTTTAACCTTTCTTAAATTGTTCATTTCCTTCCTAAAATTGTACAATAAGGGACTGAAAAGTAAAATCACTTAGGAGTGAAAAATATTCAAAAAAAGCCACGTAGGCACCAATTAATATTGATTTGACATCTTAATTTATGATTCTTACGATCTAAAATTGGAAGTACTTGCATAATTTATGATTCTTACGTTTACTTTTGAATCTTACTTCCTTAATTTAAGCATATTTTGAATTCAAATTTTATGGTTCTTACTGAGGATAATGTGTATCAGACAAACACAATCTTTTTCAAATATTTCCTTGATTAAAGTTCGTAATTTCCTCATATATACACAAATTTCTTCATATCTTTTTTAAAATTCAAAAAAAATATTGCTTCTTATATATAACACACAGTTAATACCATTTTCTTAATTGTAGCCATAATTCAAAAAAAATCGCACAAAATATGGATCAATCAAGAAACAATATCCATATTAGAGCTCAGATTAATTTGATGAATATTATATAAACAACTTCTCTCACCTCTCTCTCAAGCTCTCTCTCAAGAATGGATGTATGCATAAAATATCTTTAATCTCTCTCATCCTCTCTCTCAAGAATGGTAGTAAATAAAATATCATTAATCTCTCTCATCTTTTTTCTCCTTCTTAGTCTTTTTTCTTTCTTTCGATCTTCGTGGTCTTTTTTTTATGTATTCATATATGTGTGTATGTGTATACTATATTTGTTTTTTTTACTAATATTTACTTTTTTGAATTTACAATATACAAATTCAACGGTGAATATGATTTATTGGGTATGTATCTTGATTCTAAAAACATGTATCTCGATTCAATATCATCTTTCTCTGATTGTTAGCAAGGTTTTCTTTTTCCATTTTTTCTCTTTTTCCATGCATTTTATTGATGTTTTAATCAATATCGTCTTCTCTGATTATTTTCTATTTGTGTCAATGGCAAACAGTTCTAATAGGTCTACATAGAAGGTGTTTGATTAAAGTTCTGTATGATTTAAAGTGTATTTTGTTTTAATTTTGATGTTCTTTGACATGCTTTGTTTTGCTTTTTTGCAGCTTTGACGAGAGAAATCGGAGAAATGGCTTCATCCTGTTTTCTGTATTTTGTTTGGGGTTCTGAATTCATCGGGAGCTGCAAAAGGTCTTTAATCTAGAGTCAATTTTAAGCAAAAGGTCTTTAATCTAGAGTCAATTTCATTGTGTATATAATTCGTTGTGCTTATCTTTATTTGGTCAAATATCCAATTTTTGTTTATGATATACGTTTATTTATCTTTAAAGTGTTTGTTGTAGACTTTAAATTTATACACTTTTTCCTACAAATGGACGTATTGGGTTAGTATTTATATTGATCATATATCGATTGCTAAAGGTATGCGTCAGACCCGTAAGGTATGCGTGAACTGAAGTGCCTACTCTTTCTATTGCACAGGTCTACGGTCTACTCAATTTTTTACCCAGATGATGATTTTTAACTTTAAATTTAACATGCTGAATCATGTTGTACACATATCTCCTTCTCTGGCTTAACGCATCCTCTCAATATGTACTTGCCAAGAGATATTTCATAAACTATTGTGTGGATCCTTAATTAAGGATCCAATGTCAATATGTCATGAGCATCAATTTTCATCCACAATAGCAGACTACTCTTTTAGGTTGGTTTAAAATTGATCTATAATGCATAAATGATTGATGGATTACGACCTTGCTCAGTAAAAGTAAGGTAAAAAAAATTGTTTCGTTCCTCTCACTCTATATCAACTATATAAATATATGAAATGCTTAATAAAGTTAAAAGTATCGTTAATGACTTTAATTCTGGTGTTATAGGTATCATTATTGACTGCAGTTCAGGTGTTAAAAGTATCCTTATTGAAGCACTAGACATGCAGAAGAAACATCGTTTTACATGGGAATAGCCTAGGCTGTTTCAAATTATAATGTTGTCGGGTATCGTCATTGTAAGCATTCTTATATTAATCAAGTTGTATATTTCTATTAAATAGACATCATATGGTGTTATATCAATTACTTTAATGCCACTTCCAACCGTTCTCGAGCCTCCAATTGTAAATAATTGAGAAAACAGGAGAATGAGAATGAATTGCCAATTTCACAACTCTCAAGAACAGTATGACTTTAATGTTAAGACATGGTATTATTTTCCACAGAGATGATTTTCAGTCATAGTGGTTCAAAATACTGTTCTCATCAACTGAATGGAATATACTGTATCCAGTTAGAGGAAACTGTTAAACTTCCTGGTATTCAAATTCTTACTTGATTTTCTTTTATCACATTATGATTAGAGCCGGCAATTTCGTACACGACACGAAAGCGACACGAAAATTACGGGTTTGGGTTGACCTTTACGGTAAACGAACACGAAAGTACACGAACACGAAATTACACGGATGAATTTAGTGTCGGTTTTGGGTTTACCCTTGGGTACACGACACGAAACGAAAATACACGAAATAAATAAATATTTAAATAAATATTTTAAATTATATAAATATATATTATAAATAAATATTAGATATTTAACATTTTTACAAAATAAATAGAAAATACACGAAAGTACACGAAAAGTACACGAAAAGTACACGAAAGTACACATTTTTCGTTTCATTTTCGTGTAAACGGAAACATTTCGTGTACTTTTCGTTTCATTTCGTGTTTACACGAAATATTTCGTTTCGTGTTCGTTTTAGAATTTGAGTACACGAATTTATTTCGTTTCGTTTTCGTTATGGTCTCTTGGTACACGAAACACGAAAGTACACGACACGAAGTACACGACACGAAACGAATTGCCAGCTCTAATTATGATCCATTTTCAATTATCTATAATCAAGTCAACACAATCTTTTCATTTAATACGTAATAAGAATTTGAAATTCAAATTACTTATTTAATACACAATCTTCCCAATTAATTTAAAATCTTGCATGATTTTCTCTTATCATATTATGATCCATTTTCAATTATCAATAATCAAGTCAACACAATTGATATGGGCTAAAAGTAAGCCCTAAAGACACATTTAATGTGGCATTAAATGGACCCAAAATGGTCAAAACGTGGGGCCCACCAGATGGGCCCAAACCCTATTTACAATATTAATTTCGTAATTAATATTAAGGGTAATAACCAGCTCGGCAATAAGAGTCAAATAAGGATATTACTCCTACCTGACTTAGCCTCCAAGGCACCTATTTCAACAAGGAAACTGATTCCTATAAGGTAGGAGTCTAGAACCTTCCTCAAGGCGGTGACTTGCCCACCAAGTCACCTAATTCTACCACGACTCTAGGGCTTCTCAGCCTATATAAAGGGTCAGACCCCTCACCTCAGAACTACATTTTTTGGCTTGATCTTTGATACGCATCAAAGTACGTAGGCATCTTGTGAAGGCAGATTTAGCCACGAGCACGAGAGCAGCCATTAAAGCACGAAGCTCACGCACCCTAGCATTAAATACAGCAAACCCTAGCCGCAATCTAATAACCTAGTTTTTATTCCACAACATTTGGCGCCGTCTGTGGGACGAAGACATCAACCATGGTAACTAAACGAAGAACAACACCAGCAACTACCGATCCTATTCCACTCAGCTCCGCTCCACCAGCAACAGATCCGGTGCCCCCAACGACCGGGACGATCGTTCCGCTTCAAGTTTCTCAACCCCTAGGGATGACCTCCCATGTTGAGAGTACGTTACCTCCGATCGTCCACACAAATCCAGGGACTAATCCCTTTCAGATGGTGGTTTCTCCCTTAATTGTAGATCCCAACAACACTCCACCAGGGGTCCAGATCCACACTACGGATCTCCCCGTGAATACCAACCCGATGTATGGGCTGCCTAACTACCCTCCTACTCAAGGAGCTGGATCAAGTGGTCATGCCCTGCATATCCGAGATCGAGATTATCGCGATTTTTCTGGTCCTTATACGGATGATTCATCCTCTGATGATGATTACGATCGTGATGAAGCTCCAAGGAGGCGACGTGCAAGTAAAGAACCTCGAAGAAGAACTCGAACTACTCACGATGAACTCCCTTCGACAACTGCTGAGAGGATTAAGGCTTATGAAGCCGAGATCTTAAGATTAAAGGAAGATATGGCAAGAGAACAAGCCAGGTCAAATCAGACTCAACCTCCTCCAACATCAGGACCGATTCCCTTTATAGGCTTGGAGAGGCCTTCAAGAAGGCAAAGAAGGGCTGATGCCCCAACTGGAAAAACAACGAGGGTGGAAACCCCCAAGAGCAACCCAAAGGATCTGATGCCACTTGGGGATCCTGATGATCCCACACCCCCGTTTACTGAGGAGGTGATGAATGCTCGTATCTCAAAGAAGTTTAAGATGCCGACAATTAAAGCTTATGATGGAACGGGTGATCCCGCAAACCACGTTAGGACATTCTCAAACGCTCTGCTGTTGCAGCCTGCAAGTGACGCTTTGAAGTGTAGGGCATTCCCTCAAACTCTGTCGGGTATGGCTCAAAGATGGTATAGCCGGCTGCCTGTAAACTCAATTGGCTCCTTTAAGGAGTTGAGTGCTGCTTTCGTTAGTCAGTTTTTCAGCGGAAGAGTTCATGAGAAAAGTTCTGCATCCCTTATGTATGTGGTACAAGGGAAGAACGAAAATCTGAGAGACTATCTTAAGAGGTTCACCAAGGAGACGTTGAACATCACTGATCTGGAGAATAAGGTGGCCATGGTAGCCCTGGAACACGGAACCACTGACTAGTTCTTTAAAAGGTCGTCCTCCTGAAAACATGGCTGAGCTCCAGCGAAGGGCTGACAAGTATATCAAGGCTGAGGATAACATGAAGAAAGAAGCTGCGGGGGGTAATGGCAAGGGTAACGCCGAATCCAAGAAACGAAAGCAAGACCAGGAGTATGATGCTAGGGACAAGTATCCCCGTACTAGCAAGGACTCTGAGTCAACTCCGAAGAAGAATATGGGACCAAGATTTTCTGACTATGCAAGGTTGAATGCTCCTAGGAGTCAAATCTTTTTAGAAATCGAGAAGGATAAGGACTTCCGATGGCCGAAGCCACTCAGGGGAGACCCCGCAAAGAGAAACAAAGAGCAATATTGTCGGTTCCACCGAGATGTGGGGCATGACACGGATGATTGCAGATAGTTGAAGGACGAGATTGAATTCTTGATCCGTAAAGGAAAACTGAGTAATTTCACCAAGGGTGGAACCCAAAGAGGGGATTACAATAGGAAAGACAATGATAGAAGGGATAATGATCGTGATCGCAACACACAGCCCCGAGGGCCAGTTATCAACATGATCTGGGGAGGCCCAACAGTGGCTGGTACAACTCGAAACTCTCAAAAAGCGTATGCCAGGGAGGTGATGCACATTGTGGGAGAAGCCCCGAAACGTGCTAGAACCGAAATATCGATTGGTTTTGATGATTCTGACCTTGAAGGGGTGAAGTTCCCCCATGACGACCCATTGGTCATAACCCCTGTGATTGGGAACTCGGAAGTGAAACGAGTCTTGATAGACAATGGAGCCTCTGTTGATATTTTGTTTCATTATGCTTTTATGAAAATGGGATACACTGATTCTCAACTGACCCCGACTAACATGCCCATCTACGGATTCAATGGAGTTGAGTCCAAGGTTGAGGGTACTATTCAGTTGCCCATGACAATTGGACAAGAACCTAAGGAAGCTACTCAGATGTTGAATTTTCTGGTAATCAAGGCATCCTCGACTTATAATGCAATACTGGGAAGGACTGGACTTCATGCGTTTAAGGCTGTTGCCTCCACTTACCACATGAAGATTAAGTTTCTAACCAGGAATGGTGTTGGGGAACAGAAAAGCGACCAGAAGATGGCAAGAAGTTGCTATGTGTCTGCTTTGAGAGCTGATGGAGTCGGGGGGCAGGTACTCCCAATTGAAGACATGGATGTCCGTAATGATGATGAACATCGAGGAAAGCCAGCAGAGGAGTTGCTTCTCATACCTCTAGAGCTGGGTGACCCTGAGAAAGTTACTTACATAGGAGCTTCTTTGAAGGAGCCTTTGAAGGGTAAGTTGACGACATTTTTGCAAGAAAATAGTGATGTGTTTGCTTGGACTGCTGCTGATATGCCAGGGATTGATCCCCAACTCATAACTCATAAGTTGAATGTTGATCCTGAACGGAAGAAGATAAAACAGAAAAAGAGGAATTTTGCTCCTGAAAGGCAAGAGGCCATTAAACAAGAGGTTGATAAGCTCTTAGAGGCTGGTTTCATTGAAGAGATTCAGTTTCCCGAATGGTTAGCTAACCCGGTGATGGTCAATAAGGCGAAAGGGAAGTGGAGGATGTGTATTGACTTTACTGATCTGAATGACGCTTGCCCAAAGGATTGTTTTCCCCTACCAAGGATAGATGTAATAACCCAAATTTTCGTACTTGAGATTTTTTTTATAGATGAATAGTAGTTTGCATGGATGAATAGTGATTTTGAGGGTTAAGAAATTTTTCACGTTACCATATGTACGGGACAGGAAATGGATATTTCGAAGTTATACGAGTAATCAGTGATGCAAATGAGTGTATGTAAACGCGATCAAAATTCAGATAATCCAAAGTTTATTTTTATGGAATATTGGATCGGGCAGTGAATTATATATCAGTATTATCAAGAAATGAGATATTATATTTGAGGATTTAATATTTTAGAAATTTTATTATATTTGATTTGAGAATTTAGAACGAAAATCACTGAGACAGTGAAACTTTAACAACGAGATTAAGTGATAACCGAGCAGCGCAACATTTAATCGATCAAGTACATGTTAAGGAACATAAACAAGAGAGCAACCAAGCATGGATGCAACATTTGGAGCATTAGTGTGAAACCAAAACAAGTGTGGAAAGCTTCCTTAAGAAGCTTTGTATTTTTAGCAAACTTGAGGGGTTAACTTGCACTTTGACAAACAAATATCAACCAAGCTTCTTAAACACACCTAGCACAAGAATCAAGGGATTGAGCACAGCCATAACAACTGATAATATCAAGATATTATCATCAAAAGTAGAGTGGAGAAGTCAAGATTGGAGGGAGAGAAGAAAAGCAAGCAAAAACACCATTTCTCCAAAAACTGTCCACCATGAACCAAGCTCAAAGAAAAATTTATATCTTAAGATCTAAAACTTCAAAAATCACCAAATTTGAACCATAGCTTCCTCATTGTATGGAGAACACACGTTTAAAATTTCATGGCCAACAAAGGAGTGTAGCCTAGTCAAATCCCCTCCCCAAGTTGAAGAACCGAACCTGCCTTGCCTTCACAGTTTCTGTCCAGCGGAAAGATAGGGCTCAAAACCCTATATAGGAAGCTTCAAATTTGATGATCTAGGACTCAAAACAAAGATTATGAAGAGGCCAAGATGTGGTAAAAATTTGAGAGCCAAACTCTTAATTTTCGATTTTCTATGATTTTTACAAAAGTGATGATGAATAGTGTTTTAAGATTGTTTCATGTGTTGTTCATAGCTTTTAGGCTTTGCTGAAACTATCCAAGACCCTACCAAGGTGTGACAAGCTCTGCTAGAGTTCCTAGAGTGTTAAGGAAGGTAAAACCCTAACCCACCCTTTTGAGTTTATATGAGTTTTAGTATAGTTCTGATGATATGTAGAGATAAGTGCATGTTAAGGAGTTTTATGATTGTTTGATGTGTAAAAGGGTTGGGTATTGAATTTGAATGTTAACACTGCCCTTAGAAGTGTAAAATGAATGTTGGTTGATGTTATGGATATATGGTATGCCCGGTGTGGCTTGGTTATGTTGTAACGAAATGGTAATGTTCGATTTAGAGCCGTTATAATGCCCAAATTTCTTGAACAATGTTGACAGTAGCTACCCGAGTCCTTAAACATGTTTAAATTGCAACCACTAACCATATTGGGTAGGTTTTGGATTCTAGTTTATGTGGCCGCAAGAATCGTGTCAGAAGAGTTTACGGTTTGTGAGTAATGACCGTTTTAGTGAAAGCGATTCGAGAAACCATGTCGCAGAAATGTATCAACTTTGAGGTTAAGTTTGAGACCCTTAAAAATTGAATTAGAGTATGATATTTTGAGGATAAATACTAAGGTCAGTTAGAAAGGTTTTTACAAAGGTTTCGAGTTAAAAAGATTATTTTCCGATTTTATAAAAATGCGTCAGCTGAGGTTGCGCAAGTGAAAAAGCCTTTTAGGGGATGGTACTATTCATTGAAAAACCACTGCCCTGTTTTGTAAAATTCCGAAAAATAGGTCTTCTGACTAGAGCCATGTCTTGAGTTGGTTACCTTCTAGACATTCTCTAGATCGTGCACGCGAAAACGGTGCGTCATTTGAGTTAACGGTTATCGAGTTATGAAGGTTTTAGTAAAAGTGGTGCAAATATTAAGAATCCGCAGTTGACCCAACTTTGAAAATACATTTCACCTATCTAGACCCGTGTTTTCGAATCAAGATTTTTATGATAAATACTACAAATACCAAAGATGATTTTAAAAGTGGTTTCGTATTTAAATACGTTTCCAGTGATTTATTAAAAGTGTTGGAGTGCAAGTCAAGGAATAGTGATTCTAAGGAAAGTCAACTCTAGAGGTGCTACTTTGACCATCCGTTTTGGCTAAGTTAAAAGAGGAATTTCGAGTCGACTAAAACACGAAACTTGTTAAGGATTATCAAGGCAACGTATTGGTGTAAAGAACGAAGTTATAAATGGTTAAGTACAACAAGGATTCGAGGATTGGTTTCGAACCAAACTTATGACTTAAGTGTTTGTCGATTAACGTGGACTTAGTACGAGCCTATAGGGACCCCTTAGTGCCTTGTTTGTGATTGGCTTAAGTGTCTGAGTGTTGAGTTATAAGTGGATCGTATAGGGGATTAATCGTGTGTTTTCTTGACTTTGTTTAGATTGTCGGATCCCGCTACGAGCCCCTACTACCTCCGGAGCACCAGGCAAGTATATTAAACCTACTCTATTGTTCAGAGTATATATGTTTCAATGTATGGTATATGTTGTTCAAAGTGTTTCCTTACAAGTTGCAAGTATTTCATCTCATTACTCAAATACCGGATATTGATGCAATTGAATGCATGTATATATATTATTGTTGTGAATGTTATCCGGATAGTATATAAGTATAGTAGTATGTATAAGAGTTATTGGTCCATATGATTGGGACAAGTATCGAGGTACATTGTTCGTACTCGAAGGGAGATAAATGTTTTGAAAAAAAATTATCTTGTTAATTATTGGAGATAATGAGAGATTTGATCTGGATCATTTTATTCGAATCCATGATCAAAGCAGTCATTCATATTTCTCCTCTTATATTTCGAGAGGAGAGTGATTTATTGGAAGTAGTAATCGTTCGTTGTTTCGGAACGGTAATAATTATTATAAGTTGAGGTGCACGTGGAATTATACGTGTCATCTAAGATAAGGAGTATATTGAGGTGCACGTGGAATTATACGTGTCATCTAAGATAAGGAGTATATTGAGGTACACGTGGAATTATACGTGTCATCTAAGGTGAGAAGTATTAAAGGTGCCCAGGTGTACTCTGGTACCCCAGGTTCTGGACTGGAGATAGTGTAAGAGACTGGTACGGCGGCCAGCCCAACAAAGGTGTATAAAAGCCCGGATGCGGCTTAGGGTGTGATAGGCGGATCATCCTTCTACCGGTAGTAAATTGCAAAAATGTATGGACTGATCATCCATTACAGCCCAGCGGATAAGAATCTCCTGAATATAGTCCATCAACAGTGTAATTAATACCATAGGCGGGTATTAATTACAGTATGAATATTATATCCTTACTCAATTTTTTTCGGGTAAATTTCAGTATGATGAGGAAATTTGGGAGTCATTTCTCGAAGAAGTTTGTAGTATATATCTATATGAGTAATATCCAAAGTGGGAGAGTTTAAGGGTTCAGTTGTTTATTGTTAATCCAAATAGGAATATATTTTCGAAATGATTTTGAATCGTACATTGTTGAAGCCCAAATTATATTTTTGAGTATATATATATATATATATGATTCTGGTGTATAAAACTTGCTGGGCATTTTTTTTGGCTCATTTTTGCTATTTTTAAATATTATAAAACAGAGGAAATCGGAGCTGGCACTAGTGCGGTGAACTGTGATAAGGGTAAAGGTCCTGCAACGGACGCATCACGCTAGAAGAAAGGTTCCGGATATGAGAATAAGCTGACAGAAGTGTTATGTAGTGTAAAGCAGACGCGTTGTAGAGACTGTTATGTATTATATTAAGGTGTATTGTAGAGACGCGTTGTACTAAGATTCTGGAGGTTACTCTGATATTGTAATATTTTGGTTAATGTAAGTGAAAGTTCTAAGACTATAACCTGTGGAGTTAGATGCATGGAGATTACTTTTATTGTTGTAGTAGAATATATTGAGAACAGGTATTGCTCTATGAGGATGGATGAAGACGTGGCGACCCAAATTCCTTGTACGGAAGTTGGGGGCGTTACAATAGACATGTTGATAGATGCCACAGCTGGACATGAGATGTTGAGCTTCATGGACGGGTTCAGCGGTTACAATCAGATTAAGATGCACAAGGATGACATCCCAAAGGTATCTTTCATAACTGACTTTGGTGTTTTCTGCTATCTTGTTATGGCTTTTGGACTAAAGAATGCAGGAGCTACTTACCAACGACTGGTGAATAAGATATTTGCCCATCTGATTGGAAAAACCATGGAGGTCTATGTTGATGACATGTTAGTCAAGAGCCTACTCAAGGCAGATCACATTAAGCACCTCAGAGAGGCATTTGAAGTATTGAGGCACCACAAGATGATGCTGAATCCAGCCAAGTGTGCTTTTGGCGTTGGATCGGGAAAATTTTTGGGTTTGATGGTTTCGAAGAGAGGCATAGAGGCCAACCCTGACAAGATCAAAGCCATCTTAGACATGGAATCGCCCCGTTCTGTGAGGGACGTACAAAAGTTAACTGGTCGAGTTGCAGCCCTGGGGAGATTTATCTCCAAATCTGGTGACAAATGCTTTCCTTTCTTTCAGGCATTGAAGAAGGTGAAAATTTTTGAGTGGACCATGGAAAGCCAAGAGGCCTTCGGACAGTTGAAGAAGTACATGGCTGAAGCCCCGTTGTTGGCCAAGCCAAGTCCCGGGGAGACTCTTTATCTGTATCTAGCAGTATCTGAACAAGCATTGAGTGACGTCCTCATCAAAGAAGAAAATAAGGTTCAGAGACCTATCTACTATGTAAGCAAGGTGCTCCATGGAGCCGAATTGAACTACTCATCCATTGAGAAATTTGCTTTGGCTTTGGTAACGGCCTCAAGGAAGCTACGACCATACTTCCAGTCGCACAAAATTAAAGTCCTGACGGACCAGCAGTTAAGGAACATATTGCATAGCCCAAAGGTCAGCGGAAGGCTAATCAAATGGGCCATAGAGCTTGAAGAGTTTGATATCAAGTATAAGCCTCAGACAGCCATCAAGGCTCAGGCATTGGCTGACTTCGTGGTTGAATGCACCATTAACAACCAAGAAGTCGGGGGGGGGGGGGGCAGGAGATGATAACCACCCCTGAGAACGAAGATAAAGATGAAGAACTGATAGCTGACCAGAAAGAGTATTGGGTGCTCTATTTTGATGGAGCATCAAAAACAAAATCTAGTGGTGCAGGTTTGGTTTTGCAAAGCCCCGATGGGTTCACAGTTGAGTATGCTTTGAAATTGGATTTTCCTACTACTAACAATGAAGCTGAGTATGAGGCATTGATAGCCGGATTGGGATTGGCCAGAGTCATGAGGGTCAAGAACCTCAAAGTGTGTGGAGATTCAAGACTGGTAGTCTCGCAAGTGAATGGTGAATTTGAGGCCAAAGATGATACTATGGTAAAATATCTGCGAGTTGTGAAAGCTGTCATGACTCAGTTTGATGAGTGCTATGTAGAACACATTCCGAGAGAAGAGAACATTAAGGCCGATGCCCTATCTAAGTTCGCTTCTTCTGAAATCGAAAATTATGCAAAAAGTGTTTACTTCCAGGTCTTGAAGGCCCCGACTGTTAATTCTAAGTTGGTGGCACCAATTGACATAGGAAGCTGTTGGATAGATCCTATTAAAGCTCACCTTGAAACAGGTTGGCTCCCTGACAATGCCTTGGAGGCACGAAAACTGTCAGTGAGAGCATTGAGATATGCCCTGATCGAAGGCATCTTGTACAAGAGATTGTTTGTTATCACTTATTTGAAATGTTTAAGGCCTCAAGAGGCAAAAGAAGCATTGGAAGAAGTTCATGAAGGAATTTGTGGGCAGCATTTGGGGGGCAGAGCCCTGGCTCACAAAATAACTCGTCTGGGATTCTATTGGCCAGAGATGCTGGCCGATGCACAGAATTATGTCAAGAGGTGTGATTGGTGCCAGAAGCACGCTCCGATTGTAAGGCAGCCGCCTGAAATGTTAACATCAGTTAGTTCCCCCATCCCATTTGCAATGTGGGGGATGGACATACTTGGTCCTTTCCCTATGGCATCAGCACAGAGGAAGTCTTTGATAGTCGCCATTGACTACTTCACAAAGTGGATTGAGGATAAGCCTTTAGCCAAGATAACCACCAAGCAAGTTTCCCAGTTCTTTTGGGAGAACATAATCTGTAGATATGGCATCCCGTGAATCCTTGTGACGGATAATGGGACACAGTTCAATAATGAGGAGTTCAAAAAGTACCGTGAGGAGAATGCTATTGAGCTTCATTTTACTTCAGTAGCACATCCGCAAGCAAATGGACAGGCCGAGGTGGCCAATCGAATCATCCTGGATGGATTGAAGAAAAGGGTCGAACGCTCGAGGAACACTTGGGTGGATGAGTTGCTGCCTATACTCTGGGCTTATCGCACTACTTGTAAGGTGACTACCAGAGCAACCCCGTTTCTGCTAGCTTATGGAGCTGAGGCAATTGTGCCACTGGAGATCATGCATGCATCACCTCGAGTTGAGGCATTTGAACCTGAGGCTAATGAAGAAGGCATGAGGCTCGCCCTAGATCTGATTGATGAAGTCAGGGACGAGGCAAACGCCAGAAATGCGGAGCATCAAAAGAAAGCATCCTTTTATTACAACCACAGGGTGAAGGAAAGGTTCTTTCAGCAAGGTGACTTGGTTCTAAGGAAGATAGAGGCTTCTGGAGTTGGCCAGAAGGGAAAACTGGCCCCAAACTGGGAAGGGCCGTACCGAGTCAGGAAGACGTTGGGACGAGGATCATACAAGTTGGAGACCTTGGACGGGGTTAAGGTGCCCCGTACTTGGCATGCCTTGAACCTCAAGATTTATTATGTTTAAGCTGCCTTTGCAAGGATGAAGTTTTTTATCTATTTATTAGGAGAAGTAGAAATTAGGTTCGATGAAACCATTACAGAGCATGTTGCTCCCATTAGGAGATAGAGTATTTATGTAAGGGTTGAACCCGTTTCAAGTTATTAATGCAAGTTTGTTTTCTATTCCATGATTGTGTGATTTTATTTATGTGCCAAGCACCTGATGAGTGTAAGTCAAAGATGACCAAGCAACGAAAATAAAAGAATACACAAATGGAAATAAAACGAATGCATAAATAAACACCCCCAAGGGGCCAAAGTTGAAGTTAAATTACATAACCAAATAAAAGTTAAGTCCCGAAGGACCTTGATCAAAAGCAGAGAAAACAAAGCCACAAGCGGCCAACAATGCCGTGCAAGGCCATCTACTCCTCGGCGGATTCCTCCACCACCTCCTCGCCCTCTTCTTCCTCATCATCGTCATCTTCTTCCTCTCCGGAGCTCTCCTCCTCATCATCCTCTTCTTCGGCTTCCGTCTCCATCGGTTGCGCCGTCCTTTCCTTCGCCACGACCCCTTCCTCTTCCGAAGTCTCGGTTGAGGAGTCAACTCTGCCACGGAGTTGCTTGCCAGGAAAAGCTCGCCTCGCAGCTGCTTCCCTCTCTAACATGGTCTTCTTGCCAGCAGAACGGGAAGAGGAAGAACCAGAGCTAACAACATTGGCTGCCTTCCTCATACCAGAAGGGCGGCGACTGCCTCCAGAACCTGATGCATGTTCCACGTCATGACTTCCACTATCAACAGCCCAGGTAGGGCACGGGAAGTCCTCTGGATTCACCACCGAAGGGTGCTTGCTGCTTACAGCGCCAATGGCTTTATTCCACCCAACTGACATGTTAAAAGGCCTCAACTCGTCATCATGCTTATCCATAAATTGCATAAAGTCCTCCGAATTGTGGTATGAAGCAATTATCTTGTGAGCGTCAGAGAGCTTCTTCTTGGCAAGCGAGCGAAGTTGCTTTCGATAAGATAGGGTGTTGGCCTCCGATCGGACGACTCTGGAGTTTAAATCTTGAAGCTGCTCCTTGAACTTTGTCTGTTCGTTCTTCAGTTCCACGTTGCTATCTCTATAGGCTCGGCCTTGACGAGTGGCAAATTGAAGATAAGTATTGGCCTGTAGTAAGGAAATTAGTAAGACATTTTTTAAAAAAAAGGTACAAACAAAAAAGATCGAATGTAAAGGTTGATACCTGATACAGAGCTTGGGCCCCAAGGCGCTCGGATTCGTCAATCTTGTCTTCTGCAGTTACCGTTAAGAGATCAGGGGCAGTGATAGAGAGCCTGGACCAGGACAAAGCTAATTCAGTACTCCCCAAGATAGAGTCCTGTTCGCAAATACCCCAGTCGGGAGTGAAGGGGACTCTAACACCCTCAGCAGCATTCCGGGATCTCTTCCCCCCATGGGAACATCCCTCCAAGAAGGAAGGAATCCTTCGGTCGGTGGGGTTCAGCTTCTCCGTCGCCTTTTTTATCATGCGTCTTGTAACTTGAGGTTGATTCTCAGGTCGGCTGTCCAGCTCCTCGGCAGCTGAAAGATGAAGAAAAAAAAACATTGGAATAAGAACTAACATAGCTCATAATGGTAGAACGAAAGAAAAATTACCCTCTAAAGAAAGGAAGCTTAAGCCAGCTTCAATGAGTATCTTTTCTGTCAGAATAGTTTTGTAGTGGGTGCAACCATCATCAGCAAGTAGCCTATCTCGGTCTGCCAACTCTTTGAGATCAAGGTCATACACGAAGTGTGAACTATCCTCCACAAGTCCGAATCTCTTAACAAAGAAATAACCCCAGTTGCCACCTTCCCACTCCAAGACAACGAAGTCCCTTTCCCAGGAATGGTGGGAGTCAGGGAAGGAGAAAGAGTTTACTATATGCGGAAGCCTATTTCTAAGCTGAAAACTAATCCACCCCGGCTTAGACTCAGGGGAGTTCTTTGTTGCGAAGATACTTCTAAACATGGTTGTACTCCAAGGGATTTCCAACTCATGACATCTTAACAAGAAGATGACTAGGAACCTCCAGGAATTGAGGTATAGCTGGCAAGGATGGACTTGAAGTTCTGCTAAGAGCTTGATGATAAATGTGTGAACAGGGAACCTAAGTCCCGCCTCCAATGCTCCTTTCATGACACAAATCCTTTCGGGGTGCCAGTTGCAGGTTCTGTCTCCTGGATTTGGAAGGCATACTTTAATTGCACTTGGAAAGCCGTAAGTGCTCCTGATCTTCTCAACTTCCTTCTTTTTCAATTTAGAAGGACTATTAAAAGCAACTAAGCTGGAATTATTGGGGAATGATTCTCCCATAGTATTTAGCAAATCTAGTATAGACTCAAACCGACGTTCAATATATCTAGGAGGCATGAGTTTTAGCTTACCTTTCATTGTTCGTGCCATGCTCCTTTTTCTGAAAGCCTCCTCCATGGAGAGTTGGGGGGCAACAGCTTGCTTGTCGGCCATCTTGAATCTTGAATCTCGAAACTTGAAAGCTTGAAAGCCAGAGAACTCAAGAGCTTTAGAACTTAAGAAAGTTTGAGAAGTGAAGAAGTGAAGAGAAATGAAGAATGCTCCCCTCCTTTTATAAGAAAAAGGTGACCTGCTATCCCAGGTTGAAATACAGCTTGGTTCGCATTTACAGGTCAAGTATCATTAATATACGAAAAAGGAGCAAAAACTATCTGTTATTGATGGAAAAAGACGTTGAAACTCATGATATTTTGGGGAAGAAACGGAGAATTTAAGTGAATATCCGGCAAAATATTCTAGCAGAACAGTCAGATGAGCTTAGAAAGCTAAGCACGTTTAAGAAATACTTAATTGGGAGATTAGTACTAAGCACTGGATTAGTGATGTGAATCAAGGTACTAAGTAAAACCTCAAATAGAGCCATGAATGGCCAACATTGATGTTAAGATTCCATATCGATGATCGATGTCGGTATGCGAAAATCAAAATCCGGGAGCTCTAACATCGGCACGGGTTTTCTCCGCCCCAGCCGACCAAACACCCAGCCGACCGCCCCACGGGGGACGCCTCGGCCGACCGAGGTCGATCATCGGTACGGGTTTTTTAGCTCCAATTTTTTTTTTTAAAAAAATAATAATAATGTGTACGTGAAAATTTTCTCAGCCGAATGGGTCACCAGCCGACTGGCTTCCCGTGGGAGCACCGGCCGACCGGCCTCGATCATTAGTGCGAGAATTTTGAACCAGCCGATCACCTTCTTAGCCGACTGGCCTCCTCGCACAAGCCCCGGCCAACTGACGTTAATCGTCGGTATGGGTTCAAAAAAAAAAAACAAAAAAGGAAAAAACCGGCCGACTGGCAAACCAGCCGACCGCCGAACCGGCCGACTGGCGTCCCGAAGGTGTGTCGGCCGACTGAAATTGATCCCCGAGTCAAGATTTTTGATGCGTTTTAAAAAAAAAAAAAAAAAAACCGGCCGACTGGCGAACCGGCCGACCGGCCTCCTCTGCATGCTCCGGCCGACCGGCATCGACCGTCGGTGCGGGTTTTTTTGCCCGGACGACTGGTGGCGATGTTCGAGTCGGGGTTGCAAAATTTTATTTTTATCTTTCGATTGGTTAATTAAGGAAAATGAAAACTGAGCACAAAATTAGTGTCGTTTAAGCACAGATTAGTGCCGTTTAAGCACAGATTAGTGCCGATTAGCACAGGTTAGCGTCGATTAGTGCTGTTAGTGCCATCTTATGCCGTTTAACATCATTTAACACTGTTTAAACGTTGTTTAAGGCTGATTAGCACTGTGTAGTGCCGTTTAACACCGTTTAGTGTCGTTCAACATCGTAGTAAATGCGTCGGTCGCTCCACGCTTTACATTAAGATGATACTGTTGAAAGTACTCACGTAAGAGCAATAAACCCTGACCCAAGTCTCGGAAAGGCCGTTAAAACTTCAAGGAAAACCTGATCAGTTTTCCTAGAAGTTGGGGGGCAAATGATATGGGCTAAAAGTAAGCCCTAAAGACACATTTAATGTGGCATTAAATGGACCTAAAATGGTCAAAACGTGGGGCCCACCAGATGGGCCCAAACCCTATTTACAATATTAATTTCGTAATTAATATTAAGGGTAATAACCAGCTCGGCAATAAGAGTCAAATAAGGATATTACTCCTACCTGACTTAGCCTCCAAGGCACCTATTTCAACAAGGAAACTGATTCCTATAAGGAAGGAGTCTAGAACCTTCCTCAAGGCGGTGACTTGCCCACCAAGTCACCTAATTCTACCACGACTCTAGGGCTTCTCAGCCTATATAAAGGGTCAGACCCCTCACCTCAGAACTACGTTTTTTGGCTTGATCTTTGATACGCATCAAAGTACGTAGGCATCTTGTGAAGGCAGATTTAGCCACGAGCACGAGAGCAGCCATTAAAGCACGAAACTCACGCACCCTAGCATTAAATACATCAAACCCTAGCCGCAATCTAATAACCTAGTTTTTATTCCACAACAACAATCTTTTCATTTAATACGTAATAAGAACTTGAAATTCAAATTACTTATTTAATACACATTAATCTTTCCAATTAATTGGAAATCTTGCTTGATTTTCTCTTATCAGTTTCTTCCCATATATTTGCAAATTATTTTAAATTTATAATTATTCATTTATGGAAACTATAACTCATTCATATAGTATCAATCAACATTAATTATTCATATATCTATCTTTCATTTTCTTTTTCAAAATTTCCTTTTTGACTGTTTCAAAATCTTAAATTTAAATATTTTTTTAGGATCAAATAGATTTGTTGGCCCAATTTTCTAATTGGTTTTTTAGGATTTTCAAATTTAAGGAATAGAAATAACAAAATTTTGAAAGTGCAATTCTAAAGAGGCTAATAGAGCTGAATTTATACTTTTTTATATACATTGTTGCAGTTAGTGAAATATGAGATATAATAATTTTTCGTAATTGATTGATATTTTTTAGTTAAAATTTTTAATTTTACAATATTTAAATTGCAAGTCTTTGTTGTTAAGAGACGTGGGAGAAATCTTGAACTAAATTTATAAATTTTTTTATAAACATCTATGCAATTAGTGGAATATGAGATATGATACCTTTTCATAATTAATATTTATATTTTGTTGTAGTTTTTAATTTTACAATATCTAAATTGCGAGCCAATGCCGTTAGGCGATGGCGAGAAGCCTTGAACTGAATTTATAAATTTTTATTATAGACATCTATGCAGTTAATGGAATATGAGATATGATACCTTCTCATAATCGATTTGAGTTTTTAGTTACAATATCTAAATTAAGGGCGATGACGAGAAAACTTAAACCAAATCTTTATATAAACTTATTAAATACATTTATGCCGTCATGAAATATCTTAAATTACTTTTTCATAATTGAATTTGTATTTTTTAATTGTAATTTAAAGTTTCAAAATGTTTAAAATGCGAGAAGTCGCCGTTACGCGATGGCGAGAAACTCTGAACGGAATCTTATATAAATGTTTGTATACATTTATGTGATTACTGAAATATCTAATATGCTATCTTTTTATAATTAGAATAGGAGTTATGTACCTCTTTTCTGGAATATCTAACATGATTACAATTTAACATATTTTTTTCATTTCTTTTAAATTTAAATTAAAATGTTTTGTTAAACTATTTTTTTCTAATTTTTAATCGCATGCATATCGTAAGTTATCATTGATAATAAGACTATAAATTGATAATATTGTGAAATCTTGAATTGAATTTATATATTTTTTATAAACATCAATGCAATTAGTGAAATATGAGATATGATATCTTTTCATAGTCGATTTTTATATTTTGTTGCAATTTTTAATTTTACAATATCTAAATTGCGAGCCATCGCCTACAAAATTAATCTGTTACACTTTTAAATATCTTATCTTCTCTTTAAAAGATTTAAAAATTGTTTGCGATATATATATGGTACATATGCTTATGCTCATTTATTTTGCAATCATTGGGATATTATAATAAAGTTAATTATATCAAATTTATGAATAGAATTGCAACAATCATTTACTTGCATAGTTTGAAGGAGGTCAGGGGTTCGACTCCTGCGTGTGCGTGAGTTTCCTAATTTGTATTAGGTTTCCTTTCTGTATTTGTAATTCTGTACTTGGCCGGGGGTCCTTCGGAAGCAGCCTCCCTATTGTATAGGGGCATGGTCTGCGTACATCTACCCTCCTCAAACACCACTTTGAGTGGTATTATAACTGAGTAAGTCTTGTTGTTGTAATTACTTGCATAGTTTAAGCTCTAAAAATATCTTATCTTCCAATTTAAAGATTTCAAAAATTGTGACAATACATATAAAATATATATGGTTATGCTAATTAATTTTGCAATCATTGGAAGAATATGATAGATGTTTAATATTGTAATAATACTGAATTGATGATATCATATTTGTGTGAATAAAATAACAAAAAACAATTACTTGCATAAATTAATGATTATTATATATATATATATATATATATATATATATATATATATATATATATATATATATATATATATATATATATATTATCTTCCAATGTTACTTTACATATCAACTAATAGGATACTAATTGAATATTATGCAATCATATTTTACCCATCGATTCAAACACAGAACCATTGCAAATCAGCCGAATTTGGAACTCCCAATAATTTTGTTATTGGCAAGTACTAGAGTTACCAAACATAAGGGTAAATATTTGTTATGCCATAATTGAGATTAAAAAAAATGTTATTAAATTGTTATTAAGTTATAAATTTAACCAAATTTACACCTCATTATTTTGCAGATAAATTTGAGATTTCCAATCTCCCTTATTCTAGGATTTATATTAACCTTGACTATCCTGATGTTTATTATTTCAAGCAGAGGTATTTAAAAAAATGAATATTTGATTTACACACATAGTAAATTGTCTTTCGTTTTAATATATGATAGAAATTAACACTTGGTTGTTTTTTAGGTTGATTAATGAAGGATATCAACCTCCTCCGTTCTTTGAGGAATGAACGGAATGAATCATTGAGTCTGCAAACATTCAAAAACTTCCTACATCTACGTCTACAAAAGTTTTATCTATCTTTGATATCTTAAGACATGTAATAATTAGAAGTTTATTTCCAAGTATTTTGTTGATCTTTATTAGTAATGAATAATTAGTAATGGTTGCAATATTATCTCTTTTTAAGTTTTTATTCAATAACATTATTTATATCCATCAAATGTTTTGTAATGAACATGTAATTATGATAGTCGACGAGTGTTAATGGTTAATTGTTTAATTAATAAAAAAAAATTAAAAAAAAGACCCGTGTGCGTAGCACGGGCCTGAATGCTAATACATTGTAAACGCAACTATTACGATGCGTTTACTTGGCATACTATTTTTTTTCAAAACCTTCGCTTCAAGTAAATTACGTTCATACTGTATAAATTACATATACTCTTTCATTAAACATATATTTTAGAATAAACAATAATTTGTTCTAAAAAAAATTGTCAGCCCGTGCGTGCAAGCACGGGCAAAAAAGACTAGTATCTAATAATTTTGTGATGCAATACCAAAATATCACATCACTACCTGTAGATTTAGAAATAAGTTTAATGTAGATTTAAATATCAAGAAAAAAATGTAAAAATCATATTTTACAGTGATGTAATAGATATATTTTCATTATTATAAGAAAGTTAATAATTTATAATATAATTGGAATCATATATTTATAAAGGATTTTTCAAAAAAATTACTATCTTATGAAAATAGTTTTTTTTTAAATAACCCAAATCAAATAAAAAAAAATTATTAACTTAAAAAAATTATTAATTTATCGAGTACTAATTTACCCAAATTTTACTGTATATCCTACACAGAAATCCATTGTTTGTTTTTTGAACAGATTACACACAATACTTCTGTAATTACACTTTTACAGAGAGTGAATTTTATTTTTGTTTTATCTAGAACCCATTATATTTTGGAAAAGTATTTTATTTCAAATTCATTTTCACCCTTTATATTTTTCCAGCCTTTATTTGATTTTTGAAGAAAAGTGACTAATTTTCTTGCATTTATCTAATTTCCGAAAAATACTTTCAGAAATTATTAATTCCCCTTATCTGGTTTACTCCTGTAAAATATTTTTAGTGCCCTTTTGCATTTCTTTGATTCCAGCGTAACAAAATAATTTTAGAAGTGAAAATTTATCGGTATCTAGAAAATAAAGTACTTTTTTAAAGAGAAATTTTTTAAACTAAACATGTTTTACAATTTTTTTTACAGAATAACTTTAAAGGTATAATCAATTAAGATTTTAAAATATTTAACTGATTAATAAAAGTACATAAAATTTTAAATTATTGCTGATTTTAATTCTATGCGAATTTACGCAAAATCTTGTAAAATTATGACGAATTAAGAAGAAATTTTGACAAGTATTTAAATTTTTTATACATTTTTCCCAAATTTCAAAAAATACATACAAATCTACCAAAATCCAAAAAAAATTATGAGTATTTGAATACCAAATTTATTTAAAAGATCATATGTCCCAATTAAATATAGTCATATTTTTAAAAACAATTTAAGAGATAATGACCAAAATACTGATTTTGGAGGATCAATGGTCCTAAATACTGATTTTCAGAATCTTGGCCCGGACTACCCACTGGACACGCTACTGCGTGTAGCGTGTCCAAAGTACTGTAGCAGCAGCGTATATCCCTTCTCTCCCAAACCTCTCTCGGAATCTCTCCCCGTCTCTCCGTCTTTCTGGACACATATCTGATTATACCAAAAGAATCGCCACTGCTTCCTCTTCCTATTACCCAATCAATTTAATGAAATCTGGCCCCGCAGGGGCAACTACCAAATCGTCGGAAAAAAAACGAGGGAGAAGATATGGTTCAATTTGGGGGATTGTAGGCTGCGAATTGGAAGAGAACAACGGGGGGAAGGGAGAGAACGGAGGAGTGATGGTGAACGAAGTAGATGGCTATGGTGGGTTGTGTGAATTGTACGGAGGAGTCGGTGATGTGCAGAATTGAAGGGCGACGGACGGATGATGGAATGAATTGGAGGCTGGGAGAGGAGTTGAAGACGGTGAGGGATGAGAGGGATGTGTGTGGATGTGGTAGAGATGCGGTGGGGCTGCACAGGCTTGGGGTGAACGATGGTGGGTTGAACAGGGGTGTTGGGCGAATTGAATGAGAAGAAGTTGAGTTAGGATGGAGAAGGCGGGAGTATCTCAGCGTATTTGCCTATCACGGAGTAGTCAATAACGTATTTGCTCTATCACGGAATTTGGAGTACCGTATCCCTACAATACGGAATATGGGGTAACGTATTCGCTCTATCACGGAACATGGAACACCGTATCCTTGCAATACGGAGCACGAAACTCCGTATCCCGTCAGTATTTAGGGCCAAAAAATTGGAAATCAGTATTTTGGGCAAATGGATCCCAAAAATGATTATTTAGGGCCATCACCCTTTAAAATCTTGATTAAAAATCTTCAGATCTCAATGAATTTTTGTATATGCCAGATAAATATTATTTTATCCTCGATAAACAAATCAATGGAGATCTAGGGTTAAAACATCTCCCATGTATAAATTGTTTACCTATTTTTTTTTTCTAAATATCTGAAATTTTTTATGACATATCATAAATAAAATTATAGAAAATTGGTAAAAAAGAAAGAAAAAAATTTGCACTCAAATGCAATATTTTTCTTAACTAAACTTTTAAGTAACCCCCATAGTGATTGTTTTTAATGGACATGTGTAGTAAAATTCTACATTTATCATATTAAAAAAAATATAGGTCATATTCATAAAATTTGAAATAAAAATAACATATTATATTTTAATATAAACAAATATTTTATTTAGAATAAACACCTTACAAATTTATTAAAATTTAAATATTTTCAAATAATTTTATAATTAATGTTGCCTAAAATGATTGATTAAAATAATATAAAATATTGATTACGTTAAATTTGCTGAACAGATATGACAAGTTGGTATAACCATTGATTAAATTTTAAAATAACAAGTTATTATTATTTTTAAGTTGTTATAAATATGATATATCATTTTAATATAGTGCTAAAAGATGTGTAATTTCACTATAATAAAAGTTCAGCAAATATAACTAATCTAGCTAAATCTTTTGCTAAGAGATTTGTAGAGTTATAAAATTTTTACCTTAAAAGATTTTTTCTCATTAAAGATGTTCTAATAATATATAGTTAGAGATGTTCTACACATAAAAAATTACTTTTAAGTTAAAAATACATGTCTTTTATAGAGAAAATGATCAAATTAACACAAAAACCCAATTCACCTATCCAAAATGACCATGCGCGTGAATCGTGCCCGAAATAATCAGGGACAACGCATTTGCGATAAGCGTAGATTGAATATGCATATTCAACTTGCGCATCCGGGGTAACGCATCTCGCAGATGAGCAGTGACGTCACACGTCATTTTTTGCACATCTGCTCCGGTCATCTCTCTCCCTCAAAATCGCCCTCTTCGTCGCCTCCATCCGTTCTCCCACCTCTGGCTACCTCCACCATATTCAAGGACATCAAAACGAAGTCCACACCTTGCTCTCCATTTTGACCCGTAGATTTGTTGAATTTTGGCCCCGCAGGGGCGTGTACGAACAGTTCGAAAAACAAATCGAAGAAATGAGTTTGGTTTTGGGGCTTTCAAATCCGGCGAAATAAACTAAAATTGATTGATGTAGGCTTGTTGAGGGTGAGAAGGCGAGTGTTTTGGTATGTAGTATGTGAGTGTTCGATGTCTGGAAATAATGAACGAATCAATTGAAGTTTTGGTCAAAAAACATCACCGACGATAGGGGAAGATGATGAACACTACCTTGACATACGCATATTGCACATGCGTATCGTGAGCCACACATATTTAACATGCGCATCCCATGACATTGTTCACGAGTGCATGATTGAATTTTACACGCTCCACGCACAGTTGAAATGCGTGATCACCTAAACCCTGTACATATGCCGCAAATGCGAAGTTATCTGGTTATTGTGGGCACTGTTCTTGCGCATGGTCATTTGAACATTTCATTTTAAATTTTGATTATTAAGGGTTTTCACCCTCTTTTATAATTTTTAAAATTAAACTTTTTTATAGATCAAGACAAACGAGCTGAATCAGACCATTTATTTTCTAAAACAGGTATCACATTTTTTTTGCTGACGTAATAAATCAGTCAAAAACATCAAAACCCGTGTGTCAGGTCAATCTTAGTTGGGCAATGAATTCAAGATAAACAAAACTGGGCCGAATGACCCAACAGAGAATCCACCCAACCCAGCCCACGCTTCATTTCCATTTCTATTGTATTTGATTCATTCATAGTCTCGTTCTGTACAGTCATCTGTAAATAATTGGCAGGAAAAACAAGACAAAAAGAGAGAAAAGGAAACTCTCTTTTTCCGTGCATCTTTATCTTCTTACCACTACACTACTACGTAATGCACACGATCACTCTAGACTCTCTTGTAAAAATCCCCAGGTACGTTTTATTGCATCAATATCGAATCTTTATCCTTTTTTATTTTTTCCCTTTATTTATATCCTATTAAATCTTCTTTTTTATATTGATGGGATCATTTTATACTATAAATAATTTAGGTGAGTAGAGGAAGATTAAAGCAGTAAGGGAGATCGACGATGGCAGTTGTTGAAAATGCTGACTCAACGAATCGTTCTGACTCGGCCATGGATCACTCTAAATCAACCCATTTCAACACTACTAATAATGGTGATCACACTGATTTCAACAACTCTAATAATGGGAATGGTGGGTTGATGGTGATGAACAACAATAACAACAAGGGTGATGATGATTTTAAGGATGATGATGAGATGAGGGATTTGGAGGAAATGTTGTCCAAATTGAATCCCATGGCTAAAGAATTTGTGCCCCCTTCACTTGTTAATCTTAATTTTAAGCAACACCAGTTGATTCCTCACGTTGTTCCACAGTTTGGTTATGTTCCTCCTCCTGCTGCTGCTGCTGCTGTTGACAATGGTTTTGTGCTGCAAACCAATTCTCCGGTTGCGGTTAATGGGAATTCCATGAGGAAGGTATAATTTATCCAAACTTTTATTCATTGTGTCTAGCTAATGATTTGATTGGTGTTTTGTTAGGTTTTGCTATATGTTTGTATCATGTTTTCTAGGACTTCAAAATTGCAACTTTATTCGGATACTGTTAACTTTTATTCATCGTGTATTCGGTTATCGAATTATTGTTGCCAATGGAACTGATTAGTATTTTGTTAGGTTTTTATATTTGTTTGTGTTATTTTTTCCCTGTCTTAAAAATTGGAACTTTATTAGATATTGTAAGCTTTGAGATTGCCTTGCTAGCCACAGATATGTTTGAGATAGATTATTGCCGACTGATTGTTTCTTTTATCTTGAATGCCATTTTTTTTTTGAATATTTTTAAGAAGATCATTTTTTTATAATAATGGATGTTGTATGTGTTTTGTACTCAGAAGAAGATTGGCTATGGTCATGCAAAGAGAAGGATGAATAGTCGAACTAGTATGGCACAGAGAGAGGAGATCATAAGGAGGACTGTATATGTTTCTGATATTGATCAGCAGGTACAATTTTGTGTAGTAAATCTGTCATGTTTTTATTCTTAAATAATCGTATAATTATTTATGGCTGGTGGCTTCAGGTTACGGAAGAACAACTTGCAGCTCTATTTATTAGTTGCGGGCAGGTGATTTCTTGCTTTTTGAGCTCATTGATTTACAATTTTACATTCTTCCTAAAGATAGAGTTATTGCTGACTCCTAAGCTTTGGTGAAGGTTGTCGACTGTCGTGTCTGCGGTGACCCTAATTCTGTTCTCCGCTTTGCCTTTATTGAGTTTATGGATGAAGGTAAGCTGATGAACTTATTGCTTGAAATGAATGAGTTGATTGTTGGGTTGGGTTACATTGCCTTGTTTTTTATTTGAACTGCAGAAGGTGCAAGGAATGCTTTGGGTATGGCAGGAACTGTGCTTGGTTTCTATCCGGTCAGGGTGTTGCCTTCAAAAACTGCAATTGCACCTGTGAATCCAACATTTTTACCACGTGTAAGTATTTCGGTTCACTATATTAAACTTCCTATTCCCCTGAAAGAACAGACAAATGAATTCAATCATGAAAATTTAAATTTTTTAGTTGAAGATACAAACTTATTGTACGTGTTTTCCTATGTTCGCCAGTCTGAGGATGAAAGGGAAATGTGCTCAAGAACTATTTACTGCACAAATATCGATAAGAAGGTGATTTTGGATTCATATAAATCCTCATACTTTTTAGCAAGTACCTGTAGGAAGGAAGATACTTACCATATCTATGCTTGCTATATTCCAGGTTACTCAAGCGGATGTCAAACTGTTTTTTGAGACTTTTTGTGGAGAGGTTTGTAGCTGCGTATGTAAAAAATCCAAAGTGCCCTACTTTATAATCCGAACAATAAGTTATGGATTGTCTTGTCTGCCGTAGGTCTATCGCTTGAGGCTGCTTGGAGACTATCATCATTCAACTCGCATTGCGTTTGTGGAGTTTGTAATGGTGAGTATATGGAGATTTCCAAATCTTCTGCTAGGATCCTTGTTATGGCATATATCTGTTTCTTTCTGCAGTATAATGTGATCTTAAAGAATCCTCATGTGCTTGCGTTGTTAAAGTGCAATTCCGAGATGTTATTGTGGTCAGATAAACACCTTTGGCTGTTGATTTTCATATAAAAGAAACTGTAATCTAGATAGCGTATTCTTTTGCTTTGCTATGTAGGATTACATTACATGATAAGAATTAAGAATCATAGTTCTTGTTTTGTCATGAAAAAAATAATAATATACGTGTCTAACTGCTGCATGAATTTCAATGAGAAGGGAATAATAGGTCCCTTTGGGATGCAAAGCCCATCTAATATTTTGGAAGATTATACCATTAGTACTATATTTGTCAACTCCCTCCTATCTCTGCAAAAGTATTGGTTGTGAAAAACAATTATAAAGTGTTTTGACTTTCCTGCACTTGAGACTTGTTTGGTTGACTTCTCCCTGCTGGAAATTGAAATGCTAGTCAGATTATGAGAAATTTAATATTACTCAACCTGGCACATTCCTAGGATTCTTTTTACGATGGAAAGAATAGGCAATCAAGAGATTAGCTGGGTTGAATAAATTCCTAATTGTTATTTCTCAGTAGCTGCCTAAATTTTTGGAATTTTTTACGAGTTTAGGTAATAATTACGAGGCACCATGTTCTCAGATAGTCTGACCAATTATTTTTTGGTATGATATATTGTAATGAATTAAGATAGGGTTCCCACAATTTCTTGACAAAATAACTATGCACCAGATAATATATAACTCAATCCACGAAATATGGTACTGACATGGTTGGAATAACGATTACAGCTGAATAACGATTACAAAAGGAAATGATAACTACTGGATAATTCGAGAGGTCCAGTCCTCTCCCAAGTAACCCTAGCTTAACACAAATCAATTCTCCGATGCCCCATTCCTTTCCTTTTCCCCTCTTTAGTATGCACGTTTTACTCCTCTTGGGCCTCTAATTGGGCTTGCTTCTGACTTGGGCTTGGGCTTGCTTCTGACTTGGGCCAGTCCATTACAATACCCCGCTCCCAAAGAACGACCTTGTCCTCAAGGTCGAAGGTGACACCCCGTTCATCCAGGAAGGCGGCCAGAATCATGGATAGATAATCAGAACCTTCTTCAAGCATCAAGACATTCAATTTAACTTCATGTTCAGACAGTTCCTGGGTACGATTAAATTTTCCCACCAGTGCCCTTGTACGCCAACTGACCACTTTGCTTGCAAACACCGAATACCAGAGCCACTGAGAACTGTGACCCATTGAAACCCAATCTCCAGGAAGTTGGGCTGCTGTTTGTTCACCCCCCAGTGGAGCAAACTGTCCAAAATGCTTGTACCTGGAGGGACGAAATGTGTGGCGCCCTTCTCTTTCGTGATCTCTCTCAGTGCAAGTACCTCCGAACTTTATTTCCCAAGCGCCAGAAATCGCAGACATCATATCAGGCTTCCTGACCATAAGATATAGCGTATAGTCTGTCAACACCATCCCAGGGTCACGCTGTTCCTTATTAGTCAGGTGATCTTGGTTGTCGTTGTAGCAGACTTCAGTATCAATGTGCCACCTCAGAAGAATATCATCCATTGCTAAACTGTCAGCCATCTCTGACTTCATTTTTAGCTCCTCGAAAGAAATACACGGAACACGTACAGCCCGAACAATATCAAATTCGCATCCTCCGGGATCAAATGTCGAAATCAACTTAGCCACATCAAGACAATTAATTCCATTGTCAGTGGCAATTAATACTGCTGCCAGAGCCACTTGATCGATAATTATATCAGGCATATATGTCGTATGATTCGTAACATCACGATCAATGTGAGTAGGAACGGAAATTCCGATTGTCTTGGCACATAAACTGGAAATTCGGTCATCATTCGTGTACTGCAGTGTACTTTTCGCAACAACAGTATGCATCAGCAGTACTAGTATCCGATATAAACTGTCATTGCACTTTGCCAAACTGAAATGTGTAAAACATTTCATAGCTTGCATATTTGGGATGCAAAGAACAAACCCAACACTCAATTCCCATAATGAACAACTCAATGCTAATGCTGTAATGCACAGTAACCGTTTGTAATCCATACCAATAACTGATACGACAATCAAGTCAAGTTCTTGTGCTAGCTCAGCGACCACAACAACTTCCACTGTATTTTTCCTGTTGCATCCATTATCAATCTCTTCCCTGCCCTTTGATATATTTAAGAAAGCATAGGAGCCAAATCCAAACATTTTCTCTCCAAAGAAATGCATACGGTAAGTCCTTTCTGTTACTTTTGGACCATTGAGTATTCGATCTTCGTAAAAAGCTTTATTAGAAAACATGCTTATATCTAGATGTATCATGTACTGCACGTTGAATAAGTTCTTCTGGAGCCAAACCAACCTTTGGGATAAGCTTCTACCAAGCTCAGTCTTTTGACATATCTTGCTTTGAACCATGGCAGGAAGTTGTCTCTCATCTCCTACGAGTAAAGCATGGAGAAGACCAGGAAATTGCACAGGGATATTAGATTCTCTCTGTAATTTTATAGAGCCATTGGCAGTGCAAAAGAGTAAGCATGCGTTTTTCAAACAGAAACTACTAATCTCATCATCGTCCAAGGAATGTGGAACTGTTAAAGTGTCATGGAGAACTAGCACTTCAAGGCACTCTATTTTTGTCTTTTGAAACTCTGTAGTAGTCGTGCTTTCCCCTGCTTCTTTGATCCCTTTTAATACTTCAGCCAGTCGTTTACTCGAGGCACCAACTTCTTGCAACAATGTCCCAGTGGACTTGCGATAGTTCCACTTAAGTCTAGGACGCCTTCCCTTATCCTTCAGCAGTGCTTCATATGTAATTAACAAGGCATCAAACTTTATGCCCCTTCCATTTTTCTTGTCAGAGTAAAATTCGTATTGTTGACAAACCTCTATGCTTGCACGGGCTCCAACATAGACAATGACATTCATTTCATGGAGCCACTTTCTGAATTCTTTAGCCCAATTTGATAACGTCGATAATGGAGCAAGAAGAAAAACTGGACCATGGATTTCTTGAGCATTCTGCAGGAACCCAAGCATAGAAACCGACTGGACTGTTTTTCCCAGACCCATTTCATCTGCTAATATGACATTTGTATCGTTTCTCCAACTGCTATCAAGCAAAAAATTTAATCGCTCAGGCTAATAATCTTTGAGTTTTCCACCCTTCAACTCATCGATAGTTTCTTGAGCAAGTGATATATCAAAGTCTGTTTCCCAGGTTGCATCAGTGTCAGATAGTCCTTGCCACTTCATCCTGCCACTCAAACCCTCATCACTATTATTACCAGAATCCCTGGCAGATGATTCATCATCTTCCAACAATATTTCCCCTTTTTTTCGTTGCCTAGATGATGTAATTGACTTGAGAACTCTAGCCTGTTTGACACCAGGCCCACCTTTAACCTGTTGTCTTCCTTCAGATTTCTTCAAAAGATCATCATATTCATTCGAAATATCAAGATCCTCAACAATGTTAACATCTTCATCTATATCTACACCCTCCCACTCATCATCTTGGTTCAGGCGATCACTTGTGAAGTCATGATCGAAATCTGCATCATCAGGATCATCTTCATCTCTATCTTCGTCAACATCCTCATAATCTGTCACCAACGCAATATATAATATCATTTGGAGCTTTCGACCTTCTCGACTGATACTTGTTGGCAGCAACATGCCTTGGCTTTGGATATGAATTAAAGCCAGCTGCATTCTTTCCGACTCTCTGCTGCCACGAAGCACTAGGCTGAGCATCAGCCTCCTGCTCATAATAATCATCAGACAGCATTTCACCCACGGATACATAAGTCTGACCACTACCAACCCTTTCTGGATATTCCAACTCCGACATGTCAGCCCTGCGGCCCAATGACTCTTCTTCAGACCCTTCCTCACTTCTACCGTCACTTCTACCGCCATATTCACCATGACCATCATAACTACTTCTGAAATTTTGGTAAGTAGATGAACGGTATTGCCTCAATATAACTCCCTTCAAATCACTCCAACAACGAAAAGGACGTCGGTTATTCTCCCATTGATACCATCGTAAAACGTCCCCGACGAAAGCCATTTCTATCACCTTTAACAACTCATTTTCGGACACACGATATACATACAACAATTGCTCAACTCTCCTAATCCACCCATCCGAATCATTGCAATCAAACCTCGGTATGTCGAGTGTTCGAAGACGCCCCTGCCCCGGACCTCCACCCGACCCACCATCCTTATAACAGCCCCAATTTTCAGTACCCACCCTTCCATAACCACCCACATCTGTCCCCTTCTCAATAGCATAATCATTAAAATGAGAGTGTATAAGAGCGGAAAAATCTAAGTGTGTACCTGTACTTGTAAAAACTGTCTCAGGACTTCCATCAAACACCTTCTCTGCATACTCCATTTCATACTCCTCCAAATTCCTCTCAAGACTTCCATCAAACACCTTCGCTGCATACCCCTTTTCACGCACAATATCAACCTCGTGCACTTCTTTGTTGGCAGATGTGGTTTGGTGCTCCATCGAACAATCTGTCACAGAGAGGCGCCACTTTGCTAAAGCCTTATCAAAAGCCTTATTGAACCTGTCTTTCCACTCCTCTTCGTCGAACTTCCAACGCATCTTTGCTTCCATCGGATCTATTGCTCTGATACCAATTGTAATGAATTAAGATAGGGTTCCCACAATTTCTTGACAAAATAACTATGCACCAGATAATATATAACTCAATCCACGAAATATGGTACTGACATGGTTGGAATAACGATTACAGCTGAATAACGATTACAAAAGGAAATGATAACTACTGGATAATTCGAGAGGTCCAGTCCTCTCCCAAGTAACCCTAGCTTAACACAAATCAATTCTCCGATGCCCCATTCCTTTCCTTTTCCCCTCTTTAGTATGCACGTTTTACTCCTCTTGGGCCTCTAATTGGGCTTGCTTCTGACTTGGGCTTGGGCTTGCTTCCGACTTGGGCCAGTCCATTACATATATCTTCTTTGTTTTGTTTGTGTCATTGCGACGAATTCTTGTAAATTGATCATAAACTACTTTTTGCTCATTTCCTGTAAAAAATTGTGCATTAGAATTTCTCGCATACTGAGTAAGGCAACTAAGTTATATAACTAACTGAAGCATTCTGTACATCTGTTGTTGTGGATATATGATTCAGGATGTAATAGTATTGTTTGCTCGTTATGGGAGTACATATATGAATTTATAATTCACATCTAACAATTATTTAATGCACAAGTCGTATATATGGTCAGTGGAGGCTGTAACATGTTAAATACATATGAGTCAACAGGATGTAAAAGCGCCATACATGTCAGGTATATCTTGTTAATGCAGTTCTTACACTTTAAGCAACGATGATAAAGCCTGGGTAGATAATCATGATACTAACTGATTGTTATTATTATAAGCTAACGTTTTCTCTGTGATTTCATGCATGTCAAGCAGTCCCAATGCTTACCTATATTTGGTCATGATGCTAAATCTTAAATGCTAAGAATTTCACAACACATGCAAAATCAACGTGTTTGTAACCTATATATTATGGTCAATGATGAGGGAAATGCAGACTTTTATAGCCTTGAGGAATTTTATTTACCATTTCTGTCTTTGTGGTTTTTGCAATCATAAACCTTTTCAGATTAGTAAGTGGATTTATTACAATGAACCTTTTAGTTGCTAAGTTTTTTAGGGTTGAATTGTTAATATTGGCAAGTTGCACATTCTTGTCATTTCAATAAGCTGTAGTAATTTCATTTTTTTCCTTCGTAGGCTGAGAGTGCTATTGTAGCACTGAACTATAGTGGTGCGGTCATGGGATCACTTCCAATTAGGTCAGTTTTTCTAAACTTGCACATAACTGGGTCCTATCTTTAAGGTATCTTAGCTGATTTTGAACACGTTTTTGTGTCTATGCAGGGTAAGTCCATCAAAGACACCCGTCCGACCACGTGCTCCACGTGGCCCTATGCAGTGATGCTACCTTGCATCTCCTCTGAACTGATTTCAGCTAATATATATCAACTTATACATATATAGATATGGAGTTAATTTTAAGCTACTTTGGTCCGCTACATCGCAGCCTGGTATCTGTCGTCTAGCCGTCTAGGGGTTATCTATAGAAGTTTCTATTAATGTAGAGTTGGATGGAATCTCGAGGCTTTAAGGCTGAACTCTATGGCGTATTTTATGTTGCATGTTATGTTAAATTCTATAGCCATTGTCTACAGTACCTGTTAGAGGACTTGTTTACGGGATTCTTCTGTTCTCGTTGCTTTTCGATGGTTTATAGAAAGTATGTGGAATGGTCCAGACATCTAGATATGGAATTTGGATATCCATATTTTTGTTTTAAAGTTTCAATTTTCTTTTACTGCATTCCTGATCTGTGCTCTGATACTATATAACAATTTTGTAGAAATAGCTGTTCAGATTTACGATTCACGGGAACAGGTTAGATTATCATCTTGCAAATCCTAGTTTGCAAGAGAAATAGGTAACCCGTGAAGGTCATAAATTTAATAAGCCAAGTACAGATGCCGAGTGCAGAAGTTCTGAGCAAAGCAGGGAACATTGTTTGGAGTGATTTGTTTCTCGGCAAAATCAGTTTTGGTTTTAAAACTTTAGTTTAGGTATCAGAACTTTATTTTTAATAAAAAGTATTGATAATATGAGTTTAGTGATGTGGATAAATGCTTAAAACTTTAGTTTAGGTATCAGAACTTTATTTTTACTAGATGACATCGTGTGCCAAATTTATTTAAATTGATCAATTTTTTATTAAACTAGCCTAAAACCCGTGAGATGTATGGATTTTTTTATATTATATAAAAAATTTCATTAATTAAAAATAATTTTTTTAAAACATGAATTTTGGAGGCTTACTTTTTTAAATGAGATGATTTGATAATAATTATATAAATGTTATTCGTGATATTTCTAGAAAATGAGGGATTTAGTTAGAAAATATAGAAAAGATGATAGGTTTTAGTTTAAAAAAATAATCAATTAATTATTAGTAATTATAAAATTATTACTTAATTTTATTAAATAGAATGTCCGTGGTATGATTAACAAAATAGAGAATTTAGTTAGTGAAAATTAAAAATATTTTATGTTCTAGGTGAAAAAGGTAATTTTGATTAGTTTATAGTAATTATAATTGAATTACGTTATTTTACTAAATACAATTGCTCGTAATATTTTTAGAAAATGAGAAAATAATATTGTCCGTGGTATTTCTATTATAAAAGGGATTTTAGTTAGAAAATATAGAAAAGATGATATGTTTTAACTGAAAAAGATAATCGGTTAATTAAAAATATTATAATATTATTAGTTTATTTCATTAAATAGAATCGTCCGTGATATAATTAAAAAAAATTAGTTAGAGAAAATAGAAAGGTAACGTGCATGATTTATGTGGAAAAAATAATTGATTAGTTTATAGTAATTATAATTTAATTATGTTATTTTACGAAATAAAATTGTTCATAGTTTTTAGAAAATGAAAAATTAACGCTACCCGTTATATTTCTAAAAAAAAAGGGAATGTAATTAGAAAAAATAGAAAAGGTGATATATTTTAGCTGAAAAGGTAATCAGTTAATTATTAGTATTATAATATTATTATTTTATTTGTATTAAATAGAAACGCCAGTAATATAATTAGAAAAATGGAGGTTTTAGTAAGAAGAAAGAAAAAAGGTAATGCTGAAAAAATGTAACCGTCCATGATATAATTGGAAAAAAAGAGATTTTAGTTAGAGAAAAAAGAAAAAGGTAACGTGTTTTGACTGAAAAAGGTAATTGATTAGTTAATAATAATTATATATAATTATGTTAGTTTATAGCTAAAATGGTAATTGGTTAATTATTAATATTATAATATTATTGGTTTTTATTAAATAGAAACGCCTGTAATATAATTAGAAAAATGGAGGTTTTAGTAAGAAGAAAGAAAAAAGGTAATGAGTTTTGCTGAAAAAGGTAACCATCCATAATATAATTGGAAAAAGAGAGATTTTAGTTAGAGAAAAGAGAAAAGGTAACGTGTTTTAACTAAAAAAGGTAATTGATTAGTTAATAGCAATTATATATAATTAAGTTATTTTTTTTAACAAAATTGCTCGTAGTGTTTTTAAAAAGGAGAAATTTTAGTTAGATAAAATGTAAAAGATATTCTATTTTAAATGACAAAGGAAATTATTTAGTTATTGAAAAATAGAAAAGGTTATATGTTTAAACTGAAAAAGGAAATTGATTAATAAATGAGAAATTTTAGTTAGATAAAATATAAAAAAATATTGTATTTTACTTGTAAAAGGAAATTATTTAGTTCTTGAAAATAGAAAAGATAATATGCGTAACCTGAAAAAGGAAATTGATTAGTTAATAGACCTGTAATTGAGTAAGGGTAATTAGGTAAATTCAATAGGTACCATTGAACCAAACTTTTAATATTTCGACTTTTATATAATAGTATAGATTTTTATAATAATTATTTTATTTATTACAAAAAAAACTTTAAAAAATGATAAAAGGTCCAAAAGAAAATTATGTTATTTATGCAATTCAATAGTTTATAATAAAAGAATTGTAATTACATCAGAATTGCAATAATTTTAGAAGACTCACATCTAGAAGGAAGTATCATTAAAACGCGATTTCGTTCATTAATAAGATATTAGATGACAATCCGTGCGAAGCATAGACCCGAGAAAATTTAATTAAATTGATCACTAATTTATTATATAAAATTACGTTATTTACAAAGAACTTGCTTATTAATAAAGATCATTTTATGTATTATTTATTTAAGAAAATCGTGAAAAAAAACTAAATGCTTCTGATATATACGTAAAAATGTACATAATTATGATAAATACGTTATTTGAGAATTGAATAGAGCTATAATAAAAAATTACAAATATAATAGTATTTAACAGTTTCATTATTTTTGTTAGTTACAGAGGCATGCCTATACACATCTAATAACAAGCCTAATTGTTTGTAATGCTTTGCATTACTTACATGACCTCTTAACTGAGGGAACCTCTAGTTGTAGAGTTTCTGTTTGTATTGTACTTGTAGTAGGCATCAAATCCTAGTTGTGTAATTGTACAAATAGAGTCTAGAATAATGCTTGAAAGAAGTTCCAAGGTTCATGCCTCAAGCAAGGAGTTAAAGACTGTCAAATAATCACAGTTGGGATTTGAAGAAATGAAGAATTTGCCTAAGTACCAATTCGAGAAGTATATTTATCTATTCGAGAAGTCCAGCATTCGAGAAGTCAGGGATTCGATATCTCAAGACACTATTCGATATCTCTGAATACACTGTTCGATATCTCATTCGATATCTCAGAGATTCGATATGTCTACTACTCTATTCGAGAACTCAAGAAGTCAACAAGTCAAGATGGTATTCGAGTTCTCAAAGAGTCAACAAGTCAAAGTTTCATTCGATATCTCAAGGACTCAGAAAGCTATTCGATATCTCGAGGATTCGATAAGTCAAATGTTCTATTCGACAACTCAAGGAATCCTGATGAAAAAGAGCTATTCGAGAAGTAATTCGATATGTCAATATAACAGTATTCGAGAACTCAGAGTTATCGATCAAGTCAATTCTAGTTCTCGAATCACTTACTTAGTCACTTCTCGAATACATTCTTGGAGACAAAATACTGAAGAAATTGTACAAGTCAGAAACCTGCAACAAGCCAATGCACTTTATGGACCACAATCTGTAACGTGCTCTGGAAAGCATACAAGGAAGCTTGGAGAGATATAGAAGAGACAAGGAGCTAAAGAAGTGGATCTAAACAGGCTTTGCAAAGTCAAATCTGTAACCGTTTGGACACTTACTCAAAAAGGATAGACAGACTAGAAAGTAATTTGTTTAGCTACCTTATTTGCAGTAAGTGGGCTGTATCCATGTTCTATAAGGACACAGCCTCACTTCATAACTTAGCAACTTTTTGTGAGTCAAGTTTTTCATACACTGTAAGCTATATCTCTCTGAGAAAAATGAAGCTGAGAATACTACCATTTGTATTCACAGATTGTAGCAACCTTTATCTAATAATACATTAGATTAAAGTGATATTGTGTCTTGTGTTGTTTCTTTATCCGCACCTTCACTTCTACACACACAGGCACTTATCTGCTACATAGACTCAATCCAAGAAAAGTTCAAGAATCCATTCACCCCCCCTCTGTATTCTTTTACCGTATTCATTACTCAACAAGTGGTATCAGAGCAGGCTGTTTATTCAAAAACAGAAAAACGATCATGAGTTCGAATACACCAAAGACTACAGGAACGGTGAAGGTCCCTAAGTTTGACAAAGAAAACTTCAACCTCTGGAAGATAAAGATGATGTTGTTCATTAAAGCCTCTCATCCCTTGTATCCTGAGATTCTCAAGAATGGTCCTTTTGTCCCACAACAAGAGATACCAGAGAAGACTGTTGGAATCACAACTATCCCAAGATCTTATGAGGCCAAGGATCCATCAAAGTGGACAGAGTCAGAAAGGGAGAAGGTTGCTCTTGACAGCCACCTCATGCTGCTTATCATTGATTCCATGGACATGTCAATGTTTGCAAACATTGCTTCATGCACGTCTGCTAAAGAGATGTGGGATCACATTGAGGTGTTATGTGAAGGGACTGATGAGGTTAGGGAAAACAAGAAACAGATACTGGTCACACAGTATGAAGCTTTCATGGCACAGCCCAAGGAAAGCATCACTGAAATGTTTGAAAGGTTTCACAAGCTAGTTACTGAGTTGCAGATGAATGGCAAGGTTTACAGCACCAAGGAGTTAAATATGAAATTTCTGTTGTCTTCACCAAATCATCTGGAGCAAAGAGTCATTTCTCTAAGAGAGAGAGATTTGAACAAAGTCACCTAAGATGTGCTCTATGGAGTCCTAAAGACTCATGAACTTGAGTTGCTTCAGAAAAGGGCTATCCAAGCCAACCAAGGTAGAATGATAAACACATCATGTGCCTTGATTGTCAACAAATCTATTCTGGACCTAGGAGCATCTACAAGCCAGCTAAGGATAGAGGAGGTAGCAGATGATGAAGAAACTGAAGCTGGGGTGAGTGAACCTGTTGAGGAAAAGGAGGAAGAAGAAGAAGAGTTTTACACTCTGGAAGAACTTGATGGGATGGAAAATACTTCATATGCTTTCATGGCCAGAAAATTTCCAAACATCAGATTTAAAAGAAATCAACCCTTCAAACCCAAAACTCAAAACCATTCAGCCAACAAGAACAAGGCACCTGTGAAACCAAACAGAAATAAGTTCAAAACCAGTTATGTGGATAGGTCATCTGTAAGGTGCTATAGATGCAATGACCTAGGGCATTTTGCCAGTGAATGCAAGAAGCCTAAAAAGAAGGATAGAGATTATCTTGAGCTCGAAGCTAAGTATGAGGCCCTTCTGAAAAAGCAGACACAAGGTAAGGCCTACATAGCTGAAGGGAAGTGTTGGGATGATTCTGAGAGTGATGGAGAGGAACAAGAATTCTGCAATTATGCCTTGATGGCCAACTCCAAGGATGACTCATCTTCATCTGATTCTCAGGTACCATCTCTCACTACTATAGACATGTCTGTTTCTGAGTACAAATGCATGATTGAACAATTATCTGTTGAAATGTTTAATATTCATACTAGTATGACTGCTGCTAATGAGGAGATTGCTAAACTGTCTACTAGAAATGAAATATTAACCAAAAAGAATGAGGAACTTGAGCTAACTGCTATGCAAGTAGAAAACCTTAAGAAAGAAGTTGAATATTTGCAGAACAAGGTTTTATGTGCTAGTCAAGTAGAGAAGGCTCATAGGGATGAATTAGCTGAAAATGAATTCAAACTGAAAACTTTCAAGAAATCATCTGGTCTAGTGCAATCCTACTGTGAGAAAATTGAAGCTAATCCCAAAGCATCTATTGGACTTGACTATGACTCTCTCAAGCAAAGGAAAGGCTATGTTGTCATTGAAGAGGACACAGCTGTTCATGAGAAAGTGCCTCACATACTGAGAAAAACTGAAAATCCAATTTTTAAGGAATCAATATTTGAAATTGATGAGGATGCCTTACTCATCAAACAAATGTTGAATGATGAGGATGAGGCACAATCTGGTGAACAACAAGCATCCTCTAAGAGTGAGAGTGTCAAGTCAAAGACCAAGAAACCAGTAGTTGATAGGCCAAGACCTAAGAAGCTTGTTAAGTTTGTCTCAGCTGGGATGAGTGAATCAGAAAAGAAAGTGACTAAGAAGAAACAGAACAGAAATGGCAAGTTAGGGATTAACAAGGATAACAACTATGCTTATATGCCTAATGCCCCTAGGAAAACTTGTCGGAACTGTTTCAGTACCAATCATTTAACTCATGCATGCAAGAAACCTGTTGGTAGTGTGTCTAAACCTTTCTATGATTGTTCTGTGCCTCTAAGTCATAGAGATGCACCTTTTTGTGATAAATTTGACTGTATGCCATGCAATATGAATGTTATGACTAGTTGTTTTAATTTAAGAAGGCAATTCATTGATGGTTGTATCAGTCACAATTCTCACACACACTACACAAGGTCAAAGTCTTCAAGTCCTCCTAAGGCTAGGAAGGTACCTCTGTCACCTAAGTCTGAAACCTCAGGTTCTAAGACTTCCAACAGTGACAAGAAGACTAACACTAAGAAAGTTGACAAGCATGTTGTTTATGATAAAACTGTCTCTAAGTTACATGGACCCAAACTTGTTTGGGTACCAAAGGAAAAGTAATACCTTTGTGTTTGCAGGGCAAAGAAAGTGAAAAGAAGGTCATGTGGATTTTGGACAGTGGATGCTCAAATCATATGACTGGTGATATGGCCCTGCTATCACAGTATGAGGAAAAGGCTGGCCCAATGGTTGCTTTTGGAGATGACAGCATGGGTAACACATTGGGATATGGCAAGCTGAAAGTTGGAAATGTCATCATTGAAGATGTAGCACTAGTCAAGGGGCTCAAGCATAATCTGCTAAGTGTTGGTCAGTTTACTGATAGAGGATTCAAAGTGAATTTTGACAAAGATGAATGTTTGATCACCCACAAGAAGACTGGTGATTTTGCTCTATCTGGAGTAAGGAAGGGAAGCCTGTTTGTAGCCAATATGGACTCTGCAAACAAGGACAAAATTTGTTGCTTTTACTCAAAAGCATCAAATGAAGATTGTTGGCTGTGGCACAAGAAACTATCACACCTGAACTTCAAGGCCATTAATTCTCTAGTCAAAAGAGAGTTAGTGAGAGGCATGCCCACACTTGAATTCTGCCAAGAAGGAGTGTGTGAGGCTTGTCAAAAAGGAAAAATGAAAAGATCAAGACACAAGTCAAAGACAGTGACATCAGTAACCAAGCCATTACAACTCATCCATATGGATTTGTTTGGGCCTGTCAACATAATGTCACTTGGAAGAAAGAAGTATGCCCTGGTAATGGTTGATGATTTTTCAAGGTATACATGGGTGGAATTTCTGGCATCAAAAGATGAGGCTCCACAAGTAATTATTGAGCACATAAAGAAAGTTGACAAGGAAGCAAAGGCAAACGATGCAAGTGTGATTGCACTGAGGAGTGATAATGGAACAGAGTTCAGAAATGCCACACTTGAAGCATTCTGCAAAGAGAATGGCATTTCTCAGCAATTCTCAGCTCCAAGGACTCCACAACAAAATGGAGTTGTTGAGAGAAAGAATAGAACTCTAATTGAGGCTGCTAGAACAATGTTACTTGATGCAAAAATGCCTACATGTTTTTGGGCTGAGGCTGTGAGCACTGCATGCTATATTCAGAACAGGACCCTCATCAACAAAAACACTGGAAAGACACCTTACAACTTGATGACTGGAAAGAAGCCTACTCTAAAGTATGTTCATACTTTTGGAAGCAAATGCTTTGTACTAAAGGATAATTCTGAATATGTTGGAAAGTTTGATGCAAAAGCATTTGAAGGAATTTTTCTTGGCTATTCTCTGGAAAGAATTGCATACAAGGTTTATGTCATCAGTCAAAAGAAAGTTATGGAAAGCACAGATGTAACATTTGATGACAGCAAACTACCTGGACTAGAAGAAGCCAATGATGAAGACAAAGATCCATTGAAGTTTAATAATCTAGATGATTCTGATGAAGAGATTGAAACTGGAGTTGAAACTCAAGTTCAACAAACTCAAGTGATTAATGATACAAGAGAAGAATTTGTGCCAATCGATAGTGGAGAAACAAGCATCCAAGACACACCTATGAGTAATGGCAACTTCACAGGGGGAGGAAATGAGGATGACCATGATGTGGATGATGAAGCAACATCAAGAATGAGAAGTCAGGCTGAACACTCGAGGAAATGGGATAGATCACACACTGTAGAGCAAATCATTGGAGATCCTAATGCAGGAGTAAGGACTAGGAGAGCAACTCAAAATGAGTGCCTCTATGGATGTTTTCTATCACAAGTTGAGCCTAAGAAACTTGATGATGCACTGTTGGATCCAGATTGGATTATTGCCATGCAAGAGGAGCTGAATCAATTTGAAAGGAACAAAGTATGGGAACTTGTGCCTGCACCAAAGAATAGAACCATTGTTGGAACAAAATGGGTTCTGAAGAATAAGATGGATGAAGATGGTGTAATAATAAGAAACAAAGCAAGGCTGGTTGCAAAAGGATACTCTCAACAGGAAGGCATTGATTATGATGAGACATTTGCCCCTGTTGCTAGATTGGAAGCCATCAGAATATTCTTGGCATTTGCTGCTCATTCAAACTTTAAAGTTTATCAAATGGATGTCAAGAGTGCATTTCTAAATGGAGAGTTGGAAGAAGAGGTTTATGTGCAACAACCACCTGGCTTTGAGGATCCACATTTCCCAGAATTTGTCTACAGATTGCTTAAGGCACTGTATGGACTTAAGCAAGCTCCAAGAGCATGGTATGATACTTTATCACAATTTCTTCTTGAGAATCAATTCACTAGAGGCACATTGGACAAGACACTGTTTTACAAGAAGCATGGTGATGATATTATCCAAGTTCAAATTTATTTGGATGATATCATTTTTGGTTCTACAAATGAGAAGCTGTGTGAGAAGTTCTCTAAACTCATGCAGAGCAGATATGAGATGAGTATGATGGGAGAGTTGACATTCTTTCTAGGATTGCAAGTCAGTCAAAGGAAGGATGGTATCTTCATCAGTCAAACCAAGTACATCAAGGACTTATTGAAGAAGTTTGACTTGGAAGATTGTTCACCTACCAAGACACCCATGGCCACTGCCACTAAATTGGATGAAGATGCTAAAGGCAAGAAAGTAGATATCTCAGTCTACAGAGGCATGGTTGGTTCTCTACTCTACCTCACTGCAAGTAGGCCAGACATCATGTTTGCTACATGCTTGTGTGCAAGGTTTCAATCAAATCCAAAGGAATCACATTTGATTGTAATAAAAAGGATCTTTAGATATCTGAAGGGCACTCCTAACTTGGGATTATGGTATCCTAAGGACACAGGGTTCAATCTGGTTGGTTATTCTGATGCTGATTATGCTGGATGCAGAGTGGATAGGAAAAGCACCTCAGGAAGCTGCCAGTTTCTTGGACAAAGGTTAGTTTCTTGGTATAGCAAGAAGCAACAATCTGTGTCAACTTCCACAGCTGAGGCTGAATACATAGCTGCTGGAAGTTGCTGTGCTCAAGTGCTTTGGATTAGAAATCAACTTAGAGATTATGGACTTGTGTTGGAAAGAATTCCAATCATGTGTGACAACACAAGTGCAATCTCTATAGTTGCCAATCCTATCAATCATTCTAGAACAAAGCACATTGACATCAGATATCATTTCATAAGAGAACATGCAACTAATGGAACCATTGAGTTGCATTATGTCTCTACAGATAAACAACTAGCTGATATATTCACTAAGCCATTAGATGAAGCCACCTTCACAAGGTTGGTAAGTGAGATTGGAATGCTGAATTCTTCAGATTCTGACTAAGTGAATACACCATCTAGATTGTTGCAGCAGTAAACCCTTACTCTATCTAAATTCTCAATATTTTTGGAGTAAGTGTTGGCTGAAATATGATTTATAAATATTTCAAATCTGTTGCATATGTTGAAAATCATATTTCTATTAACTTAAAATTTCTATGAAATTTTGAGGAAATCACTATTTAATTTACTAGGATATTCTTCAATGAATATGTCTGGTAAATTTTAAAAGATAGTGAAAATCAAATTTTTATGAGTGATGAGTATAGTTCGATAAGTCAGACTTCTCGGATGATTCACTATTCGACATCTCTAATAAGTCTCATTAGAGTACTCTTGAGTTCTCGAATAGAGTCCTTCTGAGATATCGAATAGAGGTATTCTTGACTTCTCGAATATAGTAACTGAGTTCTCGAACACTATATTTGAGTTCTCGAATCATTTGAAAAGGCTGAATTCTCGCTGAATTTTAACCGATTTTGGACTTTTGTCTAAAAGTTTAATTCACTCATAAAAACATATTTTATTTAATTTAGAATTATTTCTAAGTTAGATAACTGCCAGCTGTGAGTTTCTATCTGCTTGAGTTATCGATTAAGCCTTTCTTGACTTCTCGAATAGTTGTTTTCTACTTCTCGAATGCCTGACTTGTCGATACAAAACTTTCTGCTAATCGACAATTCAAGTACTTCATACTTATACAATTTCACATCTATTCGATTCATTTCATTCGATTTCTCAAGCATCTACACTCTCTAAACCCCTGAAACCCTAGCTACGAAAAGCCAAATTTCTTCTTCAACCTTCAATTTCTCTTCTCTCTTCTACACAAATGGCAACAGTAAAGTTCAACACCAACTTCATTGCTCTCACTAGTGATGTTGAAGCACCCAATGCCAACTTCAAGTGCTTTGTGAAATGGATGGCTGAGTCATACATCAAGGATGCACTCTCTGCCAACCCAACTCTGTATCTAGATATCCTGGAACAGTTTTGGAGTACTGCTATTGTGGAGGTTGTAGCCCTGGAAAATGCCATCACTTCATATATCATCTACTGCAAGATTCAGGATAAGGAAATCACTATCACTACTGCAGACATGAACCAAGCACTGGGCCTACAACAAGAGTCATTTGACAGAATGGCCACTAATGCAGAGTTAGAGGAATTCTTTGAGTTCATCAACTACTCAGATGGGATCAATCTTGGAAAGCTAAACAGAAAGAATCTGAGAAAGGAGTGGAGCTATGTATTTGCAACTCTTCTCCAAGTCTTCACTGCCAGGAAATCAAGCTTTGATCAAATCAGTGCACCTGTGCAGCAAATTGGATATGCATTGGCCTATGGAAAGAAGATAGATGTTGGCCAAATCATCCTCCAAGAACTATATGGGAGACTTGGTAAGAACACAACTAAGAGAGGTACTTATATTTTCTTCCCTCGCTTTATTCAATCTGTACTTAATTATAAAAATGCTTCATTGATTGAATTGCCTGGGATTGATAAAAATAAAATAGGCTATCCTAAGTCCATGACCAAACTCATTTTTGGTAATTTGGAGACTAGGAATGATGTGGATGTAAGACTGAACATAACTCCCCATATGGAGAGTTTGTTTAGGACTTATCCCCACAACATGCCAACATTTGATGCAAAATCTAAGTTAGCACAGCCCAAGCAAGTAGAACAAAATGCTAACCCAGGGCCTGCTAACCAACCCTCTCAACCAAACACTCTACCACATACTGAGCCAACTGCATCATCCTCTCAAAAGGGTGATGTTAGTAAAAAGAAGAGAAAGGAAGTAATGTCTGCACCATTAAATATCTTATCTGAAGCAGCATTAGCTGTTGAATTAGGTCTAGAAAGTGAGGAATCTGAGTCACCCTTACAAAGGCCAAAGAAGAGGAAAACTAAGACCACCTCTTCAGTCACACAAATGGCTGAAGTTGTAAAATCAGGGGCACACAGCTCACTAGGTGTATCCTCTCAACAGGGTGCACCTATAGAATCAAGCATCCTCCCCAATGCACCTTCTTGTACAGAGTCAGCACATCACTGAGTGTAGAGCACATCACACTTGAAACTCTCTCTATTTCTCAGGGGGAGTTGCCAAAATCTACTCTTAAACACACTTCTCTTCCAGAATCTAACTCTGAAATTTCTTTGGAACCTGCAACTCAGGCAACTGAGATGCAAGGCATTGATCATCAAGAATTCTCTTCTCTTGATGAGCCAATAATTTCAAGTGACTTAGTGCATAACACTTTGCTCACCACTCAGAACCCACATTTAAATGGTGAGGGAATGCATGCTGAGGCATCTCCTGATGACACCATCACAAACACAGAGGTTCCACTAGTTTTTACTAGAGACTCTGTGCCTGTGTCAACTACTGGTGTAACTCATCCCACTTCTGTGGAGACACCAGTAGTAGAGTCAATCCATCCGGTTACAGAAGTTGCATCTGTAACTGAGGAGTCTAGCTTGCCTAGCTCTAGCTCTGACTTCATGTCACAATGGCTGAAGCCTGTGCAACATGACAGTGCTTCAGGATCAGGGTCTGTTCCACAACAATTGACGGTTGAAGCACTTCAAAGCTTAATTGTGGATCAAATTCCTGAGTTCACAAAGATTGCTCAGAACCTTCTCACTGCAGACATGCCTAATCCAGACTATGAGGCTATTCTGTTATGCCATAGGGATGATGTGGAGGTGCAGAAGACAAAGATCATTGATGATGCTGAGAGAGATGGCAACATAGATGCCTGGTTGCAAGGAAAATATGATATTACTCTTGATGAAGCACTTTAGTATCTCAGGGAGGAATACCTCACTTCACTGGGCTCCAATGCCAAATCTCTGACCCCTGGTGAAGTGTATGAGGCTATGAATGATACACACAAGGGATTCCTCAAGGCTGCACATTATCTTGGAAAAGGTGTTAAGACTGAGGTCAATAGAGTGTGTGATAAGACCACCACCACAGTAGAAGCAATCAAGAGGACCTTTGATGCCAAATTCCCTCAGCTAGACAGTGTGATCAAGGACATCAAACACTGCAACACTACCTGCACCAAAATGGACAATGGGCTAGCTCTGCTAAAGGATACTGTCACAGGTCTGGGGCATCAATTTCAAATTCTATCTGATCAGACCACAGATGCCAATGCCATGCTGAGGACCATGTTCAAAAATCTATATGGAGACAGACTGATCACTGAGGTCCCAGTACATGACATGACTAGATTTGAAGTGCAGAGACTCAAAGAACAATCCCTGTCTGGCTTCAAATCTACTGAGTTATTCAGCAAAGTAGATGCACTTGAGAAGGAGGTTGCTACTCTCACCAAGTCCAATGCTCATCTTACAGACAAGGTTGCACTGCTAAATGACCAGTTGGACACTCAAGCATCCACCACAGCTGATGTCCTCTGCATCAACAATCCATGTTAGCTGTTATGATGAAGCATATGGGTCTCCCTCTCCCTGATGAATCTTCAATCCCAAAGGACATTTCTACAGCCTCAGTGCCTGACAACAAGCATAAGGGGGAGAAGAAGACAAGGAACTCAAATTCAAAGGGGGAGAAAGGGAACTCAAATACAAAGGGGGAGAAAGGCATAATAATAAAAGAGGGTGGTCAACAAAGAGCTTCAAAATCTCTACCTAATGTGCCTGGCAAAGGAAAATCCAAAGTGGATGAGCCTCCATCTACCTTGCCAGTGGTCACTCTACCAACTGTGCACATCACTACTCCTGGAGGACAAAAGCAATCCATAACTACAACAGTGGTTGCAGGGAGTATGCCATCTGACAAATCTCCAACCTCCATACCTGAGAGTGCCAAGCCTGTAGAAGTTAAAGTTGTTACTGAGGCCAAGCTACAAGAAGTTGCTAACTCCAATGTTTATCATGATAAAGCCTTCTTGGAGTTTCTGAAAGCCACAAGAGAACAGGTTGGTGACACTCAGTTCTATCTGAGGGAGCTGAAGAAGCAGATTGATTGCATCACTGTCATTCCTAAGAAAGTCAATAATCTATGGATTAAGGAGATAGTGATGATATCCAAATTGAAGATATGGCATCTAACATACAAGACTCTACAAGAACTGAAACATTCAGAGATAGATGTCATACTTGAGCTTATTGAGAAGAAGAATGAGAACAACAAAAATCTGTTTGATGACTTGAGGAATGACCAACCTTCAAGGCTACCAGAAGTGATCAAGAAGCCATGGACAATCATTTATCAGTCTGGCACCAGAATTGAAGATATCAAGCAATTGGTCATTCCCCATGATCTCACCACTAGAAATCACAGACTGATCATTGCTATCATTGATCAATTACAGAAGAAGGTTGGAGCCAGAAATGCTGAAGAAACTGAGGCACTGCACATCCTCAGAACTTTTATAGCAACTGGTGAAATTCCAGAGATGGCTCAACCTAGGAGAAATAAGGATGATGATTCTGAAGGCAAAGGTGATGGGAGGAGAAGACATCATAGGAGAGATAAGGGTGATGAAGACAAGAAGAAGAAAGGTGACAAGGATAAGAAGAATGATGATGACCAAGGAAGAGTCTATGAGAGGAAGATTGGAAAACAGCAAGCCTTAGGCATTGCTAGCAGTAACGTCACCACAACACAAGACTCTAAGTCTAGGGTGAATACTGTTAGTGGTGACCTAGCAAAATCTACATCTATGGCTTCTGCAACTGTTTTGCCACCTCAAGAAGAGAAGAAGATTCAAATCAAGAAACCATGTGTATGTTTCAGAAAGCAAACTGCTAATGGAATACTACTATGGTCTACCAACAAAGGTCAAAGATTTCTGCCAAGCAACCATGTCAAGAGGATGAAATTTAAACATGTTGCAAGAAAGGTGAAGCTATCCAAATCTAAGACACTGACAATTATCCCAGGATTAAACCTACCACCTCTGGATGAAAGCTATGATGAAGACCAACTGCAGTTTCTATGGGCTCAAAGAATCTATCATGTTGCCATTGTTGATGATTTTCTTGAAGTTAAGTATTCTGATGGAAGACAGAAGAAATTCAGACAAGGAACATGCCAGCACTGGGGCAGGCTGTATGACATAGAAAGGATAATTGCAATGTTGGATTCTGGAGACAGAGTGGAAAGGGTGTGGAAGCTGGAGTTAATTGACTTTGTCAAGATGAAAAGAGATCACCAGGCAGAAATGAGAAAGAACAGTGAAAAGCTTCTAAAGAAAAGGGAGGAGGAGTTTGCTACAATGGAAGCAAAGGCTGATGAGTTGAGAGCTATGGGTCTGTGCAGAGTCAAGTTTAATCCTTACATCATTGAGTACAAGAAATATGGTAGAAATGTGAAGATTAGAATGGACTACATCAGTTCCTACTCTGAGAAACAGCTAAATGAAGTGCTCAAGGATTTATCAGGCTCTCCTCTAATTGAAGAACTCACAGCAATGGAAGATATCATTCTTGCCATGGAAGAAATTGCAAAGAAGAAAGCCAAAGAAGCTGAAGATAGGATGAAAAATGAGAATCTGCAAGCCAAAGCTCAAGAGATGAATCCAAAAGGATATGGCTAAGTAGTTCCTCATAACTTGTAAGAATTCTTCTATGTAATTTCTTCAATCAGATTCATACTTGTACTTTTAAAAGCTTTATCTTTATGTATGTTAGGCTTGTTATCAGACATGAAATTGTGACTAAGGGTCTCACTCACAATTTGGGGGAGATTGTTAGTTACAGAGGCATGCCTGTACACATCTAATAACAAGCCTAATTGTTTGTAATGCTTTGCATTACTTACATGACCTCTTAACTGAGGGAACCTCTAGTTGTAGAGTTTCTGTTTGTATTGTACTTGTAGTAGGCATCAAATCCTAGTTGTGTAATTGTACAAATAGAGTCTAGAATAATGCTTGAAAGAAGTTCCAAGGTTCATGCCTCAAGCAAGGAGTTAAAGACTGTCAAATAATCACAGTTGGGATTTGAAGAAATGAAGAATTTGCCTAAGTACCAATTCGTGAAGTATATTTGTCTATTCGAGAAGTCCAGCATTCGAGAAGTCAGGGATTCGATATCTCAAGACACTATTCGATATCTCTGAATACACTGTTCGATATCTCATTCGATATCTCAGAGATTCGATATGTCTACTACTCTATTCGAGAACTCAAGAAGTCAACAAGTCAAGATGGTATTCGAGTTCTCAAAGAGTCAACAAGTCAAAGTTTCATTCGATATCTCAAGGACTCAGAAAGCTATTCGATATCTCGAGGATTCGATAAGTCAAATGTTCTATTCGACAACTCAAGGAATCCTGATGAAAAAGAGCTATTCGAGAAGTAATTCGATATGTCAATATAACAGTATTCGAGAACTCAGAGTTATCGATCAAGTCAATTCTAGTTCTCGAATCACTTACTTAGTCACTTCTCGAATACATTCTTGGAGACAAAATACTGAAGAAATTGTACAAGTCAGAAACCTGCAACAAGCCAATGCACTTTATGGACCACAATCTGTAACGTGCTCTGGAAAGCCTACAAGGAAGCTTGGAGAGATATAGAAGAGACAAGGAGCTAAAGAAGTGGATCTAAACAGGCTTTGCAAAGTCAAATCTGTAACCGTTTGGACACTTACTCAAAAAGGATAGACAGACTAGAAAGTAATTTGTTTAGCTACCTTATTTGCAGTAAGTGGGCTGTATCCATGTTCTATAAGGACACAGCCTCACTTCATAACTTAGCAACTTTTTGTGAGTCAAGTTTTTCATACACTGTAAGCTATATCTCTCTGAGAAAAACGAAGCTGAGAATACTACCATTTGTATTCACAGATTGTAGCAACCTTTATCTAATAACACATTAGATTAAAGTGATATTGTGTCTTGTGTTGTTTCTTTATCCGCACCTTTACTTCTACACACACAGGCACTTATCTGCTACATAGACTCAATCCAAGAAAAGTTCAAGAATCCATTCACCCCCCCTCTGTATTCTTTTACCGTATTCAATACTCAACAATTTTATTAAAAAATAATATAGAATCGAAGAAATAGGAATATTAGGAGTGAAACCAAATTTTGGTACCGAAGTACCATTAAAAATGGATTTTGTTTGTTATAGATAAGCATATCACCCTATATCAACGTATGTATTAGTAGTCTTTTTTAATTAAACTAGTTGATAAAGTCGCGCTTCGCTGCGACGTTATAATAGTTTTAAAAAAATTCAATACATCAACATTATATCATAATATTAATATAAAATTTTAATAATTAAATAATCTTTTCTAATAAATCGATTTCTTGTTAACCACGATGTTTTCGATTGAGCCGCTTTCTCGTTAAAACCAAAATCCCAACTTTAACATATATTATAAAAACTTATATAGTAATTTTTATCCATAAAATCCAACCTTAAAAATAATTTTTTTTGACATCAGTATCAGTTTCTAATAGCTAATACAATCTTTTCTAGTTAGCCGTCTTTCCGTTAAATACGTTTCGAGCCACTCTCACTTGGAACTGAAACTCTAACTTCATTATATAAAGAGAGTAAATTCCAATTTTTATATTTTTTAAACTTTCTAATAGTTATGAAGTTTTAAAAGATGCAAATATCCTGGCAAAAAAAAAGATGAAAAAACATCTTATATTTTCTGTATATTATAGATATTCTTGTATTTATTTATAGTTTCCGTATGAGAATGTTTTTCTGTTATGTTAACATATAAAAAAATAAAATACAAAGATTTTTCGTTACGGGAATAATATTAATTTTTATGGATAGATTTTTCTAATGCAAGTATAATTAATTTGTAAAAGAAAGTTAAAATAAAGGAGGATTTCTAGGAAAAAAGATATATAGTTTTAAAAACTCGTATAAGACGTCTCCACCGTCCTCGTATTCTACTTCCAATAAAATATTTTATTTTATGTATTCCTTATATATTCAAACTTCTTTTATACGTCTTATCTAATGAACCGCTTTCTCGTTAAACACGGTTATTACTATTGATCCGCTCTCTCGTTAAGACCAAAAACCTAACTTTTACATATATCACTTGTATGATAATTTTATCCATAAAAATGAAATCCTAAAAATAAAATTTATAACATCAATATGATTTTTTAATAGCTAATACAATCTTTTATAGAGAGTCGTCTTTCCGTTAAACACGTTTCGAGCCGCTTTCGTTTGAGATCGAAATTCCAACTTCATTACATATTATTGATGATACTCATCTTACACAATTTTTTTTTTCTTAAAATCAAAACCTAAAAAATAGAGTAAATTCCAATTTATACTTTCTCTAGACTTTCGAAAATTTATGGAGTTCTAGAAAATGAAAACACATCTTATTTTCTCTTAATATTATAGATACTCCTGTATTTATCATGAGAATCTTCTTTTATTATTGTTATGCCTAATCTTGGCATAAACCCTAAGCAGGCCTAATGGGCTAGAATAGCGGTCCACAACTCATAATGGGCCTAGAAATGAAGATTGGGTCACTAAAACCCACCATCAGGAGTCAGTCCAATATACGATCAAGCATAATGTGGAAGTTTGCGACCCCAAGCTGCAGGTCGAGTTCGCCAGCAAAGTCCCTAATATGGGATAGCATCTATCATACACGTCTGTCTCTCTACAAGGTCCAGCGTGGCCTAGAGGTCCAGCGAGGCCTAGAGGTCCAGCGAGACCTAGAATACTGTCTCTACAAGGTCCAGCGAGGCCTAGAGGTCCAGCGAGGCCTAGAATACTCTTATGAAGGCTCGAGGTCGCATGCATGTACTGACGAGGTCGCATGCATGTACTGACGAGGTCGCATGCCTGTACCGACGAGGTCGCATGCCTGTACCAACGAGGTCGCATGCCTGCACCCATAGGAGGTCGCATGCCTGTACCCAGGAGGTCGCATGCCTGTACCCACGAGGTCGCATGCCTGCACCCACAGGGTCGCATGCGAGGTCCTCGTAAGCTCTCCATTAGCCTCGCCAGTGAGGCCACCTGATTCGAGCATCATGTTAGCCATTGGTAACCTTTAATGGGCCATGGGTCATGAGCAGGATAAATGGGTAAAATATATCAGCCCAAGAAGACGCCTAGTGGATTTGGGCCAAGCCGAGCCCATATAAATCCTAGCCCGTCTGGATAACTTCTTCTCCAAGAACTACGTATGGCTTGATCCCTATAAATAGGGTACGTAGGCATCTTGTAAAGGATGATTGACAGCTCACCCCTGGAATATCAACAAACAAGATCAGCCACAAAAAATCACCAATCTCCTTCCGTGTTCTTCGTGTTCTTAGCGAAATATCCGTATTTTGCTCCATGATTCCAGCAAACCTCCAAAATATTGTTATACAATATTCTCCCTATAACAATTATGTTAACACATCAATTCTTTTCTTTTTAAATACGATGAATTTGTTTATGACAATAGCATTGGATTTATTAATAAATTTTCCTAATAGAAGTATAATTAACTTATACAAAAAATATATAATTTAAGAAGATCATACTTTTTATAAATTATTTAATTATATGTCTGCTCTATATATTCAAACACCTATTCTATTTCTAATAAATTTTTTATTTATATGTATTTTCTATAAATTCGAACTCTTATTCTCTATAAAATTCGAAATCCTATTATACTTCTGGTAGAACCTTTAATTATATGTATTATAAATACTTGTTCTACTTCCGATAGAACTTCTAATCATATATCTTCCCTATAAATTCGAACTCTTTTCCTCTATTGTGACACCCTCCAAATCCGGGGTCAGGAGATTTGGTCGTCACGCGAAAATCCTCAAAATAAAACATCCGTTTAATAATAATCATTCACTTGTGATTGTCCAACACTGGAAATATAACATCTATAACCCCCAACATACCAAGATCTTTTAAGGTTATAGGACTAGAAACAAGTATCCAAATTCCATTAGATAAAAAGCATTCCTTCTTTACAACATTCTCTTTGATCAAATCTTAAGCCAATGGTGTAACTTCGATAAGAAGTACGCCAGGCTAACTAGATCATTACATAATAATAATAATAAATATTATAACTCAATTATATAAAATAGATCTTACTCTAAATCCAGACATCCTGAGCCAAGTCATCTTCGAAATAGCATCACGCTTCTTCTCTTTCTGAACTGTGCGGATAAGTCTCGCCAAACTACCTTACTGAAATGTTAGAATTTACAACAGCAAGTATGAGCGAAAGAAATGCTCAGCAAGCGTATAAAATTTTTGATATAAAACCTGGATAAGTGGGGCATAAAATCAACTGAAATGTAAAACAGTTTATAGAGAAAACTGAATCAACAACTATGATATAATTCAAACCATAACTGAAATCATTTGGCATGTCATAAAAATGAATCATATGCCAACTCACAATATATAATAGTCATTCGGGCGATATGGATTGGATATATAAAAAGAAAGACAAACCACCATTGCCCCCTGATCAGGTTCAAAAGCAATGGGACCCTTTATACTACCACCGGTACATTTCTATACCCGTGTGTATAACCCGGATTTCATTGAAGGTACCAAAATAGGCAAGTAATGTTAGCCTATAGGAAGATGGTATGGTTACCATATCCTCCTTAAATATTGCTGGACCATGACATCAACCATGGCCTCCTACGCTTTACATATAGCTGGACCATGAAATCACCATGGCCTCCTACGCTTTACTATTTTCCAATCCAATAGAGCAATTTCCGAATTCAACAGGAAATGCTTAGTTTTAAATACAGGTCACATCCCTATTATTTACTACGATAATAAGGATATGAAGAGTTTATCGAAAACAATTCTTCCACATCAAAGGTACCAATATCAAGCAACTGTGTTTGCACAAAAATATTTAAGAACCACAAATAGCTCTGAACAATAACTAATTGTCATGATATGAATAAATGAAACAGAAAATAAAAAGTGTTTAGGATGATCAAGAAAATACTTGCCTCTGGTCCTTAGCTATTGCGTAACGCCGAAGTAATACAACTATCTTTTTCTTCTATCTCACGTCATCATGTCCTCTGCTTTAATCATGCTTTGGTTTACGCTTTAGCGGTTGCCACGAGTCTGATCCGCCGACATCGAGCCCGCGCATCTACTTCTATAGTCAAATATAAGCTGGTACATCAGTCTTCAGACATCAAGTTCTACTTTTATAAACACTTACAAACTCCATTCGAACATATTAACCCTGCTTACCAATATCTCTGTCGGAAGAAAATAATTGGAAATATCCCCTCTGAACATAGACGTTTTCCCGGTGTTAAAACACCTCACAAGTAAACCAGCAATTCGATAAACAATACTTTCATATCCAACCTTCTTTATTACAATCCACAAATAATACTGCATCCATCTCCAACCTTCTTCATAACCCACAAAGAATATTTCATCCATCTTCAATCTCCTTTATTAAACATTTACTTATCTCCGTTGACAACCTAAATCAATACTCACCAATTAATCCTTGTGAAAATAAACATATCACCATCGTTGTCAGTAAATTAAAGAAAACATCGTCTACTCTTAATGACATCTTATAATATAAACCATATAAACAAGCACACATTAAATATATATCGGTCACAACTTGATTTATAATCTTTTCCTCGATACATAATACCTATACAACTTACAATGCACGTATAAAGACTCGATAAGTAGATCACACAATCACATAGCACGTAATTCACATAGCAGATAGTAGATACGACTCACAAATAAAAGAGTACTCAAAAATAATTTTAGAATATTTAAAAAATATTTTTAAAGCACTTAAAAGAATTTTAAAAGATTTAATTAATCCTTTTTGAATAAAAAAGGATCGCTAATAAACCTTCCGGGTAATTATTGGATTCCCAAAATATTTCAATAATTATTTAATCCGGGTTTATAAATAATTTTAGAATTTTAAAACTATTTTTATCACTCCCGGATTATTTTTAGGATTTAAAACAATTTCTATTTCATTTTAAACAGAAAATAAATAAATCATTTTATTTTCCAAAATAATTAAATTTGATTATTATTAATTAACCAATCAATTTAAATTAATTAAGATATTAGCTAAATAAATTTAAAATAATCAAAAAAAATAGATTTTCGAATAAAATAATTTATTAAAAATTTAAAAGTATTTTTTGAAATTAAAAATAATATTTTTCGAATTTAAAAAAATATTTTTCGAATTTTTGAAAATTAAATTCGAATTTATAAATAAATTTTGAAAATAATTTCCAAAAACATTTTTCAGAAAAATGTTTTCAGATTTTGAAGATCAAACACTACTGTTCATCACCATCTTCGCACATTCATCGCGAATGTTTCGAAGAACACCACCTCCAACAATGGAGGTTTTACAAGAATCCGGCGACCGGAGAATATTCCGGCGAACTCCGGCGACCTCAAAAACGTACCATTCGTTACGTTTTAAACACTAAACTCACTCCAAATCAACTACTGATCACAACCATACCAACCAAAACACAATACAATCGACCAATCCCAGAATCCGATCAAAACTTAGAAAAATCCGGGGAGCTAAAAATTAAAACCGACGAGCTCGAAATCGGACACCAAAACACACGTTCTATATATCAAATCGAAGCCCAGGAGTTCAATAACTCATATCAATCAACAAGAACATCAAACAATTACTCAAGAACCCCGAAAATTGAAATCAAAGTTTCACCCCCAAAAACTCGATTTTCATATTTAGGCAACTATAAATCAAACAAAAATTATCAACATGATCCTGGGATCATACGCAATCTATAGACACTAACCACAACGTTTACAAATCAGTGTATGATCCACAGTAAATTCACAAAGTTTCGAACTCTAAAACAAAATAACAATTTATGATTCAAGCATACCCACGTATGAATACATATATAAACTTGTACTAGAGATCAAGAGCTTCAGTTTGGTTACTCACATGATTGATTTGGACTCTAGTAATACTGTCAAAAAGTGGTTTGATTCTCAAGAACACCAAGAACACAATTTCCAGAAAATAAAATCAAAAATCTGATTTTTGATTAATTTTGGCAATTAATAATAAAAATCTGCTATTTATATTAATCTGAAAATTAATACCCCAAAAATATTTTTAGCCCCTAATTGAAATTATTAAGCTTTAAAAATAATTTTTATGGGATAAAAATGTAAAATTTTCATTTTTAAACAAATATAATATAAATGCCAAAATTCTCCAAAATTACGAACATTACAAAAATTACAACATAATGCATTTTTAAACACCCTATTATTATACAAAAATAATTTTATCAAAAACAAGGTCTCGAATTCAGTTCAGGGGCTATGTCCGGAAATTAAAATACGAAATAATTGTATTCCAAAAATAGAAAAATAGAATAAAATATAATATGATACACAGAAGTCACATAACACGTATGGAATAATTTTCCTATTTAATAAAAATCATAACGAGTTTAAATGCATTAAAAGTAAACTAACACATAGTAAAATCAACTAAAAATATATTTTAATATAATAAATTACACGTAATTTTCCCGGTCGTTACATCTATACATTCGAACACCTATTCTAATATGTTAAATGATAGCTTTATATTTATTAGTTTTTAAAATTCTAAAATTCTAGAAAATAAAAAAAAAATTGAAACGATCTTAAAGCGCTACCTAAATTTCGCGTATCCTGCTTCATATATATATCTCATGAAACATCACACCAAACATCCATCAATTATATATATATATATATATATATATATATATATATATATATATATATATATATATATATATATATATATATATATATATATATATATATATATATATATATATATATATAGGGTCTTGTTCTAATAGAAACTAACTTAGAATAGAAACTAGAAACTAAAGCTAAATTAAATATTTCAAGCTAATCTAATGACCAAATTAGGGGTACCCCAATACAAAAAACGTTTAAAATTATTGGCTCTATTCAACAAAAAAATAAAAAAAATAAATTTTTTTTAAAAAAAAGTTACTGTTCACGTGATGATGTGGCACGTGAACAGTAACTTTTTTTATTTTTTTTATTTTTTTAATATTTTTGTTGAATAGAGCCAAGAATTTTATAAGTTTTTTGTGAAGGTGCCCCTAGCGGTGCCATTAAAATAAATGAAATATAATTTATTTAGTGTAGGTTTCTAGTTTCTATTCTAATATTGGTTTCTATTTGAACGCTAGCCTATATATATATATATATATATATATATATATATATATATATATATATATATATATATATATATATATATATATATATATATAAAGGAGGATATGCGGGCGTTTAGGTGGCGTTCTAAGATTGTCTCAATTTATTTTTCTAATTTTCTAGAATTTTAAAATTTTAAATACTAATAAATATAAAAATATCATTTAACATATTAGAAGTAGAATAAGTGTTCGAATTTATAGAGAAGAAAGAGTTCGAATTTATAGAGAAGACATATGATTAGAAGTTCTATTGGAAGTAGAATAAGTATTTATAAGGCACATGATTAAAAGAGTAAAAGTTCTATTGGAAGTAGAATAGGAGTTCGAATTTATAGAGAATAAGAGTTCGAATTTATAGAAAAAACATATAAATAAAAGTTCTATTAGAAGTAGAATAAATGTTTGAATAGATAGAGCGGACATATAATTAAATATTTTATATAAAGTACGATCTTCTTAAATTATATGATTAGAATTTATATTGAAAGTAGAATAAGTATTTGTAAGACATATGATTAAAAGTTCTATTAGAAGTAGAATAGGAGTTCAATTTTATAGAAAAAACATATAATTAAAAGCTCTATTAGAAGTAAAATAGGTCTTTGTCTTGGTGAGGTTGGCGTTCAATGGCTAGCAGATCTGTTCAATGCTCTCCTCTTGGGTGCTAAGATGCCAGAGGAGTGGAGGCGCAGTATTGTCGTTCCTTTTTTCAAGAACAAAGGTGACGCCCAGAACTGTAGTAACTATCGGGGAATTAAATTACTCAGCCATACTATGAAACTGTGGGAGAGAGTGGTCGAATTTCGGATTAGAAGAGGAGTTGAAATCTCAGAGAACCAATTTGGTTTTATGCCGGGGAGATCGATGACCGAGGCCATTCATCTCGTTAGACGCCTTATGGAGAAGTTCCGAGAGCGTCGCAAAGACCTCCATATGGTGTTCATTGACCTTGAGAAGGCGTATGATAGCATCCCCCGTGAAGCTATTTGGAAGAGCCTTGAGGAGAGGAGAGTGCCGTCGGCATACGTCAGGGCGATTCAAGACATGTACTCTCAAGCTAGTTCCTGCGTTCGGACCCCAGTTGGTGATGCTCGTTATTTTTCTGTGGAGATTGGGCTACATCAGGGGTCGGCCCTTAGTCCTCTTCTTTTCGCCCTGATCCTAGATGTCATGTCGCGAGGAATTCAAGACGCAATCCCTTGGTGTTTGCTCTTCGCCGATGATATCGTGCTAGTGGCGGAATCGAGGGGGAAGGTGAACGAGAAGTTGGAGTTATGGAGATCCACTTTGGAGCCACAAGGATTACGACTGAGCAGGTCTAAAACCGAATACCTCTGGTGTAACTTCAGTGGTGAGACCAACGAGGAAGGGGTGGAGGTTAAGATTGAAGACCAGAACGTCCCCTGTACAGATAAGTTCAAGTATTTGGGTTCAATCATCCAGAAGGAAGGTGAGACTGAAGATGATGTCACTCATCGTATTAAGGCGGGATGGCTAAGGTGGAGGGCAGCGTCAGGGGTGATGTGCGATAAGAAAGTCCCGTTAAAGCTGAAAGGGAAGTTCTATAGAGCGGCTATCCGTCCTGCGATGTTGTATGGTTCGGAGTGTTGGGCGGCAAAGAAGGCCCTCGAGAGCAAGTTGGAAGCAGCTGAAATGAGGATGTTGCGGTGGTCCTGTGGCCGCACGATGTTAGACAGAATCCCGAATGTGGTTTTCAGGAGTGAGTTGGAGGTGGCGCCTCTTCCTGCGAAAGTTAGGGAAGGGAGGTTGAGATGGTTCGGCCACGTTCGTAGGAGGCTTCCGGAAGCCCCGGTGAGGAGGGTTGAGAGTCTTTCGGTTATTGGGGTGAGGAGGAGAGGCAGACCGAGGAGGACGTGGGAAGAACAGCTCAGGATGGATTTGAAGGCGTTAAACTTGGATGAGAACTCGATCGCAGATAGGAGTTGTTGGAGGCGCCAGATTAGAGTCGTGGATTCGCTTCTAGGGAGTGGTTCTGTGGTTGAGAGCCTCAGAGCTGGGTTCTCTCGGTTAACGTTAGCTTAGAAGCTTGGCTTTTCATCCTCATATTGTCTTCTGGTTTCTGGTGTTGCAGGCGCAGGTGTCTTGGCCAGAGGTGCCGATTACTTTACCCATCTTTATCATCCTTCTAGAAAATTCACATTATTTTATGGTGCACTAAGCCGGGGGTCTTCACGGAAACAGCCTCTCTATGTAAAAGTAGGGGTATGGTCTGCGTACATCTTACCCTCCCCAGACCCTGCTTCATGTGGGATATACTGGGTATGTTTGGTTTGGTTTGGTTTTATATAATTAAATATTTTATAGAAAGTACGAACTTCTTAAATTATAATTTTTATATTAGTTAATTATAGGAAAATTTATTCATAAATCCAATACTATTGTCATAAAAAAAGTCATCATATTTAAAAAGAAAAGAATTGATGTGTTAACATAATAAAAGAACATTCTCATGCGGAGTAATCCTAAATAAATACAGGAGTATCTATAATATAAAGAGAAAATAGGATGAAACTCCATAAATTTTAGAAAGTCTAGAGAAAATATAAATTGGAATTCACTCTATTTTTTAGGTTTTGATTTTAAGGAAAAAAGTTATTGTGTAAGATAAGTATCATCAATAATATGTAATGAAGTTGAAATTTTGATCCTAGACGAAAGGGCTCGAAACGTGTTTAACGGGAAGACGGTTCACTATAAAAGATTGTATTAGCTATAAAATTATCATGCATATAGTTGTTATAAATTTTATTTATTTTTAGGATTTAATTTTTATTGATAAATATTATCATACAAGTGATATATGTAAAAGTTAGGTTTCTAGTCTTAATGAGAGAGCGGATCAAGAGTAATAACCGTGTTCAATGAGAAAGCAGTTCATTAGAGAAGACCATATAAAAGATGTTTGAATATATGAGGAATACATAAAATAAAATGTTTTATTGGAAGTAGAATATGAGGACGATGAAGACGTTTTATACGATTTTTTTTAAAATTATATATCTTTTTTTCCTAGAAATCCTTTATTTTAACTTTTTTATATTAATTATACTTGCATTAGAAAAATATATCCATAAATTTAATATTATTCCTGTCACGAAATTCTTCGTATTTATTTTTTTTGATATGTTAACATAACAGAAAGACATTCACATGCGGAAGCTGTAAATAAATACATGAATATCTATAATATACAGAAAATTTAAGATGTATTTTCAATGCTCGAAACGTATTTAACGGGAAGACGGCTCACTAGAAAAGATTGTATTAACTATTAGAATTTGATACTAATGTCATATATATATATATATATATATATATATATATTTTAATTTTTACGGTTCGATTTTATGGATAAAAATTATTATATAAGTCTTTATAATATATGTTAAATTTGGGATTTCGGTTTTAACGAGAGAGCGGCTCAATCAAAAGAATCGTGTTTAACAAAAAATCGATTCATTGGAGAAAACTATTTAATTATTAAAATATAAATATTAATATTATAATATAATATAAATATATTGAATTTTTTTAAAAAATATTATAATGCCACAGCGAAGCGCGGCTTTATCGACTAGAAAAATATAATTTTTTTTAAATTTAATAATTTTATAAAAATAAAATAACTATTACATAATATAATATAACTAAAAATTTAATATAATTTAATATAATTTAAAATTTAATATAATAACTATTTAAAATTTAATATAATTTTTATTATATTTTTATAATTTTTATTATATAATTTATTATAATTTTTAAAATTTAATATAACTATTACATGTTAAAATTTATCTCCTCTATAAATTTGAATACCTATTCTACTTCTAATATATTAAAAAATGATAGTTTTATATTTATTAGTGTTTAAAATTCTAGAAAATTAGAAAAATAGATTGAGACGATCTTAGAGCGCCACCTAAACTCCCGCATATCCTCCTTTATATATATATATATATATATATATATATATATATATATATATATATATATATATATATATATATATATATATTGATGATTGTAATAAAAGAATTATAATTATAATAAGATTTTTTTAATTTATTTTATAAAAATAGCATAGAATTCTAGGGAAAATAAGATTTTAGGGTGAAAACCAAAATATGATGCAAACTAAATTTGGTACAAAAGAGTACATTAAAAAGAATGTTTACTTATTAATAAAGGTTATAGATATATATTTTATTTATTTAAGATTATTTTAAGACAATAAAGAAAACAAAACATACATGGTTATGGTTTTAATGCATACGTTTTTTTTGTACAATTCAGTAAAATTATAGTAAAAGAATTGTAATTATAACATAATTCCAAACAATTTTTTTAGAAAATAATATGAATTTTAGGGGATTTAGAATTTAGGATGAAATCAAAATAAGGGTGGAACCAAATTTGTTACAAAATACCATTAAACATGAATTTATTAATAAATGTTATAGATTTGTTAATGTTTTTTTTTGAAAATAGATTTGTTAATGTTTTATAAAATGTTATACAATCGTGGGCGTTTTACAAAAATTTAAATAAAGTAACCCTAAATTATATTTTGTATTCGTTGGTGTTTTATCCTCTATTTGTTGGTGGCTTTTATTGTAGTTTTTTTCTCGTTTAAAAATTACAAACAAAAGAATTATAATAATAATAATAATAAGAGTTATGTTTTTAATTCTTTTTAAAAAAACATAGTGTTTTGGGGAAAATAGGATTCTATTAAAAAATTACAAATAAAAAATTATAATTACTATAGGATTTCTATTTTTATTCAATTTTTTTAAAAAAACAACATAGAATCTAGAAGTAGGATTTTAGGGATGAAACCAAAGTATAGTGCAAATCAATTTTAGAGGTGAAACTAAAATATAGTGCGAACCAAAAAGATAATACCATTAAAATAGGATTTCGCTTATTAATAAAGGTTATAGATTTCTTCAAAAAAAAACTTTATTTTTTATAAATTATATTGATAATATAAGTTTAATGACGGGGATAAAGCTAAAATGATTTTGGTTAAATGAAATATTCAGATATTTTTGGGTGTAAATTATATAAAATTTTTCGATTTATATTTTTTTCCCCACGGTACACATGTATATGCATGCTTGGCTGTCTGTGTAGTATATATGATAACTTTAGATCCCGATGAGTGCTTCTTCACCGTTTTCACGTTCGGAAGTGGTGAAGTTGCTGGTGGGTAACTGCAAAACATATTGGAAGGGGGGTTTAAGTCCTGCAATGCCTTTAGCGTGAGAATGAGTGTAGGTTTTGGAAGATAAGAATTCAAGGATTAAAATATCGAAATGTGGAGGATGTGCGTATATAAGTGTGTAAAAATAACGTTAACCCCCAAACTTCTTTTCTTGGTTTATTTATGGACCAAATGGGTTTAAGGCCCCATTTGTTAACAACGGAATGAAATCTGAATGGGCTTTTACTGGACCAGTCACTTGTTCAGTTCATTTGGGTTTTCTTTTTTTGGGCCGGACGAGTCAAATTATCTGGACGAGAGAATGAAATCAGCTGGACGAGTCGTGTTGAAATTCTTCACTGAATCGTTCGATTAATCTATCTTCCATATATATCCATCGGCCACACCTGTATATCTCTCGCGCAATTTTTCTGGTTATCTCTATCTAATTGCTGGTTATCTCTATCTTTTCTATCTTCCACTTCTATATATATATATATAGATATATCTATCAGTTGCTCCTATATACCCACCCGCTGTGCTCTCTCTCTCTCTCTCTCTCACACAATTAACAACAGGTAATTTCTTGTTAATTTCGAAACTTATTTGTTTGATGTATCATAGTGTTGCGATATGAAGTGATTGCTCTATTTCTGTTTACCCATTCTATATTGTTGCCGTAGTATTGTCACATTAAAAAATAGTGTTATAAGATTGTGTCTTTGGTCTAATTGATTCCCCTTGGCTCTTTGAAACAATTATCCATGTTTTACCATTACAATCATATAGGCATTTACACGATTGTCTAGCAGTAGTCACTACATATAGGCACAATTGTAGTAGTCAATACTATATTGTTGCATCCTTGTCTACGCCAATAAATTGCTTGTTGAACACCCTCAGCTGATAACTAGTCTCAGAAATCAATATTTGAATAACTTACTCAGAAATCGGACAGGGACGCCAAAAAGCCCTTTAAGTCGAACTACTAATATCAAATTGTGTGTTCCATTTGCTACCACATATGTCGACTCACCTGCGGTAAAACACTAAGCAGCAACAGTACATGAATTAGAACAGATGTTAGAACAGATTCAGAGTCCGATAAATTAAAGAGTTTATACACAAAAATAACACTCTGAAATGTAGATGGCCATGTAAAGAGTACAATACCAACGTTGATGCACATGTGCAACGTTACCTATATTTATCCCCTCTGAATCTTTAACCGTTTAAGTCAGAAATTGACATGTCATAAATTAAGGCCACCATTTAAGTCACATTGTGTATGAACTTATGCTAGTGTTAAATTAGAAAATACCCATACATTTTGGAATACCTGTTGTTAATTGTGAGAGAGAGAGAGAGACAGCTTTTTAAGAATAACTGATTACAACCGATTTCGAAATCAATCTAAGAATGTGTTATCCACAAAATTTAGAATATAACACTAAAAGCATAAGTTGTCCTCAAATTAGATGAATATAATATTCATATAATTTATATTACAAGATTATTAGATCATATGAAATGGTTGAGCATGGCATAAACAATATATGCCTCTTAATTATATTACGTAAATTCAAATATGATAATATATTAAAAAATGGTTTACTTAGACTAGTATTGTATAAATTCTTAAATGAAATCAGCATTTCTTCCAAAAAATGCTTTAATTATAACTGTACTCAAAATACATGAGTTCTATGATTGTATGCATAGAATTTAAATGTTACTATAATAGGTAACATTAAAGCCTATTAATGTTACAAGTCCATGAAGGCTAAGGTTATATCATGGACTAGTCTATACTATTATAAAAAAAAGGTTACCCATCATTGAAATTACATCTAAATTTAGTTCGTAAGTTATCTGCTCAACATGGGTGGTGATCATTTACATTTCTATAACTTGACCTTTTACATTAAACTAATTTTTTATGTTTGAATTCTGACTTAATGTGGTTATTTCTTCCTGTTTATTCTGTCTAAGTGAAAGTCCATATCATTGTTAACACTAGTATTAACAATGTCTCTGACAAGAAAGTAAGAGAACTCAGCTTTGTCAGGCTACCTATAACAAATCAACAAATGTATGTTATAACTTTAAGGAGCTTCAGGTAAGAAATAACCATAATTATATGCATAAAACAGTATACACCTCAATCTAGAAACCTATTTATATTATAGAATCAGTTCCAATATATTTAAATTAAGTTATTGTGAGGTAAGAACTAGTAATGCTTCCACTGAAAGATATGTACAGAATGACAAAGTGCTGGCAAACACAAACTATGAGGAGTTCAATTCATTGAGTCTCTAAACAACTTGAATATAAGTACAACAAAGTATTCATATGTATGATTTGCATGTATTGCTAATGTGTAGAAAGAGAAGTAGAAAATGTGGTCCTAGTCGCCATCCGATCATGTGTAGTTTTTTTTTTTATTTTTTAGGTATGGACCAATCAAACAAAACCCAAAATCAACCCAATGAAACCCAGAAGAAAGCAAAAGTATTTTGGAGAGGTGAACTCCTAACAAAAACATTTCTTGAAGCGTGTATTGAGAAAGTTATGGCTAATGGTAGGTTAGGTAGCAATCTAAAACCACATTCATGGAAAAAAGTGGGAGAAATTCTAAAGAAAACCCATGACTTCGAAGTAGACGCTAGACAGATGAAAAATCGTTATGATTACTTAAGAAGTCGATATGTTGCTTGGTGTCAACTCAAATCTAAGACTGGAAACCACTATAACCCGGCAGCTAACTCATTCAACTTCACTGAAGAAGAATGGGATCAGCTTTGTAAGGTAATTTTGACAATTATAAACTTGTTTTAATTTAAGTAAATTCATTTTAAAAAGAAAACTAAACTATACCTTTTTCAACAGGGAAATAAGTTTGTAGAAACTTTGAAGTCAACACCTTTGAGTTTTCCTAATCTTTGCACCCATCTTTATGATGGAGTTGCTGCCACTGGAGTTTCTGGTTGGGGACCTAGCTCTAAAAAGAGCAGGACCATTGAAATTAATGATGAAAAAGAAATTGCTGATATAGAAGAAGTCCAGTCAGATGCTTCAAATGCTCCAAATGCTTCGAGTCTAGATGCTGAGGAAACTCCTAAGAAAAGAATTAAAGCATCACCAAAACTTGAAAAATCACAGAATTTGAAAATGAGATGACTAGTGCACTAAAACTTATGGTTCAGACCAATAGTGGACCATCACTTAAAGAGTGCAAGGACAAGCTGAACAGCCTTGGATGGGGAGCAACAAGTCCCCTGCACCAAATGGCTCTTGGAATATTTTGTGAGAGTGCGAAGTACAGAGAACAGTGGATGCTTCTCGAGGAAAATGAAAATGAACATTGGGTTAAAATGGTGTCGGCTAAATTAGGATTTATTGCGTAGTTTTTGTTTTTGGTATCATTTGTTTCTTTTGCATCTGGAAACTTGATATTGCTTAGTTGTAGTCCATATTATCTACTTTTGTAACTTGAAAATTGAAACATTTCAGTTGTAGTGAATTTTTATTGCTTAAAATTAATGCATTTCTTAGTTTAATATGTTTTTTTACTTAGTTGTATTGAATTTTTATTACTTAGTTGTAGTCCATATTATTATTTTTTTGGTATTTTAATATGTTTTTTTTTTACTTAAAGTGTCATTTTTATTACATAGGTTGGCAATGGAAATCCAAGATCAACTCTTATGTTTGATGATTATGTATTGTTATATGAGAAAACTTCACTCAAGGAGTGTGCCAAGAATAAAAGATAATAATTCAATTTTGCATGGGTATGCTTATACCCAGGAGTTGTTAGATGGTTCAAACACCCAGTGCCAAGATATGATGCGCCTTTCTCGTGTTGCATACATTCAACTTTGTGACCTCTTTAAGCAACGTGGTTGGGTTCAAGGTAGTCGATATTCAACAGTAGAAGAAAAAATGGCTATGTTTTTGCATGTTATAAGCCATAATGATCGCTTTATAAAGATTAAAAATAGATTCCAGCACTCTACTCAAACAGTACATAAATATTTTCACGAGGTTTTGAATGGAATGATGGAGTTCGCGAAAGAAATTATAGTACCTACTTCATATAATCAAAACTCAAATATTTCAAGGCGACAAAAAGAGCTGCTAAAAATATTTCCGGTTAGTATTGATTTAAAGTTTTCTAGTTCACCTTTTAAATAATTCATTTTTTGCTTCTTTTTTTTTTTTTTTGTGATACGTTTAACATGTCTATAATATTTTGTTATAAGGGCGCAATTGGTGCACTTGACGGTACACTTGTTCCAGCTGATCAACAAGCTCGATATAGAGGGCGAGGAAGAGGTGACTGCTATCAGAATGTTTTAGGTGTATGTGATTTTAATATGATATTCACATTCGTTTGGGCTGGATGGGAGGGAGTAGCACATGATTCAAGAATACTAACCGAGGTTGCACTTGATCCTTATTCCGGGTTTCCTGTTCCTCCGCCAAGTATGTAATTTTTAATATTAGGCTAAATAAAATAATACGTGCCTTTCAACTTTTTTAAGTATGTTGTACAATAAATAACCTATATACTTTATATTGCAGATAAATATTATCTTTGTGAAGCAACATACACAAATACTCGTGGTTATATGACCCCATATCGCAACACAAGATATTGGTTAGCGGATTTTCGTCGTCAGCGTGCTTTAAGTCAAAAGGAAAAATTTAACCATGCCCATGCAAGATTAAGAAATGTTATTGAGCGTGCTTATGGCGTGTTGAAAGCAAGATTTCCTATCCTGAAACAGATGGCTCCATACTCATTCTCTGCGCAGCGAGATATTGTGATTGCTTGTATTGCAGTTCACAATTTCATAAGAAAGAAGAAATTAGAGGATGAACTATTTGATCAATGCGATCAAACTGATTCTGATAGTGATGGAGAAGAAGTTGAGGAAGATTTTGAAGGATCAATAAATGATACACAATGGGGATCTCAAGCCACGCAATATATGAACGATCTTCGTGATCAAATTTCTATGAAACTTTAAAGAGGTTATTGATAATCATATAATTGTGTTTAAGATCGAATACTTTAATAATTATATCAACATTCTTAATTTTGTTTGTCTTTTATAAATATTTAAATGATTGCAAAACATTCATTTGGCATCATTCAGATGATAAATAGATATTTGTTCTCAAACATTATTAATCATTTAGCAGGGTATAAAAGTAAATTACTATCATTCAGGAAATTTATCAAAAATTGTTAACAAACAGCATTAATCACTCAGATGTTCAGAATAACTATTCATCCAGATTGTTCAGAAATTTTACTGGTTCAGAAAGTATGATTCAGATTTAACAAATGGCCCCTAAGGGTTGGTATCTGCCATAAGCGTTGGATCCTAGGTATGTGGGACACCTTTTAGCAAAATCCCCACCTTTTCAGGAGATAATTGTGGTGGCATGTGCCAAGATCATGTCTGCACGTGGATTCATAGGATTCACTTATTTGTCATGATGCTAGGAGATAATTGTGGTGGCATGTGCCAAGATCATGTAAGCACGTGGATTCATAGGATTCACTTATTTGTCATGATACTGGATAGTATGATCTCACGTATCTTAGATCTGGGTTGCGAATGTTGTAGATTGGACCCAATCAAGACTAACCGCAGACAGGTCTAGCGACAATCTAGGATAGGTCCAGTCGGAACTAGTTATAACCTATCAATATATGTTTTCAAATACAAAATCTATATATAACGACGAGGAATGAACAAAAATCTTGAGCTCTACTTCAAAATTATTTCTATTGTACAAATAAAGTATATTTAGCTAGAAACTAAAATGAAACCTGAAAATTGATAAAAAAAAATCATCATTCATCCATTAATCATCCAAACACATCAATTTGAACTTAATTTCTTAAAAATCAATATATAGTCTACAGTGAATAGACCACAACCCTTGTATCTTGTATAATAGCTGTTCAGATTCACAAATCATGAGAACAAGCAAGATTATCATCTTGGAAATCCTAGTTTGCAAATGAAATGTTAAAGATAAGCCGTCAGGGCCATAAATTTCGTAAAACCAGGTTCTGTGCAGTGTGTACAAGTTCAAGTTCTGAGCAAAATTGGGATCATCGTTTGGACTGGTTTGTTTTAGGGTAAAAATTATGGCAAAAATTACGGTTTTGGTTTTAGTATATGAACAATTATATTAATCTATCTATCTATTCTATTATATTAAAGCCGAAACATTAAAAGTTTGGTTGGTTGGTTGGTTGGTTGGTACCTATTGAATTTACCTAATTACCCTTACTTAACTATTAACTAAATACATAATTTCCTTTTTCATATTAAACATATTACCTTTTCTATTTGTCACTAACTAATTAATTTCCCTTTTCAGGTAAAGCACAATATCTTTATTATTTTATCTAACTAAAATTTCTCCTTTCTTATAAAGAGTACAAGCAATTTTGAAAATAACATAATTATATTATAATTACTATTAACCAATCAATTACCTTTTTTAGCCAAAACATGTTACCTTTTCTCTATTCTATAACTAAAATATCTCTTTAACTAAAATATTTTTTTTAACAAATATATCACGGGGTTCTATTTAATAAATAATAATATTATAATACTAATAATTATCAATTACCCTTTTCAACTAAAACATATCATCTTTTCCCTATTTTATAATTCAAATTCCTTTTTTCTAGAAATATCACGGGCAACATTAATTTCACAATATCTAAAAACACTACGAACAATTTAATTTAGTGAAATAACATAAATTAAATTATAATTACTATAAACTAATTAATTACCTTTTCCACCTAAAACATGTTTCTTTTTTAATTTTCTCTAACTAACACCTCACTTTTTTCAGATTAAAGCCGAAACATTAAAAGTTTGGTTGGTTGGTTGGTTGGTACCAGTTGATTTTACTTATTTACCCTTACTTAATTATAGATAAAATATAAAATATTTTATCTAACTAAAATTTTTGCTTTACTAATCAATTTCCTTTTTCAGGTTAAACATGTTACCTCTTCTTTCCTTTTTAATAACTAAACAGTTTACTTTTTCAAGTAAAATAAAATATCTTTTATATTTTATCTAAACTAAAAATCATATTATAATTACTATTAACTAATTAATTAATTTTTCATTCAAATTATCTTTTCTCTTTTCTCTAACTAAAATATCTCTTTTTCCAATTATATCACGGGTTACCTTTTAAAAATCTTCTTTTATATTTTATTTAACTAAATTTTTTACTTTACTAATCAATCTACTTTTTCAGGTTAAACATGTTACCTTTTTTTTTAATAACTAAAAAGTTTCCTTTTTCAAGTAAAATATAATATCTTTTACATTTTTTCTAATTAAAAAACAAATTATAATTACTGTTAACTAATAAATTAATTTTTTATCTTTTTTTTCCTCTAACTAAAATATTTTTTTCCCCAATTATATCACTATTTAATAAAATATATTAAAAATTCGTATACATTGTTTATAATAAGTAAACGTTAGTATAATCCGTAAACATGAGAATATTAAATTATATTAAATTAAAATTAAAAAAATATTAAAAATAATGATTATATAAAAACGTAATTATAATATTAAATAAAATTTATATAATATAATGAAAGAAACCTGTGCATCACACGGGCATTGAAAGTTTGTCCGTTCGATCTTCAGCACGGTCATCCTAATTATTAAAATAAATAGTAAAATAATATAATTAGTGATAATTAGTCGATTGCCTTTTTTTAATTAAAAGAGTTTTACTTTTAATTGATTGATGATATTACCTTTTATAAACACTTAAGATATCGTATCTTCCAATCAATAATATTTCTTTCTAAATAAAACACATTAACTTTTATTTTAAAATATAATCTTACAATAATTAATATATACCCAAAAAAATAACACTATAGCGTCTAATCACTATGCACTAACAAAAGATAATAGACATATATATATACAACGAATAATGACCGTTATATTTTTAGTAAAAAATCAGAACCATTATATCTAATGATTAGATATATTATATGTTTAAATTAATTTACTAAAATTTCAAGGTTCGAATTCTGTCAGACATATTTTTAAAAAAAAATTAATAATATAAATTTTAAACCACATAATTTTGCAATCATTAATGTACACCGAAAAATATTAAACCATTTTTCTGTTAGATTTTTAGTAATTAATAAGAACCATTAGATGTAATTATAAGATATATTTTTTGATTAAAGTATTTTACTAAAAATTCAAGTTTCGAATCCCGTCAACGACATATTTAACTTAAAATTTTATAATATTGTAAATTTTAAATCATAATTAACTAAATCTTATATTAAATTATATTAAATAATATTAAAATAATTTTTACAAACTAATGATTATATAAAAATATAATTATAGCATAAAATAAAATTTATATAACATACTAAAAGAAACCCGTGCAATGCACGGGTTGTAAGCTAGTACTATTATATAAAAATCGAAACATTAAAAGTTTGGTTGGTCGATACCCGTTGATTTTACTTATTTACCCTTACTCAATTACTACTAACTAATCAATTTCCTTTTTCAGATTAAACATATTATCTTTTCTATTTTTCAAGAATTAAATAATTTCCTTTTTCAAATAAAATACAATATCTTTTATATTTTATCTAACTAAAATTTCTCATTTATGAATCAATTTTCTTTTTCAGGTGCTTTTTCAGCAAAACACATTACCTTTTCTCTTCTTTCTAACTAAAATCTTTCTTTTTCCAATTATATCATCGATGGTTATCTTTTTCAGCCAAAACACGTTATCTTTTTTCTTACTAAAACCTCCTTTTTACTAAGATAAGATTTCTCCTTTTTAAAAACATTAGGAGCAATTTTGTTTAATAAAATAACATAATTATATTGTAATTACTATTAACTAATCAATTACATTTTTCAGTCAAAACACGTTACCTTTTCTCTTTTCTCTAACTAAAATCTTTCTTTTTTCAATTATATCATCGATGGTTATCTTTTTCAGCCAAAACACGTTAGCTTTTTTCTTTTCTCTTACTAAAACCTCCTTTTTTCCAATTATATCACGGGCGTTTCTATTTAATAAAAATTTCAACTAAAATTTATCATCTTTTCTATTTTTTCTAATTAGATTCCCTTTTTTCTAGAAATATAACGGGCAACATTAATTTCTCATTTTCTAAAAACTATGAGCAATTTTATTTAGTAAAATAACATAATTAAATTATAATTACTATAAACTAATCAATTGCCATTTTCACATAAATCATGTCATCTTCATATTACCTTTCTATTTTCTCTAACTAAAATCTCTCTTTTTCCAATTATATCACCGACGGTTCTATTTAACACTATTAGCAATTCTGTTTAATAAAATAAAATATTGTAATTACTAATAATTAATCAATTACTTTTTTCAGCTAAAATATGTTATTTATTTACCCTTATTTAATGATACATGTTATTTTACGTAATTATCCTTACTTAATTATTTATAATTACTAATAACTAATAAATTTCCTTCTCCAGGTAAAACATGTTACCATTTCTATTTTTCAATAACTAATCTTTTTTCACATAAAATATGAGAAATTCTTTCCTTTTTCAAGTAAAATATGCCACCTTTTCTATTTTTCAATAGCCAATTTTTCTTTTCACGTAAAATGCAGTTTATCTAGCTAAAATTTTTTATTTTCTAAAAAAACTATGAGCAATTATGTTTAATAAAATAAAATATTATAATTACTAATAATTAACCAATTACCTTTTTCAGCTAAAATACATTAACTTTTTGATTTTTTTATTTTTTTTCAGAAAAACCTATTTGGTTTGCTTTATTTAAATACAATAAAATAATAAAAATATAATAACTAATAACTAACCGATTACGTTTTTCAGCTAAAATATTTCATCTTTTCAATATCTTTTCAATATTTTCTAACTAAAATCCATCATTTTCTAAAAATATCACGGACAACATATTTATAATTATATCAGATCATATTTTTAAAAATTTTAAGCCAAGAAAATTTATGTCTTAAAATTTTTAATTCAAATTAAAAAAATTCTATTTTATTAAATAACATCGGTGCATCGCACGGGTTTTAAGCTAGTAAGATATAATTTATAATCCATTCAAAAAAAAGAGAAAAGATATAATTTATAATTTTATGATCTATACTATACTATTATACGCGAAATATGTATAATTGGTTGGTTGGTCGGTTAGTTACACCTTCCAAAAAGTTGGTTAACACCTTCCAAAAATGAAAATTCATATAAAATTTTATTTTACAAAAAATCTATATTTTTTTTATACTATTATAAGCGAAATAGAGCATGGTTGGTTGGTCGGTTGGTTACACCTTCTAAAAAGTTAGTTAACACCTTCTAAAATGAAAAAATAAATTCAAATACATATAAAATTTTATTTTACAAAAAATCTATATTTATACTATTTTAAGCGAAACAAAGTATAATTTGGTTGGTTGGTTAACACCTTCCAAAAATGAAAAAATAAATTAAAATACATATAAAATTTTATTTTACAACAAATAAACCACATATTTAACTTAATAACAAACTCTTTTAATTACACTCCAACTAATAAATTACATACTCTTTTAGTTATATTTGAGTTAAAATTCTTCAACCACACCCAAATTTTTTAGACTCTTTCAATTACTTGGAAACCAAATATTTTTAAAATTAATTTAAATAATTTTAATATCACATATTTATTAATAAATTTACAACAAATTATAAATAAAAAAAAGTGAAAACAAACAAAAATTATATAATAAACAATAAAAATTTCACAAATTAAAAATTAATTTTAAATTCTATTTGAAACAAATATTACATTATGGATTATTATGGAATCATAATTTGAAGGTATAAGCAAAACAATATATATTTGGTTAGTTGGTTGGTGGTTAATGCCTTCCAAAAAATATTGTTAACACCTTTCTAAAAATACCAAGTTAAAAAGATTATGTTAAAAATATTAATTTATTTATTATAAACAACAAATCTATACTATCTATACTATTATAAGCGAAACATGTATAATTTGTTGGTTGGTCAAGTTAATGAACTGTAAGTCTGTAACCCATGTCAAAGCTGTTTATGATATAATTACAGTTTTTTTAATAAACTGCTGGGAGTGTCAGATTTGATTCTTGATGACAACAAAGATCCGTAGTTTGTTACTATTACAATCAACTTATCATGCTCAAAACGCACATCTTAACCATACAATGCACGCCAGGGCTCCACGATCTCTCTTGATGTCTTAGTCGGAGTCCATGATATCTTCTCTCTTACGAAGGACAAGGATGACACAGCCTTGCTAAATCACAAAGTACCTTCAGAATCATGTACACTATCTTTAATTCAGAATCACAATTCAGAATCCAGAAACGCGAATCCAGTCCGTCCATCAAGCCACATAAGCAATACTCCTGGGTTCTCCTCGTCTTCAACACATCTAATACCTTCCATCCGGCAAAGATTAAGGACCATTGGTTTAACCATTGGCATTCCGACAGAATGGTTTCCACATCCAGTGATAACTCTCAAGCTCTTTATAGCGCCACCAAGTGCACCCAATGCGAGATTCATTTTTACACGATCCATTGCTACTTCGACGTTTAGTCCATGTAGATCAACTGTAAGCTGATTCTCATCTGTTTCGTTTCTAGCTTTGAAGTTAGCTAGCCTTGTCTTTTCATCAGCCTGAGCTAGTTTTTTGTGTGTCCCTCCCTTCTTGGACATGTAAGCTCTGTAGCCACGTTCTCCTTTTGAAAGTTCACTTTCTCCATAGTAGACACTAGAATGAAGAACGGATTCAGTACTGTCAAAGTTCACCATCTTTGACATCGAGCTCGAACTCGAATAGTCCTTCCGTAAAGGTACCAATCCCATCCTCCCAATCATATATTTCTCCTTCTTCGGCTTGGCCACACGCATTCCCAACCCAGAACCAAACTCCCATCTCGAAAGCGAAGCCTCACTGTCACTCGTTTCCCTCGAACACAACACAGCTTGATCATCAAATTCACCTAACGTAACAGCTTCCATCAAATTCACAATTTCCTTCTCTTTTTTAGGAAGACCGGCATACTCAATAATATTTGTGACGATGGCATAAGTCATGCTTTCCCTTCTAGCAGTAGGGGCAGGTGCAGAAAGCATCTTCTTCTCAACAACTGATAACTGACCGCAGCACTCAGACTTCACAGCTGTGTCTCTAAGATTTTGAAAGACAACATTCCTTTCTGGACTAACATAGTCTGTGCTAGCCTGAAAATCTACTTGTAACTTGACGGTGGTGAAAGGACAAGCACATCCATCACTAAAATTAAGCTTCAGTACCACTTTAACTGGTTTAGTTCTGAGTTTCCTTTTCAGTGAAAACGGTTGCTGCTGTAACAAGGCTGTTTCCAGATCTTGTCTCTCAGGAAACCAAACCTCAACTGATTTAATAAATGGCAAAGGGGCACTTTCTCCATGCACACTACAGACTTCAATTGACCATCTTGCATAGTTACCCCCTGCATTGCAGCGGTAATTTATTTGGAAGAGATCAATTCGTACATATGGAGGAATCCGCATATTAAGAATCTGCATTGCCCCCAATATTACCTTGTCAACAAGCCCATGAATCACCAATTTTGCCTTCTTGTCTTCTGGAGTTTGCTGACGGTTGACAATTACAATTTCTCCCCCACCTCGGAGAGACCTTAAAGGAAGGTTGCATGCTGGAGTTATCTGCAAACTGGTCCCTAAGCATAACACAACATCAGCCATCTGGCAATGCTTTTCCGCCAAATCCATTTCTTTTCGAGGTAACTGATCCTTCATATCAAGAACTGAATCCCTAAGTCCTGACGTACAATTCATGGCAGAACAACGTCTTGGTGTCTCCTTCAACCCAATAGTCTCTACCTCAAAATCCCGCACATACTCTGCTCCACATGAAGGGCAAACTTCCCTGAATGAGTTCCCATGCAACTCTGAAAGTTTCTCCCTGGGAATTCCTGATCGAAGATGCAAATTATCGACATTCTTGCTGATGACAAACTTTAGAATACCAGATTTTTCCAGTTCAACTAAAGCCATATGAGTAATACTTGGCATCGCTCGATCTAATGGCAATGACGCTTGAGGCACACCTTTCCCTTCGTGTTGAAGTGTTGAGACCCCTTTAGGCCCACGAATATCATGTATCCCGCAAGACCCGCAAGACGCTGATATGCCTGCACCTGTAAATGCCACCAAGTGCTTACTCTTTTCTATCATCCGCGCAAGTTTTTCAATCTTCTGTTGGAGCAATTTGTTCGGGTCAAAAAACTCGGTCATTCCAACGGAACCAACATCTTCTTCTAGAGATACAGACATTCTTCTTCTCTTCTTGGACATGTAAGCTCTGTAGCCACGTTCTCCTTTTGAAAGTTTACTTTTTCCATAGTAGACACTAGAATGAAGAACAGATTCAGTACTGTCAAAGTTCACCATCTTTGACACCGAGCTGTCACTCGTTTCCCTCGAACACAACACAGCTTGATCATCTTCATCTAACGAAACAGCTTCCATCAAATTCACAATGTCCTCTTTTTTAGGAAGACCAGCATATTTAATAATATTTGAGACGAAGGCATAAGTAATGCTTTCCCATCTAGCAGTAGGGAAGGGTGGGAAGGGTGCAGAAAGCAACTTCTTCTCAACAACTGATAACTGACCGGGGAACCCAGACTTAACAGCTGTGTTTCTAAGATTTTGAAAGACAACATGCCTTTCTGGACAAACATAGTTTGTGCTAGCCTGATAATCTGCTCGTAACTTCAAAATGGCACATCCATCAATAAAATTAAGCTTCAGTTCCGCTTTATCTTGTTTACTTGTGAGATGACAAATCAGTTCAAATGGTTGCTGCTGTACCAAGGCTTTTTTCAGATCTTGTCTCCCAGGAAACGAAACCTCAACTGATTTAATAAATGGCAAAGGGGCACTTTTTCCATTTACACTACAGACTTCAACTGACCAACTTTCATAGATACCCCCTGACATACGGCTGTAATTAATTTGGAAGAGATCAATTCGTACATATGGAGGAATCCGCATATTAAGAATCTGCATTACCCCCAATATTACCTTGTCAACAAGCCCATGAATCACCAATTTTGCCTTATTGTCTTCTGGAGTTTGCTGAAGGTTGACAATTACAATTTCTTCTCCCCAACCTCGGCCAAACCTTGAAGGAAGGTTGCATGCTGGAGTTATCTGCAAACTGGTCCCTAAGCATAACACAAGATCAGCCATCTGGCAATGCCTTTCCGCCAAATCCATTTCTTTTCGAGGTAACTCATCCTTCATACCAAGAACTGAATCCCTAAGTTTTGACGTACAATTCATGGCAGAACAACGTCTTGGTGTCTCCTTCAACCCAATAGTCTCTACCTCAAAATCCCGCACATACTCTGCTCCACATGAAGGGCAAACTTCCTTGAATGAGTTCCCATGCAGCTCTGAAAGTTTCTCCCTGGGAATTCCTGATCGAAGATGCAAACTATCGATATTCTGGGTGATGACAAACTTTAGGATACCAGCTCTTTCCAGTTCAACCAAAGCCATATGTGTAATACTTGGCATCGCCCGATCAAATGGCAATGAAGCTTGAGGTACACCTTTTCCTTCGTGTTGAAGTGTCGAAACTCCTTTAGGCCGACGAAAATCAGGTATCCCAAAAGAAGTTGATATTCCTGCACCTGTGAATGCTACCAAGTGCTTACTCTTTTTTATCATCCACGCAAGTTTTTCAATCTTCTGTTGGAGCAATTTGTTCGGGTCATAAAACTTCGGCATTCCAACGGAACCAAATTCTTCTTTGTAGGAGAGCTTCTGTGCATAACTAGGCATTCTTCTATGTGATCAAGATCCCTGAGACTTGTTGAATGAACCTGAAAGCGATTGCCGATAGCGTGGGTGATTTCTACCGGGTTTGTTACCCAACATAGGCGTATCGGTATCCTCGTAACAAATCTACTGTTTAAACCCTAAGGGCCTGTTTGGATTGGGGGTTGGGGAGGGATGGGTTGGGTTGGGAGGGGTTCAAATTTGACAACCCTTGTTTGGATAGAAATTTAAAATGGAGGGTTGGGTTTATAGTGGTTGGTGAGGGGTTAGGAGAGGGTTCTAATATAATGTAAATGAGTGAGCATTTCAACACCCCGATTTGGGGTGTTGGACATGGTTGAAAAAATATTTCAATAATAAAAAAAATACTTCCTAATAAATAACAACAATAAAAAAATATTTCTGGATCAGTATTTCTGAAAAAAATATTTCCGAACCAATATTTCGGGAAAAAATATTTTCGAACCAATATTTCGGGAAAAAAATATTTTCGAACCAATATTTCGGAAAAAAATATTTTCGAACCAATATTTGGGAAAAAAATATTTTCGAACCAATATTTCGGAAAAAAATATTTTCGAACCAATATTTCGGAAAAAAATATTTTCGAACCAATATTTCGGGAAAAAAATATTTCCGAACCAATATTTCGGGAAAAAATATTTTCGAACCAATATTTCGGGAAAAAAATATTTTCGAACCAATATTTCGGAAAAAAATATTTTCGAACCAATATTTCGGGAAAAAATATTTTCGAACCAATATTTCGGAAAAAAATATTTTCGAACCAATATTTCGGAAAAAAATATTTTCGAACCAATATTTCGGGAAAAAAATATTTTTTTCCGAACCAATATTTCGTAAATATTTTTTTCGGAACCAATATTTCCGAAATATTTTTTTCAGAACCAATATTTCGGAAATATTTTTTTCCGAACCAATATTTCGGATATATTTTTTTCCGAACCAATATTTCGGAAATATTTTTTTCGGAACCAATATTTCCGAAATATTTTTTTCCGAACCATTATTTCGGAAATATTTTTTTCCGAACCAATATTTCGGAAATATTTTTTTCCGAACCAATATTTCCGAAATATTTTTTTCCGAACCAATATTTCAGAAATATTTTTTTCGGAACCAATATTTCCGAAATATTTTTTTCCGAACCAATATTTCGGAAATATTTTTTTCCGAACCAATATTTCGGAAAATATTTTTTTCGGAACCAATATTTCGGAAATATTTTTTTCCGAACCAATATTTCGTAAATATTTTTTTCGGAACCAATATTTCCGAAATATTTTTTTCAGAACCAATATTTCGGAAATATTTTTTTCCGAACCAATATTTCGGATATATTTTTTTCGGAACCAATATTTCCTAAATATTTTTTTCAGAACCAATATTTCGGAAATATTTTTTTCCAAACCAATATTTCGGAAATATTTTTTTCGAAAACAATATTTCCGAAATATTTTTTTCAGAAATATTGGTTCGGTAATATTTTTTCCTGAAATACTGATCCAGAAATATTTTTTTCCGAAATATTGGTTCGGAAATATTTTTTCCCGAAATATTGGTTCTGAAGTATTTTTTTCCGAAATATTGATTGAGAAATTTTTTTTCCCAAAATATTGGTTTGAAAATTTTTTTCCCCGAAATATTGATTCCAAAATATTTTTTTCAAAAATATTGATTTGAAAATATTTTTTCCCAAAAAAATAATAATTAATTATATTTTAACCCTTCCCAACCTAGTCCTCCATCCAAATAAGGTAAGGGTTGAACCCTTCATTACTCAACCCTTACATCCAAACAAGGTAAGGGTTCAACCCAACCCATCCCTTCCCAACCTAACCCATCCCATTATAACCCAACCCAACCCATCCCTCCCCAACCCTCAATCCAAACAGGCCCTAATTCTCCGATTTTATAAAAGAGAAAAAGGTACGACTATGATTTGGGTTTCAATGGTGTCTCTGTTGAGGAGTATTTCCTCTCTTTTAGTGCGGCCCAGTTGGTTAAGTGGCCCAGTTGGTTAACACTTAACGCCTTACAAAAATGAAAAAATAAATTAAAATATATATAAAATTTTATTTTACAAAAAATAAACCATATATATATCTATACTATATATCTATACTATATATCTATACTATTATATAAAAGTCGAAACATTAAAAGTTTGGTTCAACGGTACCTATTGAATTTACCTAATTACCCTTACTCAATTACAGATCTATTAACTAATCATTCCTTTTTCAGGTTACGCATATTATCTTTTCTATTTTCAAGAACTAAATAATTTCATTTTCCAAGTAAAATACAATATCTTTTATATTTTATCTAACTAAAATTTCTCATTTATTAATCAATTTCTTTTTTCAGTTTAAACATATAACCTTTTCTATTTTTCAATAACTAAATAATTTCCTTTTTCATTTAAAATAGAATATCTTTTACATTTTATCTAACTAAAATTTCTCCTTTTAAAAAACACTGAGCAATTTTTTTTTAAAAAAATAACTTAATTATATATAATTGCTATTAACTAATCAATTACCCTTTTCAGTCAAAACACGTTACCTTTTCTCTTTTCTCTAACTAAAATTTCTCTTTTTCCAATTATGTTATGGATGGTTACCTTTTTCAGCAAAACACATTACCTTTTTTCTTTCTTCTTACTAAAACCTCCATTTTCTAATTACATCACAGACGTTTCTATTTAATAAAAAATAATAATATTATAATACTAATAATTAACCAATTACCATTTCAGCTAAAAAATAACATAATTATATATAATTATTATTAACTAATCAATTACCTTTTTCAATCAAAACACGTTACCTTTTCTCTAACTAAAATCTTTCTTTTTCCAATTATATCATGGTTACCTTTTTTCAGCAAAACACGTTACCTTTTTTCTTTCTTCTTACTAAAACCTCCATTTTTCTAATTATATTACAGGCGTTTCTATTTAATACAAATAAAATAATAATATTATAATACTAATAATTAACCGATTACCTTTTCAGCTAAAATATATCATCTTTTCTATTTTTTCTAATTACATTCCCTTTTTTTCTAGAAATGTAACGGGCAGCGTTAATTTCTCATTTTCTAAGAACTATGAACAATTTTATTTCGTAAAAAAACATAATTAAATTATAATTACTATAAACTAATCAATTACTTTTTCCACATAAATCATGCACGTTACCATTCTATTTTCTCTAACTATTTGTTTTTTAATTATATCACGGACGATTCTATTTAATAAAATAAAATAATAATATTATAATAATTTTAATTAACAGATTACCTTTTTCAACTAAAACATATCATCTTTTCTTTATTTTCTAACTAAAATCCCTTTTATAATAGAAATACCACGGAAAATATTATTTTCTCAATTTCTAAAAACATTACGAGCAATTGTATTTAGTAAAATAACGTAATTCAATTATAATTACTATAAACTAATCAATTATCTTTTTCACCTAAAACATATAATCTTTTTAATTTTCACTAACTAAATTCTCTATTTTTCTAATCATACCACGGACATTCTATTTAATAAAATGAAGTAATAATTTTATAATTACTAATAATTAATTGATTATTCTTTTTAACTAAAATTTATCATCATTTCTATATTTTCTAAGTAAATCCCTCCTTTTCTAGAAATATCACGAATAACATTTATATAATTATTATCAAATCATCTCATATAAAAAAGTAAGCCTCCAAAATTCATGTTTAAAAAAAATTAATTTTAATTAATGAATTTTTTTATATAATATAAAAAAAAATCCGTGCATCGCACGGGTTTTAGGCTAGTATTATATAAAAACCGAAATATTAAAAGTTTGGTTGGTTGGTACGGTGCTTGTTGATTTTACTTATTGATATGGGCTAAAAGTAAGCCCTAAAGACACATTTAATGTGGCATTAAATAGACCCGGAATGTTCCAAACGTGGGGCCCACCAGATGGGCCCAAACCCTAATTATTATATTAATTTCGTAATTAATATTTAGGGATAATTAACAGCTGGGGGATACAAGTCAGATAAGGACATTATCTCTACAAAGAGTAGCCTCCAAGCCACACAGTCATACAAGGAAACAGACTCCTACAAGGAAGGAGTCTAGAACCTTCCTCAAGGCTGACTTGCCCACCAAGTCACCTAACCCTACTACGATTTTAGGGCTTCTCAGCCTATATAAAGGGTCTGGCCCCACATCTCAGAACTACGTTTTTTGGCTTGATCTTTGATATTCATCAAAGTACGTAGGCATTCTGTGAGGACCGTTTAAGTCTCGAACGCAGAAGCAACCATTAAAGCACGAAGCTCACGAACCCTAGCATTAAATACACAAACCCTAGCCGCAGTAATCTAAACCTAGTTTTTATTCCACAACATTTGGCGCCGACTATGGGAAGAAGACATCAACCATGGTCCAAACACGAAGAACTGCACTAAGCACTACAGAGCCAATTGCCACTGAGGCTCTACCTCTTAGCTCTGCTCCGCCCCTTACTGAGCAAGTACCTCCGGCATCCGGGACTATCGTTCCGCATCAAGTTTCTCAACCCCTAGGGACGACTACCCATGTTGAGAGTACGTTACCTCCGATCGTCCACACAATTCCAGGGACTAACCCCCTCCATACGGGGATTTCTTCCTTGATTGTAGACCCCAACAACCCTCCACGAGGGGTTCAGATCCACACTACGGATCTCCCCATAAACACCAATCCAATGTACGGGTTGCCTAATTACGGAGCTGGATCAAGTGGTCATGCCCTGTATATTCGAGATCGTGATTATCGTGATTTTTCTGGCCCTTATACGGATGAATCATCTTCTGACGATGATTACGAGCGTGATGAAGCCCCAAGGAGGCGACGCGCAAGTAAAGAGCCTCGAGGAAGGACTCAAACTACTCATGATGGGCTCCATTCAACCGCTGCTGAGAGGATTAAGGCTTATGAAGCCGAGATCTTAAAGTTAAAGGAAGATATGGCCAGGGAGCAAGCCAGATTAAATCAGACTTTGCCACCTCCCGCGTCAGGACCGATTCCCTTCATAGATCTGGAGAGGCCTCCAAGGAGGCAAAGAAGGACTACCGTCCCACCTGAAAGAACTACAAGGGTGGAAACCCCTAAAAGCAACCCTAAGGATCTGATGCCACTTGGGGACCCTGATGATCCCACACCTCCGTTTACTGAAGACGTGATGAATGCTCATATCTCAAAGAAGTTTAAGATGCCAACAATCAAAGCTTATGATGGAATGGGTGATCCTGCCAACCACGTTAGAACGTTCTCAAACGCACTGCTGTTGCAGCCTGCAAGCGACGCTTTGAAGTGTAGGGCTTTCCCTCAAACTTTGTCAGGCATGGCTCAAAGATGGTATAGTCGGCTTCCTGCAAACTCGATTGGTTCCTTTAAGGAGTTGAGTGCTGCTTTCATTAGTCAATTTATCAGCGGAAGAACGCATGAGAAAAGTTCTGCATCTCTTATGTATGTGGTACAAGGGAAGAACGAAAGTCTGAGAGACTACCTTAAGAGGTTCACCAAGGAGACTCTGAACATCACTGATCTGGACAATAAGGTTGCAATGGTAGCCTTGGAACATGGTACCACCGACTTATACTTTAAGAGATCGTTGGCAAAGCATCCCCCGGAGAACATGGCTGATCTCCAACGAAGGGCTGATAAGTACATCAAGGCCGAGGATAGCACGAAGAAGGAAGTCACAGTAGGCAATGGTCAGGGGAACCATGATACAAAAAAGCGTAAGCAAGGGCAGGAGTACGATGCTAGGGACAAGTATCCCCGAACTAGCAAAGACTCTGACTCGCCACCGAAAAAGAGCTTGGGACCAAGGTTCTCCGATTATGCAAGGTTGAATGCCCCTAGAAGTCAAATCTTGTTGGAAATTGAGAAGGACAAGGACTTCCGATGGCCAAAGCCACTCAGGGGAGACCCCGCAAAGAGGAACAAGGATCAATACTGTAGATTCCACCGAGATGTAGGACATGACACGGATGATTGCAGACAGTTGAAGGACGAGATTGAATTCTTGATCCGTAAAGGAAAGCTGAACAATTTCACAAAGGGTGGAGATCAAGGAACCCAAAGAGGGGATTACAACAGGAGAAACAATGACAGAAGGGATAATGATCGTGATCGTAGCACGCAGCCCCGAGGACCAGTTATCAACATGATCTGGGGAGGCCCGACAGCGGCCGGTTCAACTCGAAACTCTCGGAAGGCATACGCAAGAGAAGTGATGCACATCGTGGGTGAGGCCCCAAAGCGTGCTAAAACTGAGATGGTAATTGGTTTTGATGATTCAGACTTGGAAGGGGTAAAGTTCCCCCATGATGACCCGCTGGTCATAACTCCTGTGATTGGAAATTCAGAAGTAAAAAGAGTCTTGATAGACAATGGAGCCTCTGTGGATATTTTGTTTCATGATGCGTTTGTGAAGATGGGATACAACGACCCTCAGTTGACCCCTGCAAACATGCCCATATACGGATTTAATGGAGTGGAGTCCAAAGTTGAAGGGACTATTCAGTTACCCGTGACTATTGGGCAGGAGCCTAAGGAGGCAACTCAGATGCTGAACTTCTTGGTGATTAAGGCAGCCTCAACTTACAATGCAATCCTTGGAAGGACCGGATTACATGCATTCAAGGCTGTGGCCTCTTCATATCATATGAAGATTAAGTTTCCGACACGGAATGGTGTTGGAGAACAGAAGGGTGATCAGAAGATGGCAAGAAGTTGCTATGTGGCCGCATTGAGGGCCGATGGAGTTGGGGGGCAGGTCCTTCCAATTGAAGACATGGATGTCCGCGATGATGAAGAACATAGAGGAAAGCCAGCAGAGGATCTGATTCCCATACCTCTAGAGCCGAACGATCCTGGAAAAGTTACTTATGTTGGAGCATCTCTGGAAGAACCCTTGAAGGGCAAGTTGATAGAATTCTTACAAAAGAATAGCGACGTGTTCGCTTGGACAGCAGCTGATATGCCAGGGATTGACCCCCAACTCATAACTCATAAGTTGAATGTTGACCCCAAGAGGAAGACAATAAAGCAGAAGAAGAGAAACTTTGCTCCGGAGAGGCAAGAGGCCATTAAGCAAGAAGTGGATAAGCTCTTGGAAGCTGGTTTCATTGAAGAAATTCAGTTTCCCGAATGGTTAGCAAACCCTGTGATGGTCAAAAAAGCGAATGGGAAGTGGAGGATGTGTATAGACTTCACCGACCTGAATGATGCATGTCCAAAAGATTGTTTCCCCCTCCCAAGGATTGACATGTTGATAGATGCCACAGCTGGGCATGAGATGTTAAGCTTCATGGATGGATTCAGCGGTTATAATCAGATCAAGATGCACAAAGATGACATCCCCAAGGTATCTTTCATAACTGACTTTGGTGTCTTCTGTTATCTTGTTATGGCGTTTGGTCTAAAGAATGCAGGAGCTACTTACCAACGCTTGGTGAACAAGATATTTGCTCATTTGATTGGAAAAACCATGGAGGTGTATGTTGATGACATGTTAGTCAAGAGTCTACTCAAGGCTGATCATATTAAGCACCTCGAAGAGGCATTTGAAGTGCTGAGGCACCATAAGATGATGTTGAATCCCGCTAAGTGTGCCTTTGGCGTTGGATCTGGAAAGTTTTTAGGGCTGATGGTTTCAAAGAGAGGCATTGAGGCCAATCCTGACAAGATCAAGGCGATTTTAGACATGGAGCCACCACGTTCTATAAGAGATGTGCAGAAGTTGACAGGCCGAGTAGCAGCCCTAGGGAGGTTTATCTCCAAGTCTGGTGATAAGTGTTTACCTTTCTTTCAAACATTAAAGAAGGTAAAGAATTTTGAATGGACACCTGAAAGCCAAGAGGCCTTTGAACAATTGAAGAAATACATGGCTGAAGCACCGTTGTTGGCCAAGCCTAGCCTCGGAGAGACTCTTTACCTATACTTGGCGGTATCTGAGCAAGCATTGAGTGCCGTCCTCATACGGGAAGAGAACAAGGTTCAGAAACCTATCTACTACGTGAGTAAGGTGTTACATGGAGCTGAGTTGAACTATTCCACCATTGAGAAGTTTGCTTTAGCATTGGTAACGGCTTCAAGGAAACTAAGACCTTACTTTCAGTCACACAAGATTGAAGTCCTGACGGACCAGCAATTGAGAAGTATCTTGCATAGCCCGAAGGTCAGTGGAAGGCTAATTAAGTGGGCAATCGAACTTGGAGAATTTGACATTGCATATAAGCCTCGGACAGCCATCAAGGCTCAGGCATTAGCTGACTTCGTGGTTGAATGTACCATTGGCAACCAAGAAGTCGGGGGGCAGGAGATAGTAACCACCCCTGGAGTTGAGAGTAAGGATGAAGAACTTGTACCTGATCAGAAAGAGTATTGGGTGCTCTATTTTGATGGAGCATCAAAAACAAAATCTAGTGGTGCAGGTTTGGTTTTGCAAAGCCCCGATGGGTTCACAGTTGAATACGCTTTGAAGTTGGACTTTCCTACAACCAACAATGAAGCTGAATATGAAGCATTGATAGCTGGATTGGGATTGGCCAGAGTTATGAGGGTCAAGAATCTCAAAGTGTGTGGAGATTCAAGACTGGTAGTCTCGCAAGTGAATGGTGAGTTTGAGGCCAAAGATGAAACTATGGCAAGATACCTCACAGTCGTGAAAGCTGTTATGACTCAGTTTGAGGAGTGCTACCTGGAGCACATTCCTAGGGAAGAGAACGTTAAGGCCGATGCCCTCTCTAAGTTCGCTTCTTCTGAGATAGAAAATTATGCAGGCAGTGTTTACTTCCAGGTCTTGAAGGCCCCGACCATCAATTCTAAGTTGGTAGCACCTATCGATGTTGGAAGCTGTTGGATAGATCCTATTAAAGCTCACCTAGAAACCGGATGGCTCCCTAATGATGCCTTGGAGGCACGAAAATTGTCAGTGAGAGCATTGAGATATGCCTTGATTGAAGGCATCTTATACAAGAGATCGTTTGTCATCCCGTATTTGAAGTGTCTAAGGCCCCAAGAGGCAAGAGAAGCATTGGAAGAAGTTCACGAAGGGATCTGTGGGCAGCACTTGGGGGGCAGAGCCTTAGCTCACAAGATTACCCGCCTAGGATTCTATTGGCCGGAGATGTTAGCAGATGCCCAGGACTATGTCAAGAAGTGTGACAGATGTCAAAAGCACGCCCCGGTTGTAAGGCAGCCGCCTGAGAGGTTAACCTCAATAAGCTCTCCCATTCCATTTGCAATGTGGGGGATGGACATTCTTGGTCCTTTCCCCATGGCTTCAGCACAAAGGAAATTTTTGATTGTCGCCATTGATTACTTCACTAAGTGGATTGAGGCTAAGCCTTTAGCAAAGATAACCACCAAGCAAGTTTCCCAGTTCTTTTGGGAGAACATAATCTGCAGATATGGAATCCCTCGAATCCTTGTGACAGATAATGGGACACAATTCAACAATGAAGAGTTCAGGAAGTACTGCGAGGAAAATGCTATCGAGCTTCGTTTTACTTCAGTAGCTCACCCGCAAGCTAATGGACAGGCTGAGGTAGCTAATCGGATTATTCTTGATGGACTTAAGAAGAGGGTCGAACGATCGAGAAATACCTGGGTGGATGAATTGCTGCCTATACTTTGGGCATATCGTACCACTTGCAAAGTAACAACTGGAGAAACTCCTTTCCTACTGGCTTATGGAGCCGAGGCAGTTGTACCACTAGAAGTCATGCATGCATCGCCTAGAATTGAGGCATTTGAACCTGAGGCTAATGAAGAAGGCATGAGGCTCGCCCTAGATTTGATTGATGAAGTCAGGGACGAAGCAAATGCCAGAAATGCGGAGCATCAAAAGAAAGCATCCTTCTACTACAACCACCGGGTTAAGGAGAGGTTCTTCCAACAAGGTGATTTGGTCCTTAGGAAGATCGAGGCTTCTGGAGTTGGTGAGAAGGGAAAGCTAGCCCCGAACTGGGAAGGGCCGTATCGAGTCAAGAAGACGTTAGGACGAGGATCTTACAAACTGGAAACCTTGGACGGGGTTGAGGTGCCCCGGACTTGGCATGCATTGAACCTCAAGGTTTACTATGTTTAAGCTCTCCTGAAAGGGACCTAGCTTTTTGCCTATGTAATAGAAGTAGAAATAAGGTTCGAATGAAACCATAACAGAGCATGCTGCTCCTAGTAGGAAGTAGAGTATTTATGTAAGGGTTGATCCCATTTTATCAGTATTCTTTTGACAGCCTAATAAAAGCTTGTTTTGATTCTTCTCTGAATTACATCCTTTGCTTTGCTATATTAAACTCATAAAACAAGTCATAAATCATAAGCTTGGTGCAAGCCAAGGGGCCAAATACCTAGAGAAAAGCTTAACAGATTTCGAGCAAAGGCAAGGGATAAAAAGCTATAAAGGAAGCTAACTATACGAATAGTTAAGTTAAAAAGTTGCATAAATAAAAGCCCGAAGGCTATTAAAGTTAAGTTACACAAATTGAAAGTTTAAATAAAAGACATGGCAAGAAAGCTAAGTGGCCTTAGGAGCCTCCTTAACAGGAGAACCACTCTCAGAGCTGGTAGCAGTGGTGGAAGCTTCCTCATCCAAGTTAGCATCTTCCTCTCGAACAGGAGGCTGCTCAGAAGACCTAGCTGCAGTATGCTGCCTGACCAAGGCATCATCCTCACCAAATAACTCTTCACTAGAGCCAGCCTCAGCTACAGTAGTAATGGTGCTAGGAGGATGAGGGCTAGGAAAGGCAGAAGACTGGAATAGGCCAGGATGGCTCCTTAGAACAGCCTCGAGTGCCTTGTTCCACCCCTCTGTGAACTGGCTAGGGTAAAGCATCTCATCATGCTGATCCATGAGACTCTTGTACTCATCTGAGTCAAGATAGTCATCAATCAGCTTCTCTTTATCATCCTTCAAAGCCACCACCTCTGCATAGGCACTCACCAGCTCCTCATCTTTTTTCTTCAGCTGTTCCTCAAGCTGATGGATATGTAAGCTTCTCTTCTGGGACTCAGTCTCAAATCCCTTGGCCTTCTCCTTCCAAGCTTTAGATTGATAAATCAGGCTTTGGAAATGAACATTGGCCTACATATAGAAAGCAGAGTTTTAATAATGAAAACAGTGGAGTGTTTGAAATAAGAAACTAGTAGGATGGAAGGCTTACCACAGCAAGAGCCTGAGAGCCAAGTGCTTCAGACTCACCAATGCCTCCGTTAAGAACTAAGTCCTTGTAATCAGGAGGGGTGATTGAGTTCAACGACCAATCCACAGCATGCTTTGTTGAGCCCACCACAGAATCACGCTTCCTGAATCCCCAAGATGGCCTAAACACAGCAGATTGAACATTGACTTGAGAGCTACCCTCCAAGTCAGCTATGTCACCATACTTAAGGTTCCCTTTCTGAACCTTGTGTGGGCGTAAGAATGAGGGTTCTGCCCCTTTCTCTCGAGGATCTGCATTCCTCTTGGCCCGGGCCATCCTGGAAGTCTCATTATCAGGATCAGGAGAAGCCTCCACAAGCATCTTGGCCACTACATTAACAAGAATAGATACAACTAAATAAGTCAAGTATGAAAATATAAAAACAAAGGAAGGAAAGAAAGTTACCATGTTCAGAAACTGATGAGAGGCCTACTGCCCTCAGAGATTCTTCATTTATGAGACTCTGGCAGGTTATAGACAAACCATCACCTTTGGTCAGGGTGTCAAAGGCGGCTTGATCTTCTGTACTAAGGGTGATCCCCTTAGCTTTTCCATCCGCAACTTTGGAAAAAGTTTTTCTAAAAAGGGTGCCCCAGTCACCACCCTCCCACTCAAGATATGCAAACTCTTTTTTCCAACCAGGGTTGTTATCTGGCACTGATTTACCGTTGAAAATAGGGGGGACTTTGGGGCGAAGTTTGATATATACCCAACCAGTATGCAAAATTGGGCTGTTATATATTTGAAAGATTTTGCGAAAAAGAGGCACAGACAAAGGCAGATTTTGCCTCAGGCATAAAACCATAAAACAAAGAATTATTCTCCATGCATTTGGAGGTAGTTGGCAAGGGCTGCATTGGATATCAGCTAAAAGACGTGGGATAAACTCATGAAAAGGAAAACGGAGCCCTGCTACTAGGCACTCCCTATAGATACACAAGGCATTGGGCCTCCAATGACAAGGCCTGTCACCTGGCCCAGCTGGAACGAGTTTATAAGGTTTTCTAATCTTAAACAACTTATTATACCTAGCTATTTCCTCAACATCATGATACGTATTACAACAATCATATGCATCTAACTCGGTTAGGCTAGGGTAGTCATCTGCTCGCTCATTTAGCATATCTAATAAAGATGTGTAAGGAGAGCGAATGGTGATAGTACCTTTAGAAGAAGCAGAGTTCATTTTCATGAGTCGAGCTTGAGCTTTGTCCGCCATTAGAGAGAGCTTAAAAACCTTGATTGAAAACGAAGAAGACAACCGGAGAAGAAGGCCGGAAGTAGCCAAGAAAACTTCAACAGAAACTTTAGAAGGAACTCTGAGCTAAAACTTGAGAAGTGAGAAGTATGAAGTGAGAGTGTGAGAAATGAACTCTCCACTCTCACTCTTTTATAGAAATTCTCAGCCGGTTGAAATGCTTACAAACGGTCAAAAAACCTACTGTGACAGGTCAAGATGATAAAAGTGACCTGTAAAAGGCCCATGGAACCGGCCCAATTAAAATAGGCCCGATTCTGGAACATTCTTATAAAAATATCTCAAAATACCAAAGATATTTTGAGAAAATACCAAAGATATTTTGAGAAAATACCAAAGATATTTTGAGAAAATATCAAGGATATTTTTGAAGAATTAAGGTTTGTTGATCCATCGAAGGATCTAGAATTTGGGCTAAAAAGGCCCGGACAGGCCAATTACAGCCATTGGGCCGAGCCCAACAAAAAATATATACATTTTATGAATTTTTGAAATAATACTAAGCCCAGAAGGCCCAATAGGAATTAAGCCCAAGGTAAAGTAGCCCTTAATTCGACCAGAATCCTGGTCGAAATGACCAAGAATCCTGGTCGAAAACATGTTCGACTAGAAGATTTTTGGATGCTTAATTCGACTAGAATCCTGGTCGAAATGACCAAGAATCCTGGTCGAAAACATGTTCGACTAGAAGATTTTTGGATGCTTAATTCGACTAGAATCCTGGTCGAAATGACCAAGAATCCTGGTCGAAAACACGTTCGACTAAAAAAATTTTTGGACCCTTAATTCGACCAGAATCCTGGTCGAATCGACTAGAATTCCTGGTCGAAAAGTCCTTCGACGAGAAGAAAAATGGACCCTTAATTCGACCAGAATCCTGGTCGAATCGACTAGAATTCCTGGTCGAAAAGTCGTTCGACGAGAAGAAAATTTGACCCTTAATTCGACCAGAATCCTGGTCGAATCGACTAGGATTCCTGGTCGAAAAACCTGTCGACCAGAAGAAAAGTGAAGCCTTAATTCGACCAGAATTCTGATCGAATTCCTGATCGAATTTCTGGTCGAAAGATGACAGTCCTGGTCGAAATTTTGTTATAAAAATTGATTTTTTGACAGCGAATCTTCATGGACATAGAATTTTGATGAGAAAAATACCTGTGGGTACTATAAAATCCTAAAAATTAGGATAAGTGCGGAAAATACAAGGGATTCTGTGAATAATTCCTTGAAAAAGATATATAAAAATTCTGTAACTAATGTTATGGAATATAATCGCTTAGCCTCGAACAAGGCCAATCGTTGTAAATGTGTAGGTCGCTCCACACTTTACGAAAGACGATATATGTGAAACACTAGTGTACATATGTAAACCCCGACTCAAGTCTCGGAATAGCCGTTAAAACTTCAAGGAAAGCCTGATCAGTTTTCCTAGAAGTTGGGGGGCAAATGATATGGGCTAAAAGTAAGCCCTAAAGACACATTTAATGTGGCATTAATTAGACCCGGAATGTTCCAAACGTGGGGCCCACCAGATGGGCCCAAACCCTAATTATTATATTAATTTCGTAATTAATATTTAGGGATAATTAACAGCTGGGGGATACAAGTCAGATAAGGACATTATCTCTACAAAGAGTAGCCTCCAAGCCACACAGTCATACAAGGAAACAGACTCCTACAAGGAAGGAGTCTAGAACCTTCCTCAAGGCTGACTTGCCCACCAAGTCACCTAACCCTACTACGATTTTAGGGCTTCTCAGCCTATATAAAGGGTCTGACCCCTCATCTCAGAACTACGTTTTTTGGCTTGATCTTTGATATTCATCAAAGTACGTAGGCATTCTGTGAGGACCGTTTAAGTCTCGAACGCAGAAGCAGCCATTAAAGCACGAAGCTCACGAACCCTAGCATTAAATACACAAACCCTAGCCGCAGTAATCTAAACCTAGTTTTTATTCCACAACACTTATCTACCCTTATTTAACGGTACATGTAATTTTACTTAATTCTTTACTTAATTATTTATAGTTACTAATAACTGATAAATTTCCTTTTTCAGGTAAAACATGTTACCTTTTTCTATTTTTCAATAACTAATCAATTTCCCTTTTCACGTAAAATACACTACATTTTTTATTTTAACTAACTAAAATTTTTTCTTTTAAAAACACTATAAGCAATTTTATTTATTAAAATAAAATATTATAATTATAATTATTAATAATTAACCAATTACCTTTTTTTAGCTAAAATATGAAATCAATTTCCTTTTTTAAGTAAAATACATTATATTTTTTATTTTAGCTAACTAAAATTTTTCCTTTTCAAAACACTACAAGAAATTCTATTTAATAAAATAAAATATTCTAACTTTAATTACTAATAATTAATCAATTACCTTTTTTAGCTAAAATATGTAACATTTTCTATTATTTCCAATAAAACCTATTCGGTTAGTTTTATTTAAGTAAATGTTACCTTTTCTATTTTTGAGTAACTAATAAATTTTCTTTTTGACGTAAAATACATTATCTTTTATATTTCATATAACTAAATTTTTCTTTTTCTAAAAAACATTATGAGCAATTCTATTTAATAAAACAAAATATTACAATTTACCGATTACCTTTTTAAGCTTGATTACTTTTTCTAGCTATTTAATTTAATGACAAACTCTTTTAATTACACTCCAATTAATAAATTATATACTCTTTATGTTATATTTGAGTTAAAGTTCTTCACCTACATCCAACTTTTTTAGACTCTTTCAATTACTTGGAAACCAAATATTTTCAAAATCAATATAAATAATTTTAATATCACATATTTATTAACAAATTTACAACAAATTATAAATAAAAAAAGTGAAAACAAACTAAAATTATATAATAAATAATAAAAATTCCCCAAATTACAAATTAATATAAAATTCTATTTGAAACAAATATTACAATATGGATTATTATGCAATCATAATTTGAAGGTATAAGCAAACAATGTATATTTGGTTAGTTGGTTACGCATTCCAAAAAATATTGTTAACACCTATCTAAAAATAACAAGTTAAAAAGATTATGTTTAGAATATTAATTATTTATTATAAACAACAACATTTACCAATAAGGTACAAAAATATATTTTAAAAAATTAAAAAAAATGCTTTCAAAATTCCAAATTCAGTTAATGTTAGGAATATGTTGTACTTGATGATAACTTCACAATCAATCAAATTGTATAAGTCATGTTTTGTAACTGTCAACGATGAGACATTATAACTCTATCCGTTGACAGGTAGCTCATCAACGGATGAGGTTTTGTAGCATACTGCAATATCTCTATTTATCAGTTGATAGTGTTTTTATTCAGAGTCATGTTGACCATCAACGGATAGGCAGAATAGGGTAGCCAATTGTAAATAAGCTATGCTATGTAATTCTGTCTAAGTGAAAGTGTATCAACGGATGAGAACATGACTCTATCAACGGATACAACTCAAATCTACTCTATCAACGGATACAGCTCAAACTACCATCAACGAATGACTGTGTACAACATCAACGGATAATCATTGACACTTTCTTCTATGCTAGCTGGGAATTAGCAGTTGATAAGGACAAGTTTGACTGACAGATCACATGGGTTGATAGTAGGTATAAAAAGCAGTATGGCAGCCATACTTTGGAAACGTAGAAGAAAGAAGCATTCCATTTACACAGTACATACAAGAAAGGTGCAGGGGACATATCTGTTCACAAGGACAACCTTTCGGCTACACGTGGATTTGGAGTGGAGTAGCAAGTCAACTTAAATTAGATTAATATTATCTTATTCGTGTAGTACTTGTAAACTTGGGATATATAACCAAGTGTAGCAACTCTTTAGAAACTAAGAAAACAGACATATTTGCTTAGGGTTTCTTGAATATCCTTAGAAGCAAAGAGTTGTAAAACAGAAGTTGTGTACATTTGTATCACAGAGTTTTCTTCAAATAAAAGTCTCAGGTGGTACATTTAACCACCTGATTTTTTATGTGTTTGTGAATCATTTCTCATTCAGCAATTATCTCCTTATAGATTTCTGTGGTTTTTATCCGAAATTTATAAAGATCAAGAATTGTATTCAACCCCCCCTTCTACAATTATACAAGTGTGTAATCTGGGAATAACAATTGGTATCAGAGCAAGCTTCTAACATATTTGAAGTTTAAAGATCAACACACTTCCAACATGTCTAAGAAGGATTATGGGGTAAAGATACCAGTTCTTGATAGAGAAAATTACTTTCACTGGAAAGTATAAATGTGTCTACATCTCATGTCTATTGATGAAGGTTTTGTAGATTGCATTGAGAAGGGTCCTCATGTTCCAATGAAGACTGCGTCAAGAGTTGGCCTTGCTGCAGATGCACCAGACACTTACATTCCCTAACCTGTTTCTGAGTGGAGTACTGAAGACGTTGCAGAAGTCCACAAAGATAAAAAGACCATGAATATTCTGTTTAATGGCTTAGAAACAGACATGGTTGACAATGTTATCAACTGTACTACCTCCAAGGAAGTATGGGACATTGTTCAAACCCTTTGTGAAGGTACAGAACATGTAAGGGAGAACAAGATGCGACTACTGATCCAATAGTATGAGCACTTCCAATTCAAGAATGGAGAGACATTGAATGACACATTTAGTAGATTTCAAAAGCTACTGAATGGCTTGAAAATGTATGGAAGAATAAACCAAGTGAAAGATTCTAATCTCAAATTTCTGAGATCACTGCCCAAAGAGTGGAAGCCAATGATTGTTTCTCTAAGAAACACTCAAGAGTACAAGACATTTACTCTTGAAAGGCTCTATGGAACTTTAAAGACATATGAACTAGAAATGGAGCAGGATGAAGAAATTGAGAAGGCCCAAAAGAAAAGTGGGTCAGTTGCACTTGTTGCCAACTTGGAGCAGAAGGAGGAGAAGAGGACTTAAACTGCTAAATCTACACCAAACAGGGAGGTTTGTGAAGGTAGAGCAGAATCAAGCAAAAGCAAGGAAAAGGTGACTGAAGAATTGAATGTCCTTCAGCAGGATGAATTGGATGAGATAGATGAGCATTTAGCCTTTCTATCCAGGAGATTCTCTAAGCTGAAATTCAGAAGAAACTCTGGGGTGGCCAAGCCATTTAACAAGGATTTTTCCACAAGCAACTATGTGGATAAATCCAAAATTAAATGCTACAATTGTGGAATTGCTGGTCATATGATAAGTGAATGCAGGAAGCCTAGATCTGAGAACAAGGGAAAGCCAACTGAAACTGTTGACTACAAAAGAAATATTTTGATCTTCTCAGGCAGAAAGGAAAGGCATTCATGACCCAAGAGTATGATTGGGCTGCTGATGAAAATAATTTTGATGATGATGCTGAGTTTGTCAACCTTGCATTGATGGCTGATTCTAAGCAGGAAGCTAGTTCAGCTAGCAATCAGGTATTTTCTACTAATCTCTTTGAGCTCACCAAAGAGGAATGCAATAGTGTTATAGACGAAATGTCTACTGAACTATATCACTTGAGTGTTACTCTTAAATCACTTACTAAAGAGAACAATTTGATTAAAGAGACTAATCTATTTTTAAGTGATAGAAATGCTGCTCTAGAAATTCAATTTCTAGAATTTGAGAAAATGAGAGTTGATTGCAATGATGCTAAAAGTGAACTTGAAGCTGTGTTAAAAAGAGAATTAATTTTAAGAGAGCAGCTGGAGAAGGAACAAGGGATAATTGCTAAATTTCAAAGCTGTAGGAATATTTCACAAAACATAATAGAAGTCCAGGGAATAGAATCATTTGTAAGGGATACCTGGACTCAAAAGAAAAGGGAGCTAGAACCTTGCCTTGAGGATCTAGAGACTATTTGTGAATCAACAGATAGTGATCATCCGTTGACAGATGAACCATCAACGGATGAGAGGTATCCGTCGACTAACAAAAAGTCTGTTAGTAAGAAGGAACTCAAGAAACTGAATAATCAATATGGTCCAGTAGCCAAGAACTTTGTTTATGGTGAAAGTAGCCAAGCCAAATCAAGTGAGAAGGCTAAGGCAGGTGATTTACATAACAAAAATGCTGTTGGTAAATCAGTTAATGAAAAGGTAGAGACTGAGGGTAAAAAGAAAAAGAACAGAAATGGTAAGATAGGCATCAACAAGAAAAACAATTATTCTCCTAACAAGTTTGCCCCTAGAAAAACTTGTGGTAATTGTAATAGTGTCAATCACCTATCTTCTAATTGCAAGTCTGATAAAAGGACTCCTGTTCATGTACCTCAATCTATGCCAAGTATTCCTGCAATGCCTGTTATGCCTGGTTTGTATCAGAATGCTAGTTTTTCAAATCCATATGTGAACATGCCATATGTGTCTAATCCTTATTTTCAATCTGTGAATATGCCACAAATGTCATGGAACATTCCTAGCATGAATAATATGTATGCCAATTTTCCACAAATGCATGCATCAAATATTTATGCAAATGAGCATCTGTCAAAACCCATCACTCAAGCATCTACACCTAAAATGAAGATTGCTAAGAGTGCAAAATCAAAGGCTAACAAGAAAGGACCCAAGGAAACTTGGGTACCAAAATCAACTTGATTTGTATTTTGGAATGTGTGCAGGGAAATAGAAGGAATCTATGGTACCTAGACAGTAGATGCTCTAGGCACACTCAAGAGTACAAGACATTTACTCTTGAAAGGCTCTATGGAACTTTAAAGACATATGAACTAGAAATGAAGCAGGATGAAGAGATTGAGAAGGCCCAAAAGAAAAGTGGGTCAGTTGCACTTGTTGCCAACTTGGAGCAGAAGGAGGAGAAGAGGACTGAAGCTGCTAAATCTACACCGAACAAGGAGGTTTGTGAAGGTAGAGCATAATCAAGCAAAAGCAAGGAAAAAGTGTCTGAAGAATTGAATGTCCTTCGGCAGGATGAATTGGATGAGATAGATGAGCACTTAGCTTTTTTGTCTAGGAGATTCTCTAAGCTGAAATTCAAGAGAAACTCTAGGGTGGCCAAGCCATTTAACAAGGATTTTTCCACAAGCAACTATGTGGATAAATCCAAAATTAAATGCTACAATTGTGGAATTGCTGGTCACATGATAAGTGAATGCAGGAAGCCTAGATCTGAGAACAAGGGAAAGCCAACTGAAACTGTTGACCACAAGAAGAAATATTTTGATCTTTTCAGGTAGAAAGGAAAGGCATTCATGACCCAAGAGTATGACTGGGCTGCTGATGGCAATCATTCTGATGAAGATGTTGAGTTTGTCAACCTTGCATTGATGGTTGATTCTGGAGAGTAGGAAACAAGTTCAGCTAGCAATCAGGTATTTTCTACTAATCTCTCTGAGCTCACCAAAGAGGAATGCAATAGTGTTATAGATGAAATGTCTATTGAACTATATCAATTGAGTGTTACTCTTAAATCACTTACTAAAGAGAACAATAGGATTAAATAGACTAATATGTATTTAAGTGATAGAAATGATGCTCTAGAAATTCAATTTCTAGAATTTGAGAAAATGAGAGTTGATTGCAATGATGCTAAAAGTGAACTTGAAGATGTGTTAAAAAGAGAACTAATTTTAAGAGAGCAGCTGGAAAAGGAACAAGGGATAATTGCTAAATTTCAAAGCTGTAGGAATATTTCACAAAACATAATAGAAGTCTAGGGAATAGAATCGTTTGTGAAGGATACCTGGACTCAAAAGAAAAAGGAGCTAGAACCTGGCCTTGAGGATCTAGAGACTATTTGTGAATGAATGGATAGTGATCATCCGTTGACCGATGAACCATCAATGGATGAGAGGTATCCGACGACTAACAAAAAGTTTGTTAGTAAGAAGGAACTCAAGAAACTGGATATTAAGTATGGTCCTGTCAACAAAAACTTTGTTAGTGGTGAGAGTAGCCAAACCAAATCTAGTGGGAAGGCTAAGGTAGGTGATTTACATAACAAAAAGGCTGTTGGTAAATCAGATAATGAAAAGGTAGAAATTGAGGGTAAAAAGAAAAAGAACAGAAATGGTAAGATAGGCATCAACAAGAAAAACAATTATTCTCCTGACAAGTTTGCCCCTAGGAAAACTTGTAGTAATTGTAATAGTGTCAATCACCTATCTTCTAATTGCAAGATTGTTAACAAGGCTCCTGTTCATGTACCTCAAACAATACCATGTATGCCTGCAATGCCTGTTATGCATGGTTTGTATCCAAATGCTAGTTGTTCAAATCCATATGTGAACATGCCATATGTGTCTAATCCTTATTTTCAATCTGTGAATATGCCACAAATGTCATGGAGCATTCCTAGCATGAATAATATGTATGCCAATTTTCCACAAATGCATGCATTAAATATTCATGCAAATGAGCATTTGTCAAACCTCATCACTCAAGCATCTACACCTAAGTTGAAGAAAGCTAAGAGTGCAAAACCAAAGGCTAACAAGAAAGGACCCAAGGAAACTTGGGTACCAAAATCAACTTGATTTGTATTTTGGAATGTGTACAGGGAAATAAAAGGAATCTATGGTACCTAGACAGTGGATGCTCTAGGCACATGACAGGAGATTCAATCCCGCTCACAGAGTTCAAGGAGGCAGCTGGCCCTAGAATTACCTTTGGAGATGACAGCAAAGGATATACTAAGGGATATGGCTTGATTTCAAAGGACAATGTCATCATTGAAGAAGTGGCTTTAGTTGAAGGTTTGAAGCACAATTTGCTGAGTGTTAGTCAGATTTGTGACAAAGACTATGAAGTAAAGTGTTAGATATAATTGATGTGATTTAATGTTAGTGTTTAAGTGTTACAGGGAAAAAGAGTTTAACTTGTTAATGAAAGCAGTCGTAGCAGAGTTTGAGTATACGCTGACAGCTGGAAGCGCAAACACTGACAAAAGGAAGTGCAAACAATGCTGGCTGACAGAAGGAAGCGCAAACACTGCTGGCTAGGAGCGCAACAGAGTTTGTTAAAGTCTGTCTACTGGAAGCGTCTACAAGTCAACAGAGATTGAAGATTAATTTAAGATAAATATGGAAGCAATATCTTTGAATATTGGATAGCTGTCAAAGAGATCGAGTTGACTTAAAAGACGTGTAGCAATCGTAATTGATATCAATTGTATAGCTTAATTATAGGAGAATCAATTAACGATTGTACGTAGCTATATATCTTATAAATACAGTTAGGTTAACCCTAGAAGGGTAATCATCGTGAACGAATATCATTCATTGTAACCTAAGCAGCTCTCTGTGATATTTTACATCACTGAGAGAGTAATTATTAATTCCAAACAGTTTTTAAGTATTGATCTGTGTGTTCTTGTTATTCTCTCATACAGTACTTGATTATATTGTGTATTCGACCTAACAAGTGGTATCAGAGCCAATCTGTTACTTTATTACAGTTTAAGATCCAAACACAATTGTAATCAATGGCAGAGATACCTCCTCCATCAGGTTCTGAGAAAGCTCCTACTACTGTTAGTAGGTATGAGACGATTAGGGTTCCTATACTTAAGCCATCAGAGTATGCAATCTGGAAGGTGAAGATGACCATGTTTCCGGAGGCTACAGATCCAGAATATCTTGACAGAATTTATGAAGGTCCTCATAAACCTACAAAGTTAACTGCTGCTGTTTCTGGTGAGGAATCAAAAGTGATTCCAAAGGAAAAGAAAGATCTAACTGCTGAGGATCTTTCATCTATTGCTAAGGATGCAAAAGTAAGGCATTTACTTCACAGTGCTTTAGACAATGTTATGTCTAACAAAGTGATTAACTGCACAACTGCAAAGGAAATTTTGGATGCACTTGAGGTTAGGTGTCAAGGAACTACTGCTATCAAGAAGAATAGAAGGAACATACTCACACAGGAGTATGAGCATTTTGAGGCAAAGTTTGAAGAAACCATGACAGAAACATTTGACAGATTCTGTAAACTGCTCAATGATCTGTCATTGGTTAACAAAGAGTATGATTTAGAAGACTCAAATCTCAAGTTTCTTCTCTCTCTACCTGAAAAGTGGGATGTGAAAGCAACCACTATAAGAGATAACTATGATCTTGCTGATACTGAGATTGATGAAATCTATGGTCTGCTCAAAACTCATGAGTTAGAAATGGAGCAGAGAAACAGGAGATCAAGCAAGAAGTCAAAGTCTGTTGCTCTGAAAGTTGGAGAAAAATCTTCAAAGAAAGAAGCATCAAGGAAGAAGGCAAAAGGAAAGCCTTGGTCATTCATTCAGAAAGTGAGTCATCAAACACTGATGTTGACTCAAACACAGATGAATCATCTGATTCTGAAGATGATGAAGAGATTATGCAAATGGCTGCATTGATGGTAAAGACCTTCAAGAAGATGGGGTTCAAGAACTTCAAGAAGGGAAAGAGATTCTCCAAGAATTACTCAAAGTATGATAGAAAAAATTTCAGCAAATCTGAGGGAAAAGACTCCAAATCTGGGAAGAAAGATAAGTCTGAGATTCAATGCTACAAGTGTAAGGAGATGGGTCACTATGCTCCTGAGTGCAAGAAGGGTAAAACTGAAAAGGCACTCTACACCAAAGGCAGAGACTGGGCAGACACCTCAGATTCAGATGAGGAGGTGAACTATGCACTCATGGCCTCTACTCAGAATGAAGATTCTGAACTCAAGGTACCCCCAACTACCTATGCTTATAATACTGATAATATAACTGAATTAAGAATTTATCTTAAAGCATTACATATCAGTTATAGGGATCAGACTTTAGAGAATGAGAGAATTAAGAATGAGTGCTCTCAACTTAAAGAGAGAAACAAACTTGTAGAAGAAAAACTTGAAAACATGCAAAAAATTCAGAAAGAAAGAGATGATGCTGTTTTTATAGAACAGGAGTTGCTAGGTAAGTATTAGCAACTAGAATCTGAACTGGAGGATGCTAATCACATCATTAAAACTTGGACTGATTCTGGAAAAGACACTCATGAGGTTTTTCAAGCTAACACTGTTGGTTTAGGGTACTGTGAGGAAGATGAGCTTAGATTTCTAAATCATGTGAAAGTTAGGCAAACTCTTCCAACTAGAAAATTTGTTCATGGTACTGTTAAAACTGAACATGGAACTGTTAAAGGTGAATCAGTTAAAACCTGTGCAAAACAGGTTAACGTTGGTTCAATGACAGATAAACAACTTAAGCAAAAGCTTAAAGAGATAAAATCTATCAACAAACAGAAAATGCCTAGGAAAAATAGAAATGGAAAGGTAGGCATTACATCAGGAAATAGGCCAATGCTTGCTACATTTGCACCTAGAAAAACTTGTCATAACTGTGGTAGCACTAATCATCTTGCTAGTTTCTGCAGGAAGAACAAAGACATTAATTCTTTAACCTCCAAATCTGGAGTGAAAAAGAATATTGTCAAACCTAGACCACAAACTCTGTGCAAACATTGTGGAAGTACTTGGCACTCAATTTATACTTGCAAGAATTATCATGCTATTTATCATAATTACTATGAACTGAAACCTAATTTGAAATGGGTTAAAGTTAATTCTGCAGGTGCTAAGACTGAAAATGTTAGTTTAAACTCTGATAATGACAAATCCGCTGCAAAAGCTAACAGATTCAATAAAGCAAAAGGATCCAAGCAAGTCTGGATCCTTAAAACTAACAATCAGTGATTGTTTGTGATTGCAGGGCACCAGGGAAAGTACCCTAGTCGTGGACAGTGGATGTTCAGGACACATGACTGGAAATAAAGCCCTGCTATTAGAGTATGTGGAGAAGGCTGGCCCAAAAGTTTCCTATGGAGATGGCAACATAGGACATACTCTGGGATATGGCAATATTAATCTTGGAAGTGTCATCATCACAAATGTAGCTCTGGTTCCAGGACTCAAGCATGATCTGTTATCTGTGAGTCAAATCTGTGACAGAGGATATCATGTAGATTTTCAGCCTGAATACTGTCAAGTCATCAGTAAATCTACAGGGAAAGTTGCTCTAGTTGGAAACAGACACAATAACATCTATGAAATAAAATTGTCAACAAACTCTGATGGCAAAGCAGTGTGTCTGTCAACAAAGATGTCCAGTGAAGAAAGTTGGAAGTGGCATAAGAAACTCTATCATTTAAATCTAAACAACATCAATGAGCTAATAAAGAATGATCTTGTGAGAGGACTGCCAAAGTCTTTGTTGAATGCAGAAGGCTTGTGTGATTCTTGTCAAAAGGCCAAACAGAGAAAAGCCTCTTTCAAAAGCAAGTCTGAATCTTCAATTGTTGATCCTTATCATCTTCTACATGTTGATCTTTTTGGACCAGTGAATGTTATGTCTCTTGGAAAGAAGAAATATGCTCTAGTCATTGTTGATGAATACACCAGATACACTTGGGTGTATTTTTTAGCAAAGAAGGATGAAACTGCATTAACTCTAGTAGAACATATAATGCAGTTGGACAAATGGTCAAAGAATCAAGTGAAGATTATCAGAAGTGACAATGGAACTGAATTCAGGAATTCAACAATGGAAGAATTTTGCAAGAACAAAGGAATTAAACAAGAGTTTTCTGCACCTGGCACTCCACAACAGAATGGTGTAGTTGAAAGGAAGAACAGAACTTTGATAGAAGCTGCCAGAACTATGCTTGATGAAGCAAAATTACCAACCTAATTCTGGGCAGAAGCTGTTCAAACTGCTTGCCTTACTCAGAATGCCACTCTGATCAATAAGCATGGAAAAACATCATATGAAATGGTGAGAGAAAAGAAGCCAAACCTGAAATATTTTCATATTTTTGGGTGCAAATGCTTTGTGCTGAAAACTCATCCTGAACAGTTGACCAAATTTGATCTGAAGGCAGATGAAGGAATTTTTGTTGGCTATCCACTGTCAACTAAGGCATTCAGAGTTTATAATCTGAGAACCAAAGTGATCATGGAATCTATTCATGTGTCTTTTGATGACAAGAAAATAACTAGACTTGAAGATGTCAATGATCATGATCAACTACATTTTGAAAATGAAAATCTAATCTCTGACGAAATAAACTCTGACGGATCAATTTCAACAGACTCTGTTGATACAAACTCTGAACCTCTATCGGTAAACACAGAAGAAATTGTTCAACCAGAACAAAGGAGAGAACCAGTTGAGGGGGAGTATGAAGGATCAAACTCTTATGATTCACATTCTGAAAGTGAATCACATGAAAAACCTGGATCAATCTCTGATGATTCACATTCTGAGCAGTCACATTCAGGGGGAGCCTTAGAGAATGAAGAAAGACATTAAGGAAATCAAGAGAACATATCGAGGGGGAGGATCAAACTCTGAGAGAAGTCATTTGCCTTCAGCTAGGAAATGGACCAAATCTCACACACCTGATTTGATCATTGGTGATCCAGATGCAAGAGTAAGAACAAGAAGTGCAACAACAAAGAATGTCTGTTTCATGCATTCTTATCACAAACTAAACCAAAGAAAGTTGAAGAAGCTCTTAAAGATGCTGACTGGATAACAGCAATGCAAGAAGAGTTAAATGAATTTGAGAGAAATGAAGTGTGGACACTAGTACCAAGACCCAAGAACAGATCTATTGTTGGTACTAAATGGGTTTTCAGAAACAAAACTGATAGTGAAGGGGTTGTTACAAGAAACAAAGCCAGACTTGTGGCAAAAGGCTATTCACAGCAAGAGGGGATAGATTATGATGAGACTTTTGCTCCAGTTGCAAGGTTGGAGGCAATAAGAATGTTTCTTGCTTATGCTTCTCACAAGAAATTCAAGGTTTTTCAGATGGATGTGAAAAGTGCTTTTCTGAATGGAAAACTTGAAGAAGAAGTGTTTGTTGAACAACCACCTGGTTTTGTAGATCCAAAATATCCAGATCATGTCTACAGGCTAGACAAGGCACTATATGGACTTAAGCAGGCACCAAGAGCATGGTATGAAACTATGGCTCAATTTCTTTTAGAAAGTGGATTCAATAGAGGTACAATTGATAAAACTCTGTTTTATTTCAAATCTGGAAGTGACTTGCTTTTAGTTCAGATATATGTTGATGACATTATTTTTGGATCTACTAATGATAAACTCTGTAAGAAGTTTGCCAAGCTCATGCAGTCCAGGTATCAAATGAGTATGATGGGAGAGCTTAGTTATTTTCTAGGCTTACAGGTGAAGCAAACAGATGATGGTATTTTTATCAATCAAGCAAAATATACCAGAAATCTTCTCAAGAAGTTTGGCATGCTTGACTGTTCATCTGCAACAACTCCCATGGCAACTGCAACTAAATTGGACAAAGATACAGGGTCATCAGTAGATATGACAAGCTACAGAGGAATGATTGGCTCTCTACTCTATTTAACAGCAAGTAGACCTGATATCATGTATGCAACATGTCTGTGTGCAAGGTTTCAGGCAGATCCAAGAGAACCACATTTAACAGCTGTGAAGAGGATTTTTAAGTATCTCAAGGGCACTATAACTTTAGGGCTGTGGTATCCAAGAGAATCAGATTTCAAACTACTTGGCTACTCTGATGCAGACTTTGCAGGCTGTAAAATTGACAGAAAAAGTACAAGTGGAAGTTGTCAATTTCTTGGTGACAGACTTGTTTCTTGGTACAGCAAGAAACAGAAATCAATATCCACATCTACAGCTGAAGCAGAGTATATTGCTGCTAGTAGCTGTTGTGCACAGATACTATGGATGAAGAATCAACTGCTGGATTATGGATTGAGGTATAGCAAAATACCTATTTTCTGTGATAATCAGAGTGCTATTGCAATGACAGGTAATCCAGTACAACACTCAATGACCAAGCACATCAGCATAAGGTATCACTTTATCAGAGAGCATGTAGAGGAAGGCAACATTGAGCTCCACTTTGTGTCTACAGAACAACAACTTGCAGATGTCTTCACCAAGCCTTTGAGTGAAGCAACATTTACAAGACTGGTCAATGAACTAGGAATGGTCTCTGGTTTTGACTAAAAATGTTGGTTAGACTTAAAATTTTTCTTATAAAATGTGTTGCTCATTTTTCTGTGAATTGTTAAGTGCTATGTGAACTTTGTTGATTAAAATCTGTTATGCATACTCTGTTAACATGTTTTTGTTTAAACACTGTTAAAATCTGTCAACATGTCTGTATGTCATACACTGTTAATATGTTTGATAAACTCTGTGAATTCTGAATTGATTTTTGTCTGGATGAAATCACCAATGAAGAAATATGTATGAAGCATGATTCTCAGTAATTAAATCAAGACTCTTTCTGAGTCACTGTGATCTAATCAGAAATTGTGCAGTAAATTAACACAGCATGATACTGTTTCATATTTATAGCATCTCTTAGTTTATTTGATCCTAAACTCTGAGTGTATGAATACTGTGTGCATTGCCTCTCATGAATAACTTCTGATATTGATGAAATCTAAACTCTGATAGTGACACTATGTTCCTAAGACATATACATGGTTCTTGATGATTCCTGTTTGTACTTGTGAAAATTACAAAACTTGAGATGTGTCATTGTTGATTTTGGTGAGTACAAATTCATGTCTGCACCCTGTGAGAATTTGAGCCAAGTAAATGATTGATACATTTTATATCAATCAGATTTTATTGATGTGTGATGTTCATCAGTGAGTATGTTGCTCTAGAACTTGTTTTAAATCATTTTGAGACTACATGATATGTGTGTGCATGAAAATGATAAAGGCACTAGGATTTACCATCTTTCTCCAAACAATGTTCATAAATTCCACCCTTAGAAAACCCTTTTGAGCCATAATAACTGCTTCGTTTAAATTCTGATATATCAAGAGCAGTTATATTCATTTGTATATTGAAGAGCAAACAGGTGAGATTTTCTCTACAAAGAAAAGTTTACTCAGTGAATATATATATACATAAAAAAAAGTATATATGCTGATCATCTTGTACAAACAGTGCAACTGAACACTTTGGTCTATTAAATTGTTCAGTTCGCCATTTATTCATTTAATCCATCTCTTCTCACCTGTTTGATTTTACTAAATTACACCCTTGAATAAAGTCCTTTTGATTTGTGCATATATGTACTCAAAGTAGTGTAGATTTGGTTGACAATCAAGCATATGGTAGTATCTGCTTTTACTGATTGAACTTGAGTGTAAACACTTCACCCAAACACTTGTGTGCTTTGAGAGTTTGTGAGTTTATCAAATCTTTGGCACGTTACTCACTGAATGATACTTTGATAACTATCTCTTGATCTTTTTGTCTATAAAGACTATGTGCTTACTTGGATAATCATGGACATCAATGGGAATAGGGTTATTCAGATTTCTATAATTAAGTAACTACAGAGTTTAGCATTCATCACATAATCAGTGTTTAATATAAGAGTTTGTGCATTCGGTGTTTATTGATTTATTTTATGGATTTTATGAAATATTAGATGCTATAAAAATTGATTTGGTAACCTCTGCTACACACACACACATATATTCACAACTGTGCAATTTTTGAAAGGGTTTTAGTGATAAAATTGGAAAATTGACAAACACTGTTGAATTGTGTTCCGTACTCTAAGGTAAATTTTCATTAAGATAATTTGAAAATTTTGGAGTAAATAGAGTGTTTGACAACTGTTAATGAGTGTAAATGTGGTAAAGTGTCTTGATAATAGGAAAGACAGCGGTAATAATTGCTTTTTACTGCGCGTGATTAATTGATCCGTTGGATGATTGACACGTGTCCCACTCACCCATTATTGTGTCCCACTCACACATTACTCTAGGAACGGTTGAGTGTTTTAATGCACAAACGATTGGGTTTTAATTTTTAATTACAACTCTAATCATTTTTGTGTATATCGATTCATTTTCTTACTCTCACCTTCACATTCACTCATATTCACTTTACCCAACCACAGAGCTCTTTTGTGTTTTTCACTTCGACATTTTCACAAACACCTTTCAAACACATCAATTTCACTGTCATTTCTTGCTCGTTTCTTGATCTAATGGCAACTAAACCTCTTACATCTCTTGGTCTTCGTTTTGTTCCTAACAATTTTGCAGCTCTACTCGAGAATGACCGTGCTCCCAACGCATTTCATCTTATACAGAATTTTCTCCGTGACTCTGAGATTGGGCAAGCATTGATTGAACCAGCTGTTCTATCTGCATCTCAGATTGCCACTTTCTGGTAGAACTCAAAGTATGTGGTTGGAGGAGAGAATGGGTCTCCGTCTATAATTTTCACTTATGATGAAGAAGAGTTTGTGATTACTCCATAGACTGTTAGAGAAACCATGGGGTTCGATGCTCACACCTCATATGTTGTTGTTTCGGAACAGAATTTGCGAGATATGCTAACAGAGATTGGGTACATGGAATCTCTTGCAAAGCTGGGCAGTGTGAGAAGGCCAAATCTTCGTAAGGAATGGAACTTTTTCTTTGACTGCATTACCAGAACATTCTAGGAGAAAGTCACCAACTGGGATGCCATTCCTATGGATAGTCTGCAAATTGGGTATTCTCTACTCTATGGCAGTAATTTTGATTTTGGTCGATATGTGTTAATGAATTTAGGTGATAAACTGTCAGAGTCTACTACAGTATACTTTGCTAGATTTTGTCAACTTTTATTCAATGCCTGTATATCTGGGTTAGTTATTGATGAAGCAGATGTGATTCAACCTTTTAAAGTCAATAAGAGGATATTCTCTGATATGACTAATAAGGATGTTGGTAAAGATCTACCTGCTTTTGTTTTGCCACTTGCCTTGCAAAACTTTCTCCACTAACCTCAAGATTCACAATCACCACACAGTGAACAACATCAAACACAACCAGAACCACAACAAATGCCTGAACCATTGGCCACTGACCATACTGAAACCATACACTCTTACCCTATACCATCACCTGAGCCAACACCCACAAACACTGTACCTACAACATCACATCCACCACAATCTGAACCAATCATTGACCCAATAAACTTTGAGCCAGTCACTACTACTCAACCTCAACCAAAATCTAGATCAAAAAGGCAAATACATACTGCACAGAATACAAGGCATTCAAAGGCAAAACAGACATCTACTAGAGCTGTTTACACCAGGAGAATCATTCAAAGGGCAAATAGGCCTTCATCACCACCAGTTGAGGACAGCTCTAGTGAAGAAGAAGAGGTGATTGAAGTGCCTCAAGCAAAAAGGAGGAGGTTGATTCTTACAGACTCTGATGATGAGCAAGTTATTGAAGCTCCAGAGAATATTTCTAAAGATATTCCTACTGTAGCAGAAACATATTTCCGAATTGATGAACCAGTAATTGCTGAGGTTCAGACTGATAAAGATGACAGAGATGCATTACCTGCAATGGAAGAGTTTGATGAAACTCACATTCCTTTTCTTTTGAAGTTGACGCATCTACTCCAACACCCATGGCTGCTACAAACTCTGTTGATACTGGTGTTACAGATGAGCCTACTGTTGTGCTAGAAGACACAAAGGCTGCCTCTCACACAGAGTTATACTCTTATGCACATCATATTTCTGATCATGGTGAGGAAATTGATCAACCAGCAAAGGTTGTTTCTTTAGAGCATGCACAAGGTGATAAAGGAAAACAAGTTGCTCAAGAAACAGTTGCTGACTTCAATGAAGAAATTGCCTCAGTTACACATACTGACGAGTCAGATAGTGATTCTTTTGAAGAAATGAGTACAGGAGCTGACAATGATAAATTTCAAACTGATGGACAGAAAACAGGGGAGAAACCAGACTTTGCCAGACCTTCTGTTCGAGAAATTGATGATAATTATTTGTCCAAGCAAACTGCGGATTGGTACAAATCAGATTGTATTTTTCCTCCTGGCAGAGCAGCTACCTTTCTCAAGGAAAATTCTTCAAAGATTTCAAATCCTGATATCTTTACTTGTCTACAAGGAACAATGATTCAAGTCAAGTCTTTAAATCACAGGTTTGATGAAAATCAGAAAGCATTTATTGACCTCAGAACAGAGGTTGCTACTCATGAGGAGAAATCTCAAAGAGCTAATTCCAAGTTGTTTCAACAATTTTCCAAGGCTCAGGAGACTCTTACTGACAAATTGAGTAAAGTTGAACAGAATCAGCTTTTGCTGAATGACAAGGTTGACTCTATTGCAAACTCTCTTGAGTTAATCACATCTATTCTGATTCCAGATGGTGATGATGTCAAAAAGGGGGAGAGAATTGCTAGAACTAAGTGCAAGCAAACTCAAACTCTGTCAAAGAAGGATCATCTGGATGAAGAAGGTGCAAATTCTGATAAGGGGTTAAGAACTGCAAATCCAAGTCTTGGACATGGAAGGATTACAAGGTCTACAAGATCAAAATCAAGTTCAGTAGCAAATACAAATCTTCAGAGTACTTCAAGACAAAAGGATTTGTCATTCTCTGACAATCCACAAACAGATGAAGAGCTAGCTGCTAAGATTTTTCGTGAGGAAAATGCTGAGGCTACACTTGAAGATATACATGCTGAAGAAAAGCTGTTGCAAGAAGAACATTTGAAGGCATTGAAGTCTGGGAAAGGAAATAAGATTGTCAAGGCTTCAAGGTCTACAAGGAAAGGAATTGAAATTAAAGAAAATTTATCTGGTATTCAAGAAGAAGAAGAAGGTAAGCTGAAAAGAAAATCTTCTCTTAATTCTAAGTTGAAGCTAAAGAAGAAAGCAAGGGTAAAAAGGTAGATACAACCTCTATTGCTACACAAGTTGTACGTGATTCTCTACAGATTCAAAGCAAACCTTTACCTGGGTTTTCTAGACCAAAGATTCCAGTTCCAGCACAAGCAGAAGGGATTGGTAGTTATCAACATAGTGTTGCTTGTTCAGGAAAACCTCCTGGCAGGAATACTTCTGGCTTGGGTTCAAGAAGAGATTTGAGAGTTAGTAACAGTCCAAGAGATCCCTCATCACTTATCTCTCTTGGTTCTGGTATTATTCAAGAAAATCTGGACAAATTGGAATCAGTTCAACTAGTTCACCAAAGGAGCTTAGATATTCACTTCCTGTTGTACTTCATGGTAGATAGAACAGTGTATAGAGTGAATGAAGATGCGATCAAGCTCAAGCTGTTTGAAGAACTTCAGTATGTTTTGTATATATTCAGAGTCAGAAATCGACGAACAAACTTATTGCTAATTCCATAAGAGAATATATGCTGAGAGCTAAAGCCTTTACTGGATCAAAGACTACTGAAGAGTATGTACCTAAATACAGAGATTGGAATGGGAACCTTGTTGAAATGAAGAAGGGAACTGCTAAATTAAAGACTGATCTGGGTGTTACAGTTCTTGATTTTAATTCTCAATCAGAGGAAGTAAAATTCATAAGACTGGGAAATGAGATGAGGAGAATTAAAATCTACGATCTAAGAGCTGCTATCTATCAGACTGATGAAAATGATCCTGAGTTAAGAGAGATCAAGGAAGTTATGCAGAGAGAACTTGAAAATGCTGAGAGAAGACTGTTGATAGATTATCTCAGAACAACACCAGATCTTGAGGAGGTTAGGTAGACAGAATTTGTAAGTAATTCGAATTTTCTGTAGACTTTGTTAAGTCAAGATTAAACTCTGGTTATATGTTAAACACTGTGTTTTTATTTGATTGTTTTGACATCATCAATTACTGTGAACTTGTACATTTTTCTAATGAACAAGTTGGGGGAGATTGTTAGATATAATTGATGTGATTTAATGTTAGTGTTTAAGTGTTACAGGGAAAAAGAGTTTAACTTGTTAATGAAAGCAGTCGTAGCAGAGTTTGAGTATACGCTGACAGCTGGAAGCGTAAACGCTGACAGAAGGAAGTGCAACCACTGCTGGCTGACAGAAGGAAGCGCAAACACTGCTGGCTAGGAGCGCAACAGAGTTTGTTAAAGTCTATCTACTGGAAGCGTCTACAAGTCAACATAGATTGAAGATTAATTTAAGATAAATATGGAAGCAATATCTTTGAAGATTGGATAGCTGTCAAAGAGATTGAGTTGACTTAGAAGACGTGTAGCAATCGTAATTGATATCAATTGTATAGCTTAATTATAGGAGAATCAATTAACGATTGTACGTAGCTGTATATCTTATAAATACAGTTAGGTTAACCCTAGAAGGGTAATCATCGTGAACGAATATCATTCATTATAACCTAAGCAGCTCTCTGTGATATTTTACATCACTGAGAGAGGAATTATTAATTCCAAACAGTTTTTAAGTATTGATCTGTGTGTTCTTGTTATTCTCTCATACAGTACTTGATTATATATTGTGTATTCGACCTAACATAAAGTTCACTAAAGAAGCTTGTGTTGTTTCTGCCAAGGAAAACAACAATGTGGTATTGACAGGCTTTAGAAAAGGAAATGTTTACATAGCTGACTTCAATTCAGTATGCTCAGAATCCATCACTTGTCTCTTCAGCAAAGCTAGCAAGGATGAGAGTTGGCTATGGCATAAAAAGCTGTCACATTTGAATTTTAAAGTTATGAATGATTTGGTAAGAAAGGATCTTGCTAGAGGAATCCCTCAATTGGAGTTCATCAAGGATGGATTGTGTGATGCCTGCCAATTAGGGAAACAAAAGAAATCATCCTTCAAGAGCAAGACAGAGTCATCCATTGTTAAGCCACTTCAATTACTGCATATGGATTTATTTGGTCCAGTAAATGTCATGTCAATTTCAAAGAAGAAATACTGTCTGGTGATTGTAGATGATTTTTCTAAGTTTACATGGACCTTCTTTCTGCACTCCAAAGATTGTGCAAGTGAAATCATCATCAATCATCTCAGACTAGTAAACAATGGTTCTGAAGTCAAAGTACAAAGAATCAGGAGTGACAATGGCACTGATAAGTGGATTTTATATCCACTTGGATCATTCCATTTCGGTTTAAATTGGTGTCTTGTATCTCAAGTATTGGTGTATTTTAATCTATTTTTGTGAGAGTTGTGCAGGATGCATTTCTAGGTGAAGGAATGGAGTTTCCAGTAGCTATTTGGTGTCTGAAGGTCAATATAACAAGTGCCTAAAGTTTCAAGTGAGAGTGGAAGAGAAATCAGTATAATGAAAAGAATTCGGTCTGTGCAGCATGAAGTGAGCGCGGGCGCGCTCTAGTTGAGCTGTAACTGCGCGCGGGCGCACTCAACTGGACCGCAGAATTTGACCAGGCGCGGGTGCGCTGGATTTAGGCTTGTGGTGCGCGCGGCCGCGCGGGACCTCGACAGAAAATCCTGGAATTCAATTTTAAAGAGGAAATTGCCGTGTTTTCTATTCCTAATCAATATGGCAAATGTTTTGGTCGGCCAGAAGCTTCCAGAATCATATTTAAACATGGGAATTGCAATTCTAACCAATTCAAGAAAGGAAATTGCCGGAATTCTATTCTAATTCAAAGACGGTAATTGCTTGGAAAAGAGGACACTTGGGGCTATAAATACACACCTTGGGGGACATCAAAATCATCACCCATCCACCAGATATCAGATCTACTTCATAACACATACACACCATTAGAGCACGAGATCGAGAAGCCAAGGCGAGGATTGTGACGACAAGAAGATCTAGATTTAGTTTTTCTTGTATTCCTTTGTGCAGGCGTATCTTTTAGATGCTTGTTACTTTCACGGATTTGATCTCTAAACCTTGTTACATTATTGATTTATTCATCTTTGTTATCTTGTTTGTTATCATGTTTTCATCAAATCCCATGGTGACGAAAGGTTCAATTATGAGCTAATCGTTGTCATGGGATCCTAGTGGATTTATCTAAGTAGCTTAGTAGTTTGCATGCCTTAAAGATTTATGTGTGGTAAATTCTTGATATCCTCGTATGGTTGTGTTTCATGTATTTAGATGCGTAGCTAACATCTAATTTGTTAATCTCTTGCTAAACGAGAGTGGATCTTGAGATTTAGAACTTGCCATGCTAGCATAGGATAGGTTGATGTTTTAACATCATGATTTGTGGCATCAATAGAGATATTATGCTGCCCTATGTGATCTAAGTGGATAACTTGTGCTTAAACCTTTATGTTTTCAAATTCTATAGAGATATAGGGTCTAAACATAATAGGTGTCTATTCATCTTCTATCTCTTTTGTGGATGTATGTGTAGTTTGGTACTAGTATACCGAGAGGTAACTTTTACTTATTTCATGTTATTCGATCAGATATCAAAACCATCACATGTATTGATTAAAGGCTGCAACTCTAAGTGAAGTAGATAATGAAACTAGGATTCCATGTTTATTCTCATACAAGTAATTCGATTTTTATTCTCATTAGTTAATTTAAGTCTTAGTTTTATAATTTGCATCTTAGTTTAATTTAGATAATTAAAAATCCCAATTTGATATTTGTCTTAGCAGTGAATTAAAACCATACATTGTTGCATAGGTAATAAACTAGATTAAAAACCAAGATCTCTGTGGGAACGAACTTGACTTATATCTATATTACTTGTGACCACGTGCGCTTGCGTGATTTTGTGTTAACAAGTTTTTGGCGCCGCTGCCGGGGATCATCGGTGTTTTATTTTTGGTTTATGTGCTTGTCAATAGTGGTTGTTAGAGTTCACTGACTCGGATTTTTTAGATAATTAAAAATCCCAATTTGATATTTGTCTTAGCAGTGAATTAAAACCATACATTGTTGCATAGGTAATAAACTAGATTAAAAACCAAGATCTCTGTGGGAACGAACTTGACTTATATCTATATTACTTGTGACCACGTGCGCTTGCGTGATTTTGTGTTAACAAGTTTTTGGCGCCGCTGCCGGGGATCATCGGTGTTTTATTTTTGGTTTATGTGCTTGTCAATAGTGGTTGTTAGAGTTCACTGACTCGGATTTTTTCTTACCTATCTTGTTTAGTTCGGTGTGTTTCAGGTGCTTGAGTGTTTGAAGATGGCATGCGAGGAGTTGCCATGGTGGGCATATTCGAGGACATCCATGCCTCAGCAATGTGAGCGGTGTTTGGGCGTTCATGATCCCTCACAATATTGTTACTACGAAGGAGTTGATCCATATGTCAATTATGAGGAGCAACCATATTTTCAATACGATCCTCAACAGTACCAGCAAGATGTTCCAGATATGTCATATTTCTTTGGGAGTGAAGAGTTTCAACATCAACCTACTCCTAATTTTTAGTCAGATGAGGTTGTAACTATGGAGGAGCTTAGAATGCTTGCAAAGAGTAATGAGGAGTCTCTCAAATCTTTGGAGATACTAGTTGCTCGAGCTGTGAGTGTCTTGGAACAATAGAAACAACAATTCATACTAGAGGCAATTCCAGAAAATAACGGTGACTTGGAGCAAGGTACTGTATGCTTAATTGAGGAAGACAAATTCCAAGGTGAGGTGAGTGTTCACAAGCCATGTGAGGAGTTTGATCATGCTAGTATGGTGGATGATTCGGAAAGGGCACTATTTGAGACAGACACTGGTGAGCTGCATAAATTTCAGGAATTGGTATGTGCGTACCAAGAGGCTGATGAACATGGTAAAGATGCAGGTCTTCTACTTGTCTCAGAATTTAAAGATGGAGGTAGCGCATTAGAGCTAATGGAGGAAGTTCTCTTTGAGGAACCAAAGGCTTCAACAACTTACATTTACCATCCTCCATTATATTCAAGTGAAGCCCGCGAGTGTGTGTTGTTATACAAATTGACAGATTTTGGGTCAACAGATGAAGGCATTGGAATAGGACATAGTTGTTACACGAATAGGCCAAATGAGGAGAAGGGGTAGAAAGTGTGTCGTCGAGATGACGATGAAGTCTCGCGAAGAGAAGACTAGGCAAACTATTATCATCCTTAATGGAGGCTTGGAAGTAACGTCAAGCTATTGACGTTAAAGAAGCGCTTCGTGGGAGGCAACCCATGTGTTTCGGTATTTTTAGGTATGTTTCCTACTATCCCTTTTATTTACTTCCATTCAATGGGGACATTGAATCTTTTAAGTTTGGGGGTGGTTTGGGGGATAAGTAGTATATATGTAGTTATTTGTGATTGTGAGTCATTATGTTCATGTAGGATATCATGTTTTGCATATTAGTAGTAATTCATGCATATATGTTCGTATTATCTATGTTTGTTTCATATAGGACATTCTGTTATTTTGTTTCGTATACCATGTGAGTTCATTTTAGTTCCATTTTCATGGCATGCATATTTCATGATTCCTTAGGACGAGCTGATTCTGGTTGATAGGAAGAACAGAACTCTCATTGAAGCAGCTAGAATAATGCTAAGTGAATCAAGATTGCCAACATATTTCTGGGCTGAAGCTGTCAACACTGCCTGTTTCACTCAGAATATTTCCTTGGTCAATCAAGCTAGAGGAATGACTCATTATCAGTTATTTACCAACAAGAAACCAACTTTAGCTTTTCTTCATGTCTTTGGATGTAAGTGTTTTGTGCTAAGAAATCATGGAGATAACTTGGGCAAATTTGAAGCAAAGGCATATGAAGCTATCTTTGTTGGGTATGCAGCAGGGAAAGCCTATAGAGTCTACAATCTAAGAATCAACATTGTTATGGAATCTGTACATGTTGTGTTTGATGATCAAAAGATTCTAGGTCTAAATGATGAAGGCTTCCATGAAAAGTTGAGATTTGAAAATGAGGTAGAAGGAAGAATGTACATTGATGATGATGAGGAAAATGAAGATCATGACCATGAAAATTCACCTAGAGTTGTTGGTCAAACTAGAAGTGATGCTAACACTGGAAATGAAGCATCCGTTGACAGTCATACTGGAGCATCAGATGCATCCGTTGACAGGCATTCTCATGCATCCGTCGACAGGCAAAATGGAGCATCCGTTGATAGAAAAAATGATGCATCCGTTGATAGTCAACTTCATAATTCCGCAAGGACAACAAACTCATGGGGAGTTTTTCAAAGTCAAAACTCAATGACCAATCAACAAGATCATGCTCATTTAGATGAAGAAACCTCATCTAGATCAAACCTTCCACCTTCAAGAAAATGGACCAGAGATCATCCTTTTGAGTTAATCATTGGTGACTCAAACTCAAGAGTCCAAACTAGGAGGGCCACACAAGAAGAATGCCTATACAGTAGTTTCCTGTCTCAAGAGGAACCTAAGAAAGTGGAAGATGCCCTTCTAGATCCAGATTGGGTCTTAGCAATGCAAGAAGAGCTAAACCAATTTGAGAGAAATAAAGTATGGAAGCTTGTGCCCAAACCTGATGATAGAAGTGTCATAGGTACCAAATGGGTTCTCAAGAATAAGACTGATGAAAATGGCATAATTGTGAGGAATAAAGCTAGATTAGTGGCAAAGGGCTATTCTCAAGAAGAAGGGATAGATTTTGATGAAACTTTTGCTCCAGTGGCAAGACTTGAGGCAATTAGAATCTTCCTAGCCTATGCAGCACATGCCAATTTCAAAGTCTATCAGATGGATGTCAAAAGTGCCTTTCTAAATGGGGAACTGGAAGAAGAGGTTTATGTCCATCAACCTCCTGGCTTTGAAGATCCAGAATTTCCAGAATATGTATATCTTCTCTTGAAAGCACTTTATGGTTTGAAGCAAGCACCAAGAGCCTGGTATGACACTTTATCTCAATTTCTTTTGGAGAATCACTTCACTAGAGGTACAGTAGATAAAATCTTATTTCATAGAAATGTCAATGGTTCTTCAATACTTGTTCAAATCTATGTAGATGATATTATTTTTGGGTCTACAGATGAGAAGCTTTGTAAAAGGTTTGCCAAACTTATGCAAAGTAGGTATGAAATGAGCATGATGGGTGAATTAACTTACTTTCTTGGCTTACAAGTGAAGCAAGTTAATGATGGCATTTTCATAAGTCAAACAAAATATATTTATGATCTTTTAAAGAAATTTGACTTAGTGGATTGTGCCTCTGCAAAAACACCTATGGCCACTGCAACTAAGCTTGAGTTGAATACTAAGGAAAAGTCTGTGGACATCACAAGCTATAGAGGCAAGGTAGTCTCACTTTTATATCTAACAGCTAGTAGACCTGATATAATGTTTTCCATATGTCTTTGTGCTAGATTTCAAGCTGATCCTAGAGAGTCTCACTTGATTGCTATTAAGAGAATTTTCAGGTATCTCAAGGGAACACCAAACCTTGGCATTTGGTACCCAAGAGATTCTGGCTTTGATCTAATTGGCTATTCAGATGCAGACTATGCAGGTTGTAGAATTGATAGGAAAAGTACTACAGGCTCTTGTCAATTTCTAGGAAACAGGCTTGTGTCATGGTTCAGTAAGAAACAGAACTCAGTCTCCACTTCTACAGCTGAAGCTGAGTACATTGCTGCTGGAAGTTGTTGTGCACAGATTCTTTGGATGAAAAATCAACTTATTGACTATGGTCTAAAAGTTGAGAAGATTCCAATTTTCTGTGACAACACTAGTGCTATTGCCATCACAGAGAATCCAGTGCAACATTCGAGAACCAAGCATATTGACATCAAATACCACTTCATTAGAGAGCATGTGATGAATGGTACAGTAGAAATGCACTTTGTACCAAGTGAAATGCAGCTTGCAGATATCTTCACCAAGCCTCTTGATGAATCTTCATTCACAAGATTGGTAGGTGAACTAGGTATGCTTAATTTTTCATAATTTCTAGTGATATCTAATCATACTGTATTGCAGCTAGAAATGTGTTTTGATTTACTTGAGAATTAAAAAACTCTCAGAAATATTTTCTGCAGAAATTTTGTCTAAGGCAAAATTTGCTTATCAACGGATATCCTTTTATCCGTTGGTAGTATAAACACATTACTAGATTTTCGTATGTCAACGGATAACAGGTTGTCCACGTCATCGATGGATAAACTGTTTCTCAACCGTTCATTCTACATCCGTTGATATACATTTTTTTTTATTATAGCCATTGGTAAACGTGTATATTTAGCCATGGCTGTACTTCTTTTCTTTTCATTTATTATCTGACAGTTACTTTTGTCCAATGGAGTAATTACTTTTAATTATTTCATTTTTAACTCTTGAAAAATATAAAAGGCTGTTTTGTACTCTCACATCTCACTTTTATTCATTTTCAAGAATCTCATAAGTTAACTGCATCTTCTTCACTAAAACTCTCTGCAACAAAAGTTCAAACACTTCAATGGCGCCTATTATTAAGATGATGTCTTCCACTGGGTTTACCTATGAGAAGAACAATTTCGCGGCCTTTGTTGATACAGTGAATGCTCCAGAAGCTTATCACACCATGATGAATTTCGTGAAGAAATGCAAACTGTCATATGCTATGACTGCCACCACTCCTCTAATCCACGAGGTAATTGAAGAGGTGTGGGCATCTGCTGAGTACATTGGCACAGACGGTACACTTGCTTTCTCTTTAAAGGGTAAAAATTATGTAGTTAATTCTGAAGTGATAACTGCTTGTTTAAAATTGCCTGAGAATAACTGTCTAGAAGTACCCAGTAATGCTGAAATTGTTGCCATGCTTAATTCTGTAAATTATGCCCTTAGTACTGAAAACTTAGGGAAAATTGTTAGGAAAGGTATGTTTAAAGAATGGAGTTATTTTTGTGATGGCTTCATTAAAACCTTTTCAAGCAAAATTAGTAATTTTGATGTTGTTACCAATTCCATGCTAGTTATGATGTGTATGCTTTTGACTGATAAATTCTATAATTTTGGCACACTAGTCATGTATGAGATAGCAGCAAAATTAGGTAAAAAGGAAACTAGGAGCAAGAATATCTATTTTGCTAGATTTTTGATGCTCTTAGCACTGCATGTATCTGAGAATGAGCTATCCATTGCTAACCCGGATAGCAAGTTCAATTGTTTTGTTCAGGAGAAAAGAGTCTTAAGTGATTTGATTCGAATGAACTTAAATGTAGAAGTACAATTGGTATATCTACCAATTGTTCAGGTAACTGTTTCTAACCCTGAAACTCCTATCTCTAACCCCCAAATTTCTTTGCCTTTTAGTGTCACAATGGAGTCTGTAGTTGTGACCAAACATGCTCCTACCAAAGTGACCAAATCCAAAGTTTCAAAACCACAATCTAAAAGACAAACCTCAGGTGTCTCTCAAAAGGCACTTGTTGCAAAAACTACCAAAACTCTTGAGGGGAGTGTGAAGGTGGTAGTGAGTGGCGAGGGACATGGTGAACATCAAAGAAGCCCTAAGGATAAGGAAGGTGAGGCAGGTGCAACCAACATTTCAATCTCTCAAAAGACTGTTAATGAAACTTCAAGCCAAATTCTAGTTACATCCTCTCAACAGGGTGTGACTACTGATTTAAGTTCCACTCCAAGAACATTGCACAAAAGGGCAAGAGACACAGATAGCTCTCACTCAAAAACCTATGGTAGAAGAGTAAAATCCAAAACCATTGGGGAATCACAAGGTGCACACACAGTACAGCAAACTGTACCTTCTCAAATTCAGTTTGATGTGACTTCAATAAATGTGGAGTCACAGCCCCTTGATCTTAACCTTCAAATCGATACACATCTCAATCCACCATCACCAACTCCATCTCTGGATGTGGATATGATATCTACATCAATTCCTGATTCTCCATCTTTAAAATTCTTGGAGAAGCCCCACTCAACAATTGGTGGTCATCATCTTTTAGATGATTTGTTGGGCCATCAATGTTCCATTCCTGAATTCACAACACTATCTGTGGCCTCTTCCTTAAAATCAATCACCACAGATTCAGTGTTGGTTTTCACTTCAACGGATACTCTTTTTCTTTCATCAATGGATATCCTTCATCCGTTGACAAGTGTTTCTCCATCAACGGATGTGTCTACAACTAATCATCCGTTGACATCAATAACTACTACATCAACGGATACACTTTATCCATTGACAACTCTCTCTACCACAGCAAAATCTGACATTCCCATGTCAACCGTGGAGGAGTTTGTAGTAGTTGAAACACTTTTAGGAATGAGGGAAGAGAGTGAGAGGCTGCCTTGTGAGCAGGCAAAAGGAGAGGCAAATAATGAGAGGCTGACCATTTCTTCAGGTCAAGCAAAAGGAGAGCAAGAGAGTTCCACCTTAGTAGGTGAAGGTGAGGGTGTGAGAGGTGTGAGCCAGGGGGAGCCCTTGATGCAAGAAAAGAGAGATGAGTGGAGAAAAGGGACTACAGGAGAAATAAGGCAGGAAGATTCAGCCATTGCAAGTGAGTTAATGGAAGTTAATGAAGCTTCTAAAGAGATGGAATTTCGACAAGAATATCAGTCAATCATTGACTCCATCTCTTTGGATCCGGAAACCTTTACTCATCCTGTTTCTGCCTATCAAGTCATGGCACAACAGGGCAATGTGGAGGCAGAGGAGGCAATGCACCTAGTGCACACCTCACAATCTCTACAAAGAGCAAAGGAAGCTTTGACATCTCTGCCTTCAGATGCTGACAGTGAAGAGTTTGGCAATGATGACAGTGATAGCACACCAAGTGATGAAGAATTCAATGTGGAGGATACTCATAAATGGGTATTTTCTACTACCACTGTGATTGGTGACTTCAATGTGGAGATTATAAAGCAATATCAATCTGCTATGGCTGAGCACCAGAATGCAGATCCACAGAGAAAGGCTGTCCTTCAGCAAATATTGGCCTCCCTCAAACTTCACAAGATGAATATGGTTATTCAAAGAACACAACAGGAGGAGGTCCAACTGCAATAAGGGAAATGAAAGTAGAACTAGATGCCAGGATTGAGGCACTAGCCCCTACTACCACTCAGAAGGTGCTGACTAACAAATTATTGAAGGAAGATAGTCTGGCCAAATCTGTTAAGCATCTTTCCTCCAGAGTGGATAGTATGGAATCTCAAATGCAGACAATCATTGCCAACCAAGCCAAACAGACTGAGCTACTGGAAAGGCTACTTGCAGCCTCACCTCCAGCCCTTGATGCTAACAAAAAGGGGGAGAAAAAGGTAGAAGTGGTAGAAGAGGTTGCAGCTACATCTACTTCTAGTCTAATTCCAGCTTCCAGTAGCAAGGTAGCACAAATTGAGGGGGAGCAGCAACAGCCAACTATAGTGGTCAATCCAACAGAATTTTCTATAGAGGCTTCCCCTGTGAAGGAGAAACAAATGGTGTTGCCTGAGATTCAGAGTCTATCAGAAATCTCAGATGGTGAAAGGCAAGCCAGAATAGAGGCCTTAGAAAAGATCAACAAGGAGGCAAATGAAAGAATTCCGAGGACATAGAGAATGATCAATGAATCAATTGTATCAACTCTGTTCTCTACTCAGTCCTCAGCTCCAACAATATCAACTACAATACTGAAGGTGCTCACTCTAGAGATTGTGGCTCCTACATTCTATGATGCTGAACCATCTTATGTCAAAGAATTTGAACCATACATAAGAACCAGAGCCTACTCTCCACCAAAGGCAAATGGGAAGAACAAGTTACAATTGGACTTACCATTTCCCAAGAATGATGATGAGAAGCTAATGGGAAATACAATCAAAGAGTTCAAGGAAAAGACAAATAAGAGTGTAAGAGATTGGATGGCTATGATAATAAGGAACGGAAAAGTGTTAAATATATCCAACAACCATCCTAGATTTATTGAAGCAAAAAGAGAGGAGACCTCCAAACTTCTAAGGGAAGCTCATCCAAGTGAAGAAAATCAATATGAAAACTCAGAGGAGAAGCAAGCCAGGCTGGCTCAGGAGTTAATGGATGAGGTAGAGGATGAAATGAGGGAACCTGAGGAAGTCCCCAAATCCAAAACTAAAAGGAGAGTGAAATCAAAGGCAAGGAGGCCTGTCTCTCCAGAAATTGTAAGAAATGAGACTGTTGGCTCATCACAATCTATCTCTGCACAAGCATTCAACCCAGCAATGAATTTCCATGGTGACCCTATAATCCCTAAAGAGGAACCAATGAATCTTGACTCCATTGAGGTTCCTTCATTCTTGTTGAAGCCTCAACAGAAGCCTAAACAGAAGAAAAGGATACCAAGGAAGCAACCTTCAAAGGAACCAATTCAAGTTGCTAGGGTACCTGCTATTGTTAAACAGTCAGTCTTGGAAAACAAGGATGATTTTATCTATCAGGCAGATATTGAAGAATACTCTGGCATGAATCTGTATCTGGATGAATTGTCAGAAGTAAGAGGAATTGACAAATATAAACATTTGCCTGAGAGATTTGTCTTTGTATACAAGAGAGGAAAGGAAAGGACATGGCCACTACAGAGGGTTCTTGGAGAAAATTATCTGACCTTAACCAATGTGTTCTCTGCAATCAAGAGATACACAGGGTTCTCCAGGATAGCAAAAGGGGGAGATACTGGACAAAATAGAACAGATAAGGAGAGAATGGAACTCACCATCAAGACTACCAAGGAAGATGAAGATCCCATACAATGGACAGAAAATCCACCTTCAACCCTTCTGGATGATGGAGTTCAGGGATGAAGATGGTAACAGGAGATTCTTCAGGTTAGAAGACCAACTGTCAAAGGCTAGTTCTCAATACCTGAGATGGTTACAACAAAAGCTAAATCCAAAAGTTGTTGAAGAAGATGCCTTCTATAGGCAACTCCAAATGCAGATTGAGTCCAACTCTGCCAAAGAAGGAAAATCAAGGGTGATGCCAACCAGAGATGTTAGGAATAATTCATAAGTTGTGATGTTAAGAATAGAATTTACACATTATACTTCTTGTAATCCTGATCTTATAAAGGATTTAGCACTATATATAGGATTTATATGTAAGACAGTTATCTGTATAGTTTAGTCTAGAATGAACAGTGTATCGGAGACTACATGTCAGGAACAAAGAGCAAATCCTGATGACGGTCTAATACTGATGATGATCAGATACTGATGCAAGATGAAATCCTGATATCAGTCGTGTTACTGATGATGTCATTATGGATGCTACAGAAACTGGCATGTGCTATAAAACAGGATCTTTGTTTGAAGAACAAGCAAGAAGATATTATGAAGGAAAGAGTTTTCTATTGATGGAAACTATCGACTAGAAGACAGAACATTGTCATGTATAGATTATATCTTTCTGTTATTAGTTGATAGGTAGCATTATAAATACTCTCTCTATATCATTGTAAAAAAGAACGAATGTGCGTAGCTCTGTATAAGGTTTGTATTCGAGAGTTCGAAACAAACAGAGAGAGAGATTTGTATTGTCAGCAGCTGCTAAAGGTATTGTACACCTTTGGTAGAGTTTGTATTTGATCTTATTAATACAAACAGAGTTTGATTCATTCGTTTATTCTTGTTCCTATAATCAAGTAAAAATCAGACACGGTTATATAACTTGTATTCAACCACCCCTTCTACAAGTTATTCGAGTTAACAATTGGTATCAGAGCAGGTTGATTTCGAATAATCATAAAGATCTGCAATCATGTCTGGTTACAAGGATGGAAATACTAAAATTCCTATGCTCAAGAGAAACGAATATACTCTATGGGAAGTAAAGATGTTGCATCATCTGGAAGCAACAGATCCTGATTATCTTGACAGAATCAGAGATGGACCTTTTGTTCCAACAAAGGTCGTTGGACAAGCAACTGTTGATGGTGTGGTTGTTCCAGAACATACAGCAGAGAAGCCAAAATCTGAATGGTCAGATAAAGACAAGGAGAATGTTCTTAAAGATGCTAAAGTGAGAAACATATTATTCAACAGTCTTGATTCTGTTCTCACTAACTATGTTCTCTCTTGTAAAACTGCTAAGGATATATGGGACAATCTTAAGGTTCACTGTGAAGGAACTAAGCCTGTCAGGAAGAATATGAGGACATTACTTATACAACAGTATGAGTACTTTGAATCTAAGTCTGGTGAGTCACTTACTGATACCTTTGATAGGTTTACAAAACTCATCAATGAGATGGCCATGCATGGTAAATATTATGACTTGGAGGATATGAATACAAAGTTCATGAAAGCTTTGCCTGATTTCTACAATGAGAAGATATCTGCGATTGAGGAAGCTAATGATCTGGATGAGATTTCATTAGAGGTAGTATATGGAAAATTGAGAGCTTATGAACTTGACAAGCAGCAGAAGAAGAGCAGGAGTGAAGGAAAGATGAAGATTATTGCACTTACTGCTCAATCTGAAGCTAAGAAGCTTCCTGAAGAACAGCATGAAGAGATTGCTGTAAAGAATTCAAGGAAGAAGAAAAGCAAAGAAAGTTCTGAGTCAGAGACTACTGATATGGACTCTGACAATAATGATTCTGAATCTGAGATGCAGGAACTATTTGCTATGTTTGCTAAAGCCTTTAAGAAAGGAAGATTCAACAGGAGAAGATTTAGCAAAGGACCTTTTCAAAAGAAGGAGGAGAAGAAGAGTGACAAAGGCAAAAGTACAATTGTCAAGCTTGATAAGGCCAAGATCAAGTGCTTTAACTGCAGCGAGCTTGGACACTTTGCTAGTGAGTGTAAGAAGCCTAGGAATTCAGGAAAGGCTAATGCACTTATGATCACACAGAAGGATTGGGCTGATTTCAGTGATTCTGATGATGAATTGGATTATGATAACATTGCATTGATGGCAAATGGTTCAGACAAACCTGGATCTCCAAAGAAAACTTCTCCATCCTCTGTTAAGGTATCACTTCACTCTCTTGATTCATTTGATAGCTTAAATTCTGATGAAATTAGATCTATCCATGCTGAGTTTAAGAATCTTATGACTAATTTTAGAATTCTTACTTTTGAAAGAGATGAACTTAAGGATAAAATGATAAATTAGTTGATAGAAATAATTTTCTTGAATCTGAATTAATTAAAATGGAGGAATACAAGTTAAGTTCTGATAAAGCTAAGCATGATTATAGTGTTATTCTTGAGGCTTATGACTATGTCAGAAAAGAACTAGAGGAAGAGAGAGATGTGATTAAGACCATTAACAATTCCAGTAAAAAGACTATAGAAATTTTTGAAAGTGGAATTCGTGGTAAGGTTAATGGTTTAGGATTTGATAAGGCTAGACAAGAAGAAATAGTAGCTATTGTCAATGATGATAGTAAGATAGAAGCTAACACATCTAAATCTGAAGGTAAGAAAATTGTTTCTAAACCTAATCATGTTAAATTTGTTGATTCAAAAGGTACCCCTGTTGTACACAAAAGGATTAACAATAGTAATTCAGATGAGAAAGTGTTAGAGAAACCTAAGAATGTAAGCATAGGGTTTCTATCTAAGTCTCAATTGAAACAGAGATTAGATGGTCTTTCAGAGTCTAGCAAGATCAAAAGAAATAGGAATGGAAAAGAAGGTATTAACAAAGAGAATAATTACAAGAATGTACCTGATGCACCTAGGAAAAAATGCTATAAATGTGGAAATCATAATCATTTGGCCCTAGACTGCAATAAAAAACCTTCTTGGAAAACTGAGTCCAGATTCCCCAAGACTCAGAAAATTCAATATCAACCACAAAAAGCTTGTTATCATTGTGGTGGTTTACTTCATTCCATTTACATGTGTAGAGAATATCATGAACTGTATTATGACTATTATTCCTTGAAATCTGAAACTCCTAGTCACAAACAGTTTGTGAGATTAGAATCTAAGGTTGACTCTGCAACAGGTAAAATAAAAGCAAAATCTTCAAAGCCTGTCGTTTCTAAATCTAGTAAGAAAGGATCCAATCAAAGTTGGGTCCTAAAAAATTCTAACTATTTACTTTTTGTTTGCAGGGCACAGGAAAGAAGCATTCAATTATCTTGGACAGTGGATGCTCTGGACATATGACTGGAAAGAAGTCCCTGCTTACAAAGTTTGAGAGGAAAGCTGGCCCAGTAATATCTTTTGGAGATGGCAACAAAGGAGAAACTCTGGGATATGGCTCAATTGTTTTGGGGAATGTCATCATAGAAAATGTAGCACTGGTTGAAGGCTTGAAACATACTCTTTTAAGCATAAGTCAACTGGGTGATAAAGGTTACAAATCAATCTTTGACAGAGAAGGATGCAAAATCTTGAATATGCAGAATGGTGTAGTGGAAAGAAAGAACAGGACTCTCATAGAGGCAGCAAGAACCATGCTTGTAGATGCAAAACTTCCAACCTACTTTTGGGCAGAAGCTATTAACACTGCATGTTTCACTCAAAATTGTACCTTGGTAAATTGTCATGGAAAAACTCCCTATGATATGATTAAAGGAAAGAAACCAAGTGTGAAATACTTTCACATCTTTGGATGCAAATGCTATGTCCTAAAAGTTCATCCAGAACAACTTGGAAAATTTGAAGCCAAATCGGATGAAGCAATTTTTCTAGGATATTCAGCATCTAAGGCCTTCAAAATTTATAATCTCAGAACTCACATTGTTATGGAATCAATTCATGTTGCATTTGATGATAAGAAATTTGGAATTCTGCAAACTTATGAAAGCCATGACAAATTGGAATTTGAAAATCTGAAGAATTCTGAGATACTCTCCAGTGATGATGAAGGTTCTCCAGAAAGAATTTCTATTGCTTCTCAAAGAAATGCTACTGTTGAGGGGGAGCAAATAAATCAAAGAGAACACAGTGATCATCAGGAGCAGACTAGCCTTTCAGAGTCTACTCTATCAGGAATTGACGTTTCAGAGTCTACTCCATCAGGAACTGATCTTTCAGAGTCTACTGAGGAAAGATCAGTAACTAGCAGCAATATGGAATCTACTGATTCTATTGATCAAAGGAGAGTTTTTGAAGGTGGAGAGAATTCTTCTATAAGAGATACCACTAACTTAGGGGGAGAGACTAGTAGAGTTAATCTACCACCTGTTAGAAAATGGACAAAGGATCATACTGAAGATTTGATAATTGGTGATCCAAATAGTGGTGTTCGAACTAGAAGATCAATTCAAAATGAATGCTTGTATAGTTGCTTTCTCTCAAAGAATGAACCTAAGAAGGTTGAAGAAGCCTTACAGGATCCTGATTGGGTAATTGCAATGCAGGAGGAGTTAAATGAGTTTGAGAGAAACAAAGTATGGAAACTGGTACCAAGACCTAAAGATAGATCTATTGTTGGTGCAAGATGGGTTTTCAGAAACAAGCTAGATGAATCTGGTATGATTGTAAGAAACAAAGCAAGACTGGTGGCCAAGGGTTATTCTCAGGAAGAAGGCATTGATTATGATGAGACCTTTGCACCTGTAGCAAGATTGGAAGCAATCAGAATGTTTCTTGCATTTGCAGCTCATTCAAAATTCAAGGTATACCAGATGGATGTAAAGAGTGCTTTTCTAAATGGCAAACTTGATGGGGAAGTGTATGTGGAACAGCCACCTGGATTTGTTGATCCAAAGTTTCCAAATCATGTCTACAAACTTGACAAGGCACTCTATGGACTAAAGCAGGCACCAAGAGCATGGTATGAGACTTTGTCTAAATTTCTTCTTGAAAATGGCTTCACAAGAGGTACAATTGACAAAACTCTATTCTTTAGAAAGATAAAAGGTGAATTGCTTTTAGTTCAAGTTTATGTTGATGATATTATTTTTGGTTTTACTAATGAAAAATTGTGTGCTAAGTTTAGCAAGCTTATGCAGTCTAAGTATCAGATGAGCATGATGGGTGAATTAAATTATTTCTTAGGCTTGCAGGTCAAACAGACTGAGACTGGTATTTTCATTAATCAGTCAAAGTATATCAAAGATCTTTTAAGAAGGTTTGACTTTCAAGACTGTGCAGTTGCAAAAACACCCATGGCAATAGCCACTAAACTAGACTCTGATTCTAAAGGGAAGAGTGTGGATAATACTTGTTGTAGAGGCATGATAGGCTCATTGTTATATCTAACTGCAAGTAGGCCAGATATAATGTTTTCTACCTGTTTATGTGCTAGATTCCAAAGTGATCCTAAGGAATCTCATTTAATTGCTGTGAAGAGAATTTTTAGATATCTCAAAGGAACTCCAAATCTTGGTTTGTGGTATCCTAGAGAATTTGATTTCTTTCTAATTGGTTATTCAGACTCTGATTATGCAGGGTGTAAGATAGACAGGAAAAGCACTACAGGTACATGTCAATTCTTGGGAAATAGATTGATTTCTTGGGCAAGCAAGAAGCAACAATCTGTTTCAACCTCAACTGTAGAAGCTGAGTACATAGCAGCAGGCAGTTGTTGTGCACAGCTCCTTTGGATAAGAAATCAGTTGATGGATTATGGTATGACACTTAGTAATATTCCTATGTTTTGTGATAATACTAGTGCTATTAAAATTGCAGAAAATCCAGTTCAACATTCAAGGACTAAGCACATTGATGTCAGGTATCATTTTATTAGAGAACATATTGAGAATGGTACTGTGGAACTTCATTTTGTTCCTACTGACAAACAGCTTGCAGATATTCTAACTAAACCACTTGATGAGACTACATTCAGTAGATTAGTAAGTGAGTTAGGAATGTTAAATTTTTAGATCTTTAACATCTGCAAAAGTAGCAAGGGCAAGAAGCATCTCAAGAAATCCATCAGGGGATTAAACAGCCTCGTTTGCTCTTGGATTCCTTGTCTGGGCGACTTGAATGAGAGCGGCTAACTTAAATGTATAGCATCTCCATCAAGATCAACCTCAGACTCTCGACCAAATTCTTCATCCTCAAGTTTTGAGGAGGTTAGGGGAAGATTGTATCCAACAGATGAATGTTCTAGGAGAAACCTCTGGATATTATCGGAAACCAATCCATTCATGATTAGTTCGATGAGAAGAGTCGTCTGTTCAAAGAGATGATCAAGAACAGGATGTTCATCGACCGAGAAAGATCTAAAAAATGGGTTTGAATGGAATTTTGGTTTGAGGAGCATTGTTGAGAAGAAAAGAAATTGAAAGGTTTATGGAGAATGGCATAAGGCGTCTGCTTCTTTTAAAGAAAGACGTGAGAAGCTGAACAGTCACTTGGAAGTTTTAATGAAGTCAGATGCTAATTATTGCGTGTGACTGTATTTCTTGTTTTCAAGAAATATTGAATATATCTAACCAATTGATTTTTGTTCAGATTAATTGTTTATTTCTTTTTCAGATAAAAGAAAAATGCCATATGGAAACTCCATATTAAGTCTCTGGTAATATTGATCAGGATTTCATGTGTGATCATCAGGATTTGAGAATTATTATCACATTGTATTTTGTGATTATTTTGATGAGAGGTCAACAGGAAAAGGAAACTGATCAGTATTGATTATTTGTACCCTGATTTATTTCATGAAAATCAATTTTGGATTTTATTTTTCAAAAATCGTGGGTAACCGCACTTTTCAGGGACTGACACCTGTCAATCTACGTGTCAACGTGGGATAGTGGTCTGAAAGATTTTTGAAATATATTTGTTTTGAAACTCTAATCGTGTAATTTCTTTCTCTAATTTTACATTCTCTAAAAGCAAAAACCACTTTTGAGTTTTCAAAATCACTAATCCATTTCAAGAATTTTTCAAGTTCTTTTCAGATCAAAAATGGCAGCTCAGAGAAGATTACCTAAGTCAGTAGCCTTCAAATTTGGTGACTTTGATTTTATGACAAACAATCATGTAGCAGCTATCACCAACAAGGAAGGAGTGTCATCTGATTTTCATCCAATCATGGACTTTCTGGCGTATGGACCATTAAGTTATGCATTGACAGCATCTCTACAAATTAATCAAGTAGCTGTTTCACAAGCTTGGGAGAATGTTGAGGTAATTGATTCTACTCAGAGTCAATCAGGTAAGATTGTTCTACATTTAGGACAAGATTCATTTGACATTACTGAATCTGTTGTTAATTCAGTACTTTGCTTACCAGTTACTGATAGTTATGCAAGTGAACCATCTGATGATAATATAAGAACTATGTTGTCTGAATTAGGTTATAGTGGACCTCTAGACAACATGAGCCAGTTGAATAGGTCTTTTCTTAGAAAGGAATGGTCTTTTTACTTTGATCAAATTGCTAAATGTTTTACTGGTAAATGTAGTTCTTTTCAGCAAATTACTTCTGTTACATCACATATTGCTTATAGTTTGCTTTATGACAGAGTAATTAACATTGGTCATATTATCTTAAGTAAGATGAGTATTAAACTTGGGTTAAGAGATCAAAACAGGAAAATGGTTTATTATCACAGATTTATGCAAATGTTTATTAACCATTTTATTCCTGATGTTGAAGCTAGATTTGGTAGGGAACATTGTATTTCTTCTTATGAACAGCAAAAGAGAATTTTCTCTGACATTACAAAGAAGGACAATGAAAAGAATCTAGATGAAATACCTGCAATTCATTATCCACATCATTTTCAGGTAATTCTTAAAACTCATCTTCCTACTTTCTACAATTCTTCTTTCTTTTGTGGTGAAATGGCTCAGGAATCTCAATTGGAGGAGAACCCACCTGTGTCTACCCAAGTAGCCCAAAACATTTTAGTCTCTGAAACAATTCAAGAACCAAATTTTGATCCACAGCCTATTGTTTCAAAGAAACCAACCTCTGGTGTTTCTCAAAAGACATCAGTTGTAAGGAAGAGAAGATTTGTTGTGTCAAGTAGTAGTAATTCTAGTGAAGATGATGATGATTTAACTCTTGCTGAGAGAGCAGAATTGAAGGCTGCAATTCAACTTTCTTTGTTAGCACAAAGAGATGAAAAACCTAGTCACAGCCAGGCTGCAGTCTCTCAAAAGGCTGTAGTTCTTAAAAAGGGAAAACAGTTACTGGATACTGTCTCTCAAAAGACTGTGTCTATTGAACAAAGATCTCATCCCAAGATCACTTCTGTGTCTACACCTCTTGAGTCTTCTCAGGATAAATCTTTTGCTCACTATACCAGGAGAACAAGGAGAAAGATTCAATTGTCACCTACACACACAGAGTCAAGTCCAACTAATATCATGCAGGTCTCTACAAGTGAAGCTACAAACAAGTCAGCAAATGACCATAGAGATCTGGATATTGATTCTTCATGGGAAACTACATTATCATACAGACTGGCTATGGGACTAATTTCTCTCAAAGTGAAGTTGTCAAGGCCTGTTCTAGATTTTCTGATTGAAAGAGTACCAAAACTGTTATTTCCAAATGAATATGGACTTCTACATCAAAGACTTGACTTAATGAAGATGTATTTCTATGTATCTGTCAGAAGACAAGTAGTCAAGAAATTTGGACTCTCAAAGCATGTTGCACTTCAATCACTTCATGCATATTTATTTGACAAGGATGTCATTATTGAAGATGCTTTAGCTCAAGGTGAACAACTGGAGGAAGTAGATAGAGAGAAGCAGTCAACAGAAGATACTATTGCACCAGTGGTGAATAGTAGGAAAGATCAGATCACAGTCACTGCAACACAAGAACCATCTAGTCAGAGGAAGGATGACTCAGGAGCTGTGATAGCTGATGTTGAAAGGACTTCTGTGATGACTGAGAATGCAAGTGAGATACCCTATGATATGGGAGGAATGACTTTGGTTGATTTTTCTGAAGATCAAACAAATTTTGTTCAGTCAGAGTCTATCCACCTTGAGGGTGAGTATCAACAAACAACACTTAAAGACGGTGATGTACTAACTATGGTGTCTAATGAAGTATTACTGAAGACATCAGAGTCTAGTAAAGAACCTGAAAGTGGTATACTGGAGCCTGTAGTTTCTGAAAGGAAAGAAGATGATAGTATGGGTTCAGAGACTATAGCAGCTCACTCCTTGGAGAAAACCTCAAGCCACATGCCATATGAGGAACCCTCTCTCCATGTGAGTTCAGGTATAAAAACTCCTTCTAAACCCTATTTTTCTGTAGGTCATGAGAGCACTTATCCAAATTTGAGTGATACACTTGAAAAGATGGACTTAGATCCACAATTTGAGCGGCTGGCTCCTGACCAGGCAAAAGGTGAGGTAGAAAGAGTGTTGACTTTAGTAAGTCAAAGTGAGAATGAGGGTATGGATGATCAACTCCATAGTGAGGAAGAGAAAATTAGGAAACCATCAATTGATTTCTGGGATCAGGTTTTTCCTGAATCTTGGTCTGAAAATTTGGATATGGATGCTGGTACTTATTCATTCATCAAAATGTATCAGAAGAATGACCTAGCACATCACAATTCAAAGCTAGAAGTTAAAGCTCAGAAGCAAAAGGAGAGGCTTGCAGGAATCATTAACAGAAGAGGTGCCAGGATAAAGCAATCTCTTGATACATATGTACCAGATGAAGTTCCTAATGATCCTAGTGTTCCTTTGTATGTACTTCCAATATCAGCTAGAATTGAGACATCTATAGTCTCTGATCACTCTAAGGAGGAGTCAGGATTTGAAGATGTTAGTACACAGAATACTGGTGAAGGAGATGATGATCATGTTTCAGTTCCAAATCAGAAAGATGAAGATGTTGTACTTCTAATCAGGTTTTATTACTTGAATATCATACAACTCAAGCAACTTCTTCTACAAGACTTGAAGATACAGTTCTTACTGATTCTGATACTGAAGATACTAGAAGCACTTCCAACATTGAAGTTCATTCTGATGTTTTGAAAGATATTCAGAATTCTCAAATTGCTATTCAAACAAGACTTCAATCACTTGAAGATAACCAAGTCACGATTATGGAAAATCAAGCAGTTCTGATGAATATCATTTATTCTGTTTCTGAATCTCTTGGAATTAATGTTGCTGATGTCAAAAAGGGGGAGATAAAGACAATTCAAAGACAACAACAACAACACCACCAGACTGAGGGAGATAAAGCTGGGGGAGATAAAGAGCAGACAAAGGGAAGTAAAAAGAAGAACCAGGAGTGACAGTGGTGAATCTCAGCTAGGAAGTGGTAAAGGAAGAGCAGCATTAATAGTTAAAATTCTTTCGTCTAAGTACTAGATAAATGTCTACATCTGAGAAGAAGGTACTTAACTTCATAATTCTACATTCATAAATTCTATTCTGGTTGTATTGTTATATGTTTTGACATCCACAACTTAGATTTATGCTTCAGATGTTAAAGCATAAATAGGGGGAGATTGTTAGGAATAATTCATAAGTTGTGATGTTAAGAATAGAATTTACACATTATACTTCTTGTAATCCTGATCTTATAAAGGATTTAGCACTATATATAGGATTTATGTGTATTACAGTTATCTGTATAGTTTAGTCTGGAATGAACAGTGTATCGGAGACTACATGTCAGGAACAAAGAGCAAATCCTGATGACGGTCTAATACTGATGATGATCAGATACTGATGCAAGATGAAATCCTGATATCAGTCGTGTTACTGATGATGTCATTATGGATGCTACAGAAACTGGCATGTGCTATAAAACAGGATCTTTGTTTGAAGAACAAGCAAGAAGATATTATGAAGGAAAGAGTTTTCTATTGATGGAAACTATCGACTAGAAGACAGAACATTGTCATGTATAGATTATATCTTTCTGTTATTAGTTGATAGGTAGCATTATAAAAACTCTCTCTATATCATTGTAAAAAAGAACGAATGTGCGTAGCTCTGTATAAGGTTTGTATTCGAGAGTTCGAAACAAACAGAGAGAGAGATTTGTATTGTCAGCAGCTGCTAAAGGTATTGTACACCTTTGGTAGAGTTTGTATTTGATCTTATTAATACAAACAGAGTTTGATTCATTCGTTTATTCTTGTTCCTATAATCAAGCAAAAATTAGACACGATTATATAACTTGTATTCAACCCCCCCTTCTACAAATTATTCGAGTTAACAAGAGAGAAGAAACAGTATTAATCTGCTCAGTCTAGAGGAGCACTTCTCTGTAAAGTTCTCAAACTTTCTGTTTTTAATTTTTGTAGCTTAATACAATTTTTGCATTGTTCTATATATATCCTTAGGAATGTTTTGTTATCATCAAGGTCCTAAATTCATGCTTTATTGCCATCAAGTATAAATTGGGGGAGATTGTTAGGAATATGTTGTATTTGATGATAACTTCACAATCAATCAAATTGTATAAGTCATGTTTTGTAACTATCAACGGATGAGACATTATAACACTATCCGTTGACATGTAGCTCATCAACGGATGAGGTTTTGTAACATACTGCAATATCTCTATTTATCAGTTGATAGTGTTTTTATTCAGAGTCATGTTGAATATAAACGGATAGGCAGAATAGGGTAGCCAATTGTAAATTAGCTATGCTATGTAATTCTGTCTAAGTGAAAGTGTATCAACGGATGAGAACAGGACTCTATCAATGGATACAACTCTAATCTACTCTATCAACGGATACAGCTCAAACTACCATCAACGAATGACTGTGTACAACATCAACGGATAATCATTGACACTTTCTTCTATGCTAGCTGGGAATTAGCAGTTGATAAGGACAAGAAAGCAGTATGGCAGCCATACTTTGGAAACGTAGAAGAAAGAAGCATTCCATTTACACAGTACATACAAGAAAGGTGCAGGGGACATATCTGTTCACAAGGACAACCTTTCGGCTACATGTGTAATTGGAGTGGAGTAGCATGTCAACTTGAATTAGATTAATATTATCTTATTCCTGTAGTACTTGTAAACTTGGGATATATAACCAAGTGTAGCAACTCTTTAGAAACTAAGAAAACAGACATATTTGCTTAGGGTTTCTTGAACATCCTTAGAAGCAAAGAGTTGTAAAACAGAAGCTGTGTACATTTGTATCACAGAGTTTTCTTCAACTAAAAGTCTCAGGTGGTACATTTAACCACCTGATTTTTTATGTGTTTGTGAATCATTTCTCATTCAGCAATTATCTCCTTATAGATTTCTGTGGTTTTTATCAGAAATTTATAAAGATCAAGAATTGTATTCAACCCCCCCTTCTACAATTATACAAGTGTGTAATCTGGGAATAACAGTTAAGTTATATATAATTTATTAAAAATAAAAAACCACATGTTTTACTATTATAAGCAAAATAATGTATATGCGATTAGTTGGTTGGTTAACGCCTTCAGAAAAAAAGGGTTAAAACCCTCCTAAAAATAACAAATTTAAAAATATTATGTTAAAAAAATTAATTTATTTATTACGAATAACAAATTTTACCAATAAGGTACAAATTATTTTTAAAAGAATTAAAAAAACGTGTTAAAAATTCCAATTTCAGTTAAGTTTTATATAATTTATTAAAAAGAATAAACCATATGTTTTATAGGATTCTAAATGTTTTCAATTATATTTCGATTAGAACCTTTCCAAAAAGTTTGCTAACACCTTTCAAAAAAAAAAATACATATAAAATTTTATTTTACAAAAAATAAATCACATATTTAACTTAATAACAAACTCTTTTAATTACACTCCAATTAATATTCAATTATATACTTTTTTAGTTATATTTGAGTTAAAATTCTTCAGCTACACCCAACTTTTTTAGATTATTTCAATTACTTAGAAAACAAAAATTTTCAAAATCATTTTAATATCAAATATTTATTAACAAATTTATAACAAATTATAAATCAACAAAGTGAAAAAAAAAAACTAAAGCAATATAATAAACAATAAAAATTTCACACAATTACAAATTAATATTAAATTCTATTTTAAACAAATATGACATTATGCATTATTATGAAATCATAACTTGACTATGATATTATCAACAAAAATTTGAATGTAAGTATATACAATACTTTAATTTATATTTATATTTTTATGACAAAATATAATCATAATTCGAACAATATATCATATAATTAAACGATTATTATTTAGTAATATATATTATGCCAATATTATATTAAGTAATATATATGAGATAAACAATTATTAAAATATAAGTAGAAAATTATTTAATAAGAAAGTCGTGCATGGCACAGGTTATAGGCTAGTAAGTAATGTTGGGATTTATGGGTGATAGCATAGAGACAACTTAACTATATTTCCCTGTACTTAGTTTTTACTAAGTTGAGCATACTGTCACAACCAGAGTATGTCTTTGTATTCGAATAATTGCTGTCATGTAATAATTGTATGATTTGGGAGAAGTTCATACATTTGTTCAAGCCTCAAGGAATACATCCAGAAGACAGCAAGAATAAAAGTTACTGTCATGTTCTTGACAGTAAAGTTACAAGAAGACAAATGTTGCAAAGTCACGACAAAGCTACATCTGACAACAACATTGGCTGAAGCATGGGACAGTAACATTCTCACACTTGACAGCAAGTCTGGAGTTCCGACAGCAACATTGGCGGGAGCTCGTACTGTCAACTACTGAATATTCCTTTGACAAAAGACTTGGCGGTTAAGGTTACTATCACCTTGAATTATTTGATTTGGGTATTGTTCTAAGTCAAAGCCCATGACAGGTTACATGTTCAAGAAACAGATTTGCTGCAACACTCTATCATTTGTAGCAGACCTGCAAAGACTACGACAAAAGCTTAAGAGATTCACAAGATAAGGCTGGTCAATTCGAGGTGTATGTAATATCCACACCTACTAGAATTGTATTAGCTAGAAATAGAAAGAATCTAGGTTGCTTTACTTATAAGGTTTATCATGTCTGTATAGCAATTTAGGAAAGTCACATGGGTGTGCAAATTGTAATGAGCTGCCACTTGAAAACGACAGCAGCTCAACACCCCATGCGATAGAGACAACAGAGTATCTTAGTCTACTTAGATACATATTAGATTCTTTTCTATTCATGTACGCACACGAAGCAATCTTGTATCTCTTGAGATATCGAAGCTGGAGAAACAATCTCTCCAGGTTGTAGCAACACTTCGCACAAGATAAATAAAACGTTTATTTTCTGAGAAATCTTGTTTCACTTATTGCTTGCATACATCTACTGATAATCTATAATCTTTTTCTTCGTTGTTGATTTAAAGATTCAATTTTATCAGTATTGCATTCAACCCCCCTTCTGCAATACTCCGGGACCAACAACTGGTATCAGAGCAACTAGATTGATATACAAATCTGAAGATCATGACGAATGTTCAGAAGTCAAGTGGAATCAAGATTCCAGTCTTTGATAAAGAGAACTACAATTTCTGGAAAAGAAAGATCTTGTTATTTATCAAAGCTGCCCATCCACTATACTTGGGAATTCTTGAAAACGGCCCCTTCATACCTCAGAAGGAAGTAGCTGCTGCTACTGTGAATGATGAACTCATTCCAACCCATTGGGTTGCAAAGAAGCCTTCAGAGTACATAGAGACCGAAAAGGAGAAAGTAGTCTTGGATGACTATTTACAACTTATCTTGCTCGACTCTCTTACATTAGACAAAGCCATGTGTGGTAATGTCATGGGATGTACATCTGCAAAAGATATGTGGAGTAAGATAGAGCTGCTGTGTGAAGGAAGTGAAGAGGTTCGTGAGAATCAAAGAAAAATTCTTGTATCACAATATGAAGCCTTTATGGCTAAACCAGGCGAAAAACTTATACACATTTTTGAGAGGTTCAGTAAGCTAATAGCTGAGTTACAAATTCATGGAAAGTTCTATGATAGAAAGGAGATTAACATCAAATTTCTGCTCACTCTCCCTGAGCATCTTGAGTACAAGGTCACAGCCATAAGAGAGGGAAGAAACTTGAATGATGTCTCTCTTGAAACTCTCTATGGTGTGCTCAAATCATATGAACTCAAGCTTTTTCAAAAGAGAGCTATTCAAACTTGAACCAAAGGAAAGTTAGCAAACATGTCAGGAGCCCTTGTAGCTCATGAACCACAAGTAGCTTGTCCAAGTGAACCATCACAAAGTTCACAACCAACACAGATGCCATCGTTGAAGATAGAGGAGGTGTTGGATGGCGAGGAGAAGGTGGTTTTGCAACTGAAAGATGTTGAAGATGAAGACTTCTACACAGTAGAAGAGATTGAAAGCATGGATAATCCAACCATTGCTTATACGGCTAAGAGATTCAAGAATATCAAGTTCAGAAGGGACAAGTCATACAAGCCACAGGGTCAATCATCTAAGTTCAACAAGGGAAGTTTTTCAAAGGCCACTAGTGGAGCCACAAGAGGAGGATACAAGACCGGATTAGTGGATAGGTCAAAGTTCAGATGTTACAACTGCAATGAGCTAGGTAATTTTGCTACTGAGTGCAGAAGGCCAAGACAGAATCAGGGAAAAGGATCTGGAAATCATTTTAAGAGGAATCAAGGGAAAGCCTATGTGGCTGAAGGAAAATGATGGGATGATTCTGAAGATGAAGAAGAAGAGGAGTTTGTGAACTTAGCCCTCATAGCTAAATCTGATGAAGAAGCTTCAAGTTCATCAAATCAGGTACCATCTCTAGTTTTACTTGATATGTCTAAAATTGAGTTGAAGATTTAAGTGCTGAGATGTTAATATTCATGTTAGTTTACTAGCTGCTCACGAAGAAATTCCTAAGTTAACTAAACAGAATGAAACTCTCAAATCTGAAAATGAAATGTTGTTGCTAAGAACCAGTCCCCTAGATTCATTAGCTCAAGAGAATGCTAGATTGAAAAATGATATCGTCTGTGCTAAGGAAATAGAAGAATTTCTCAGGAATCAAATTGTAGAAAATGAGTTTAAACTCAAGGCATTTAGAAACTCTTCTACGTTAGTCCAGGAATATCATGATAATCACACTGAGAATCAGAAGATATGAATAGGTTTCGAGTATGGTAGAAGGCATGGAAAGGCAATTGCTCTTGATGATAGTGATGTTGTCAAACCTCATATTCTCAAAAGAGTTTATAAACCGATTTTCAAAAATCTTCAAGCTAATTTTGATGAAACCTCCTTGTTCATCAAACAAGAGCTACTTGATGAAGATGTGTGCATTGACAGCACACTGAGCAAAGGAAAAGATACTGTCAAGTCTCCCATGACAGAAACTCTACCAAGCAATCAGACAGAATGTTCTAAAGTAGCTGACAGCAAGGATGAGACAGAAAATTCAAAAGATACTGTCAAGAGAGAACCCAAGACAGCAACTTTCAAACCTGTTGTCAAGACAGAGGCAAATGTCTATAAGCCTAAGAATAAGAATGGCAAGTTAGGGATTGACAAGAAGAATGGATATAGTTATGTTAAGGATGCCCCTAGGAAGCGTTGCAATAATTATGGATCATCTCATCATTTAACATTTGTTTGTAAGAAACTCAAACATGATAAGTTAAATGCGTCCAATGTTAGTGGTAACTTACATAGAACCCCCATTATGCAAAGAAATATGGATGTCTGTAATAACATTGACTTTATGCCATGCAAAATTGTTGTTATGAGTACTTGTTTCAATTTGCCTATTCTGTCTACTGAAAGATGCTCATATTTAGAAACTGCTGAGACTTTTGTGCCTGCCTATGTTGGTAAAAATGCAGCTTCCACTAAGAGAAAGACCAAGTCTAACTCTAGAACTAAGTGGACAGCAAAAGAAGTCAAATAGGAGGATTCTAGTGTTGATTTAAATGTGAAGTAGAATGATATGAACAATGATGCTATAACTGCAGGACCCAACAGAGTTTGGGTACTAAATGCAAATTAAAATCATCTATTTTGCATCACCTGCCAAGACACATATCTCTACTGAAACCAAACTGGATTTGGATCCTGAAGGAAAGAAAGTGGATTCTAGTACCTACAGAGGCATGGTGGGATCGTTGCTATACCTAACTGCTAGCAGACCAGACATTATGTTTGCTACATGTCTCTGTGCAAGGTTTCAAGCTGATCCAATAGAATCACACTTGGTAGCAATCAAGGGAATCTTTAGATATTTCAAAGTCACTCCAAACTTAGGCCTTTGGTATCCTAAAGATACTGGATTTGACTTGATTGGGTATTCGGATTCAGACTATGCTGGATGCAAGATTGACAGAAAAAGTACAACAGGAAGCTGTCAATTTCTTGGTGGAAGATTAGAGTCATGGTTTAGCAAGAAGCAGCATTTTGTATCTACTTCAACTGCAGAAGCTGAATATATTGCAGCTGGAAGTTGCTGCGCTCAAAATCTTTGGATGAAAAATCAGCTAATGGATTATGGTTTAGAGTTGTCCAATATTCCTATTTATTGTGATAACACTAGTGCCATATCTATATCAGACAATCCAGTTCAACACTCCAGGACAAAGCACATTGATATCAGACATCATTTCCTAAGAGAGCATGTTGAAAAGGGAACTGTGAAGCTGATTTATGTTCCAACAGAAAAGCAACTTGCAGACATTTTTACGAAGCCACTAGATGAAGCAACTTTCAACAGGTTGGTAAGTTAATTGGGAATGCTAAATCTGGTATGTTAACTTACTAGTTTTTACATTTTCAATGTGGTTAAATTGCAGCTTGTGACCATAGCTTTCAATGTTACTGTCATGAGAAGTTACTGTCTTATGTGCTACTTGTTTATTTGACAGCATGTTTGCTATGACTATGCTAAATTCAAATCACATGCCTGTTTTAATTTATGTAATGAGTAGTCACGTGACATTAACTTATTTCATACGCTTGCTAGTGATAAGTATTCGTGTCATTTGAAATGACCCCGGGTATTTGTCAGTCTTTTTAATTTAAAGTTAATTACTTCATTAAAAAGAGGTAGTTGGAAGCTATAGAGTCACTTAATGTGTTATAAATAAGACCAAGGCCAAACCCTTAGTTCTCACTTAACACACTAAGAACTCTAGAGGCAATATGAGTAAGAGGAAGGCTGAAGATATGTCTACATCCGAGGTGCCAAAGCCACAGAAGGAGATCGCTGCCGAGCACCCCCTTGATCCATTCTTCGTTAAGCTTCAGGCTTATCTGGATGCTAAAGGGATCACGGAGAAGGAGATAGCAAAAGTTGTTGAGTAGCTACTGGTGGAAGCTCTTGGAGAGCTTAATAAGAAATAATTTTTAGTTCTTAAGAACTGTTTTGTATTGTTTTTAAAGTTTTTTTTTAATAAAGTTCATCGTTTCAACTTCCCAGTGTGTTGCATGTTGTTCATCTCTTTTACTCTCAACTATCTGTGAATGGATATATGTTTACTTGTTTGTGTGTATGGATGTTTGTGGATGTGTGCTAAACTAACAAATACGTGCTTAAATTGATTAAAATGCTATTTGGTAATTTTCTCTTAAGCAATAGGCAAAGTCGATTAAAATTCATGACACAAATTATTTTCGCTTAAGTTGCTGTCTATAAGTGAAGATGCTGTCACGATGTGCCTTGACAGCAAGTTCCTTAGATGACACAATGGAAAAAGTCTCTGTCATGAAATTTAAAGGAAATTGTATAAATTGCTTAATGATGACAGTATGTTCTTGCGACGATGTTACTGTCAAGCAAAACCTGTTGTCATCCTCTCAAAATTACTAATGAATTTGTTACAGCGCACAGGTTACTGTCAAGATTAGTGGACCGAATTAATTGGGATTTTACCTCCACGATTTACAGCCACTAAAAAGTAACTACCCACGACACCACGTGACTGATTAATGGGCTAAGACATTGCTACTTTCCCTTTCTCAGTAAAACATTTGCTATTTTCATGTAAGCAACTGTCAAACACACAAACACATAACTTTCAACAGAACCTCTCTCTCTCTCTCAAAAGTTAAAATCTTTCTCCAAAGCTCAAAGCAAGAAATGGCACCCAAACAATCATCTTCTCAAACAAACTTTGCTGGTATTCTCACTGCTAGAGATGCTGGTGAAGGCTTTAAAGGACTCGTATCCTTTATCAACAAGTCCTATCTGGGTCATGCTATAACATAAACACCATCTTTGAACCTAGAAAGACTTGAAGAATTCTGGAACACTGCCCATGTTCCAGGAGGTGCAGGTAATGACACCATAAATTGCTCAATCAAAGGAGTTACTCGTACTCTCACAATCAGAGGCATAAACGAAGCTTTAGGAACTGGACTGCAAGCTAAAGAATCATACAAGGAACTTGCAAGTGATGAAATCCCAAAGAAGTTTTTCTTGAAAATTGGGTATTCTGGTCCTGTTCTTGAAGAGGGTACAACAAATTGGTACTCGACTGGTGAAATGGACAGAAAGCATTTGAGGAAAGAATGGAGCATACTGTTTGATGTCATGGTTAAGGTTTTCTCAACCAAAACCACTGGCTGGAATGGAATTCCCTTATATATCAAGAAGCTCACTCACTCTCTTGTCCATGGATACAAAGTGGATGTAGGAAAGTTGCTTATGAGCCAACTCAAGTTAGCTCTGAGCAGGAAGGTACATGTCTACCCTCGCTTTCTTACTATGTGCTTGAATTTATTATGTGGTATTGATGATAATGCATCTCTCACTATAGAATGCAATGTTTTGGAAAAAAATACACACACATCACTCAATTCACAAAATTCAAATGCATATATTCCACTCTGTTTCACCAAGCACATGGCTGATCAAGAGCCTAATCTTGATGTAGCACTACCATCTGGGTATGTTGTCTTCTCCCTTGAAAATGAAGCTGAATTAGACCCAAATTCAGTTAACCCATATTCTACTTCATACATTCCTATCAGATCATCTAGACAACCAAAGACCATAAAAACAACTTTGCAAGAATCCAAGAAAAGACCCTTGGAAACTGGTGTTGGTAGTAATTCTGAGAATGTTGAGGGAGAAACTGTACATGATGCAGCAAATAAGGATGTTAGTGAAAGTGAACCCACAGTGGTTCCTCTTGAGCCTAAGAAGAAGAGAGCTAAGAGGGGCAAAGCCACTGTCAGCCACTCCACAGTCTCACAAAAGGCTGTGGAGGATAAAAGGGAATCAAACACATCCCTAGGAGCTTCTTTTCAACAAGAAGTATCTATTGAAACTGGCCTGTTTCCCAAGGCATCCTGTAAAGAGTCAGCACAACCTCATGTACTCACTCATGAGGAGCCTACACTTGCAGAAATGCACACAGAGTTAGGGCATAGTGAGGGTCATGAAACTTCTACTCTTGATGTTCCACAAGTTACCCCTGTGGAACAGTCAAAAATCTCTTCTATACCATCATCTTCTTTATTCTCTAATCGATCAATTATTTCTTTTCAACAACCTAGAGAAGGGGACAGTCCCAACCCTTCAGGTTTTGATCATCCATCTCAAGTCATGGATGAGCTCCCATCAAGTGGTACACAAGAACCCATTTCTCAAAGTGAAATGGACACCACTCACTCGAACACTGAGCTAGATCAAGATGGTACTCTGCCAGAAAATGAAACAGCCAACATCTTGGTCGAACTCCAAAGAGCAACTGACCTTCAGGAAGTTGCTGTCACAACCTCAGCTGCTTTCAAAGACACCACAAAAGTTGTTGTCAACCCACCTGTGGACAATAACATTTTGGGTAAAGACGCTGTCACCTCTACACAGCTTGATCATGATACTATAATTGTTGAAGATTCTTCAGATGATGATCAAATGACTATCTCTGCTTTGAAGGTACAATCTAAACTTTCTACTTTTTTAATTAAAATGCATGCAATTACTGCTCATACACATGCATCTAGGATGAGTGAGGGAGTGAAAAGAAAAAGAGAGATAAAAGAAAAGAGAGGTGAACATAAAAATGAGAGGCAGCCAAACGAGCTGGCAAAAGGTGAAGGACTTGAGCATGTCTAGAGTGAAATTGAGAGAGCCCCACACACAAAGGCACTAGGCCTTGCGAGTCATTCTATGAGGAGTGATGAGATTACTTAGAAAAACAATGAGTGTGTGAGAAACCCTATAGCCTCCTTGCCCCAGTCTCTCTCTTTGTCTCCAAAAAAATTGAGAACTGGTGGTCCTTCTAAACAAGATGAATCAAGGTTGGAAGCCCTTGAGGGCAGATGTGCATCCATGGAAGCTAAACTTGATGCTCTGTCCACTATGGTAGCTACTGGTTTTGCTGATATTCAACAAACTCTTCTCTCATTCTCTGCTATCCTTGGTGTTGCCAACTCAACTAAGGGGGAGAAAGTGATAGATCAGAATGAGGGTAAAGGAGAGAAAGTGGTAGATCAGAATGAAGCAAACCTGGTAGAGAAGGAGTAACAAGGTGGAGCTACAGGTGAGGGGGAGCCAAGAAGTGAGGGGGAGCAAGTTGTGGAAGAAGATGGAGATGAAAGTGAGGGGGAGCAAGAGAAAGAAGAAAGAAACTTTGGTGAAGAACTAAAGGCAGCTGGAGATGGTGAATTGATTGAAGGAAAAATAGATGGTGAGGCAGTGTTGTTATCTAAAGAAGTGTTGGAGCAATTAAAGGGGACTCAAAAGTTTGAAAGAACAGTATTGCCACCACTGAAAATCAATGAGCCAAATCCTGAGGAAGTCGAAGCTCCATTCCAGAAGTTGCAGAAGGAATGGAGAGAAAAAGAAATTCAAAATGCTCTGGGTAAAGGCAAAGGCAAAATGCCTGAGTATGTAAACATGTCTACTGGAACTACTTGGTCAGATGGAAGTGAATATGCCCTTGAAGATGCAAAATTGATGATGGTTGATCACATGGAGAGTACTTTGAACAACAAAGATGAAGATTTCAGTAAGTTGGTGGGTGAATCAATTAGTGAAGCAGGGGGAGATTTTACAAAATTGGCATCAACACTGAAGAGCAAAGTAATAAGTATCTCTGTGAGAATCAACTTGGAAAGAAGGTGGGCTGTTCAAGTTTATCTGAAGAACCGTTTGACCATATTCATCACAATGCAACTTTTACAAAGTCTGCATGCAAGAGTACTCCAAGTCCTTGGAACCTTGGTAGTCAGAAATTCAACAACCTTCAATGATAGTCTGATAGCAAAAATTAAAAGGATGGTTGAAGACAAACTCCCTGAGGCGATTCAAAATCCTTATGGTGTGTGTTTCAGAAGGATAACAAAGATAGGAGCAAGAAGGTTGGATTTCTTACCATTGGATAAGGTCTCAGGACTAAGCACTGAAACAATCATGACAGTGCTGAAGAAACTTCTCAAATCCAGTATCACCGGTGACAAGGTTAAAGTTGTCAAGGATATTCACAGGCTATTAGCAAAAAGAGATGAGGAAATTAGCTCAATCATAAAGAAGCCGATCTCTGATGCTAATGCCAAGATAGGAGGAAGCTGCACCTATGATGATACTTTGGATGGTGATGAGGATGAAATTGGAGGAAGTGGTGGACCTGGAGAAATCAGGAGTTCTAGGAGAGAAGCCTCTGAGAATGTTGCTACACAAACTTAGATGGATGCTACCCAAGAAGAGCAAGAAACTCTCAGTACTGAAAAGAAAGATGCTGTCAATGATGAAGGGGAGTTAGAAATTCTTGAAGCCTTGGAGGCAAGTATCTTGAGATTAGTAGTTGAATGCTTTAATGCTGAAAAAGATACTGTCAACAAGGATACTGTCAAAATGGCTGAAGACACCCAAGTGAAAGATGTTGTCAAGAGCCAAACAGAAGAAGCTGTCAAAGTTGCTGTCATGAAAGATGTTGTCAAGGGTCAACTTGAAGAAACTATCAAGGTACGAAAGCTTGTTAAGAATTTCACATCTAACGGAAGAAAGACAACAACACAAGCCTATCGTACAACCAAGATAAAAGGGAAGATAGTTGCAACAGCAAGGAAGAAGAAGCATGGAGCAGTTTTGACAGAGAAGCCAATTGATAAGAGAAAAATAAATAGTTTTGAACTATTGAAAAAGTCAATTGATGGGAGCATTACATCTGTCTCAGTGGAACTGGACCCAGTCAACAAAAACGTACTCAAGTATGAACTCAAGCACTGTGGAACTACATGCATAACTTTAGAACCAGATTTCACTATGGAGATAGTTTCACATGTGGTAGGCATGTGTGATCTTTCATGCAAAACGGTAAAGGTAAGGAGAATAATTGATTTCTTCGTTCGGGAAAGGATGATCACTCTCATGGAAACAGACCAAGATGTTTCCAGCAGTATCTTAGAGCATGTCAAAGAATACTATGCTAAAAGATATGCTGAATTTTATGAGAAGTATGGTGATTGGAGAGCACATGATGATGCAAATCTGGAAGTTAGTTCTGATGGGGGACCAATGCATGATGTGAACCTTACAGAAGCACATCGTTCTTTTACAAAGGCTGGCATGGCTGAATATGAAGCAGAACAAGCTTCTCAGGTTGCTAGAGCTAAATCATCCCAACCTACCAAACCTGCCAAACAAAGTGCTGAAGACCTAGAAGCTCTACTGAAGGAAAGCCACAAGAAAGTCAACAAGCTATTGAGTGAGGAAGCAGGTTATCAGCCCTGTGTACTATATAATCCTCTGAGAATCAAAGATGATAAGCAAGAAATCTATGTTGATAGTTTTCACAAACCGAGGACCAGTATACTGAAGGATCTCTACTAGAAAGTTGTTGGATCAGTTCATAAGCTCGAAATGCTAGTTGCTTGGGAACTAGAGGTTATATTTGATCAAAGGAGAGATGAAGATCCAAAGCTAGACATAAAGAGAAGAGAATCCTTGAATTCTTTTCCTGGAAGGAGGTTCAAGATCATCCAAGGACTTTTGAAGTTCAGAACATACATTTATGATTTTGAAAGTTGGTTTGATCTAAAAGATGCTGAAGTATTTCCTTCTCGAGTGATTCAAGGGTACATTGAAGACATTGAAGATGATGCCAGATCACCAGAAAAAAAGCTTTAGTTGAAGACCTCAAGAAGGCAAGAAATGAAGCTCTCAGAATAGAGGGAAAAATCTGAACAACTGGAGACTGCTAAAATCAAGCTAAGTTAATCTCTGATTTACTCATTTAATAGGAGCAATTGATTTGCAGTTAATTCATAAACTTCATGTTCTAGATTTTTCTTAACATTTATCAGATATGGTATTTCAACTATTCTGATCTATGTTAGTTAAGTTGTCTGCACGTGTTGATTGTAAATTTGTTGTTATTGTCCATAAAAACAAATTGGGGGAGATTGTTGGGATTTATGGGTGATAGCATAGAGACAACTTAACTATATTTCCCAGTACTTAGTTTTTACTAAGTTGAACATATTGGCACATCCAGAGTATGTCTTTGTATTCGAATTATTGTTGTCATGTAATAATTGTATGATTTGGGAGAAGTTCATACATTTGTTCAAGCCTCAAGGAATACATCCAGAAGACAGCAAGAATAAAAGTTACTTTCATGTTCTTGACAGTAAAGTTACAAGAAGACAAATGTTGCAAAGTCATGACAAAGCTACATCTGACAGCAACATTGGCTGAAGCATGGGACAGTAACATTCTCACACTTGACAGCAAGTCTTCCGACAGCAACATTGGCGGGAGCTCGTACTGTCAACTACAGAATATTCCTTTGACAACAGACTTGGTGGTTAAGGTTACTGTCACCTTGAATTATTTGATTTGGGTATTTTTCTCAGTCAAAGCCCGTGACAGGTTACATGTTCAAGAAACAGATTTGCTGCAACACTCTATCGTTTGTAGCAGACCTGCAAATACTACGATAAAAACTTAAGAGATTCACAAGACAAGGCTGGTCAATTCGAGGTGTATGTAATATCCACATCTACTAGAATTGTATTAGCTAGAAATAGAAAGAATCTAGGTTGCTTTACTTATAAGGTTTATCCTGTCTGTATAGCAATTTAGGAAAGTCACATGGGTGTGCAAATTGTAATGAGCTGCCACTTGAAAACGACAGCAGCTCAACACCCCATGCGATAGAGACAACAGAGTATCTTAGTCTACTTAGATACATCTTAGATTCTTTTCTATTCATGTACGCACACGAAGCAATCTTGTATCTCTTGAGATATCGAACCTGGAGAAACACTCTCTCCAGGTTATAGCAACACTTCGCACAAGATAAATAAAACATTTATTTTGTGAAAAATCTTGTTTCACTTATTACTTGCATACATCTACTGATAATCTATAATCTTTATCTTCGTTATTGATTTAAAGATTCAATTTTATCAGTATTGCATTCAACCCCCCCTTCTGCAATACTCCGGGACCAACAAGTAATGATAATGTAAGTTTAATATTATGGATAAATGCAAATATGGTTTTTGTAATATACAGGGATTTTTTTTTCTGGGTTTCAAATGCATTTTAATATTCAATTTATTTTTTCTTTTCACATTATATAATGCTTGCCTGACTGTGTTGTATGTGTTGTACCTATATTTTAAATCTATATTCTGTGAGAAATCATGTTTTAATGGTAAACAATAGTATCAAAATACCAAATTTGGTTATCATTCAATTTGGGGTTCAATTCCTTACAACTACATAATTATATAAGATTTTTTTTCTTTATTTTTTTTAGCTTCATCTCGGGTTCGATTATTTATAACTACATAATTATAAAGATTTATTTATTATAAATTTTTTTAGATTTATCTCGGATTCGATTCTCTATAATTACATAATTAAATAGTGTTTATTAATTTATTAATATTAATATTTTAATCTCGGCTCGTGTTCAATCTGTAGCCGTGCTTCGCATGGGTTATCAGTTAATACAATATATGTCGTGAACTATGTATTGTATTTGTAGGATTAACTTAAAATTAGACTCTATTTTAATTTAAAGCTTGGAACTAATCAGAGTTTTATGCATGAGAAATGGTCCCTGGCATAAAATCAAAGTGTATGGTCCCAAATGGCACAATTTAATAAATTGATCCTTTTTTGCACACAAAAACAGGAATTTAGATTGCATTTACACTGTCCTTATTTTCAGATCTTGACACTAGTTTTGGAGTTGCCGGGGGAGGTATAATAATTTTGGTTGTCGGAGAAAGACCATTGTTGATGGTTGTTAGTGAACTTGAGGGAGATTGGTTTTCTTTGGTATATAATATTCGTGATTGTTTAATCACCCTCTTCTCTATCAAATGAACTGGGGAGAGAGATGGTGTTTTAGGGAGAGAAAAATGTTATGTTACGTTTTACAATGTCATAAAGAATGTTTTTTCAAACATAAAATGCACCATTGTGCTCTTCAATAATACTTTGCTACCTTAGACTGGCATTGCATAAAGATTAGTAATTACCACATATTTTTAGAAATGGACTGCAATGTTGATAATAAAGAGTGACAAGAAGTAATTGGAAACTTTTATCTTCACCGGGTAAATGATGGATCATTCTTTGTACATAATTTTCTCATAATGTAACCTCTGACAACTAATATGATAAGAAAACAAATTGCAGAGTACAAGTGCATTACCAAGTATATACAACCGGAGAACATAAAACTCATCTATGACATATCTGCAACTCAGACCGGCAGGCTTGCTTGTCCTGTGTTTAAGCACAAAAACAACATAATCACAATTCAAATTCTTCTTCAAGTTTGAGTGCCTTGGAAGCAGCTTCCTCCTCTTCATCATCAATCGCAAAATATGGATTGTGAGTCTGAGGTCTAAAATTATATCCTGTAAATATATAGAAGGCAAGTGTCGCCAATTCAGCAGCAACCACACTAGTCCACTCATATCGATAGGATGTAATAGTCTCCAGCGCATAAACCACAACCCTTGTAAAGTAGATATAACATATAACCACAATGTAAAAATGCCTGAACAACGTCAACTTCATTAAGTTCACTGCAGCCTTTCCATCACTCTTAGCAGCCTCACGCAGATTCTTAATCGACCACACAATCGGAAACAAAACCGCACAGCAACACAAAATATCAACTAACAAAAAAACCTTCTTCCAAGTATGCAAATCTTCCGCAAAAGGTCCACTTTCATCAATCACAACCTGAGCCACATTAGCAATAACTTGCAAAGGTATCACAATCATCAAAACCTTCTTTTCCTTATCTTGCAAATACGGTTTAATAAACGACCAACCAGTCCCAATCAACACAATCAACGTAAACAATATAATCCCCTTCAAAAAACTAAAAATATAAAACAAAACATCCCAACCATGAGCAGTACCAGTCCTCTTAATAAACGACTTATCCTCCGTCTCACACAACAAATTCAATGCTTTCATCACAATCACAGCTAACATAAAGAAATGTATCCGAAAAACCGACAATATCTTACTATGTACAACATAAATCCATAAACCAGCAAGTAATACATAAACCATAAAGAAAAACAAATAAATCGACGGCAACAATGCTTTACCAGCCGATAAATAAACTCGTTGTCCGGTTTTCGTGTCCACATTATACATAGAAGAACGTACATTCATCGAAACAGGGAGATTGGGGATACAATTAGCGAAAACAAGAGCGTAAAGATTGGCATCATTGAGCTCAAAAGCAGTATCAAATTGATCGTTTTCGAGTTTATTGAAACTAAAAACAGGCTTAACAAGATTAGAATTGAGCGAGCATTGGATTTCATTCAGTTGTAATTGATCAATAATGTGAGGCCAAGCGTCTCGGGTCGTGAGAAAGAACCCGATTTTAGAAAGATCCGGTTTAGGGTTTTGAGAGTTAAAGAGTTTAATATGAGATACATTGAGAACGAGATGACCCGAGTGGGTGAACCCGAATTCGTCAAATGGGATGATTAGGCGATCGTCGGATCGGATCTTGGTGACCCGAATTTCAGCGAGAGTGATGGTGGATGTGAATAAGAGGATTAGAAGGATGAAGAACTGAAAATGAGGCATTGTTTTGGAGGGAAATTTGAGTAGTGATTTGGGGAATTAGGGTTTATTACAACAGAGGACAGTGAGTGACAGGGCGAGGATTGTGTTTTATTATTACAGGGAAGTGAGTGTTGTTGCCGGTGAAGTACACGAGACACATGACTGAGTTACTGATGATCCATGTTTTGTCTCAAACATGCAACATGCCGGCAGCTAAACTCCTGAAAAAACTTACATAAAGACCAAAACATTATACCTCAGCAGTTACGTATAATGAACCTTTTAGCAATGCTCGCCAAGATTCTAACGAATTTCTCGTATCGTTTTTCGTGGACAGAAGAAACTCGTAATCAGGAAGTGAGTCGAGCAACTTTATTTCCCTATTTTCGGACAAATATGCCTCAAGCAGATAACTTATGTAAGAACTTTGCACTTGTTTGCGAGAAAACACTATTTTACCCGGTGATGTAGTTTGAAAAACTTAGGAAATTGCAGGTGCCTGGACTGTATGCATACTCTGCTTCCCATTTTGGCTTTTATTGTCATGCAGAAAAATTTACACAACTATCATTCTTTCAAGATTGATCAGGACTTGCTTTTACTTTGATTAAATGATGTATGGTACCAGACTACCAGGGCATGTTCATCACTAGATAAGAGACAATCTGAACAGTTGGAGAAATTTCAATGGGCAGAAGCCTAAACATGTATTATAGGATGTATTACAGAGTACAGACTGTAAAATTATGTGTGATGTAGTATTGTAAAGCATATTTGGACTGAAAAAAGCAGTAAAATCTATACTATTATATAAATTCCGAAACATTAAAAGTTTTGGTACCAGTTTTTTGGTACTTCGTGAATTTACTTATTTACCCTTCGTTAAAAAGAAAATAAATATATGATATTTATACTTTCAAAACACCTATAATAAATAATAACATAATACAATTAATGGTAATTAGTCGCTTGCCTTTTTTCACATTTACTTTTAATTGAAGATATTACCTTTTATAAACACCTAAAAACATCAATATATCTTCCAATCATTAATATTTCCTTTCGAATTAAAACACATTACCTTTTTAATTTAAAACTAATCTTCATTAATATTTTATTTTGAACTAAAACACGTTACCTTTTTAATTTAAAACTAATTTTACAATCATTAATATATACCCGAAACTATCACACCATATTTTTCAATTGTTAATAAAATATATTAAAAATCTGCATATGTTGTTTATAATAAGGAAACATTAGTATAATCAGTAAACATTAGTATATTAAAATTATATTAAATTAAAATTAATTAATAATTATACAATTGTCGAAACATTAAAAATTTTGGTACTTATTTTTTGATATATGTTTTTTGGTATTTCGTGAATTTACTTATTTACCCTTCATTATAAAGAAAAATATATATGATATTTATACTATTAAAACACCAAAAATAAAAGATAACATAATACAATTAAAGGAAATTAGTCGATTGCCTTTTTTACATTTACTTTTAGTTGAAGATATTACCTTTTATAAACACCTATAAACCTCAATCATATCATATTTTCAAATCAATTCATATCTAGCAATAATTAACCAAAAATAAATAATAACATAACACAATTAAAGGTAATTAGTCAATTACCTTTTTCACATTTACTTTTAGTTGAAGATATTACCTTTTATAAACACCTAAAAACCTCAGTCATATCATATTTTCCAATCAATTTATATCTAGCAATAATTAATATATACTCAAAAAGAGAAAAAAGCTCCTGAGGTTACCTCAGGAGAGTTACCTGAGGTTACAGTATAAAATATTGTGGTATTTTTGTAAATATTGAAAATCTTCTAAAAAAAGTCTGTAATTACAATTATACCCTCGTGCATTCATATGGGAATCATAGTTACCTCAGGTAATTTTCCTGAGGTAACCTCAGGAACATCAATCCCTACTCAAAAATATCACATCATATCATATAATCAGTAACAAAATATAATAGAAATTTGTATTACGAATAATGACCATCAAATTTTTAGTAAAAAAATCAGAATCATTAGATCTAATTATTAAATATATTATATGATTAAATTAATTTACTAAAATTTCAAGTTTCAAATTTTATCAACGACATATTTATTTTAAAATTTTATAATATAAGTTTTAAACCATGCATATCATTAACTAATTTTATATTAAATTATTAATATTAAAATTAAAATAAAATATTTTAAATAATGATTATATAAAAATATAATTATGACATAAAATAAAATTTATTACATATCAACAAAAATCCGTGCATCGCACGGGTTATAAGCTAGTATATTATATAAAAGCCGAAATATTACAAGTTTTGGTACCTGTTTCTTGGTACCCGTTTTTTTGTACTTTGTGAATTTACTTATTTACCCTTTACTAAAAAAATATATATATACGATATATGTACCATTTAGACTTCTAAAATAAATAATAACATAATATAGATAATTGTAATTAGTCTATTGTCTTTTTCACATTTACTTTTAGTTGGAGATATTACCTTTTATAAACACCTAAAAACATCAATCATATCATATCTAACAATAATTAATATATATCCAAAAATCTATACTATATATACTATTATATAAATTCCGGAACATTAAAAGTTTTGGTACCTGTTTTTTGGTACCAGTTTTTTGGTACTTCGTTAATTTACTTATTTACCCTTTATTAAAAAAAATATATGATATTTAAACTTTTAAAACATCTATAATAAATAATACCATAATATAATTAATGGTAAGTAGTCGCTTGCCTTTTTTCACATTTACTTTTAATTAAAACACGTTACCTTTTTAATTTAAAACTAATCTTCATTAATATTTTCTTTCGAATTAAAACACGTTACCTTTTTAATTTAAAACTAATTTTACAATCATTAATATATTCTCGAATATATCACACCATATTTTTCAATTGTTAATAAAATATTTAAAAATCGACATACGTTGTTTATAATAAGGAAATATTAGTATAATCCGTTAACAAGAGTATATTAAAATTATATTAAATTAAAAATAATTAATAATTATATAATACCCGAAACATTAAAAATTTTGGTAACTATTTTTTGGTATATGTTTTTTGGTATTTCGTGAATTTACTTATTTATCCTTCATTATAAAGAAAAATCTATACTATTATATTAAAGCCGAAACATTGAAAGTTTTGGTTTTCGGTTTGGTTATCCTATTTATTAAAATAAAATTTTGGTTTACGGTTTGATAATCAAAATTATTAAAATACATAATAACATAATATAACTAATGGTAATTAACCAATTGCTTTTTTCACATTTACTTTTAGTTGAATATATTGTCTTTTATAAACACCTAAAAAATCAATTGTATCATATCTTTCAATCATTAATATTTTCTTTTTAATTAAAACTGTAAAGTATAATGAAATGTAATATGTAATGGAGGACATATATAACTCAACTAGGATAAAAGATAAATAATATTAACTCTATACAGGGATCGTGAAATTTGAAGAACAGGCACCAACAAGGATCAAGTCGCTGAAAGAAGTTCATTAACATGATCAAGTCTCAGTGACATAATAAGATGTACAGATGATTCAGTTGAAGGGCCAAAAGATTTCATGTATTTGAAGATATTGCTGCAGGCTAATAAATTGGAATGTAACGAAGGTGTGAAGATCAAGATCAGTGATAGTCACTTGTGAACCAGACCAGTGCACCAAGTGTCAACACATACGGGAAGGATCAACACATTAATTCATAGAAAGAATTGCCAAAGCCTATTGACGATCAAGGACAGACATAATATCTCAAGGTATTGTCAAAAGTTAATTTACTCTGAAAATTAAATAAGTAACAGATTAATTAATTATTTATAAGAAAATAATTAAATTAATCTGGTACTTGAATTATTTTCTGAGGTGAATTAAAACAGCAGAATAAACAGAAGAGAGAAAATGAATAGTATCCAAAATCACTATTCACATGAATAGTAACCGAAATCACTATTCATATGAATAGTACTATTCATATGAATAGTAACCGAAATTACTATTCATGAATAGTACCCAAAAGTACTATTCATAAAGTAAGAAACATGTGGGGCCCACATGAATTAAAAAATCAAAGTTTAAAACTTTGAATTGAAAAATGCAGTGTTGAAAGTTTGATAGTTAGGCAGGTGTTGAAAACCATCAGTTTAATATACGTAATCAGTTACGTATATTAACTGCATAGTGACTTTCTATAACCTATAAATAGGCCTGTTGTATTTCATTTTAAAAAACACCTCAACACACAACTTTCTCTCTCTCTTAAATATCTTCTCTGTGTAAGCTGCTAGACAGTCCATCTAGTAGGAAAGCCGTCTTAGCCCGCTTTCAGGAAGTGTCGGATAGAAGGTCCTCGTGCCTAAACTATCCTTAGGAGTGTTCGAGTTTTTGAAGCTAATCCGTTGGATTAGAAGTTGTAACACCCCTTGGGTTTTTATCAGTTCAAAGATATTTTCCCGAACCAATTGTTTTATTTCGATTCAGTTGTTGACCTCATTTTTCACATCTCGAAAATCGAAATATTTTTGAATAACGTATTCAACCCTCCTTCTACGTTATTCCGGACCTAACAATTGGTATCAGAGCAAGTTGATCGATATACAGATCAGATCCGGTGTTGTACATCACTATTCACATATACGGTACTATTCACATATACGGCACTATTCACAAATACGGTACTGTTCACAAATACGGTACTGTTCACATATACGGTACTATTTACATATACGGTACTATTCACAGATACGGTACTGTTCATAAATACCGTACTGTTCATTTTGAGCCACTCTGTTACTATACAAAAAGCCATAAAATCATGACAAGGAAAACACAAACTCCAACAACAAGCAGATATGAATCAATTAGAGTTCCAATACTCAGGGCATCAGAATATCCCATATGGAAGGTGAAGATGGAAATGTTTCTGGAGGCTACAGATCCAGAGTACTTAGACAGAATCCATGATGGTCCACATAAGCCTACAAAATTGTCTGTTGCAGTTGCTGGAGAAGAACAGAAAATGATTCCAAAAGAGAAGAAAGACTACACTCCTGAAGATATCTCCTCTATTAGCAAAGATGCTAAAGTAAGGCATTTATTACATAACGCCCTTGACAATGTTATGTCTAACAGGGTCATTGGATGCAAAACTGCTAAGGAGATTTGGGATGCTTTGGAAGTCAGATGTCAAGGAACCAAAGCCATCAAAAAGAACAGGAAAACAATACTCACACAGGAGTACGAGCACTTTGACTCAAATGCTGATGAGTCATTAACAGACATATATGACAGATTCCTGAAATTGTTGAATGATCTATCACTGGTAGATAAGGAGTATAATCTTGAAGACTCCAATCTGAAATTCTTGTTGGCTCTTCCTGAGAAATGGGACTTAAAGGCCACTACCATCAGAGACAATCATGATCTAGAAGACATGTCCCTTGATGAAATCTATGGAATGCTTAAGACTCATGAGCTTGAGATGGAACAAAGAAGCAAGAGGCATGGAAGCAAGACCAAGTCAATTGCTCTTAAAGCTGAGGAGAAAGCTTCTAAAGAAATTGCTGTGAAAAAGAGTCAATCCAAAGGAAAGGCTCTAATTACAAAGTCTGATACTGAGTCATCAAATTCTGATGATGACTCAAACTCTGACAATCTCACAGACTCTGATGATGATGGTAGTGATGCTGAGATGATACAACTTGCAGCCCTAATGGTGAAAGGCTTCAAGAAGATGGCTTACAAGAACTTCAGGAAGGGAAAGAAGTTCACACGAAGAGATTCAAATTTTGACAAGAAGAATTTCAGAAAAACTGAGGGAAAGGAAAGCAGGTCTGGGAAAGTCGACAAGTCCAAGATCACATGCTATAATTGTGGTGAGAAAGGACATTTTGCACCTGAGTGCAAGAGAGCCAAAGCTGATAAAAGTCAAGCTTACATCACAAAGAAGAAGGACTGGGCTGACACTTCAGACTCTGAAGATGAGGTGAACTACGCCTAGATGGCAAATGTTGATAGTATCTCTGAAGCTACTGAGACCAAGGTACCTCACTCTATTCTAGCTTTTGATACTACTGATATATCTGAGTTAAGACTCTTTCTTAAAAACTTGCATGTTAGCTATAGAGATCAGACTTTAGAAAATGAAAGAATAAAATCTGAAAGTCTAGACCTTAGAAAGAGAAATGATTATCTAGAATCAGAATTAGTCCAGATGTTAGAAATTCAGAAAGAGAGAGATGATGCTATTTTTGTTAAAAATGAATTATTGAAAAAGCATGCTTATCTTGAATCTGAACTTGCTAAAGAAAGAAACATTCTTAAAATTTGGACTAACTCTGGTAAGAAAACTCAGGATATCATAGACAATGATTGTTGGAAAGAAGGTCTAGGTTACACTGATAAAAAGAAAACTATCAACCTAGAAGCTGAGACCTCTAAACCTGTATTTACTGAAAAGGCTGCAAAACCCAAAATTAATCATGTGAGGTTTGTACCAAAATCTGACAAACCAAAACAGGATAAAGCCAAATCAGTAGATATTAGTTCAATGTCTCAGAAATAGCTTAAACACAAGCTGAAGGAGTTAAAAAGAATAAACAAGGTAAAGGAACCTAGGAAAAACAGAAATGGAAAGGTAGGCATCAGTAAAAGCAATAACTATATGCCTATTCCCAATGCTCCTAGGAAGAAATGTTATAACTGTGGAAGTCCTAACCATCTTGCTGCTTTTTGCAGGAAGAATAAAAATATAAACTCTATACCTCCTAAGTCAGGAGTTAAGAGTGGTTCAGTTAGGTTTAAGCCACAGAATCCTTGTTTTCACTGTGGCAGTATTTGGCATTCTATTTATACATGCAAAGAGTATCATAAGTTGTATTATGATTATTATGAACTTAAACCCTCTTTGAATAAATTCAAGATTGATTCTACATGTATAAATTCTGATAAAAAGAATGTTAGTGGTTTTTGTGATTGCAGGGTAACAGGAAAAATATCCTTGTTCTGGACAGTGGATGCTCAGGACACATGACTGGAAATAAAGCCCTGCTATCAGAATTTGTGGAGAAGGCTGGCCCAAGTGTTTTTTATGGAGATGGCAACATAGGAAGGACTCTGGGATATGGCAATATCAAACTTGGGAATGTCATCATTGAATCTGTAGCTCTAGTTTCAGGACTCAAACATAATCTACTAAGTGTGAGTCAAATCTGTGACAGAGGTTATCATGTGGATTTCCTTGAAGAACACGGTGAAGTTGTAAGCAAATCTACAGGAAAAGTTGTTCTGAAGGGATACAGGCATGGTAACATTTATGAAGCCAAACTTTCAACAAACTCTGATGGCTCTGCAATCTGTCTACTGAGTAGAGCATCAATTGAAGAAAGCTGGGATTGGCACAAGAGACTTTCTCATCTGAATTTCAACAGCATTAATGAGCTAGTGAAGAAAGATCTTGTGAGAGGATTGCCCAAATCAGTTTTTACTCCAGATGGCCTATGTGACTCATGTCAAAAGGCAAAACAAAGGAAAACTTCATTCAAAAGTAAGACTGAATCCTCAATTCTTGAGCCATATCACTTATTGCATGTTGATTTATTTGGTCCAGTAAATATAATGTCTATTGGAAAGAAAAGATATGCTTTGGTTATTGTTGATGAATACACCAGATATACATGGGTATATTTCATGCACAAGAAAGAAGAAACTGCATCAATCTTAATAGAGCATGTCAGACAACTGGACAAAGGATCTAAGCATACAGTGAAAATCATAAGGAGTGATAATGGCACTGAGTTCAAGAATGTAGTCATGGAAGAGTTTTGTAAAGAAAATGGAATAAAGCAAGAATTCTCTGCACCTGGAACTCCACAACAAAATGGAGTAGTAGAGAGAAAGAACAGGACTCTCATAGAAGCTGCAAGGACCATGCTTGATGAAGCAAAGCTGCCAACTTACTTCTGGGCTGAAGCTGTGCAAGCTGCTTGTTTCACACAGAATGCTACACTCATAAACAAGCATGGTAAAACATCATATGAGATGGTGAAAAAGAAGAAGCCGAACCTGAAGTACTTTCATGTGTTTGGATGTAAATGTTTTGTTCTTAAGACTCATCCAGAACAGCTTTCCAAATTTGATTTAAAAGCTGATGAAGGAATCTTTGTTGGATACCCACTATCCACAAAAGCATTCAGAGTCTACAATCTGAGAACAAAAGTGGTCATGGAATCTATCCATGTGTCTTTTGATGATAAAAAGATAACAGGACTTGAAGATTTTGATGAACATGACCAGCTGAGATTTGAGAATGAACAAAATTCTGATACTCTTTCAGACTCTATTGTTCAATCTATACCAGTAGATCAGACAGCAGCACATGTTGAGGGGGAGCAAGTGAACAATGAAAATGAACCCCAATCAAGTGAAGAAACATCAAAGAATGCATCTGCTGGTTCATCAAACTCTGAAAGCAACAGCTCAGGGGGAGCAAACAATGATTTTGGATCTACTAGTCATCACACTCAACACAATTATGAACTTGGGGAATCATCAAGATCAAATCTGCCGAGACAAAGGGTATGGAGCAGAGCGCATCCCTTTGAACAGATCATTGGTGAACCGGACATGGGTGTACAGACTAGAAGAGCAACACAGAATGAATGCAATTTCGCAGGATTTTTATCTCAAATTGAACCTAAAAAGGTTGATGAAGCTCTTGATGATCCAGATTGGGTAATTGCAATGCAGGAAGAACTCAATCAGTTCGAAAGGCAGAAAGTATGGAAGCTGGTGCCAAGACCAAAAGATAAATCTGTAATTGGCACTAGATGGGTGTTTAGAAATAAACTGGATGAAAATGGTATTGTTACGAGGTACAAGGCTCGATTGGTAGCAAAGGGTTACTCTCAAGAAGAGGGAATTGATTATGATGAAACCTATGCTCCAGTTGCAAGGCTTGAAGCAATCAGGATGTTCTTAGCATTTGCTGCACACTCAAACTTTAAGGTTTTTCAGATGGATGTGAAGAGTGCATTTTTGAACGGAGATCTAGAGGAAGAAGTCTATGTTGAACAACCCCCTGGGTTCGAAGACAAGGAATTTGAAGGTTTTGTGTACTTTCTCTTCAAAGCTCTCTATGGTCTCAAGCAAGCCCCTCTAACATGGTATGATACTCTCTCCAAGTTCTTACTTGAAAATGGTTTTACAAGAGGTATCATCGACAAAACTCTCTTTCATAAAAAGCATAAAAATGATATAATTCTGGTGCAAGTATATGTGGATGATATAATTTTTGGTTCTACTAATGACTTGTTATGCAAGAGATTTGCTAAGCTAATGCAGAGTAGGTACGAGATGAACATGATGGGTGAGTTGTCCTTCTTCCTTGGACTTCAAGTTGTTCAGAAGCCTGATGGTATTTTCATCTGCCAATCAAAATACATAAAGGATCTTCTGAAGAAGTATGGGATGGAAGAAGCAGCTACTGCCAAGACCCTGATGCCAACTACAGTCAAGCTTGATGAAGACAAATCTGGTAAGTCAGTTGACATCGCGAAGTATCGAGGTATGATCGGCTCTCTCTTGTACTTAACTGCTAGTAGACCAGATATTATGTTCACAACTTGTCTATGTGCTAGATTCCAGGCTAACCCTAAAGAGTCACATCTTATAGCTGTTAAACGTATTTTATACCTTAAGGGAACCCCCAATCTTGGGATTTGGTACCCTAAAGGAACAGGTTTTGACCTAATTGGCTATACAGATTCTGACTTCGCAGGTTGTAAGATTGATCGGAAAAGTACTTCTGGAAGCTGTCAGTTTCTAGGAAGAAGGTTGGTATCTTGGTACAGCAAGAAGCAACACTCAGTATCTACCTCAACAGCCGAAGCAGAATACATTGCGGCAGGTAGTTGTTGTGCTCAGATCCTGTGGATGAGGAATCAACTTCAGGACTATGGACTCATGTTGGACAAAATTCCAATTCTATGCGACAACACGAGTGCCATTGCCATTGCCAATAATCCAGTTCAACACACCAAGACTAAGCACATTGATATCAGGTATCATTTCTTACGAGAGCATGTCATGAATGGAACTGTGGTATTATATTTTGTTCCCACAGATCAACAAATTGCAGACATCTTTACTAAACCACTGGATGAATCCACTTTCTCCAGGTTAGTTGGTGAACTTGGGATGTTAAATCTGTCTAATTAATTTTGGATAATCAATAACTGCAATTTGTTATAAATTCACAGGTATTTTAAATGTCCATATTTTTAGGACTTGTGAATTTACTTTGCATCCAGTCCTCTTTTTATAGTTATCTCTATATTAATTACCACGCTTATAAATGCTATATTTTATGGTAATTAGTTAGTAAATAATTGAGTTAATTGTAGCATAATTAAATAAATATTTTATTGACATATATCAATTAATGATATTTTGTTAATTTTATGTCTATTTAATTGTGAGTTTATCTGATTATTGTGGATTAATTCTTGATTTACTGTGTGATTATTTTTTAAATCCATAATAATTAGAAGTATTATATGTGTATGTGTATAGACTGATAGGTTTCGGCGATAAGATGTTTTTTTCGGCCGACAGGTTTCGGTGATAAGATGTTTTTTCGGCTAATTAGGTAGTTAGGTGAGAAATTATTGAGCGGTGTTATTTTTCAAACATAACCTGTCACTATTACACCTAACCCACTAATACTTGAAACCTTATAAATGATGAGTTTTTGTTTGTGTTTAACATCATCAATTTTCAGATATACATAGCATATACACACAATTGCTGAATATTTCAAGCTTTGACCAGAAAGATATCTCAATCTAGCTGGTGGTTTTTAGAGCGGATTTCATATTCTTGTTATACGCACTAACCCTTGTTTTTGAATTTTCTCAAAGTTTTTGAAAATGGCATTGCAGGGAAGCTTTTTAATTGCTAAAGTTAATCCTGTTTCTATTCAGCAAATCGAAACCATTCAGGATGAGCAATTTCGGGCTTGGACACAATTTCTGAATGAACATTCATTAATCCGTTATGCTTTAGTTACACAGGTGCAGCTTAACCATGATGCATTGTGTGAACTATATTGCAGTGCGGTTAACACTTCTGGACAGGACGGGTGTGCATTCACATATCGACTATTTGGTAGGTCGATTAGGGTCACTGAACGAGATGTTAATCGAATTCTTCATTTTCCTATGGAAAATCTCGTTTCTGATCCTACACCCGAACAGATTGAAATGTTCTTTCGTTTTATAAGGTACCAAGATGGCAATTTCAATACTGGTAATCTTTCTAGAACGTTTCTAACCCAGTACTGGAATTTCTTCTTTCACACTCTTAACCATGTTTTTTCCTCAGATAGAACAAATCAAGATCGAATACCTGAATTTATTCAAATAATAGGGTATGCGGTCGCCAATAATTTGAGGATTAATCTTGGAAAAATTGTGCTTGGTCAAATCATTTTAAAAATGAAACGCTTGGGAACAAGAGACGTTCGGACTCAAAATGTCAAATGTCTATATCCAAGGTTTCTACAGTTAATATTGAATGATTTTTTGAATGATGAAGACAGGGTACGCTTGGAAAATGGTCAAAAGGTGGAATGTTCTTCCATGAAGACGAATGTAATTAATTACATAAGCAAAAAGAAATATACGGATGTGCCTACAGTCCTAACTGAATATCTAAAGACTGTCCCACTTCCATTGTTACCACGACCAGTGAGAGCAGGTATACGACAAGGTAATATTTCAATCCCTGCTATTCCAACCTTTGTATTCCCTATTGTGTCACAGGAAATACAGTTTCTACAGCCCCCAGTGGCCATCTTACCCGACCAAGAGCAGGAAATCCCACCGACTCTAACACAGGTCGAAGAGCCCATTCTACAAATGCAAACACAAACACAACAAACTCCTACACCTCAATTGTCACTTAAACGACCAGTCATCCACATTATTGAGGGAGATAGTGCCTCAGCAGCACCACATAAGGAGTTAGTTACAACAGCCGCTCTACCTCATTCTAAACGAAGTAAACCCAATGAACCTGAGGTAACGACAACTGTTAGTGAAACAATTCTTTCTTATCCAATGAGTGCAAATGTAAATGAGGTTGAATTGACGGGAGCAACTATCTTGAGTTCCATTTCACGGAACATACGAGTGGTTGATGATCTTTCTAAAGATCAAATGCCTTCACAGGCATCCGAGGTGGAACTACCTACCTCAATAACTGCTGGTGAATCTTCCATTTTACGGAATGATCCATTGGTGGGTGGTTCTTTTATGATCCAAGTGTCTTCACAGACGTACGAGGGAAACTTGGGTTTTGTGCCATTTAATCGATTCAAGTTTAACCTCCCAGAGGGAAAATCTCTGGATCTCTTTCGAGATTTACCACTTTTTACCAGTGGTCGGCAACTCGCTTCACGCGAGGATGGAAGCTCACGAACTTTCATTGCACCATCTGTGACCTCTGAAAAAGGGGCTAGGATGATTTCATTTGCAGGTACACATATCGGTGGAAGCTCTAGAGGAAAGTTGAGGGAAACACCAACAGAACATGTAAGTGTAACCCAAACCACTAAACCGAGTGAATATAGAGTGTTGAGTGAAACACCTGCAGAACATACAAGTGAGCAACCTACTCAACCACATACACTGTAACCAGAAAGGAATATAGCAGACTCCTTACACGGGTCCAAACAATGGAGAAAGAGTTGCAAAATATCTGTAAGTCCATTGCAGAAATCAAAAATTTGTAACTTATTCAACATGATGCATTTCAGGTTCAATTAAGTTCCATGGCATCCCAGTTTAGTCATGCAATCAACTCCTTGATAAAGCCATCTTCGTCTAATTTACCAACTCCACATCCTACTAATCTGGAGGATAACCCAACTGAGGGGGAGAAGATGGATGAACAAGAAAAATCTACTAGGCGTAAAGGCAAGGAAAAGGTTGTTGACACGGAATTAACTTTATTTTGGGAAAGGAAAAATTAATGGGAGTATTAGTGCAATGTGGAAAGAAAGCAAAGGCAAACTTGAAGATATGTTCAGTCTACTGGAACAATTGTCTTGCACTTGGTTAATTTTTAGAAATCTGGAAAATGTATATATATGATCCAGAATGCACTTTAATATTATTTATCTTTGTATTTTATTTGTATCAGTTGAGTTATCCTATAGGTATTTGCTTGTCAAACCCTAACAATCAAATAGGGGAGATTGTAAAGTATAATGAAATGTAATATGTAATGGAGGACATATATAACTCAACTAGGATAAAAGATAAATAATATTAAATATACTATATGTTTAAATTAATTTACTAAAATTTCAAGTTTCGAATTCTGTCAACGACATATTTTTTTAAAAAAAATTATTATATAAGTTTTAAACCACATAATTTTGCACTCGTTAATGTATACCTAAAAATATTACACCATTTTGCTGTTAGATGTTTAGTAATTAATAAGAACCATTAGATGTAATTATAAGACATATTTTATGATTAAAGTACTTTACTAAAAATTCAAGTTTCGAATCCCGTCAACGACATATTTAACTTAAAATTCTATAATTTAAATTTTAAATCATTCATATTATTAACTAAATTTATATTAAATTATATTAAAATAATATTAAAATAACTTTCACAAAATTATTATCATATAGAAACATAACTATAGCATAAAATAAAATTTATAACATATTAAAAGAAACCTGTTCGGTTTGGTTATCCTAATTATTAAAATAAATAATAAAATTATTATATTACAAAAACAATTTAAAAATCTAATTACTAATGTTAACGTAATTATATTCCGATTAAAATTTCTTCGGCCACATGGAGGTCTTCTGCTCTGCTCCAATAACTCAATTACCCATTTTCTTTAAATATTTTACTTTTAATTAAAACACTTTACCTTTTAATTTAAAACTAATCTTACAATAATTAATATATATCCAAAATATCACACTATATCTTTTCGTCATTATTTTTAGTAGTATTTTTTTAATTAAAATACGTTCTTTTTTAATTTAAAACTAATCTTGCGATTACTAATACACCCAAAAATATCACACCATATATTCAAATCATTATTTTTAGTAATAAATAAGAATCGTTAGATCTAATAATAAGATATATTATAATTACTTTACTAAAAATTCAAAGTTCGAACCCGTCAACAACATTTTTAATTTAGAATTTTACAATATAAATTATTAAAAATAATGATTATATAAATACATAATTATAATGTTAAATAAATTTTATAACAAATCAAAAGAAACCCGTGCTTCGCACGGGTTATAAGCTAGTAATACTAATCTATACTCTTTATTAAAAGCAAAAACCCCCTTTAAATAGTATGCCATGTATACCGCGGTATGCACGGTATGCCAATTAATTAATTAATTAAAACTTATTTTACTACTTGATCTTACTTTAAAAACTAGTTTTTAAGTGTATAGAAGGCCAATAAGAATAAGAACTACTAATGAAACAAGTCCTCTCTGAACTAAAATACCATATGCCAATTAATTAATTAATTAATGTATACTGCGATATGCCATGTATACAACGGTATGCCACTAAGTATTAATTAATTTAATTAATTAAAATCATAACATTAAATATTAATTTAATTTAATAATGAAGTTATATACTAGGAGTCTATTAACTAAAAATTGAAATAAAGTCGAGAATATAGGACTTAGGGCTCCATTAATTAATATTTAAAATATATCTATAATAGATTAATAATAAATGCAATTAATAATATAACTATTCTTATATTACCAGAGATAAGTTATATAAATTTAATTAATTAAAATAATAAAATTAAATATTAATTTAATTTATTATTGAAGTTATATACTAGGAGTCTATTAACTAACAATCGAAATAAAAGTCGAGAATATAGTATTATATACAACTTGGTAGTTCAAGATTTTATTCATTTAAAAAAGTTAAAAATTAGGAATTTAAGATAATTTATCACAAAATTAATTAATTAATTAATAATAACTTATTTTACTATTTGATCTTACTTTAAAAACTATTTTTTAAGTGTATAGAAAACCAATAAGAATAAGAAAAACTAATGAAACAAGTCTTCTCTGAACTAAAATACGGTATGCCAATTAATTAATTAATTAATGTATACCGCGGTATGCCACTAAATATTAATTAATATAATTAATTAAAATCATAATATTTAATATTAATTTAATTTAATAAAGAAGTTATATACTAGGAGTCTATTAGCTAAAAATTGAAATAAAGTCGAGAATATATGACTCAGGGCTCCATTAATTAATATTTAAAATATATCTATAATATATTAATAATAAATACAATTAATAATATAACTATTCTTATATTACCAGAGATAAGTTATATAAATTTAATTAATTAAAATAATAAAATTAAATATTAATTTATTATTGAAGTTATATACTAGGAGTCTATTAACTAACAATCGAAATAAAATTCGAGAATATAGTATTATATACAACTTGGTGGTTCAAGATTTTATTCATTTAAAAAAGTTAAAAATTAGGAATTTAAGATAATTTATCACAATCCGTGCTTCGCACGGGTTATCGGCTAGGACTCATACTAAAAAAGAGAAGGCAATTTCAAGAATTAAGTGAAAAACGCTGCTAAAACTGTTCACTAGTAATTAGGACTCTATTTGGAGCCCAAAGGAGTCGTGAGCATGTCGAGCTTGAACTCGTTTAACAAGTTACACTAGATTTGAACTAGTATTCAAGTCGAATTCATACACAAATTTGAAGTCATTTATTTATGCGAGTATGTGTCGAACTCGAACAAAGCCGGGCTTGAACTCAAAAAAGTAGCTTGATTCGAACTCAAACTCAAACTCATTTCCGATTACAGAACAAAATATTACAGTACTATATTTTATTTTTAATATTTACAGCATGTTTCTCCTTTTACAGTATGTAATATTAGAAACATGTTCCTTTGGAATTTTGATGTTATAAATATGAGTAAATCTACACGTACATCCTTAAACACTACTATAACACTACCGATATATTAGGAGGTGGTAGTTAAAGGTGATTTTCTGCAAATCTAAGTTTCTAATTCGATTTATGATCCCGCGTATGAGAAACTGGTCATTCGGCTAGCCGTGCTCATTCCAATAGTTCCGCTTCTGAGGCATCCACTGGGGTCCGAAATGAGCTGCCTTCTTCTTCTCCACAAGATATGAGTGAAACCTTTTATGATATTTCTCGTTTCTTTCAAGGGAAGATAGAGGAAATAGGAGCGGACTTGCCATCCAACTGGTCTCCCGAAGAATTTACCCAGTTGGTGATTGGGGAAGAGGAGTTAGCTAGGAATCTATTGTCAAGGATCGTGGGCACGTCGGACCAGAATACAATTATGGCCTAGCACGCGGGAGCCATGATTTGATCGAAGAAAGTAGAAAGAAAAGACCTGAATCCTACTGAAGCAGCTAACAGAGACTGAGCAGATATTGACCTATGAGATTTGTACACTTCGGCTTGGCACCTTCCTACCCTAACATTGTTTAAGTATATCTCTTGTTTTTTTTTTGTTTAAGTATATATATCTCTTGTTTCTTTCTTCTTATTTTTTTTTGAAATAATATCTCTTGTTTCTTTTACTGGTGTATCTCTATACATGTATGATTTATCTTTGTATTTTAACAAAATAGAAATGTATTTTGTATGTTTTCCAAGAAAAAGAAATGTATTTGTTTTTAAATATTTGACATGTAAAATATATTTTTTATATGGTGTTACAAAAAATATTTATTATTAGAAGTTCAATTTTATATTTGAATTAAATGTTCATATACATAATTTTTTGATTTAGATTTGATAACACAAAATAGAAGTAAACAAATACATCTTTATATATATTTATTTTTTTAATGCATGTTTTAAGCATAGAAATTCTATATCAAAGAAATCATTTTATTATTTTTCATTTATTAATGCGTAGATAAAAAATACAAATAACCAAAACTAATTTGAATTTTTTATAAGTTTAATTTTTCCAAAATAACATTAGACTTGTTTTGATGGACAAACATAATTTAACAAAAATACTAAGATTCAAGGATATGAAATAAAAAATGTAGAGGTGTAGTTAACTATCTCCTAAAATAACGGTAATATTATGGTAGTGTTTAACTATGTACGTGTAGATTTACTCTACAAATATATACACAGTAGTAGTATATTTTAGATAACAGGACGGAAACCACAAACTAGAGGCCGGATACACGCCAGTATGTTGCAATCAGTGCCAAACACAAAACGTCAAACCGCTCCTTTAATTATTTAATCAAACTGAATAGCGATATATTCGAGATTTAATACATGTGTCAATCAACCTAGCAACATTACATATTTTTTTCCCCTTGTCCATTTTCCTTATCTTTCACCTTCCTTACCAAATCATTTACATTTTTTCCTTGTCTACTTTTTTTTTTGTTTTTTGTTTTTAGACTACAATTTATACCCTTGATATTTGCTCAAACAAATTTCTGTTATATACTTTGACCTTTACTCCAACCCTTCCATTTTTCCATTCCATTACCTTTTCTTCTTGAGTTCTAGTCCTGATACGAATAATATCCAATTTTTTTAATAAATTTCGAGAATCGAATAAAAACCGGGGCCGACAAAGAGTAGGAATTAGTTGTATCTCGTCACCCTCGATCTTACATATTAACTTTTTTATTTTTTTTCTCGACATAAATAGAACGTAATCCTCATTTTCCTTTTTCAAACACTTTGCTTGTTTATCTACACACAAAATTTAACTACTCTACGTTACATGAGTTTGAAACATTGATCATGGGCCACTGTTGTAGCAAAAGCGTCACTTTCGCCGTCGACGACGATAAACGACCGGAAAGTCCACCATCGGCGGTTCATTCCACTACAAACGGAGCCACCAACTCTAACAAAAATACGCCCGCGCATTCATTCTCATCTAGTCCTTTTCAGACGCACTACCCTGCCGGCGTTGACCCGTCACCATCATGGACTCCAAAGAAGTTTTTCAAGTGGCCGTTTCCTCCGCCGTCGCCGGCGAAGCCGATCATGTCGGCGATCATGAAAAGGCAACCTACAAGGAAGGTGAAGGAGAGTCCCGTGGACACGGAGGTTGAGAGTGGGGGAGTGGAGAGGGCTGAGCCACCGTTGGATAAGACCTTCGGGTTTTCGAGAAACTTGTGTGCCAAGTATGAGCTGGGGAAGGAGGTGGGGCGTGGGCATTTTGGTCATACATGTTCTGGGAAAGCTAAGAAGGGTCCGTTCAAGAATCAGCCTGTTGCTATAAAGATCATTTCTAAAGCTAAGGTGTCTGTTATGTTTTTCTCTCATATTTTACTAGTAATTTTACAGATTCCCAGCAGAAACGTATATGCAAGGCTAATTTGCTTTGAGTTGTGTTAGTGTTCATAAACACACATTTTAGAATTTGATGAACTTTGGTAAACATGATTCTATAAATTTAAAATGAACAAAACTAATAAACAATCGGATTGATCAACTTAGGGGCGGAACAGGGTGAGCCTTGGCGGTTCCACTGCATAGAAATTTCGATGTCGAAATTTTTGAACAATCTATACTATACAGTAATTTTTGGATTAGTCCCCCGAAATAGAGTAAATTACATAGTGGTAGCTATATTTTACACCAGTTTTCAAAATAGTGGCCAAATTTTCAGATTCTCAAAATAGTGGCTAACTTTTCTTTCCGCCTTTGAAAGAGTGGCTGCCGTCAACTTCCGTTAAATTCTCACCGTTAACTAATATATTTAAAGAATAAATTACAGAATGGTGGCCATACTTTACAATGATTTTCAAAATAGTGGCTATTTAATGATTTTCACCGTTAACTGTTTTGAAAATCATTGTAAAGTTTGGCCACCATTCTGGAATTTACTATTTAAATATATTTGTTAACGGTGAAAATTTAACGGAAGTTGACGGCAGCCACACTTTTGAAAGGCGGAAAGAAAACTTGGCCACTCTTTTGCGAATCTGAAAATTTGACCATTATTTTGAAAATTAATGTAAAATACAGCAACCACTATGTAATTTACTTCCTGAAATATAGAATGTAGTAAGGAGATTATGATCATTACTGGTCTATCTTGTCGAGCACTCAACAAAAATTTCAGGATACTCTATATACTATGCACTTTTGTTTCCCTTTTATATTAAAACCATGGATCAACCCATATTCGTGTTCCGGATATTGGGTAAAATTCGATTCCTACTAGACATTGCCTCCCGTAGTAAATGTACACTTGGATTATATGACGGTACTTTAATTTGATTATATACTAAAGTGAAATCTTGAAAGCAAAAGTTGTGGCCTTGACGCCTTCTCTTGAACTCGATTGTCTGCTTTTCTCCATCAATGTCACTATGTCAGCTTAACAATGTTATTTCCTGCAAGGGTCATTAGCTTACCTAATAATAGAATCACACAAATTAATTGAATGACTATTCTGCCAGATGACAACAGCAATAGCAATTGAAGATGTTCGTCGGGAAGTGAAGATACTGAAAGCATTATCTGGACACGAAAATACAGTCAAATTTTATGATGCATTTGAAGATGCACAAAACATCTACATTGTCATGGAGTATGTTCAATCCTTTTTACTTCACCAAATCAACTGACCGTTACTTAAAATTGCTCACAAGTTTTAAGTTTTAGTCACACACTGTCTTGATTATTAAAAAATCTTTAATCTCGTGTTTCATCATTGTTCATCGCATTTGTCATGGTTCAGTTTCTGAATTCTTTTCCGGTTCACATTAAGTGTACACTTTGTTTTTATCGTATAGAGGACTACTGATTATTGAATATAGGATTACTCATGTTTCTGTTGGCAACTCAAAGTAACAATAGGTACCGGCTTCTGATGTATTTGGTAATTTGTTTTTTGACAGACTATGTGAAGGTGGAGAATTACTAGACCGGATTTTATCAAGGTGATTATTTCATTAATTGTATATAGTTATGTACCAGTAGTGGTGCTATGTACTAGTATCCAAAGTGATGCTTTCCAGTAGAAATACACCTTAACAATATATTCACCACAGAGGTGGAAGATATGCAGAGGACGATGCTAAAACTATTGTGGTGCAGATACTGAGGGTTGTTGCCTTTTGTCATCTACAGGGTGTTGTGCATCGTGATCTAAAACCAGAGGTATTAGTTTAACATATTATTAGTGTTTATGAAGGAGTTAATTGATTTCATGACATAGTACATCATGTAATTTACTGAAGGTAAAAAAACATAGACCTTCACTTGTTCCTCTCTGTTTGTACTTCCAATCAGTTCCAATTAACTTCCTGACTTGATTAATTGGCAGAACTTTCTCTTTGCCACAAGAGACGAGGATGCTCCATTGAAGATTATAGATTTTGGACTATCTGATTTCAGTAGGCCAGGTATGATTGCTCATTATTCTAATATGTCTTCTGGTTGTCTTCTGGTACACTTCCATACTACCACTATTTCACTGCAGAAGAAATCTCGTTGAACCTGAGTATTTATTTCTAGCTATACATGTTTTATTTGTAACATAGTTTTGTTCCTTAGGCTCATAACATTCTCGACTGTGTATAATCTAGTGATATATCCAGGGCTTCTGTTATCAGCTCTAGTAATTTAGACCTTGCCTTTAGAGCAATTAGTTTCCCAGCTGATAGGGATTTCCAACGACTAAACTCGGCGTTGCTTACATGCCTATGCAATCATATATATATATATAGGCAAAGTATCAAATAGAAACCAACTCTTAAATAGAAACTAGAAACTAACATTAAATAAATTCTATTTCATTCATTCTAATGGCCCCGCCAGGGGCACCTTCACAAAAAGTGTTTAAAATTATTGGCTCCATCCAGCAAAAAAAAAAAAATTACTGTTCACGCTGACGTCACTGCCACGTCAGCAGTGAACAGTAATTTATTTATTTATTTAATTATTTTTTGCTGGATGGAGCCTAGAATATTATGAACTTTTTGTATTGGGGTCCCCTATTTTGGTCATTAGATTAGCTTTAAATATTAGATTAGGGTTTAGTTTCTAGTTTCTATTTTAATTTGGTTTCTATTTGAGTAAGACCCTATATATATATATGTTATGCCTATCTGAATGTGCAGATGAACGCCTCAATGATATTGTTGGCAGTGCATACTATGTTGCACCTGAAGTGCTCCACAGATCATATAGCGTTGAAGCTGATATCTGGAGCATAGGTGTCATAACATATATACTCTTATGCGGGAGTAGACCTTTCTGGTCACGAACTGAATCTGGAATATTCCGTTCAGTGTTAAGGGCTGACCCCAACTACAATGACTCGCCTTGGCCTAACGTATCATTAGAAGCTAAAGATTTTGTAAAAAGGCTTCTAAACAAGGACCACAGGAAAAGAATGACAACTGCCCAAGCACTTGGTAAGATGCTATTATTATTATTATCACTTGGTGATGTAGTGATTTGTAACTCACTAAGATATGAAGCTCTTGATGATCCAATTATATTTATGCAGGTCACCCATGGTTGCGAGATGAAAAACACCCCATTCCCCTTGATATTCAAACTTTCAAATTAGTCAAGTCATATATACGTGCCACATCGTTTAAGCGAGCCGCACTAAAGGTGTATATATATAATGTAGTGGTCTAACAAAATTGGAAACCCATCTCTTTATTAGCATATGTCTCTTGCTTATGGCACTTACCACATTTATGATGCTCTGCTTTTTCTTTGAGGAATCTTATGTAGCTTATATGTGGTAACTTGTGTAATTTGTTTGTTGATTGTTTCTTGTTTAGGCACTCTCAAAAGCTTTGACAGAAGATCATCTCATTTATCTTAGGGCTCAGTTTAAACATCTGGAACCAAAAGATGGATTTATAACCCTTGATAATTTTAGATTGGTTAGTTAATGGTTCTACTCATCATCTCATTTATACGTTGAAATAAATCTTTCAAAACTTATTTGGTTGTCATGTGTAGTCCTTTGATATTTTCAATTAAGTCTACTTTCCTACTCTGTTGTGTACTTTTTTTTATGAATCTAACTCTTTAATTTTTCTGCAGGCTCTTGCTAAAAACATGACTGATACGATGAAAGAGTCTAGAATTCCTGATATATTAATTGCGGTGAGGCATCTTGGCGTTTCTTGACTTGAACAATATCTGCCTGTAGTTGGGGTGAAATCATGTGGTCACCTCGATAGTAAAGTTTGAATCTTTCACATTGTTTGGAATAGACATCACACACAGCAGCAACTTTAACTGATTAGAAGAAAATGATTTTTGAGCGAAATATAACCATGTATGATGTATTAGTCTTATAAACCAGTTACTTTTTAAATACTTACGAACTATTATTTTACTGAAGATGGAGCCTCTCTCGTATAAAGGCATGTATTTTGAAGAGTTTTGTGCTGCTGCAATTAGCACTTATCAGATTGAGGCTCTTGAAGAATGGGAAAATATTGCAAGTACAGCTTTTGGATATTTTGAAGAAGAAGGAAACAAGGTCACCACTGTGGAAGAACTAGCACAGGTGCAGATCATCATTTGTGATTAATTTATGAACCTTAAGATAGATTATTTAACTTGGTAATGCTGAAAGAGTTATTATGTAAACATCTTCTCTACTCCTAGAGTACGTTAAGATCTGATGGTCTTATCCTACCCGGGCCGTACTTCGGAGTAGGCTGTCCTACACCGAGTATATGTGGTTGATTAATTAACTTGGCTGTCTGCTGATGTCTGAGAAAATGTGCAGGAGATGAATTTGGGGGCTTCAGCATACAATTTACTCAAGGATTGGATCAGGAACTCAGACGGAAAACTCAGTCTTCTTGGATACACAAAGTTTTTGCACGGTGTAACAGTTCGTACTTCTCATAATACAAGGCGTCAGTAGCATATGTAGCAAGGAGATTTTAGTTGGTTTAAAGTGCTTCCCATTTCGTTATTGCTTATTAAAATTTTGATGAGAGAATATATGTGTCCAGTAGTGAAAGTATGGCAAAACTATGTATGCAGCGGCTCAGGCAGTTCAAGAACTTTGTAAAATTAAGGTCTTTGCATAACGAAGAACTAATGAAATATAAGAAAATTGTAAGATACAGTTTAGTTGAAAAGTAGAGTATCAGCAATGCTAACACCCTAAATCCCGAAGTGTTGAATAGGCACCACAACCTTGCTATCTTGGAGTTGGTCTGACAATTTAAGTGAGATCACAACACAAACTTGTATACACCAGGAGTACTTAGTTTCAGCGGAGGATCAACACACAGTTGGTTGTCTTATAAATTTCCATGACCAATTAGAGCAAAAAATTTCCTAGAACACGGTCGACAGAGAGACCTCCTAGATCACAAGGAAGGTACAACAATCAGCGGAACAAGCCTTTATCTAGCTAGAACTAACTAAAATTCGATACAACCTTTAGAAGGCTGACCAGGAAGCCAAGAGTAATGTCAAAACTCAATAGGCTTTGACCCATTAACCACTTGAATGAATGTGAATTTCATTTTTTTAAAAGAAAAAAAAAATCCTCCTATATGTGTTAGACATTCTACTTGAATAATAAGCACTGATAATTATGGCAGCATGATGTAGGCCAATTATGAAAATATAATCCAAAGTCAACGAAAAAAAGGTAGTACAATGGGCTAGATATTGCAGTACAACAGCTAAATCAGAGTGTAACGTCAACGTACCACAACATTCACTATATAAAGCCATAAAATCATGTAAATATTGTCAAACAGCTTCAATCTAGCTAGCTCTCAACAAAATATGGGTTTTGGTATTACCTCGGCTTCTGCATTTTTAATTTTTTATGGCTTATTAACGGTAAGCTTGATGATGGTTAGTCAAATTGATGGGCATGAGGGCCATGATCACACTCCAGGGATGGTCATGCCCCCTAACTCTCCACCAGATTCTCAGAGCAATATTCTCACTTCTTTGGCATCCTCCACCCTCGGACTCGTTGCCTTTGTGTTTTCGCTTTTCTTTCTGCATTAATCATGTTTGCGTTTCCAGATTTACTATTTTCATGGCCGCATTTTACCATAAAAGATTCATTTGAATGTTTGCACTTCAAACTTACCATATGAACTCTTAAGAATTAAGTACTTGAACTCTTAAGAACTTTTGTAGCATCTCTTGTTTGATTTATTGAAGAAAATGTAATGTAAGTGGATTTCAAAAGATAAATGTACTGCTTATATACTTCTGTTGCTTCTGTTTGAGAACTTTTCCCCTGTTGGTTGACTGAGAGTAACATTTTCCGAACACAGATAAATGCATATGTGTAATATTTAAAAATTTGTAATCGATTGTCACCAAATAAAGAAATATTAACATGAAAAAGTGATTCTGCAAATTACATGTTAAATGTGTAATTGAGCTAAAAGATGATGAAAATTCAATTAAAATGAAAAACGGATCTTATACACCATTAAATACGAAAATTCCCAGAAAGCATTTCTGATGATTATATAAAAAGATATTCCTCGTCCGGACAAGGTTCGGGGAACTCTACCTCCATCAATGTCTATAATTGACGATCGTAAACACGGAGAGCGACATCAAGATTATAACGGGCGAAAAAAAATGCAGTGAAATTACGAATGTTAAAAGTCACAAGTGAACAGACTGAACAGTTTGTAATCACTACTAAAGGAGAAGGAAAAAGGTTTTGCACAAGTATCTCTAGAAAGAATACAGTTAGCACTATTTCTTTTTCCAAGTAATTTGTAAATTATTTAGAAGATGAACATTGATAAATTACAGGTAACTCTCGATCGGGAGGCTGACCACGAAACCAAGAGTAATGAACCCTTGAGTAATTCAAAGGACAAGCTACTAATGAGTTAGAATCAGATAACTAGTAGTTTACTACTTCAAAGTTTAAATGTCTTAAGTTTCTAAATCGAACAAAGTCACGCTCTATGTATATTTTTCTCCTTCTTCAAGCCTTACAATTTAGAGTGAACTATCGTTGCTGCTGAAATCTGGAAAGATAAGTTTAAAAATATATGAAAATTGAAATATGAAGTAGAATCTCTCCATTACTCGCTCTCATGCGCTCGATCTTAAAGGCATATTTATACTCCCATTTTAGTTAGGGGTGGAACCCGAGGGTGGAGCGTCGGCCTAGACTAAAGTCCCGATTGATCTTCGAAAATCAATATAGAATTTGTTTTATAAGCCATGATTTTTAGTTGAAAATAGTAAAAATCTGATTGTAAACCCTGCCTAACCTCTAAAATTTAACCTTCTACTATTTTAGGCTCGGCAATTATTTCAAAATCCTGATTCCGTTACTGATGAGTTCCATTTTGTTTGATTTTGTTAATTTTCTTTTCCCCGGCCCTTACGTATGTGACTTTTAACTAGAATAACAAGAACTGATGATCAATGGACGGCAGCATGTAATAGGATTTTATACATACATATGTATTATTTATAGTCGATGAAAGAAAGCAGTACATTGTAGTATAGACGCTTAAAGATAGTATTATATATTTAACAACGTACAATGAGCATCCACTAAATAAAGCCATCAGCAATATTGTAGATATTGTCAACCAGCATCCATCTGCATATATAGCTCATACACATTAAGAAATTATTAATGAGTTCTGCGATTAATTCGGCTTCTGCATTTTGTCATTTTCTATGGCTTACTTGTTGTAAGCTTGGTGGTGGTTGTTAGTGCACACAAGGGGCTTATATGATCACTCCCCAAGCCCGAACTCTCCCGATGACTCTCAGGGCAATACTCTTACTTCTTTCTCATCCTCTGCCATTAGATTACTCGTTCCATTTGTTCTTTTGCTTCTCTTTCTGCATCAGTTATGTTTGTTTTTCCACATCTATGTTTTTTCTCCGGAAAATATTCATTCAAAGTTCGCACCTCTATTGATTGTCAATTGATCATGTATTAAAAAATTGTAATGGTAGTGGATTTCAGACAATAGATGTACAAATGTACTGCTTGACATTGTTGTGAAAGTGTGATTTTAAGAGTAAAATATGTAATGGCATGTGTTACATGTATTATCTGCATGCCTGCTAAACACGAGATTTTGCGACATGTTAACGATGAAGTCCCGCTACTCCTAACAAGGCAATTATGACGGTTAACTTATGATGGACAAAATTTTTGCGCCTAACTTACGACTGCAAATGGTACTTATGACGGAAACGAATTTCGTCACAAGATAATTATTTATTAATAAAATTTAGCATCAAACAATTAAAATTTAATTGTAAAATCAATGCAGTGAACTTACGACGAAATTTTTGTTCGTCGTAAATTTGTTTATTGTAATTAAATTTAATTGCAAAATGAATTACTTTTTCTTGTAACGCGTCGTTTAGCAGTAAACTTACGACGGAATTTCCATCGTAAATTTATTTATTGTAATTAAATTTAATTGCAAAATAAATTACTTTTTCTGATGACGAAACGGCGTCGTTTAGCAGTGAACTTTCGACGAAAATTCCATTACCGTCATAAGTTTGTCCATTCTGGGTAACTTACGACGATCTTTTTAATCCGACATAAATCTGGGTTACTTATGACGGATTAAGAAGCTCGTCGCAATTTTGGGTAAGTTATGACGAAATATCAATCATAAGTTACCCACAGAATTATGACAATCTTCGTAATACGTCGTAAATATATTTAGGATTCTTTAATATTTTTTCTTATTATGTATACATCAGCCACATAGATTAATTAAGATTACTATTCAATCTTGTAAAAATTATATTATACGACTACTTAGAAGTGATTAACAACATTAACGATAAAAAGATAATGGACAAGAATCTAGTATCCCTGAATAGGGTTTCGTCCCTGATTCGTGTTTTGATTTTTTTTCCAAAACATTTCACGACGATCCAACCATACATATGCTAAAATTCATCATTTTTAATGTTAAAGCCAAAATTTCAGAAAAAATAAATTTATTTGATTTAGTAATTTAATAGTCAACTAGTACTTTGACTAGTACCCATAAACAGGGTTTCGTCCCTGATTCGTGTTTCGAGTTTCTTCTAAATATTTTTTGACGATCCAACCTTGTGGATGTTAAGATTCATCATTTTTAATGTTATTTGATTCGTAATTTGATAGATGCAATAACTCAATTCTAGTCTTTTATTTGATTGTTTGGATTTGATTTTAGTACATAAATTCTCACTCATGCCTTTGTTTCAGATAATGGTTTGTCACTGCAAAGCACCTATAGGGGGGTTGAACGGGCTGTGGGAATGGATATGGCTGCCTGAATCGAATGCTTAACATTGAATGTAGTATGTATTTGAAATTGTATACAAATTAACAGTTTGAGATTATAAATAAAAATTTGTTTTAGATTGATGTTATACTACATTTTACAAGCGAGTTAATGTTTGTATACATTTTGACAAGCTTACATATTTAGTGATATGGTGGAATGATGTATTGCTTCTATATTTAGTGCTTTTGTGAATTATGACGAATTTCTGGGTAACTTATGACGATTGTTCATCTTTTTATATATTTTTTTCAAATTTAATTGTGGTAGCAGGTGGATCCCAAAAGTAAATTTACGACAAAAAAATCTTCTTAAATTATAAACATACGACGAAAAGTGTCGTAAAAAATATTGTTATTATTATATTCTAGGTGGGTCCCATTCTTTAATTTGTGACGATTTTTCCGTCATAAAATACAAATTTATGACAATTTATATATTCCGTCGTAAGTTCGTTTATTATTTTATTGTAGGAATGGGTCCCTCGTTGGAACTTATGATAAAAATTAATATTTTACTTGTATACAATTTCAAATACATACTACATTCAATGTTAAGCATGGTTCTAAAATGGATATTTAAAATAATTATTCGATTCGATTTTTGAAATCTGATTAATCCTGTGAATATATTTAAAATGATATATTTAATTATAATTTAGACTAATATATTAAATATTATTATAATATCCGATTAATACTCCGATTAATTCCCGATTATCCAATTAATTTAAAATTGGTACGTACTTCAACCGATTTATACCAATTACCAATTTTACAACCATGCTTTTAAGAGAATCCCCCAACCCTGAGCCCATCTAGGAAAAGGACCTTTTAAGCAAGAAATATATTGGCCGAAGACACTTACTGTGGAATATTAAATCCAGTAAACATATTTGCTTGGACTGTTCCCACTGGACTCTTGTTGAGGCCGTTAAAAAATATTGTGGTAAATTTAATGATGAAATGGTTATAATAAAAAAGAAGCTTATACTTTAATTCTGCAGTCTAGTACATACGCACTACATGCGTGAGCTTGTTTAGCAAACCATACACTAGCATTATTGTTTTGGAATCACTTAAGTTGATTCGGATTACTATTTAGAGGAATCTAACTAATAAACGTAGCAAGTATTTTTCATGAAATGATTAGGGGGATCATATAATCCGATTATCGAAAACAAAACAAAAAAAGTGCATTACAGTACCATTAAGATATAGCTTCCCAGATTTCATTTTTATCTGCAAATGTGTAAAGTCATCTTTATGAAAGATGCGTAAAAGAGTAACAAAGACACTTCAAAAAGAAAATGAAGTAGTTATATAGCATAGAAATATTATAGTACTGGTGATATGTATATATATAGTTGAGTTTTAGATAGTACTTCATAGAAATGTTATGAAGTAGTTATTTTTAAGTGTTTGTCAAATTTCAATTACTTTTGTAGATGTCGTATGACTTATGCTCAATGAATTATTTGATTCTCAAAAAAAAAAAAATATATAGTTGAGAATCATATGCATTTCTAGCCTTCAGTACTATCTAAAAATATGAGTATACATTCATCGTCTATAGTATCTTTCTCATCTATCAGTCCATCAGAAACGCCATCCTTCAATTACAAAAATGCAGTGAGTTCATCTGTCGATGAGCTTGAGCATGAAGCGTAATTAGTAAAAGCAAATTTTGTAAATAAGTTCCAAACAAATAAATCAAGACCTGATCAAGGCCAGATTTTTGTGGCAACCTATAAATTTTTCAAACAGAAGCTCTTTGGAACCTTGACTTATTGATAGTGGTTGTACTAAGCACATTAAGCACATGATATATGACACAACTATCTTTAAGGCTTTGAAAACCAACAACCAAGTGGAGTCACACTAATCAGGTTAGGTCATGGAGGTTTTATTACCATGGCGATTACAAGCACTACAAAAATAGTGCAAAATGTCGCACTGATCAAAATTTCTTGGTGCCAGTCAAGTGACAATAAAAGAATATATCCACTCTGCTTCATTCCTCTTTCTTCTTCTTTTCATTGTAAATTTCTGTGTTTTTCATTCTGTAAAACTAACAACAGGTTAACTGGTTTCAGAAAAAGCATGTATATGTGATGCTTTCCCCACCAAGGATACATCAGATAATCACTTAAAGTTTAATTAAAGTACGTCTTGCAGTTTCCGGGTACTTAGCTAATTTTTAATTCTTCCAAATGCGATACATGGAAACTTTAATTAATTAAGGTCAGTAATGCGTAGGAATTATTTATATAGCACATCAGATGCTTTGTATACTCATATATTAGTAACTATATATAAATAATAAAATAAAAAGACAAACAAGGGCCTAAGATAATCCAGTAGATCTATTTTTCGGATAAAATGTAGTAGATCATCTGCTAGAATATGTACTGGAGAGTGGCCGGGGAGTTCTATCAATTAGAAATATATATATATATTTGTACTAATTTGTAGAGATAGGGTTAGAACAATAAGATAAATACCTTGCTACCTTTGTCTCGGAGAAGGAGATCATCTTTCATTCAATTCATCATTACTCCGATCATGTACCACTCCATTAAAGCTTCCAATTACTCTGCATGGGAAACCAATCAATATACATTTTCCGAAACATCTACTCACACATGTCACAAACACAAATTAAGAGAACATGTAGACACACGATTTAAGGCAAACCTAACCAATGTATATATAGTAGTGCATATCCTTTGCTGTATATTCATATACTTTGGAAGAAGGAGTTGCAACTATTTAAATAGAAAACTGAAACGGATTTGATCTAGCTAGCTAGCCAGCAGATGAAACTAGCTGGGGGGAATGAAGCCTGGTCCGATGACACAAACTTAGCTATCAACCTGACTAATTAGCCGGAAGTTAATCTTAATATTAGCTAAGATTGCAGCATCGAGCCGGACAACATTCCCCTCAACCTATGTAAACTTCCCCATGCTAGCTTAACTATGTATAACAAATTAATCCGTTGAACAAATCTCAACTAAGTTATCTTGTTTCTTTTCCAATATGCTAGCTTGCTACTATATATATAGATATCAACACAAGATATGGACACAAGCTATTAGGTTTTGTTTGTAAAATCAGCTGGTGACAGCCTGTATATTATATCTAGGTTTTTGTTAACTGCCAGCCAAAGATAATACTAAAATTATTAAATATTTTAATATATTAACCGTACAAAAACAAGTTTGTTAATGTTAATTAAATTATTGATTAATAATTAGAAGAAAACAAAGAATCAAGCAAGGAGAAGTGTGGTGGGACATGTAGGAGGAAATTTTTAAAAAGGAGATCGAGAACCCACCACTTCATGGCTAGGTGAAGATTAAAGGGAGAGAGTGATAAAATGTGAATATGAGTCACCCTTCATAACTGTTGTACAATTCGATTCCAGACAAATATACATGAAATATATGCTCGTATAAATTCATACGTTTCTTTAAAGAAGGAAAAGACATGATATTTATATATGTACATAACTGAAGAAATGGAAAAGATGTGTCCTCCTTTTAGTTGGTTGTTGCGTGTAGGTTATAATTTAATTTCTAATAAAACGTTTAAATTTCAAGTGACATGCATAAATCAAATGACAATCAGTTACTCTATGTACAAGAGAGTACGTACGTACTATATATATATACTCTTGTCTCTGTTACTGATCAACACTTCAGTGAGCCCTAGATGGCTAGCTAGGACAATGTAACCAGAACTTTGTAGAAATGTACTGCTGCCATTTCTATTATTTGTCACTGCTGCAAGATTAAGTTCACACTCTTAATTAATATATATATATATTTCAGTAAAAAAATGTGTACGTATTCATTATTATTTAATCAGATTTTTTCGCTTGAAAAGCTAAAATAAACTGGCAGCTCGTTTAACTAGAGAATGACAAGAATCAAATTAAGCCATTAATTCAGAATTTTTGTTTCCTTTACTTTCTAAATTTTAGTTTTGAGCAATAATATGAAAAAGAATCTCATAGGCAATTTAAATTGACATAAATTTTTGAGTCAAGTTTAATAGAGTCCCTAAATCTGACCCCGTCCTTACTTATTACTCCCTCTGTTTTTTAAAAATAATCGTTTTGATTTTTAGTACGTTATTCGAGGTGTAAAACACTTTTTATATCTATTTTTTAAATTTTTTTTAGATTAAATGCTAGATTTTATTCAGAAAAAAATTTAAATAATCATAGATAGAACTACCATTTTCCTATGTCTTAAAATACTTACAAAAATTTAAAGCACCTTCAAATTAGAAACAGAATTACTTTGGAACTCCAATACTAGAGTCCTTGACCTATTAATTATTTTTAATTTGTGCGTTGAGTCGTTTGAGTCCCACGTCATGTGAGTATTATCGGCCATTGAAAAAGTGAATTATGCCAGAAAGTGTTTCACTTTGTGTATTGTATTTTCAGCCATTCCATCAAGCCAAAAATGTGATTGGAATACTGAAAATAGTGTGCATTTTGACCCTTTTTGATTTAAGAAATTACTTTGTGATTGTGTCTGGGAAATGGCAAAAGTAATGGAGATATATATGATTGGATGTTCATGCATAGGAGTTATTTATGTTTTAACTTTATGGATTCCATTAGCAATATCTGATCACACACGGAGTTGAGAACTTGCTTTTCTCACCGACGGAATATCAACAAGTAAATTAAAGTGGAGTGGGTAATAATAAAAAGAGGTAGGAGTAGTAACTTTCTCTGTGGTAGCTTTTGGTCCATTACCATTGCTTTCAATTCTGACCTGCTAGCTGCTAGCTCCAGGGTTTGCATGTTTCTTAAATTTGCAAATAAGAAACCCCACGCGTTTACATGTTAATGTTAAATACTATGCATAACCAGTGTTGTTGTAAAAAGCGGGAATCAGACTTAATCGGTAGAGGTATTGTCCAGGGATTAATCGAAGATTAATCGAGTACTTGGGAATTAATCGGAATGATTAATCGAATAATCGAATTATTAATCAATTCGATAACCCATGGAATAGGAATTAATCGTTGATTAATCGTAATTAATCACCGATTTTTAGAACAGAGTCAGCATAACATCATAACTTATCCTAATATTTTAAAATTTTAGAAGGATTGATTAATTCAACTCGTTAGTTCTTATAATTTGTTCTTTTATATTGAAAGGTTACATGTGGGACGTTACTCAACCGATCAATAAATGCACATCTCATAACGGGATAATCACTAATAACTAAATTTTCTGGCATATGGGTACATGTCAACTACCGTTGGGTCAAATGCCACTGTTTCTTATTCCTTCTGTACCTTATTTCTTTTCTTGTTTGCTGAATTTCACGGATTTTAAGATAGTGGAGAATGAATATTGATTGTTTATGGAGTAGTGGATATTAAATATTATTTTTAAGGAATGATGGGTATTGAATATTGTTTTTTTGGAGTAGTGGGTATTGAATATTATTTTTAAGAAGTAGTTGGTGGAGTGGTGGATATTGAATATTATTTTTAAAAAGTAGTGGGTGAAATAGTGGGTATTGGATATTATTTGTAATGATTAATGAGTGGAGTAATGGGTATTAAATATTATTTTTAAGGAGTAGTGGGTATTGAATATTATTTTTTATGGACAAAAATAGTAAGAGGAAAAGTATTTTGAATATCCTTAAAAGGAAAGTAGGAAAAGAAATAATGGACGGAGGGAGTACTATTTTCTGTCTACTATTTGTGTATGAATCTCTTTCTATATATAAGAGCAACAAGGACATAATTTGAGCCAATAAACCCCCTGTTAAATTACAATTATATCCTTACAAGTTATAAAATTACATGAAATGCCACTCTTTTATTAAAATGGGAAAACATGAGTTTTTGTGGTGAATCGAACCTACAACCTCCTCTACACAAGTTATCCTACCAACCATTGTGCTACATTGACTTTTTAGTTTTGAGTTAAAAAACCTTTTACATAAACCCGACCTCTCCATTATCTTATTTTTACTATTATTTTAATTTTTGAGTAAAAATAATGGTATATATAATAGAGCAACAAGGATATAATTTGAGCCAATAATTCCCATGTGAAATTTACAAGTTATAAAATAACATGAAATGCCACCATTTTATTTAAATAAAAAAAATGAATTTTTGTGGTGAATCGAACCTAGAACCACCTGTTGTGGAATAAAAACTAGGTTATGAATATTGCGGCTAGGGTTTAAGTATATTCAATGCAAAGGGTGGTTGAGCTTCGAGCTTTAATGGCTGCTTCTGCGTTCGAGACTTAATCAGTCCTCACAGAATGCCTACGTATCTCTGTATTAAGAGAATCAAGCCAATAAAACGTAGTTCTAGGTGATGGTGCCCTCGAGGCTATGGAGGCGAGAGCTCACCTAGGACGCAGTGGCTTGTATGTCCTTATTCGAGGATTGAGCCAAAACGTCGTTCTGAATGAGGGGTTAGACCCTGTATATAGGCTGAGAAGCCTTAGAGTTGTATTAGGGTTAGGTGACTTGGTGGGTAAGTCAGCCTAGAGGAAAGTTCTAGACTCCTACCTTGTAGGAGTCTATTTCCTTGTATGAGTATGCGCCTCGGAGGCTACTCCTTGTAGAGATAATGTCCCTATCTGACACTTATTGCTGAGCTGTTTATTATCCCTAATATTAATTACGAAATTAATATTGTAAATAGGATTTGGGCCCATCTGGTGGGCCCCACGTTTGGACCATTCTAGGTCTAATTAATGCCACATTAAATGTGTCTTTAGGGTTTACTTTCAGCCCACATCATTTGCCCCCCAACTTCTAGGAAAACTGATCAGGTTTTCCTTGAAGTTATAACGGCCTTACATGAAACTTGGGTCAGGGTTTATTGCTCTTACATGAGTATTTTCAACTTATCATCTTAATGTAAAGCGTGGAGCGACCGACGCAATTTACGACGATGTTGAACGACACTAAGCGGTGTTAAATGGCACTAGACAGCGCTAATCAGCCTTAAACAATGTTTAAACAGTGTTAAACAATGTCGAATGGCATAAAATGGCACTAACGGCACTAATCGGCGCTAAACGGTGCTATACCGGCACTAAACGGTGCTAATCGGCACTAATCGGTGCTAACAGGCACTAATATGTGCTAATCGGCATTAAATGGTGCTTAATCGGCACTAAACGGTGCTAGCGGGGGTCCGGGGGCGGGGTCCAAGGGGCAGAGCCCCTGGCTGGGGTCGAAGTTTTGTAAACCCGAGCTCAAATTCGAGCTCAAACTGCCTCAAAGTCGCAGCCATTTTTCTTACTTTCTAAGTCATTTTCGACCTGGAAATTTCGAGCAGAAATTAGTTCATTTTCGAGCTCAAAAACGAACTCAAATGGAGGCCAAGTCGTGGCTTCTTTTCAGGATTTTCAGTGTTTTTCCGACCTCGAATGGACGAGCTCAGATGGTGTTGAAACGACCTCAAATTGGGAGTGAGGTCGCGAGAAATTTCTATTCTCTCTAGTTCATTTTCGAGCTCAGGTTCGCGATCTCAATTATAGGAGATACCGACCTCAAATTGGCTTCAAGTTGCATGACTTTTTCGCGAGTTTCCGCTCTTTTTCGATCTCAAATTTACAATCTAGCCGTAGTATATTTTCGACCTCAACCCAACCTAATTAAGAACTCAAATAAGGTTCAAGTCGTTAGGGTTTTTATTGTTTTCCAGTTCATTTACGACCTGGGCTTTGCGATCTCGAGTCACGCCTTGGCGACTTCAGATGGGGATCCAAGGTCGTCCCATACGAGCTCAGCATAATGTATTTTCGACTTCAAAAATCACCGACCTCGAGCATAATTTTTGTTTGCCATTGGCTTCTTGGGCCTTCTACGGGCTTTTAATGGTGGACCTTGTTTGGGTTTCCTTCTTTTGGGCCTAGTTCACAATGGGCCTTTACTTCCTAGATTTTCATGCTTAACAGACCTAGTATCCAACTGAAAGTTTATTGGGCCTCAAATCAAATTTGGGTCAATTCAGACCTTGGGTTTATAGTTGTTTCGGATGTATTTGAGATTAATGACGACCTCCTCAAGTTTGGCCTTCATAGCTAATTTTGGCCTTCATGGCTAATCTTGGCCTTCATGGCTAACTTTGGCCTTCATGGCTAATCTTGGCATTCATGGCTAATCTTGGCCTTCATGGCTAATCTTGGCCTTCCACGTCGATGTTCTGGATCAGAGACTCGGGATCCCAAGTACATTTTTCAATTTCCAAATTGAGGTATTAACCTTTCTTGTTAGCTTTTCTGATAAGCGTTCTTAATCAACTACCAAAACATTTATCAAGTTGGGGGTGTTCTGGACCACCAATCACGTGGTTTCAGGTCAATAGGAGGTGTTTGCCATGCCTTGAAAGGTTTCGTGAACCTTGAATTCAAATTACTTGTTTCTTAGTTCTTGCCCCCCTTGCTTCATATGGTGGAGGTCTTGCTTCTCGGTTGATCATTCAAGAAGTTCCTTTGCCACTCAGCACTTGACTTCAAGTCTGGTGTGCCTTGGCTAGTTGTCACTACTCTATCTTGACTCTAGGTTTCAACTTGACTAACGACTCTTGATTCGAGCCATTAAACTCAGACGACAAGCTCGATTGGAGGCAGACAGCATTGTTGGCCATCAAGGCATTATCAAGGAGCAAACCAGCCTCAAGATGAGCTTTGATGGGGGTCTGTCTAGCAACTTCCAACGTCGATGGGCGCCAACAATTTGCGTTCTATAGTGGGGTCTCCAAGACCTGATAGTAAACACTTCTAGTGTAATTCTCGATTTCAGACGAGGCGAATTTGGACAAGGCATCGGCGGTTATACAAGTTGGTATTCCTCGAATCATACCATACCAACTGTGATTTTACAATTTTTAGATATTTCAACATCGTTTCATCTTTGGCTTTTAGATCTCTACTCACTTGGGCTATCACCAGCCTTGAGTCTCCATAGACTTTAAGATTTTTGGCCCTCATGGCTAAAGACGAGCCTAGTCCGGCTTTCAAGGCTTTATACTCTGCCTCGTTATTGGTTGTCGAAAAATATTCAACTTCAAGGCACATTCAATCGCGAAACCATCAGGGCTCTGTAGGACTATACAAGCACCACTTGATTTTGTTTTTGATGCCCTATCAAAATAGAGCACCCAATGTTTCTTCTAAACTTTATAAGTTCTCTCCCTCTTGGGGTGTCTCATCTTGCCCTTACTGGGGTGTTGTGCCTTCCTGCCCCCCGACTTCTTGGTTGTCAATGGTATATTCAACTAAGAAGTCAACGAGTACCTGTGCTTTAATTGCAATTCGAGGATTGTACGCGATATCAAATTATTCAGATATTTCAATGTTGGCATTCTGGATTGAGGGTCCAAAATTTCAGATTAGTTTTCAAGCTTTGACTTGAAGTTTCAACCATTGGATCTTATCTGGAGGTTCATGACCCCTTCAAGTTTGGCCTTCATAGCTATCCCATGGCCTTCATGGCTAATAACTCGTGTTCCTTATCCTAGGATTCGAGGTTGACGTTTACATGTTCATCGTTGGTGTTCATATGTCGACTACCAAGTATTCACGACCTTTCTTTTGGATTGATGTTAAACTAAAGGTCTTTAGGATCCCTTACTTGACTTCATGTCTTTCACGGCTTGTTTCGAATCTTAGTTCTGATTTCAGGGTTTTCAAACCTATCTTTGCTTCTTGTTTTTTATCCGGGGTCCTTCAAGGACTTAAACTCTTAGTAACTCTCGACCTTTCAGGGTTTTTATTTATGCGTTTGTTTGTTTCCATTCGTGTATTTTTTATTTTCGGTACTTGGTCATCTTTGACTTACACACATCAGGTGTTAGGTACATAAATAAAATCACATAATCAATGAATGGAAAACAAACTTGCATTAATAACTTGAGATGGGTTCAACCCTTACATAGAATACTACTGTCCTACTCAGAGCAACATGCTCTGCGATGGTTTCATCGAACTTTATTTCTACTTCTACTATATAAAATATGAAGCTAAAAACTACTAGGATAATTTGAACCCATTGGGGCTTTGCAAGACTAGGCTTGCACCACTTGATTTTACTTTTGATGCTCCAATAAAATAGAGCACTCACTACTCCTTCTGGTCACCTCATTCTTATTCTGAAGTTCACTTACAGCTTGGGGTACAATCTCCTGCCCCTCGATTTCTTGATGTTCCTTATCACTACAAACGTCCATGTCTTCAATCGGAAGGACCTGCCCCCCGACTCCATCAGGCCTTAACGCGGCTACATAACAGCTCCTAGCCATTTTCTGGTCACCTTTTTGTTCTCCTATACCATTCCTGGTTGGAAACTTGATCTTCATGTGACAGGTTGAGGCCACAGCCTTAAAAGCATGGAGTCCAGTCCTCCCGAGGATGGCATTGTAGGTGGAAGACGCTTTGATAACCAAAAAGTTCAGCATCTGAGTGGCCTCTGTTGGCTTCTGTCCGATGGTGACGGGCAACAAAATAGTTCCCTCAACTTTAGTCTCTACTCCGCTGAATCCATATATAGGCATGTTAGATAGGGTCAACTGAGAGTCGTTGTATCCCATTTTCACGAATGCATCATAGAACAAAATGTCCACTGAAGCTCCATTGTCTATCAAGACTCGCTTCACCTCTGAATTCCCAATCATGGGTGTTATGACCAGCGGGTCATCATGGGGGAACTTCACCCCTTCAAGGTCTGAATCATCAAATTCGATTGTTACTTCGGTTTTTGCACGCTTTGGTGTCTCTCCGACAATATGCATCACTTCTCGGGCATAAGCCTTCCGAGAGTTCCTAGTCATCCCGGCCGCAGTCAGGCCTCCTGAGATCATGTTGATCACTGGCCCTCGGGGCTGTGGGGTGCGATCCCGATCGTCGTCGTTCCTATCATACTCTCTTCTCTGATTACCACGGTCTTCACCCTTAGTGAAGTGGCCCAACTTCCCTTTACGGATCAAGAACTCGATCTCATCTTTGAGTTGCTTACAATCATCAGTGTCATGCCCTACATCCTTGTGGAATCTGCAATACTGATTTTTGTTCCTCTTTGTGGGATCACCCCTGAGTGGCTTCAGCCATCGGAAATCCTTATCCTTCTCAATGTCCAATAGGATTCGACTCCTGGGAGTGTTCAACCTTGCATACTCAGTGAACCTTGGTCCTTGGCTCTTCTTAGGGCCAGAGTCGGAGTCCTCACTAGTTCGGGGATACTTGTCCCTAGCATCATATTCCTGGTCATCATACTCCTGGTCTTGCCTTCGCTTCTTGGAGTTCCCGTTGCCTCCATTGCCCAACGTGGCTTCCTTCTTCATGCTATCCTCAGCCTTAATGTACTTATCAGCCCTTCGTTGGAGCTCATCCATGTTCTCAGGGGGATGTTTTGCCAGTGACCTCTTAAAAAAGAGATCCGTGGTTCCATGCTGCAGGGCTACCATAGCCACCTTATTTTCCAAATCAGTGATGTTTAGGGTCTCCTTAGTGAATCGCTTGAGATAATCTCTCAGGTTCTCGTTCTTCCCCTGTACTACATACATAAGGGATGCAGAGCTTTTCTCATGAATTCTTCCGCTAATAAATTGACTGACAAAAGCGGTACTCAATTCCTTAAAAGAGCTAATTGAATTTGGAGGTAGACGGCTATACCAACGTTGCGCCATGCCTGACAGGGTTTGGGGGAACGCCCTACACTTAAGGGCATCGTTAGCGGGCTGCAATAACAATGCGCTCGTAAACGTTCTCACATGAGTTGCGGGATCCCCCGTTCCATCATAAGCTTTTATTGTGGGCATCTTAAACTTTCGGGAGATATGCGCGTTCATCACCTCCTCAGTGAACGGAGGGGTCGGATCATCGAGATCTCCATGTGGCATCGAGTCTTTGGGGTTACTCTTGGGGAGTTCCACCCTTGTAGTCCCTCTGGTTGGGGCTTCAGCCCTTCGGCGTCTCCTTGAAGACCTCTCCAAATCTATGAAGGGAATCCCTCCTGAAGTCGGAGGAGGTCGAGTCTGATTAGGGTTCTGTCTTTCTTGCTCCCTTGCTTGGTCGTCCTTCAGCTTCTGAATCTCAGCTTCATAAGCCTTAATTCTCTCTGCGATTGTTAAAGGACCATCACGGTTTGCTGGATTCCTCCTCAGAGGTTCCTTACTAGCGCGTCGCCTCCTTGGGGCTTCGTCTCGATCATCGTCTTCAGACGACGAATCGTCAGTATAGGGGCCAGAGTAGTCAAGATACTCTCGATCTCGGATCTGCAAGGCATGACCACTGGGTCCAGGAAGGTAGTTAGGCAGGCCATACATCGGGTTAGTACTCACGGGGAGATCCGTAGTATGGATCTGTACCCCTGGTGGTGGGCGACTGGGATCAACTATAGGAGAAACCAGCGTCTGGAGGGCGCTGGTTCCTTGACCAGGATGGATGACCAAAGGCAACGTCCCCTCAGCATGGGAATTCGTCCCTAGAGGTTGAGAAACCTGAGTTTGAGTAATCACCCCTGTGGCTGGGGGTATTTGTTCAGTAACAGGCGGAGCAGAGCTTAGAGGTAGAGCCTCGGTAACGATCGGCTCGGTAGTGCTTGGTGCTGTTCTTCGTGTTTGAACCATGGTTGATGTCTTTTTCCCACAGACGGTGCCAAATGTTGTGGAATAAAAACTAGGTTATGAATATTGCGGCTAGGGTTTAAGTATATTCAATGCAAAGGGTGGTTGAGCTTCGAGCTTTAATGGCTGCTTCTGCGTTCGAGACTTAATCAGTCCTCACAGAATGCCTACGTATCTCTGTATTAAGAGAATCAAGCCAATAAAACGTAGTTCTAGGTGATGGTGCCCTTGAGGCTATGGAGGCGAGAGCTCACCTAGGACGTAGTGGCTTGTATGTCCTTATTCGAGGATTGAGCCAAAACGTCGTTCTGAATGAGGGGTTAGACCCTGTATATAGGCTGAGAAGCCTTAGAGTTGTATTAGGGTTAGGTGACTTGGTGGGTAAGTCAGCCTAGAGGAAAGTTCTAGACTCCTACCTTGTAGGAGTCTATTTCCTTGTATGAGTATGCGCCTCGGAGGCTACTCCTTGTAGAGATAATGTCCCTATCTGACACTTATTGCTGAGCTGTTTATTATCCCTAATATTAATTACGAAATTAATATTGTAAATAGGATTTGGGCCCATCTGGTGGGCCCCACGTTTGGACCATTCTAGGTCTAATTAATGCCACATTAAATGTGTCTTTAGGGTTTACTTTCAGCCCACATCACCTCCTTTACACAAGTTATCCTACCGACCACGGTACTACATTGACTTTTTAGTTTTGAGTTAATTAAAAAACCTTTTACATAAACCCGACATTTCCATTATCTTATTTTTACTATTATTTTAATTTTTGAGTAAAAATAATGGTGATTCGCATTATTTTAAAAATATTATATTTTAGATTTCATAATATGGTACACGATCTATCTATCACTATATATTAAAGCACAACACAAGTGCAAAAAAGTGTCATTTTAATGGTTGTGAACTTACGATAATATCCTTATATGTTTAAAAATTACAAAAGCACCATCTGTTGTGGAATAAAAACTAGGTTATGATTATGACGGTTAGGGTTTGTGAGCTTCGAGCTTTAATGGCTGTTCTCGTACTCGTAGCTGTATCTGCCTTTACGAGATGCCTACGTACCTTGATGTATATCAAGGATCAAGCCAAAAACGTAGTTCTAGGAATGAGGGGTCAGACCCTTTATATAGGCTGAGAAGCCCTAGAATCGTAGTAGAATTAGGTGACTTGGTGGGCAAGTCACCGCCTTGAGGAAGGTTCTAGACTCCTTCCTTGTAGGAGTCAGTTTCCATGTTGAAATATGTATCTTGGAGGCTAAGTCAGGCAAGAGTAATATCCTTGTTTGACTCTTATTTGCTGAGCTGTTTATTACTCCTAATATTAATTACGAAATTAATATTATAGATAGGGATTGGGCCCATCTGGTGGGCCCCACGTTAATGCCACATTAAATGTGTCTTTAGGGCTTACTTTTAGCCCATATCATTTGCCCCCCAACTTCTAGGAAAACTGATCAGGTTTTCCTTGAAGTTATAACGGCCTTATTCGAGACTTGGGTCAGGGTTTATTGCTCGTACGTGAGTATTTTCAATAATATCATCTTAATGTAAAGCGTGGAGCGACCGACGCATTTACGACGATGTTGAACGACACTAAACGGTGTTAACTGGCACTAGACAGCGCTATTCAGCCTTAAACAACGTTTAAACTGCGTTTAAACAATGTTAAATGGCATAAAATGGTACTAACGGCACTAATCGGCGCTAAACAGTACTAATCGGCACTAACCTGTGCTTAAACGGCACTAATATGTGCTTAAACAGCACTAAACGGTGCTAATCGGCACTAATCTGTGCTAACAGGCACTAAACAGCGCTTAAACAGCACTAAACGGTGCTAATCGGCACTGATCTGTGCTAACAGGCACTAAACAGCACTAAACGGTGCTAATCTCGACCTCTTTTTAGCATTAACAATCATTCGAGATTCACTGAAAAAGTCGAGATTTATGTTTGAAAACTAATTCAAAGTTCACTGAAAAAGTCGGGATCCAGGACCAAGTACTGAACCTAGACCGGCCAGATCCAGGGTCAGGACCTGGTCGGCTGGACCCCCTCCAATGGAGCTGGTCGGCCGGGACCTGGTCCTCCGGGACCTGGTCGGCTGGACCTCCTCCGGGGGAGCTGGTCGGCCGGGACCTGGTCCTCCGGGACCTGGTCGACTGGAATCCCTCTTCCGGGGGAGCTGGTCGGCTAGAATCCCTCTTCCGGGGCTGGTTAGTCAGAAGCTGGCCTTAAAAACCTGAACGTAGGCTCCTTCATGATTTTAAAAGAGAGTGTGGATCTAGGATCAGGAATCATCCGTGGTCCTAAGGATCAAGAATCTTGATCTTGATTACGAATCGTTAATTTGGTCGTTCGTGACTTCATGGCTAACTTTGGCCTTCATGATTAATCTTGGCCTTCATGGCTAATCTTGGCCTTCATGGCTAATCTTGGCCTCTCTCTCTTTAGCATTGGCAATCATCCGAGATTTGCTGAAAAAGTCGAGAGCCATGTCCGAAATTACTTGCTGAAAAAGTCGGTATCCAGGACCAAGTACTGAACCTAGACCGGCCGGATCCAGGGTCAGGACCTGGTCGGCTGGACCCCCTCCGTGGGAGCTGGTCGGCCGGGACCTGGTCCTCCGGGACCTGGTCGGCTGGACCTCCTCCGTGGGAGCTGGTCGGTCGGGACCTGGTCCTCCGGGACCTGGTCGGCTGGACCTCCTCCGTGGGAGCTGGTCGGCCGGGACCTGGTCCTCCGGGACCTGGTCGGCTGAGGCTCCTAATGCGTCGTGGTCGATTGCTTCTCGGCTAGCTAGGCGACCCGGACGTGAAAATCATTCGCGATCTTGAGGGTCAAGAACCTTGATCTTGATCTCAAGTCATTATTTTGGTCATTCATGACTTTGTTGTCTTAAAGATCAAGAAACTTGACCTTGATCTTAAGTCGTCAGGGTTCTAGGACTTAAAACTATCCGTGATCCTAAGGATTAGGAATCTTGATCTTGACCTTAAGTCGTCAGTTTGGTCCTTCGGGACTTCTGACGATACTACTCCTTAACTTATGATTAGCACTGCTAATCTTGTGCTTAGGCCTAGCCTCGTTATCTAACTTCTGAAGTGCAATCACTCTTTCGAAGGTCGTCTGTATCCAATATTTCAGACAGGTCTTTGAGATTTGACTTGAAGTTTCAACCTTTGGATCTTGATTGGAGGTTCACGACCCCCTCAAGTTTGGCCTTCATGTCTGATCTTGGCCTTCATGTCTGATCTTGGCCTTCATGGCTAATCTTGGCCTTCATGGCTAATCTTGGCCTTCATGGCTAATCTTGGCCTTCATGGCTAATCTCGGCCTTCATGGCTAATCTTTCGTGTTTCTCATCCTAGGATTCGAGGTTGATGTTCTCAGGTTCAACGTCGGTGTTCTGGATCAAAGACCCAGGATCCCAAGTTGATATTTCAATTTCAAAATCGAGGTATCAACCTTTCTTATTAGCTTTCCTAATAAGTATTCTTAATCAACTACCAACACATTTATCAAGTTGGGGGTGTTCTAGACCACCAATCGCGAGGTTTCAGGTCAATAGGAGGTGTTTGCCATGCCTTGAAAGGTTTCATGAACCTTGAATTCGAATGACTTGTTTCTTTGTCCTCGTGACCTTCCGGGCCTTAACTTGTTTGCTGAATCCTTGGTTTTAAGGTTATCACCAACCCATGATTCTCATTCTAAGATGTTGAACTTGAGATGAGGTTCTTTAGTTCTTGCCCCCCTTGTTCCATATGTGGGAGGTCTTACTTCTCGGTCGATCGTTCAGGAAGTCCACTTTCTCCATAGCGCGCCTCAGGAATGGTATGTCTTGGTTGGTTTTCAATCCTTTATCTTGATTCTAGGTTTCCAACCTTTCTCTGATACTCATAGAACTTTGCTTTGGTTTCAACTTGACCGACGTCTCTTAGTTCAATGCTTTGAATCCACACGACAAGCTTGATTGGAGGCGGATAGCCTTGTTGGCCATCAAGGCTCAGTTAATGTTGTGTTGAGATTTGAAGTTCAAGGCTTCAATCCTTAATCTTGGAATGTGTTCATCATCCCAGATTTCCAACCTGTAGAATCCTCGTCCTGGTGTCTTCCTGACTCGATACGACCCTTCCCAATTGGGGGATAGTCTTCCCTTCTGGCCAACTCTGGAGGCCTCCATCTTCCTTAGAGTCAAGTTGTCTTGTCGAAAGAACTTCTCCTTAACCCTTTGGTTGCAGTGGAAAGATGCTCTCTTCTGATGCTCTGCGTTTCTAGCATTCGCTTCATTCCTAACCTCGTCAATCAGATCGAGGGCGAGCCTCACGCCTTCTTCATTGATCTCGGGATCATATGCTTCCACTCTTGGCGATGCATGTGTAATCTCTAGGGGGCACAACTGCCTCGGCTCCATAAGCCAGCAAAAACGGGGTTGCTCCAGTTATCACTTCGTAGGTGGTGTGGTATGCCCAAAGTATAGGCAGAAACTCATCCACCCAAGTGTTTCTTGAGCGTTCGACCCTCTTCTTCAGTCCATCAAGGATAATTCAATTTGCTACCTCAGCTTGTCCATTAGCCTCAGGGTGAGCTACTGAAGTAAAGCGAAGTTCAATAACATTCTCTTTGCAGTACTTCTTAAACTCTTCATTGTTGAATTTTATCCCATTATCTGTCACAAGGATTCGGGGGATTCCCTATCTGCAGATGATGCTCTCCCAAAAGAACTGGGAAATTTGTTTGGTGGTTATCTTGGCTAAGGGCTTAGCCTCAATCCACTTAGTGAAGTAGTCGATGGCCACTATCAGAAACTTCCTTTGTGCTGAAGCTACGGGAAAGGGACCAAGCATGTCCATTCCCCACATTGCAAATGGGATAGGAGAGTTAATCGATGTTAACATCTCAGGTGCCTGCCTCACAACCGGTGCGTGCTTCTGGCATCTACCGCATCTCTTGACATAGCTCTGTGCATCAGCCAGCATCTCTGGCCAATAGAATCCCAATCGGGTGATCCCTCCATGAACTTCCTCCAGTGCTTCCTTTGCCTCTTGGGGCCTTAGACATTTTAGGTACGGGATGACAACATAGACCTCTTGGGGCATCAGCCTTAACGTTTTCCTTTCTTTGAATGTGCTCCACATAGCACTCCTCAAATTGGGTTATAACACCCTTTACAATCTTTAGATACTTTGCCATGGTTTCATCTTTGGCCTCAAACTCGCCATTCACTTGTGATACTACAAGGCTTGAGTCTCCACAGACCTTGAGGTTCGTGACCCTCATTAGATTTCTAATCCTGCACCACTAGATTTTGTTTTTGATGCTCCATCAAAATAGAGCACCCAATATTCCTTCTGATCAGCTACAAGTTCTTCATCTTTATCTCCACTTTCAGGGGTGGTTACTATCTCCTGCCCCCGACTTCTTGGTTGTTAATGGTGCATTCAACCACGAAGTCAGCCAATGCCTGAGCCTTGACGACTGTCTGAGGCTTATACTTGATATTAAACTCTCCAAGTTCTATGGCCCACTTGATTAGCCTTCCACTGGCCTTGGGGCTATGCAATATATTCCTCAGCTGTTGGTCCGTCCGGACTTCAATTTTGTGCGCCTGGAAGTACGGTCGTAGCTTCCTCGAGGCCGTTATCAATGCCAAGGCAAACTTCTCGATGGTAGAGTAATTTAACTCAGCCCCATGCAACACCTTGCTTACGTAGTAGATGGGTTTCTGATCCTTGCTTTCTTCTTGAATGAGAACGGCACTCAGTGCTTGCTCAGATACTGCCAAGTATAGGTAGAGAGTCTCTCCGGGACTAGTTTATCCAACAACAGGGCTTCGGCCATGTACTTCTTCAATTGTTCAAAGACCTCCTGGCTCTAAGGTGTCCACTCAAAATTTTTCACTTTCTTGAATGCTTGAAAGAACGGCAAACATTTATCACCAGATTTGGAGATGAATCTCCCCAAGGCCGCAACTCGGCCTGTCAACTTCTGCACATCTCTTATAGAGCGTGGTGACTTCATGTATAAGATCTCCTTGATCTTGTCAGGGTTGGCCTCAATGCCTCTTTTTGAAACCATCAGTCCTAAAAACTTCCCAGATCCAACGCCAAAGGCACACTTGGCTGGATTCAACATCATCTTGTGGTGCCTCAGCACTTCAAATGCATCTCCGAGGTGCTTAATATGATCAGCCGTTAATAGGCTCTTGACTAACATATCATCAACATAGACCTCCATGGTTTTTTCAATTAGATGGGCAAATATTTTATTCACCAATCGTTGGTAAGTAGCTCCTGCATTCTTTAGCACAAATGCCATAGTAAGATAACAGAAAACACCAAAGTCGGTTATGAAAGATACCTTAGGGATGTCGTCCTTATGCATCTTGATCTGGTTGTATCCACTGAAACCATCCATGAAACTCAGCATCTCGTGCCCAATTGTGGCATCTATCAACGTATCTATCCTTGGTAGAGGGAAACAATCCTTAGGACATGCATCATTCAAGTCAGTGAAGCCTATACACATCCTCCACTTCCCATTTGCCTTCTTGACCATCACAGGGTTAGCCAACCACTCGAGGAACTGAATCTCTTCAATAAACCCAGCTTATAAGAGCATGCCAACTTCTTGTTTAATGGCCTCTTGCCTTTCTGGAGCGAAATTCCTCTTCTTCTGCTTTACTGTCGTTCGTTTAGGATCGACATTCAATTTGTGAGTTATGAGCTAGGGATCAATCCCTGGCATATCAGCTGCTGTCCAAGCAAACACATCACTGTTCTCTTGTAGGAATGCTGTCAACTTGCCCTTCAAGGGGTTCCTTCAATTGGCTTTCGGGCTATGCAATATGTTTCTTCAACGGGTGGTCCATCAGGACTTCAACGTTTGTCTTGGTTCCATCATTTTTTTTTGTTTTTCTTGATTCTAGGTCAAGGATTCAAGGTTGATTCCTCGATTTAGATTTCAAATTAAACAATCATGTGGGCTTCTCGCCTTTTAAACTCTTTAAAATGAGAGTTTGCTTGAACTTCTTGATCATTGTTTAAGGTTCTCTATTGGTCTTCTACCTTAGATTCTCCATCCAAGTCATTTTTGAAAACATTAAAAAGTGGCTAGTCTTTAGCCTCCACAGCCTTGCATGGCTTTGATTGCCAGATGTCTTTTATCCAGAATCCTTCAAGGACTTGAAACACTTATTTGGTTGTGCTGTAACCTAACTCTCGACCCTTCAGAGTTTTATTTATGCGTTTGTTTGTTTCCATTCGTATATTCTTTTATTTTCGGTACTTGGTCATCTTTGACTTACACACATCAGGTGCTTGGTACATAAATAGAATCATAGAACGAAAAGCAAACTTGCATTAATAACATAAATGGGTTCAACCCTTACATAGAGTACTACTGTCCTACTTAGAGCGACATGCTCTGCATGGTTTCATCGAACCTTATTTCTACTTCTACTAGATAAATATGAAGCTAAGTCCAACTTTGCCAGACTAGGCCTGCATGGCTTGATTTTGTTTTTGATGCTCCATCAAAATAGAGCACCTACTACTCCTTCTAGTCTCCTCATTCTTCTTCTGAAGTTCACTTTCTTCTTGGGATACTATGTCTTGCCCCCCAACTTCTTGGTTGCCAATGTTACATTCAACCACGAAGTCAGTTGACGCCTTAGCCTTGATGGCTGTTCGAGGCTTATGTGTGATGTCCTCTTCTGGACTTTCTTGGTGTTCCTTATCACTGCGGATGTCCATGTCTTCAATCGAAAGGACCTGCCCCCCGACTCCGTCAGGCCTTAACGCGGCTACATAACAGCTTCGTGCCATCTTTTGATTGCCTTTATGTTCTCCAACACCATTCCGGGTTGGGAACTTGATCTTCATATGATAAGTTGAGGCAACAGCCTTGAATGCATGAAGTCCAGCCCTTCCGAGGATAGCGTTGTACGTTGAAACCGCCTTGATTACCAGGAAGTTCAACATCTGAGTGGCCTTCTTGGGCTCCTGTCCAATAGTCATAGGCAATTGAATAGTCCCTTCAACTTTAGATCCTACTCCATTAAATCTACATATAGGCATGTTATTGGGGGTCAACTGAGAATCATTGTAACCCATCTTCACAAATGCATCATGAAATAGAACGTCAACGGAAGCTCCATTATCGATCAAGACTCGCTTCACTTCTGAGTTTCCAATTACAGGAGTTATGACCAACGGGTCGTCATGGGGGAACTTCACCCCTTCAAGATCAGAATCATCAAAACCAAGTGTGATTTCAGTCCTAGCCCGCTTCGGGGCCTCTCCCACGATGTGTATCACTTCTCTAGCATACGCCTTTCGAGAGTTTCGAGTTGTACCGACCATTGTCGGGCCTCCCCAGATCATATTGATAACTGGCCCTCGGGGCTGTGTGTTACGATCATGATCGTCATCCCTTCTGTTATAATCTCTAATTTGATTAACACGATCTTCACCCTTAGTGAAGTTGCTCAATTTCCCTCTACGGATCAAGAACTCGATCTCATCTTTGAGTTGCTTGCAATCACCTATATCATGCCCCACATCTCGGTGGAACCTGCAGTATCGATCTTTGTCTCTTTTTACGGGATCACCCCTGAGTGGCTTCGGCCATCGAAAGTCCTTATCCTTCTCGATTTCTAACAAGATTTGACTCCTTGGAGCATTCAACCTTGCATAATCAGAAAATCTCGGTCCAAAATTCTTCTTCAATGGTGAGTCGGAGTCCTTGCTAGTCCGGGGATACTTGTCCCTAGCGTCGTACTCCTACTCTTGCTTTCGCTTCTTTGTATCATTATTACCCTTGCCATTGTGTATCACTACATCCTTCCTGGTACTGTCCTCGGCCTTGATATACTTATCAGCCCTTCGTTGGAGTTCAGCCATATTCTCAGGTGGGTGCTTTGCCAATGACCTTTTAAAGTACAGATCAGTGGTGCCGTGCTCCAGGGCTACCATGGCCACCTTGTTCTCTAAATCAGTGATATTTAATGTCTCCTTGGTGAACCTTTTAAGATAATCTCTCAAATTCTCATTCTTCCCTTGTACCACATACATGAGAGATGCAGAACTTTTCTCATGAACTCTCCCGCTGATAAATTGACTAACAAAAGCAGTACTTAACTCCTTAAAGGAGCCAATTGAGTTTGCAGGAAGTCGGCTATACCATCTTTGAGCCATGCCCGACAAGGTTTGAGGGAACGCCCTACACTTCAAGGCGTCACTTGCAGGCTGTAGTAATAGTGCGTTCGAGAACGTCCTAACATGATTTGCGGGATCACCCGTTCCATCATAAGCCTTAATTGTCGGCATCTTGAACTTCTTTGATATGCGGGCATTCATCACCTCCTCGGTAAACGGGGGCGTGGGATCATCAGGATCCTCAAGTGGCATCAGATCCTTGGGGTTGCTCTTGGGGGTTTCTACCCTCGTTGTTCTTCCAGTTGGTGCATCAGCCCTTTTTTGCCTCCTCGGAGGTCTTTCCAAATCAACAAAAGGGATCCCTCCTGAAGTTGGAGGAGGTCCATTCTTGTTCAACCTCGCTTGTTCCCTTGCCATATCTTCCTTCAATTTTAAGATCTCGGCCTCATAAGCCTTAATCCTCTCAGCAGTTGTCGAAGGGAGTCCATCGTGAGTAGTTCGAGTTCTTCTTCGAGGTTCTTTACTTGCACGTCGCCTCCTTGGAGCTTCATCACGATCGTAATCGTCGTCAGAGGATGAATCATCCGTATAAGGACCAGAAAAATCTCGATCATCTCGATCTCGGATATACAGGGCATGACCACTTGATCCAGCTCCCTGGGTAGGAGGGTAGTTAGGCAGCCCATACATCGGATTGGTGTTTATGGGAAGATCCGTAGTGTGGATCTGAACCCCTTATGGAGGGTTGTTGGGATCTACAATCAGGGGAGAAACCCCCACCTGGTTAGTCCCTGGATTTGTGTGGACGATCGGAGGTAGCGTACTCTCAATATGGGAAGTCGTCCCTAGGGGTTGAGAAACTTGATATGGAACGATAGTCCCGGATGTTGGAGGTACTTGTTCAGTGACAGGAGGAGCAGAGCTAAGAGGTAGAGCCTCGGTAGCGATTGGCTCTATAGTGCTTGGTGCAGTTCTTCGTGTTTGAACCATGGTTGATGTCTTCTTCCCACAGACGGCGCCAAATGTTGTGGAATAAAAACTAGGTTATGATTATGACAGTTAGGGTTTGTGAGCTTCGAGCTTTAATGGCTGTTCTCGTACTCGTAGCTGTATCTGCCTTTACGAGATGCCTACGTACCTTGATGTATATCAAGGATCAAGCCAAAAACGTAGTTCTAGGAATGAGGGGTCAGACCCTTTATATAGGCTGAGAAGCCCTAGAATCGTAGTAGAATTAGGTGACTTGGTGGGCAAGTCACCGTCTTGAGGAAGGTTCTAGACTCCTTCCTTGTAGGAGTCAGTTTCCATGTTGAAATATGTATCTTGGAGGCTAAGTCAGGCAAGAGTAATATCCTTGTTTGACTCTTATTTGCTGAGCTGTTTATTACTCCTAATATTAATTACGAAATTAATATTATAGATAGGGATTGGGCCCATCTGGTGGGCCCCACGTTAATGCCACATTAAATGTGTCTTTAGGGCTTATTTCTAGCCCATATCACCATCCCTTTAATATTTATGCAAAAAATATATGAAATTATGTTAGTGTTGGAAATCAACCCTCTCGTAATTTCGGAGTATAATTTTATGCGACTTATATCTTGATGAGATATTTAAAGAAATAAATATTAAGGAGCGTACTAATTTTATCTGGAAAGTATTGTATGATGAGTATTATTCACATCGATGATATGTCTTTTTATCATTGTTCTAAAAGAAATTGTGTTATGACCGATACAATATATTTATATGCTACAAAACCTCCTATTTTTAGTGCTCATATGATCTATACATAAATAAAATAATACATAAATTAAAATACTGACATTATAATATGTATGAATATAAAAGGTGCAATTATATTCAAAAATATCCTTAAATCGTAAAATTATACAGAATTTATAACAATTGCTAGAGGATGGCCTGTACTTCGCACGGGTTATTACACTAGTTAAAATTTAAAGCTAATGACCTAACTAAGTATAATACTCCTAGGAAAATGATAGAATTACATTAAATTTCACAAGTGTATCAATTTGATTAATCTATATTCTTTATTAAAAGCAGAAACCCCCTTTAAATGGTATGTCATGTATACCGCGGTATGCATGGTATGCCAATTAATTAATTAATTAATAATAACTTATTTTACTATTTGATCTTACTTTAAAAACTGTTTTTTAAGTGTATAGAAGGCCAATATGAATAAGAATTACTAATGAAACAAGTCCTCTCTGAACTAAAATACGGTATGCCAATTAATTAATTAATGTATACCGCGGTATGCCATGTATATAGCGGTATGCCACTAAATATTAATTAATTTAATTAATTAAAATCATAATAATAAATATTAATTTAATTTAATAATGAAGTTATATACTAGGAGTCTATTAATTAAAAATTGAAATAAAAGTCGAGAATATAGGACTTTAGGCTCCATTAATTAATATTTAAAATATATCTATAATAGATTAATAATAAATACAATTAATAATATAACTATTCTTATATTACCAGATATAAGTTATATAAATTTAATTAATTAAAATAATAAAATTAAATATTAATTTAATTTATTATTGAAATTATATACTAGGAGTCTATTAACTAACAATCGAAATAAAAATCGAGAATATAGTATTATATACAACTTGGTGGTTCAAGATTTTATTCATTTAAAAAAATAAAAATTAGGAATTTAAGATAATTTATCACAATCCGTGTTTCGCACGGGTTATCGGCTAATTAGTTATAATTCAATGATTCCTGCATTCACATTAATATCAACCAATAAAAATATTCATTAGTTGAATCCAATTCATTTTATAAATTTTTTTTGTACATGTTTTCCGTACATCTAGCATTATCTATTATCTATACTATTATATTAAAGCCGAAACATTGAAAGTTTTGGTTTTCTCTTAAGTTTTGGTTTTCACTCTAATTATTTAATTTTAAATTATTTATAATATAAAACAAATCAAATAAATTCCGTTATTGTCTTTAATCCTAAATACAAAGTAGTATTTTATATTTACACCATTACCCGTTAACAACAAATTTACATTAAGATTTTATATTATTAGTTTTAATCAATACATATCATTTATTAAATAACTATTATTATTATTATTATTAATTTTATTAATTAATATTAAGTTAAGTAGTATTTTATATTTACACTATTACCCGTTAACAACAAATTTACATTAAGATTTTATATTATTAGTTCTAATCAATACATATCATTTATTAAATAACTATTATTATTATTATTAATTTTATTAATTAATATTACAAAGTTAAATTCCATAATAAAATATTATACTCTATTTTATTTAATCACATAATTTTAAAAATATTTAAAAGTAACCCGTGCTTTGCACGGGCCCTAAGCTAGTATATATAATACCACAACATGTACTATTTTAATCCATCCTAAATTACCATTTTAACCCTCTGCATTCATTAATACACATCAATTAAAATTCATATTTAATATGTGCATTCATTAATATACATTAATTAATTCGTATTTAATATGTTTATTTAATACTATCTACTTAATCATAACACTTTCGTTACATTGCAATTAATTAAGCATTCGAAAAAGTTTGTGTCTCTCACGAGTATAGAAGCCTTGGAACTCATTATAATTGAAGAAATAATATTGGAACATTAACTTCAAATTGCTAACTACATATTTTTGCTATCCAATCTATAGATTTTGTGTACTGTAATTTAGTATTTTTACTTTATAAAAATGTGTCTAATACAATATTTCTTAATGCTTTCTTGGCTTTGGCGCATTACTTGACATTCTGTCATATTAAATACAAGAAATATATGACTATGAGCACTTTGGAAAAATAAAGAGTATATTTGAATGTTTTAACCAAAATGGAAGATCTTAAAACAAGAATAAAATAAACATTGGTTAAAAAAAAATGCACTAAACTAAAAAAAATTTAATCATCACAATATCAATTGCTAATATTAATATCAGAACATAACGAGAAAAACTACAATAGCAATTATAAAATAGAACAATCCCGTGCCTTGCACGGGAATTGAAGCTAGTTCAATATAATAATCGAACAGGATCTTAGTTAATAAAGTATTACAGTATATTACTGTAATAAAGTGAATATTAACAACTCCAACGCACGCTGCTTAACAACAATTAGCATGCAGCTAAAAAACTGCGTACTTAACCTATTTTTTGGTCGCTGGAGATAATACGAACAAATAGCTACATTACCATTCGCTACCCGCTTGTTCAATGTTCATACCGGAGCAGTTAGCATCGGGCAGACCTAATATTAATACTTTTCTTTTTAAAGTAGGTGAGATTCCAGTACTGCAAGCCCCCATAAATTATTAGAGACTCCGCTTGTTTGTTTGAATTGTGCTAGTCTGGTGGAAGGACATTGGTAGCACTGCTTGTGTTCACGGCAAACATTTTTTTCTTTGTAATATATCACATCCCTATAAATAATCCTGGTACAATAACAAATGGTATAGAAAATTATATTCATTTACACCAAAAAATATATTAATAACGATGTGATGTATTATATATACTAGCCGATAACCCGTGCGAAGCACGGATTATGATAAATTATTTTAAATTCCTAATTTTTAACTTTTTTAAATGAATAAAATCTTGAAACACCAAGTTGTATATAATACTATATTCTCGACTTTTATTTCGATTGTTAGTTAATAGACTCCTAGTCATGGTTCTAAAAATCCCCGATTTAGCCGATTAATCCCCGATTAATCCTCTGTAAGGTAGCTAGCCGATTCGATTTTTGAAATCCGATTAATCCTGTAAATTTATTTAAAATGATAAGTTTAATTGAAATTAGACTAATATATTAAATATTATTATAATATCCGATTAATACTCCGATTAATCCTTCCGATTAATCCCCGATTACCCGATTAATCTTAAATCGGTACCTCAACCGATTTATACCGATTACCGATTTTTACAACCATGCTCCTAGTATATAACTTCAATAATAAATTAAATTAATATTTAATTATATTATATTAATTAATTAAATTCATATAACTTATCTCTCGTAATATAAGAATAGTTATATTATTAATTGTATTTATTATTAGTCTATTATAGATATGCCGTATCATATTATATTATAATATAATACCGTATTTTAGTTCAAAGAGGACTTGTTTCATTAGTAGTTCTTATTCTTATTGGCTTTTTATACACTTAAAAAACAGTTTTTAAAATAAGATCAAATAGTAAAATAAATTATTATTAATTAATTAATTAATTAATTAATTGGCATACCGTGCATACCGCGATATACATGGCATACCATTCAAAGAGGGTTTCTGCTTTTAATAAATAGTATAGATGCTTGCTATGATTTATATATAGACCATTACTTCACTAAAAATATCCTTATATAATAATAAAAAATACCATATAATCTTACATAAAATCATATTTACATTCTAATTCTCACATCAAAAATGGTTTTTACACAACAAAAAATAGAATGTTTTCCGATCGTCACAATTTTGACCAACAATTCACTGGGACCGTTAAATCAACCCATCAAATTTACCATAAAACCGACCATTATTACTGATGGATAAAATAACTTCAAGCACACAGTGTTTAGCTATAGCAATCATAGATCGATCCTCAGAGACTCTGAATTTTCAAAATTTTGAGATGAGACTTAATTAACCTAATTAGCAAAGATTATCAAATAATATGAAAAACCTAGGAATCCGAATCCGTTAATCAATCACAATTAATATCAACTCGTCCTAAAATCAATCATCTTTCTTCACAAATAAGATATATCAATTAACGAGATAAGCATATACTACGAAACTTGTTATTTAGCAATAACCTATCAAAACTTCAAGGAGTAAGCATAGGTTATGAAAAATAAATCCGGTAACAATAATATACCAAAATCATTTTGTCAATTAAACAATTAATTAAACATCAAGAAAAATCATGAGAATTAATTAATATGAACGAGAAGAAATAAAAAAATAATTAAATTGACTTCATTTTCATCCTAGGACATGAGAATTAGCTAGACATAATATTGAAAAACGAACAAGAATTTTAAAGCATGAATTGAATAAGAAAAAAGTGTTTGAATAAAATAGATAAAAATTGTTTGTATCGAAGGAAAACTAAATCTACTCCTACTCCTAAATTATGAATCTAGATTGGTGTCTAATTTTGTCTCAAATACAAAAGAGAAGCCCCATATATATATATATAGAAAAATAATGGGTTTGAGCCATTTGATTACAATCACATCCTGAATATAATTTATTCAATTTCCTTTTTCTCTCCGATACAATTACTTTGACTTCAAGTATTTTTTTTCACCTCCTTGCCTTTTTTCACCTTTTTCTGCTTGAAATCTGATTTTATTTATTTTTTTACAAAATGAATTAAACAATTTATTAAATAATTAAATTACGAAAACAGACATAAAGTAGGTATTAAAAATATGGTGAATTATTGACCTATCAAATGCCCCCATACCTATCTTTTGCTCGTCCTCGAGAAAAATATAATATAAAATACTGATTAATATATAATACCACTTCTGTTGGGATTTATGGGTGATAGCGTAGAGACAACTTAACTGTATTTCCCTATACTTAGTTTTTACTAAGTTGAACATACTGTCACAGCCAGAGTATGTCTTCGTATTCGAATAATTGCTGTCATGTAATAAATGTATGATTTGGGAGAAGTTCATATGTTTGTTCAAGTCTCAAGGAATGCATCCTGAAGACAACAAGAATAAAGGATACTGTCATGTCCCTGACAGTAATGTTACAAGAAGACAAATGTTGCAAAGTCACGACACTACAAGAAAATCGCAATCAGACAACACTTATCAGACAACGCTCGGACAAAAAAACATTGTTTAGAATTATGAGACAACGGTTTTTTTGTAACTTCAGAAAAGTATTGTCTGATCCAGGTACCCTACAACGGTTTATAAAACGTTGTCTAGTAAATTGATTCAGACAACGGCTTTAAACTGTGGTGTTGTAAAGACGAGTAAGTTTGCACAACTGTTTTTACGCACATTGTCTAATCTGTTTTGAGACAACGTTTATAAACCGTTGTATGATTCACGCAACTGTTTTCATATACCATTATGTTATTACAATTCACACAACGGAAGAATTAACCGTTGTTAAATCGTATTTTGATGAGACAACGGTTTTTATGAAACCGTTGTCTGAACTACAAAAATTTTGAATAGAATTTGGTGGGAAATAATGAAATATTTGGTGGGAATAATGAAATAATTTGAATTGAAATAATGAAAACAATCAGACAACGGTTTTCTTCTAAAAAAATGTGGTGTTATATTAAGCACAACAACAATTTTTCATAAAAAAACCGTTGTTTAATGTTCTTGTATGATATTTTAATGGTCAACTATCAAAGTACTCCTTGGTCAAACTAGTATAATTTTCGAATAATTTTTTTTAAATTTTTTTTTGGACGATCCAACCGTACGGATGATGTTATATACAAATTCTAGTGATGTGTACAAAAAGTTAGGGAAAAAAAAATCATTCTTGTACATGTTTATAATATAAATCCGCTAAAAGTACTACTCCCTCTAATTAGTGTCGTACCGATTGAACATGATCTATTTTTTTAAAAAAAAAATTCGACGATCCAACCATACGAATGATGTTATATACTGATTTTAGTGATGTATACAAAAAATTAGAAAAAAACGAATCATTTTTGTATGATATTTTAATGGTCAACTATCAAAGTACTCATTGGTCAAACTAGTATAATTTTTTAATAATAATTTTTAAAAAATTTTTTGGACGATCCAACTGTGCGGATGATGTTATATACTAATTTTAGTGATGTGTCCAAAAATTTAGAAAAAAAAATCATTCTTGTATGTGTTTATAATATAAATTAGCCAAAAGTACAACTCCTTCTAACTAGTGTCGTATCGATTGAACATGATCTATTTTTTTAATTATTTTTTCGACGATCCAACCGTACGAATGATGTTATATACCGATTTTAGTGATGTGTACAAAAAATTAGAAAAAAATGAATCATTCTTGTATTATATTTTAATGGTCAACTATCAAAGTACTCCTTAGTCAAACTAGTATAATTTTCGAATAATGTTTTTTTAAAATTTTTTGTGGACGATCTAACCGTACGGATGATTTATATACTAATTTTAGTGATGTGTACAAATAGTAAGAAAAAAAATCATTCTTGTACATGTTTTTACATAATATAAACCGCTAAAAGTACTACTCCCCCTAATTAGTGTCGTATCGATTGAACATGATCAATTTTTTTAAAAAACAAATTCGACGATCCAACCATACGAATGATGTTATATACAGATTTTATTGATGTATACAAAAAATTAGAAAAAAACGAATCATTCTTGTATGAATGGTCAACTATCAAAGTACTCCTTGGTCAAACAAGTATAATTTTCGAATAATAATTTTTAAAAACTTTTTTTGGACGATCCAACCGTGCGGATGATGTTATATACTAATTTTAGTGATGTGTACAAAAATTTTAAAAAAAAAATCATTCTTGTATGTGTTTATAATATAAATCCGTCAAAAGTACTACTCCTTCTAACTAGTGTCGTACCGATTGAATATGATCTATTTTTTTCAATTTTTTTTCGACGATCCAACCATACGAATGATGTTATATACTGATTTTAGTGATGTGTATAAAAAATTACAAAAAAACAAATCATTCTTGTATGAAATTTTAATGGTCAACTATCAAAGTACTCCTTGGTCAAACTAGTATAATTTTCGAATTATATTTTTTTAAATTTTTTTTGGACGATCCAACTGTACGAATGATGTTATATACTGATTTTAGTGATGTGTACAAAAAATTAGAAAAAAACGAATCATTCTTGCATGATATTTGCAGGAATCTAGATCGTTCCCCCTTATATTAAGTAGCATTTTTGCTACGTTTTGTTAAAATCTCGTACAACCCGATCTTTTTATTTTTAAATTATTTTTTCACAACACTAAAGTGATTATTTATCATTTTTGTGATGTGCAAAAATAATTAAAAAATTTCAAATTCATCGTCTAAAATATTTTAATAGTCAAATACTAAATTTTTATTTTCCCCACTTTATCAAATTTTTATTTCACTTGCCTCCTTTAATTCATTTCCCCCCTTGTACTGTAAATATTTCCCCCCTTCTGTTAATATTTCATTTCCCCCCCTTTGTCAATATTTCATTTCCCCCGCATTTCAATTCCCCTGGAATAAACTTTCACTTCCCCCTTTTTATCTCCGAACAACCAAATCCACACCCAACACAAAACACACAATTCAAATCAAAATCATGAACAAAATAAAAAAGCCCTAAATCTTGAGCTCAGTTCATATCTCACAATTTGGTTATCTCGATGTATCTTACATACATCGAAACCACAACGAATTCAATTCCAGTTTAGGGCTTTTTCGATCTAGGCTTTTACGGGTTCAAGTATGTTTCAGTTTTATTGATTCTTCAATTTTCAATTAAATTCAGTTTTATTGATTTATCAAATGTGGTTGATAGTCTCTCTCTCACTCCTCTCTCTTTGTAATTGCAGTGTGGCTTTTCTTCTCCTACTCATGATGCACTCTCCAGGGACCTCAAACTTACTATGTCTGAGGTTCAAATTCATATTTTTTTATGCTTTGTAAACTTCTCCTTAATTTGTTTTTGATGTATCTGGTCAGTTTTCTTTGTTTGGTTCTTTGTCGAATGTAGATGCTATGGTTGGGGCAATAGCTAGTGGGCAGATTTCTGAGTACATCGGACGGAAAGGGGTGTTTGTGCCTTCCTTTCAAGGGCATTTTTTCAGCTTTGTAAGCTTGGTTTTGTTGCTAGTTAAAATCAGAGTGTTTTGATTATTTTTTCTCTGTTTCAAGAGCATATATGTTTTATTCATATTGCAAAAACATACTCTACACAGCTCCCTGGATGAGTACAGTTATTCGGTGCTAGCACTAGCAGTGCTTTTAAAAGTTTCATGTGTTTTCGTTCCAGGTATCATCTCCCTCGCTCATGGCTAAAACCAACTGGGAATCAATTGGTAATTTTTGAAGAATGGGGAGGACTATTTGTTCTCTTTTATCTACCCAGTCAAGGTGATGCACAAGGACTATTTGTTGAACAAATATAGATAAGAAGGTAACTAATTTAAAAACTAATGTGTTCTTCTGTTGGTTGAGAGCTTTGTCAAGATTTATTCTTTTTTTGTACAATCTATATGCTTGTTTATTCCAGGTTGCTAAAAAGGATATCAAACACTTTTTTCAAATGTTCTGTGGAGAGCTTTGTGACTTCATGTACAAATCTATATGTTTCTCTTTGGGGTTTTCTGGCCAAAGAAAACCAACTACAATTTTTTCTTTCCTTTGTGAATTTGTATAGTTCATTCACTTTTTGGTTGATGAAAGTGTATAGCATATTATTCATCAGTTAGCTAATCTAGATTTAGGAGACAACTACTGATAAGCTTTTTGTATCCATACTAGCGACCTTGCATAAACTCTTGTAAGCATATCTTAAAGAAATTTAAAATTTTCTGCTCTCTTTCGGATCCTGATCTGCGGTTCTTCTCAAAATCCCTCTATTTATCTATCTTTATACATTATTTATATATATTTACTCATTTGTAAATGTTCTGAAAGTCGATATAGTGATAGAACCTGATCTATGTTCGAACTTCGTAGCTCTTTAATATGAGGTAAAACTTGCAATAGTACATTGTAAATTTAAGAGTACTGGCATATGATATTTGCAGATTAAACATTACTAGGTTTTCAGTAATTCGTTGGATTGTTCTAGTACTCTTCCACTTTCTGTATGTCATAGTAGGTGTTGGGATTTGCTTCTCTTTACTTTGATATTTTCCCATTTGCAGGTTAATCAGAAGATGATGAGGTCAGCCTTTATTAAAGATCTATATGGTCAAATCGATAGACTAAAAGCAGGTGCTTGTTATTTTCTTAATGGTGGATATCTATGTTCTCAGGGTCAATGTAATATTACCTTTCATGTATTTTGTTTGCTGCCTGTCTTGCGCTAATAGTTCTCTGATGTTATTATTATTTTTTTTTTTATCAATTATCATACAATTTTTTAGTGTAACATGGACATATTTTGTTATACGATTAATGGTAGTGAACAAGTTGATGCTAATATGACAGTCCTTCCCGAATAGAGTTATACTTAAGTTGCACATATTCTAGTGATTTATATTATATCTTTTTTTGTTGCATCGCTTTTAGGCAATGGTAGATCAGATTGAACGGATGGGAGTTACAATAGAAAACCATCAAAAGGTTGATTTATTTACATGATTCTTTTAAATTATGGTGTACTATCCTGAAACTGTTTACTCATTTCTGGTTACTCATGTTCAGCAATTTGAAGAATTGCGAGCTAAGTTTGATGTTTAGTTTGAGCATCAAACTTGATGCCACAGAGGTGCGTACTGTTTTTAGTCTCATTGCAAGGTTTTATAACATGCTTATTTTCTTATTTGTGGGAGGTTTGCAGAAATAGAACAAGCATATAGAGCATCAAACTTGATGCCACGGAGGTGCGAACAAGTTATAGACATAGTGTGGAAGATAAGGGGTTAGAAGCTGTTGGATCTAGCTGTCCCTTGCTCGAGGAACTGCGAGTCTTTCCTGCGGATCCATTTGATCAGGTTATGGTCCAAGGGGTGATAGAGTCAGGTTTTGTGGCTGTATCTAATGGATGTTGCAAGCTTCACTATGTCCTATATTTCTGCAGGCAGATGACTAGTGCTGCAGTTGCGACTATAGTCAAGAACTGTACTGATTTCACCCATTTTCGCCTTTGCATAATGAATCCTTGTCAGCAAGATTATATGACAAATGAGCCGCGGGATGAGGCATTCAGTGTTGTGGTCAAGACTTGCAATAAACTACAGAGACTTGATGTTTCAGGCTTACTAACTTACCAAACTTTTGAGTATATTGGGAAGTATGTCAAGAACCGTTGTATTTTGTTTAGATCTTGTTTTGTAATGGTTGTTGATCAAATAGTGTACCCTTGTTTTGTTTGTAGTTTGTTTGTAGATAGAAAACCATTGTCTAATCTACTTGTAGACAATCAAAGTAACTCAGACAACATGAAAGAACAAAAAAACATTGACTAAACTAAGTACATGCACATCTTTACTGGCATAAAAACCATTGTGAAAATTAAACCAAAACAAGCATCTTGTTGGCTAAAAACACTTGTGTATTTTGTTTATAACAACACTTTTGAAGCTACAAAACATTGTACAAAAACTATTCAGACAACGATTGTATTACATGTAAATGTTGTGTGATTGTTGGCTTCGCGTGCCTCTGATTCAGAAAAACAGTTGTGCACATTAAAATCTAACAACATTCAAAATTAACCAAACCGTTGTAATATCACCATAAGAACAACGTTTTTTACCAGATTCGTTGTGGTTTCTGGGTGTGCTACAACGCTTTTTGAGCCTGATGTGTTGTTGTTACATATATCAGACAACGATTTGTGTACCATTGTCTGAGGTTGGTAAGAGACAGCTGCTCGATAGACAACGCTATTCCAGGCTATCAGACAATGAGCAAAAACCATTGTACACATCAGTTTTCCTTGTAGTGCGACAAAGCTACATTTGACAGCAACATTGGCCGAAGCAAGAGACAGTAACATTCTCACACTTGACAGCAAGTCTGGAGCTCCGACAGCAACATTGGCGGGAGCTAGTACTGTCAACCTCTGAATATTCCTTTGACAGCAGACTCTGTGGTTAAGGTTACTGTCACCTTGAATTATTTGAATTGGGTATTTTCTCAGTCAAAGCCCGTGATAGGTTACATGTTCAAGAAACAGATTTGCTGCAACACACTATCGTTTGTAGCAGACCTGCAAGACTACGACAGAAGCTTAAGAGATTCACAAGACAAGGCTGGTCAATTCGAGGAGCATGTGATATCCACATCTACTAGAATTGTATTAGCTAGAAATAGAAAGAATCTAGGTTGCTTTACTTATAAGGTTTACCCTTTCTGTATAGCAATTAGGGAAAGTCACATGGGTGTGCAAATTGTAATGAGCTGCCACTTGAAAACGACAACAGCTCAACACCCCATGCGATAGGGACAACAGAGTCTCTTAGTCTACTTAGATACATCTTAAGATTCTTTTCTATTCATGTACGTACACGAAGCAATCTGTATCTCTTGAGATATCGAAGCTGGAGAAACTCTCTCCAGGTTGTAGCAACACTTCACACAAAATAAATAAAACATTTATTTTGTGAGAAATCTTGTTTCACTTATTGCTTGCATACATCTACTGATAATCTATAATCTTTATTTTCGTTGTTGATTTAAAGATTCAATTTTATCATTATTGCATTCAACCCCCCCCCCCCCCTTCTGCAATACTCCGGGACCAACAAATGGTATCAGAGTGACAGATTGATACACAAATCTGAAGATCATGACGAGTATTCATGTTAGGAATAATTCATGAGTTGTGATGTTAAGAATAGAATTTTACTTATACTTCTTGTATATCCTGATCTTATAAAGGATTTAGCACTTTGTATAGGATATATATAATAAACAGTGATCTGTAGAATTTAAGTCAGGAACAATGCATCGAGGATTACATGTCAGGAACTGAGATCGAATCCTGATAGAGCAAGTCAAGTACTGATGGGATGGTCAGATACTGATGCAGTGTGCAATCCTGATATCAGTCGTGTTATTGATGATATCATTATGGATGCTACCGAAACTGGCAAGTGCTATAAAACAGGATCTTTGTTTGAAGAACAAGCAAGAAGATATCATGAAGGAAAGAATTTTTTTATTGCTGGAAACTATCAACTGGACGGCAGAACATTGTCATGTATAGATTATCTTTCTGTTATTAGTTGATAGGAAGCATTATAAATACTCTCTCTATATCATTGTAAAAAGAGTCGAGCGATTGTAAGTCGATAGTATAAGGTTTGTATTCGAGAGTTCGAAACAAACAGAGAGAGATTTGTATTGTCAGCAGCTGCTAAAGGTATTTGTACACCTTTGGTAGAGTTTGTATTTGATTTATTTAATACAAACGGAGTTTGATTTATTCGTTTGTTCTTGTTTATCTAATCAAGCAAAAATTAGACACGATTATATAACTTGTATTCAACCCCCCTTCTACAAGTTATTCGAGTTAACAATTGGTATCAGAGCAGGTTGATTTCGAATAATCATAAAGATCTGCAATCATGTCTGGTTACAAGGATGGGAATACTAAGATTCCTATGCTCAAGAGAAACGAATATAGTCCATGGGAAGTAAAGATGTTGCATCATCTAGAAGCAACAGATCATGATTATCTTGACAGAATCAGAGATGGACCTTTTATCCCAACGAAAGTTGTTGGACAAGCAACTGTTGATGGTGAGGTTGTTCCAGAACATACAGCAGAGAAGCCTAAATCTGAATGGTCAGATAAGGACAAGGAGAATGTTCTTAAAGATGCTAAAGTGAAAAGCATATTATTCAACAGTCTTGATTCTGTTCTCACTAACTATGTTCTCTCTTGTAAGACTGCTAATGATATATGGGACAATCTTAAGGTTCACTGTGAAGGAACTAAGCCTGTTAGGAAGAACATGAGGACACTACTTACACAACAGTATGAGTACTTTGAATCCAAGTCTGGTGAGTCACTTACTGACACCTTTGATAGGTTTACAAAACTCATCAATGAGATGGCCATGCATGGTAAATATTATGACTTGGAGGATATGAATACTAAGTTCATGAAAGCCTTGCCTGATTTCTACAATGAGAAGATATCTGCAATTGAGGAAGCTAATGATCTTGATGAGATATCATTAGAGGCAGTGTATGGAAAACTGAGGGCTTATGAACTTGACAAGCAGCAGAAGAAGAGCAGGAGTGAAGGAAAGATGAAGACTGTTGCACTTATTGCTCAATCTGAATCAAAGAAGCTTCCAGAGGAACAGCATGATGAGCCTGCTGTAAAGAACTCAAGGAAGAAGAAAATCAAAGAAAATTCTGAGTTAGAGACTACTAATATAGACTCTGACAACAGTGATTCTGAATCAGAGATGCAGGAACTCTTTGCTATGTTTGCTAAAGCTTTCAAGAAAGGAAGATTCAACAGGAAAAGATTTAGCAAAGGACCTTTTCAAAAGAAGGAGGAGAAGAAGAGTGACAAAGGCAAAAGTACAATTGTCAAGCTTGATAAGGCCAAGATCAAGTGCTTTAACTGCAACGAGCTTGGACACTTTGCAAGTGAGTGTAAGAAGCCTAGAAATTCAGGAAAGGGTAATGCACTTATGGTCACACAGAAGGATTGGGCTGATTCCAGTGATTCTGAAGATGAATTGGATTATGACAACATTGCACTGATGGAAAATGTTTCAGACAAACCTGGATCTCCAAAGAAAACTTCTCCATCCTTTGTTAAGGTATCACTTCACTCTCTTGATTCATTTGATAGCTTAAATTCTGATGAAATTAGATCTGTCCATGCTGAGTTTAAGAATCTTATGACTAATTTTAGAATTCTTACTAGTGAAAGAGATGAACTTAAGGTTAAGAATGATAAGTTAATTGATAGAAATAATTTTCTTGAATCTGAGCTAGTTCAAATGGAAGAATACAAGTTAAGTTCTGATAAAGCTAAGCATGATTATAGTGTTATTCTTGAAGATTATGACTATGTTAGAAAAGAACTAGAGGAAGAGAGAGATGTGATTAAGACCATTAACAATTCTGGTAAAAAGACTATAGAAATCTTTGAAAGTGGAATTCATGGTAAAGTTAATGGTTTAGGTTTTGATAAGGCTAGACAAGAAGAAAAAGTAGCTATTGTCAATGATGATAGTAAAGTAGAAGCTAGCACATCTAAATCTGAAGGTAAGAAAATTGTTTCTGAACCTAAACATGTTAAATTTGTTGATTCAAAAGGTACCCCTGTTGTACACAAAAGAATTAACAATAGTAATTCAGATGAGAAATTGTTAGAGAAACCTAAGAATGTAAACATAGGGTTTCTGTCTAAGTCTCAGTTGAAACAGAGATTAGATGGTCTTTCAGAGTCTAGCAAGATCAAAAGAAATAGGAATGGAAAAAAAGGTATTAACAAAGAGAATAATTACAAGAATGTACCTGATGCACCTAGAAAAAAAATGCTATAAATGTGGAAATCATAATCATTTGGCCCTAGACTGCAATCAAAAACCTTCTTGGAAAACTGAGTCCAGATTCCCCAGGACTCAGAAAATTCAATACCAACCACAAAAAGCTTGTTATCATTGTGGTAGTTTACTTCATTCCATTTACATGTGTAGAGAATATCATGAACTGTATAATGACTATTATTCTCTGAAATCTGAAACTCCTAGTCACAAACAGTTTGTGAAATCAGAGTCTAAGGGTGACTCTGCAACAGGTAAAGTAAAGGCAAAATCTTCAAAGCCTTTGTCTCTAAATCTAGTAAGAAAGGATCCAATCAAAGTTGGGTCCTAAAAAATTCTAACTAGTTACTTTTTGTTTGCAGGGCACAGGAAAGAATCATTCAATTATCTTGGACAGTGGATGCTCTAGACATATGACTGGAAAGAAGTCCCTGCTTACAAAGTTTGAGAGGAAAGCTTGCCCAGTAATATCTTTTGGAGATGGCAACAAAGGAGAAACTCTGGGATATGGCTCAATTGTTTTGGGGAATGTCATCATAGAAAATGTAGCACTGGTTGAAGGCTTGAAACATACACTTTTAAGCATAAGTCAACTAGGTGATAAAGGTTACCAATCAATCTTTGACAGAGAAGGATGCAAAATCTTGAATATGCAGAATGGAGACATTGTTCTAACTGGTCAAAGACATGGTAACATATATGAAGCCAGCTTAAGTGATACATCTAAAGGAATTGTTAGATGTCTCTACAGCAAAGCAACAAATAATGAAAGCTGGAATTGGCACAAGAAGCTCTCACATCTCAACTTCAAGAAGCTTAATCAACTTGTTAAGCACAATCTTGTGAGAGGTCTACCTAAGGCAAATTTTGTGGAAGATGGACTTTGTGATGCCTGTCAGTTTGGAAAATAGAGAAGAACCACTTTCAAGAGCAAGACTGCAAATTCAATTACTGAACCATTTCATATGCTACATCTTGATCTGTTTGGTCCAGTAAACATTATGTCTATCAGCAAGAAAAGATATGCTCTGGTTATAGTGGATGATTTCACAAGGTTCACATGGGTGTTCTTTCTACACAAGAAGGATGAAGCTCCTCAGCAAATCATTGAACTTATCAAGAATATTCAGAATAGCTCTGAGTATAAAGTCAAAGTACTTAGGAGTGACAATGGTACAGAATTCAAGAATTCTATAATGGAGGAGTTTTGTGCAGACAATGGAATCACTCAACAGTTTTCTGCACCTGGTACACCTCAGCAGAATTGTAAGAACCCAGATTTTCGGGTAGAATTAAAATTTTTTATTATGTATTGATGTAAAAGTGAACAGTGGTTACAACTACAATGTAATACTGGTTTTAATGAATGAATAATGAAAGGATATAGATTCCAAGGTTACATGTCCTGAAGGATGCTGTTGGGTGATAACTTAGATTAGAATAATCTATCTCCTAGAAAGTTAAGATAAGATTCCCTAGAAAGAAATAGATACCCTCATGTCATCCAGATCGATATCGGTTACAAGTACGGAGGTTCCATGAAAGAGTTAAGGAACGCTCGAAGAAGCACAAAGATATTTTCTAAGTACCAGGACTAAAAAGAGAATAAGTGATTAATAGTGTTTTTGATGGAAATAAGAATATTATGAGACGACACTATATAGAAGTACCTGGAATGAATTTCTGAGTTCGTATTAGTGATCCGAGGGGAAAATAAGTGTATGTAAAAGCTGTCGGATTCTTAAAAACAATACTTTCATTTTCTCCGAGATTTCCCCTAGATACTGAAGGATTTAAGGATTTAAGAAAAATATTTGAGGAATTTAAATTCGAGGATTATAAAGAAAGATAGAAATGATATTGTAAATATTAAGAGGGTTTTCGGTAAAACCCTAACTAGAAACAATTGAGATATTCCTCCGAACAATCAATCAAATTAAGCAATAACCGGACAAAGAAACTAGCAGGGGGTCAAGATGCATGCATGTGCTAGTAAATAATATCTAGTAATCAAGCTAGTTACATTACTAACTAGAACAATTAGAGATCAAACTAGTACTTAGCCTCATCTTCTCATCCAACCATAAGATCAAGACACATGCCCCTCAAAATACATCACCCATGACATACTACCTTTAATAAAGGTACTTTATGATAGATATTATCCAAACACATCATCAATAATTCATTTTATCATAACCAAGCAAGGGAACAAAGCCAACCAACACCATTTCTCTCCAAAAAGCCCCATTCAACCTGCCCTCTTTTTCAAGAGGAGAAATCCAACTTCCATCCATGGTTAAATCTCAAGAAACTTAAGGTGAGTCCTATATTTCATAACTAAGATACCCTATAAATTTCATCTTCAAATTCCATACCAATCTTGAGATATAAAATCAAGAAGGTGAGGGTGAATAGTAACTCTCATGAACTAATCTTGATTTTCTTTGCTTCTTTTGATTGATCTAAGCTAGCTTAGGCCACCCAAGGACTAGATCAAGGCTTAGTAAGGCTCTAGTACTCTCCAAGGAAGGTATATCTCATCAAAATCCTAGCTCTTACTTTAAGTTTATGGATGTTCTTAGTGATTGTTAGTTAAGTAATGTTTATGGTGTTATAACTAGCATGATTATGAGATTGATTTAGTGATTTAAGAAAAGTTGAGCATGTTGGTAAAGAGGCCTGTTTTGGACTTGTTGAGATGCATATTATGTGTATGAGATGTATGGTATGCCCGGTGTGGCTTGGATGTGATTTAACAAATTTTGGAACGTTCGATTTATAGCCGTCGTAATGCCAAATTTTCGATAACCCTTAAAATCCGAACATCACAGTAGAAATAAATCACTGATCTTGTTAAGTATATGACATGAACTTGTAGATCTTGAGTCATAGATCATTTCGGCGAAAGAATCGAATGAAACGGACTTACGGTTTAGGAGTTATGATTAAATCCGTAAAAGTGGTTCGAAACCGTAAATGAAAGTTCGTAACTAAAATTGAACCCCTTTAATGTTGTTAAGTCAGTGGCAAATATTAATAATTAAATATTAGAGGTCATAAGGAAGGTGTGAAAGAAAACCACATGTCAAACGGACTGTTTTCCGATTTTATAAAAATGTTCGAATCGAGGTTAAGTACGAAGAAACCCCTTTTCGGAGGTAACACTATTCACTAAAAGCTCCTGCCTTGTTTTGGCAAAATCCGAAAATGTAATCTTCTGACCTAAGTCCAATTTTAAGTTAGCTACCTTCTAGACATTCTCTAGATCATGTACGCGAAAACGGTGCGTCATTTGAGTTAACGGTTACCGAGTTATGAACGTTTTAGTGAAAGAGGTGTGAATAGTAAAGATCCGTAGTTGACTGAACTTCGAAAATACATTTCACCTATCTAGACCCGTGGCTTCGAATTGGAAATTTTATGATAAATATTACAAATACCAAAGATGATTTTAGAAGTGGTTTTGTAATTAAATACGTTTCCAGTGATTTATTAAAAGTGTTGAAGTACGAGTCACGGAATAGTAATTCTCAGAAAAGTCAACTCTAGGGGTACTACTTTGGCCACCCATTTTGGCTAGATTAAAAGAGGAATCTCGAGTCGACTAAAACATGAAACTTGTTAAGAATTATCAAGACAACATATTGCTGCAAAGAACAAGGCTATAAATGATTAAGTGAGATGTACGAAAGATCCGACATTAAGGATGGATTCGAGGAGTGATTTGGACTAAACTTACGACTTAAGAGTTCGTTGATTAACATGGACTTCGTATGAGTCTAGGAAAACCCCGTAGTGCCTTGTTTGTTAATTGCTTTAGTGCTTAAGCATTAAGTATAAGTGCAATGACGTGCCTTGATAACGGACGAGTGTCGGATTATAACGGTATTAATAAGGGTTATGTTAGGGATTGCCTAACGGGATAATTTGAAAACGTGTTTTAGCCTAAGTTAAGTATATACTTAGAATTTTGAAGTGTTAAAGTGATTAACCTCGAATGTTATGACTATTTATAGATCACCGGATTGAACCAAGGCACACTACACCCACAGAATTACCAGGCAAGTTTCAAATCCTTTCTAAAGGCTGTTGTTGTGATAATATATATATATATGATTGTTGTTATACATATGCCATAGCATGCATGCCTACTTTCAAAGTCTATTGAAATACTTGTTCCCTGAATTGATATTGGCTTATAGACTAGATGGGGATTATCAGTTATAAGCCGAATTGTTTTTTAAGACCCTTAGTGAAGGGTATATAATATTCATTCTTTAAATATAGACTGAGAGTCGGTATTTTGAGATATAGAGATAGTCGTGGAAACCCGGAGGGATTCCAGCGACAGATTAGTATTCCTTTTGAGGAATGTTATTATTAAATATTAATTATATTTCCATAAAGTTTAAATTACTTGGAAATCTTTCAAGGAATGTTATTTGAGTATTATCTCAGTCAAGAAATATTGAATGAATATTATTTTTGAATATTCATTAGAGTTTGATTATTAATTAATAATTACTTTGATATTCATTGAAATTTTATTCATTAAATGAATATCACTTTCGGATATTCATTTAAGTTTTATGTAATTGATAAATATTATTTCAAAAGTATTCTTTGGAAGTTCTAATTACTCAAGGAATATTATTTCGAATATTAAGGTTTTGACTACTAAATGAATATTATTTAGATATTTATTTAGAATATTATTTATTAAATGAATATCATTTAGATATTTATTTAGAATATTATTTATTAAATGAATATTATTTGGATATTCATTTAGAATATTATTTGTTTAATGAATATCAATTGAATATTCATTTGGAATTCATTTAGGATTTTATGTAATTGATGAATATTATTTTAAAATATTCATTTGAAATTCTATTTACTTAAGGAATATTGCTTCGAATATTCCTTTAAAGTTTTGATTACGAAAAGAATATTATTTGGCTATTCATTTAGAATATTATTTATTAAATGAATATTATTGTCAAATATTCATTTAAGGTTTGATTTATTTAGTGAATATTATTTTAAATATTTATTTGAGTTTATTTAATTAATGAATATTATATTGAATATTCATTTAAGGAAGAGAGTTATTTAGTAAATGATTCTATATATTTATTCGAGGATTACTTACAAGCAATATTATGATTTAATCATATTCCTTAATTATTATTGATTTAATAAATATTCTTGGAATATTTATTTAAATTCTTTTAAGTTCTTTTTTATAATAATTCATATTATTCAAAGATTATCTTTCATCTTCAGATATGGTGTAAAATATTTCGGAGTATTTTATGACTATTTTTATCAAGGGGAGGTTCCCAAACTTTATTTCCATTTAAATCTATCTTAAAGAAGATTTAACTACTCGCTCAACTTCCAAACATATATAAGGGGACCTCACTTGAGAGATGTTATTTATTAGGCTGCCCGGTCCTATACTTGCTAAACTATCTTGTCACTCATATCTTGATTCTTTCAAACATCGATATGAATCTGTTTGGTTACCTCCTCAACGCTCGAGGGGTAAGAATTGATGGAACAAGTTTATATCCATTAACAAACATCAGCTTGGGAAATATTGGTGAATTTTCCTTTCCAACTAGATACGACTACTTTGTGGAGTCCTATCAACAAGTAAAATACTTGGGGAAAGGGGGAGGAACTTTACGTTTCAAAGTTATGGATGTGAAATGAACTAGGAGATGCGTAAGTGACCCAGTGGCGCCGGTCCAGCAAATGGCCCAACCGTTGGCCGGGGGGTTCCAGAGGGCGGTAGACAAGTAAATCCGTCGGTGCTTCCTTCTACATGTAGAGAACAAGAGGTGGGGAGCATAACATGCGACTAATCATCGTGTAAATGCTATGTCTCCTGGCACGTCAAACTCCAGTATTAGTTCATCTCTCAATGTTGGAAAAATTTCCTGCAACATTATCATTGTTGGCAGGTTTGAATATTGTTTGAACTGGAATTGCAATATTCCTCCTCCAAGTTCCTTTATTATTAAAATTTGATAATATCTGGCTTATCTTTGACATAGCAGATATTTCTTCGGAACAATTATAATTTGAGTTACCTTGTAACTTCATCTCATACCTTATATTGGTAATACGTTCGTTAATGCATGGCATATGGTTTCAAAGATATTTTGGACTGTTATATATTATCACTGTTCAATTAGATTTTTGGTGGGCTATTGCTCACCCTTGCTTTATTTATTTATATCACAACAACAGCTAGATCAGATGGCCGCGCAAGGCGCACTCAGCGTAAGCAGGTGTCAGCCGTCAGAGGATTAACCGCTGAGGTCATAGTTACCATTGTTGAGGATGCAGCTACTGGTAGGTTAGATGTTAGCATTTGGGCATTAAATGTATTTATATTATGACATATACAAATGGATGGCAAAGAGTATGTACTGATTAATTGTAATTCTTTGGGTTATAAGAACTCAAACTTGTGATTAATAATATTGATGGTTACTCTGATTTCATCTCTGAGACTATAACGGGTGTGTTTTATGTTGTTGTTTTGGGTCACAAGGTTGTAATTTAATTATGTTGGTTTTGTGGATGGATATTGAGACCGTAACGACCAGATCTCTGACCCCGGATCTGGGGGTGTTACAAGAATGGTGTAGTGGAAAGAAAGAACAGGACTCTCATAGAGGCAGCAAGAACCATGCTTGAAGATGCAAAACTTCCAACCTATTTCCGGGCAGAAGTTATTAACACTGCCTGTTTCACTCAAAATTGTACCTTGGTAAATAGTCATGGAAAGACTCCCTATGAGATGATCAAAGGAAAGAAACCAAGTGTGAAATATCTTTCACATCTTTGGATGAAAATGCTATGTCCTAAAAGTTCATCCAGAACAACTTGGAAAATTTGAAGCCAAATCGGATGAAGCAATCTTTCTAGGATATTCAGCATCAAAGGCCTTCAAGGTTTATAATCTCAGAACTCACATTGTTATGGAATCAATTCATGTTGCATTTGATGACAAGAAATTTGGAATTCTACAAACTGATGAAATCCATGACAAATTGGAATTTGAAAATCTGAAGAATTCTGAGATACTCTCCAGTGATGATGAAGGTTCTACAGAAGGAATTTCTATTGCTTCTTAAAGGAGTGCTACCGTTGAGGGGGAGCAAATAAATCAAGGAGGACACAGTGATCATCAGGAGCAGACTAACTATTCAGAGTCTACTCCATCAGGAACTGATCCTTCAAAGTCTACTGAGGAAAGATCAGTAACAAGCAACAATACAGAATCTATTGATTCTATTGATCAAAGGGGAGATTTTGAAGGCAGCGAGAACTCTTCTACAAGAGAAACCACTAACTTAAGGGGAGAGACTAGAAGAGTCAATCTACCACCTGTTAGAAAATGGACAAAGGATCATACTGAAGATTTGATTATTGGTGATCCAAATAGTGGTGTTCGAACTAGAAGATCAATTCAAAATGAATGCTTGTATAGTTGCTTTCTCTCAAAGAATGAACCTAAGAAGGTTGAAGAAGCCTTACAGGATCCTGATTGGGTAATTGCAATGCAGGATGAATTAAATGAGTTTGAGAGAAACAAAGTCTGGAAACTGGTACCAAGACCAAAAGACAGATCAATTGTTGGTGCAAAATGGGTTTTCAGAAACAAGCTAGATGAATCTGGTATGATTGCAAGAAACAAAGCAAGACTGGTGGCCAAGGGTTACTCTCAGGAAGAAGGAATTGACTATTATGAAACCTTTGCACTAGTAGCAAGATTGGAAGCAATCATGATGTTTCTTGCATTTGCAGCTCATTCAAAGTTTAAAGTATACCAGATGGATGTAAAAAGTGCTTTTCTAAATGGCAAGCTTGATGAGGAAGTATATGTGGAGCAGCCACCTGGATTTGTTGATCCAAAGTTTCCAAATCATGTCTACAAACTTGACAAGGCACTTTATGGACTAAATCAGGCACCAAGAGCATGGTATGAGACTTTGTCTAAATTTCTTCTTGAAAATGGCTTTACAAGAGGTACAATTGATAAAACTCTATTCTTTAGAAAGATAAAAGGTGAATTGCTTTTAGTTCAAGTTTATGTTGATGATATCATATTTGGTTCTACTAATGAAAAGTTGTGTGCTAAGTTTAGTAAGCTTATGCAGTCTAAGTATCAGATGAGCATGATGGGTGAACTAAATTATTTCTTAGGCTTACAGGTCAGACAGACTGAGACTGGTATTTTCATTAATCAGTCAAAGTATATCAAAGATCTTTTAAGAAGGTTTGACTTTCAAGACTGTGTAGTTGCAAAAACACCCATGGCAACAGCCACTAAACTAGACTCTGATCCTAAGGGAAAGAGTGTGGATAACACTAGTTATAGAGGCATGATAGGCTCATTGTTATATTTAACTGCAAGTAGACCAGATATAATGTTTTCTACCTGTTTATGTGCTAGATTCCAAAGTGATCCTAAGGAATCTCTTTTAATTGCTGTGAAAAGAATTTTTAGATATCTCAAAGGAACTCCAAATCTTGGTTTGTGGTATCCTAGAAAATCTGATTTCTCCCTAATTGGCTATTCAGACTCTGATTATGCAGGGTGTAAAATAGACAGAAAAAGCACTACAGGTACATGTCAATTCTTAGGAAACATATTGATTTCTTGGGCAAGCAAGAAGCAACAATCTGTCTCAACCTCAACTGCAGAAGCTGAGTACATAGCAGTAGGCAGTTGTTGTGCACAGCTCCTTTGGATAAGAAATTAGTTGATGGATTATGGTATGACATTTAGTAATATTCCTATGTTTTGTGATAATACTAGTGCTATTAAAATTGCAGAAAATCCAGTTCAACATTCAAGGACTAAGCACATTTATGTCAGGTATCATTTTATTAGAGAACATATTGAAAATGGTACTGTGGAACTTCACTTTGTTTCTACTGACAAGCAGCTTGCAGATATTCTAACTAAACCACTTGATGAGACTACATTCAGTAGGTTAGTAAGTGAGTTAGGAATGTTAAATTTCTAGATCTTTAACATCTGCAAAAGTAGCAAGGTATGTTGTTTTCAGCTTATAGACTTGATATTCTTGTCAGGATCTATATTTAATTGTTAAATGCTTAAGCTGTAACACTTTGCCTTGATAAATTTCGGTATGATAGACTTGTTAATAATCATCAGGATTAGAATTGTGATCAGGATGCTGACGTCATCAGTATTGTGTCAGTATCAGGATTGTGAAAATTGTTTCAGATCCTGACGTTTACTTTGTGTAGTAATCTAATTCTGAGTTTTGTTAAGTCTATGTCAGCAAGTTTTAACATGTGCATACTGATAATTTATACCATTAGTCAGATCATTCGATAAACAGTAAACAACAGACAAGTAGATAATAAGAAATTGTATTTTCATTAATTGAAAGCATTACATACATGGAAATGAAATACAAATATCTTTTTGTCTAACTTCTACTGATAACCCTATTCTTGTCTAAAGTTATTGTTGTTCGTAGTCTTCACAGATCTACTTCAGGACAAGGAGCATCTCAAGAGTCACTTGGGGGATCTACTCCTGGATTCCTTGTCTGGGCGACTTGAATGAGAGTAGCTGACTAGAATGTATAGCATCTCCATCAAGATCAACCTCAGACTCTCGGCCAAATTCTTCATCCTCAAGTTTTGAGGAGGTTAGAGGGTGATTGTATCCAACAGATGGATGTTTTAAGAGAAGATTCTGGATATTATTTGGATCCACTCCAACCATGTCGAAAGCGATGAGAAAAGTCATCTCTTCAAAGAGACGAACAATAAATCTTTGGTTATGAACAGTCTGTTCATCATCTGTGAGAAATCGAAAGATGGGGTTAAAGGTCATTGTTTTATGGAAGCTCAGGGTTTACAGAGAGTTTTGTGTTTTTGGAGTTAAGAAAGGAAAAGACATCAGGTGTTTATAAAGGAAAGAGTGAGAAGCTGAACAGTCATTTTGAAGTGTTCAATGTATCTGCTTATATATCTATGCGTATGACTGGTCCTTTCGTATTTCCAAGATATTTTGACAATCTAACAAAATATTTGTTTGGAATATTGATGTTCTTTTCAGGTTAAAATTCTGAGATTACCACGTGGAACTTCATTTATTCTCTGGAATCAGGATGATATTGATCAGGATTTCAAGTATGACCATCAGGATTTGAAAATTTATCATTTTTAAAATCACATGCATTTTGTGATTATTTTGATGGGAGATCACAACAAGAAAAGGAAGCTGATCAGTATTGATTTAATTTTGATTTTACCCTGATTTATTCAATTAAAATCAATTTTGGATTTTATTTTCCAAAAAATCATTGGTAAACTGCATTTTTCAGGGACTGACATCTGTCAACCTACGTGTCAACGTGGGTTAATGGGTCTGAAGAATTTTTGAATATATTTTTATTTTAAGACTCTGATTGTTTATTGCTAACTTCTAAATTGTATTTCTTAAGGCAAAAACATTCATTTAAGTTCTCAAAATCTCTAATCAATTTCAAGATTTCTAAAGTTCTTTTCAGATCAAAAATGGCAGCTCAAAGAAAACTACCAAAATCAGTAGCTTTCAAGTTTGGTGACTTTGATTTTATGATGAATAATTATGTAGCAGCTATCACCAACAAGGAAGGGGTGTCATCTGATTTTCACCCGATTATGGACTTTTTGGTGAATGGACCATTAAGTTATGCATTGGCAGCATCTCCGGCAATAAATCAAGCTGTTGTTTCACAAGCTTGGGAGAATGCTGAAGTAATTGATTCTACTCATAATCAATCAGGTAAGATTGTTCTACACTTAGGACAAGACTCATTTGATATTACTGAATCCGTTGTTAATTCAGTACTTCACTTACCTGTTAGTATGAACTTTGAGAATGTACCATCTGATGATAATGTAAGAACTATGTTATCTCAGTTAGGTTATTCTGGACCTTTAGATAACATGAGCCAGTTAAATAGATCTTTTCTTAGGAAAGAATGGTCTTTCTTCTTTGATCAAATTGCTAAATGTTTTACTGGTAAATGTAGTTTTTTTCAGAAAATTACTTCTGTTACATCACATATTGCTTATAGTTTGCTTTATGACAGAGTAATTAACATTGGTCACATTATCATAAGTCAGATGGGTATTAAACTTGGGTCAAGAGATCAAGACAGGAAAATGGTTTATTATCATAGATTTATGCAAATGTTTATTAATCATTTTATTCCTGATGTTGAAGCTAGATTTGGTAGAGAACATTGTGTTTCTTCTTATGTACAGCAAAAGAGAATTTTCTCTAACATTACAAAGAAGGACAATGAAAAGAATCTAGATGAAATACCTGCAATTCATTATCCATATCATGTTCAGGTAATTCTTACAACTCATCTTCTTACTCTCTACAATTCTTCTTTATTTTGTGGTGAAATGGCTCAGGAATCTCATTTGGAGGAGAAACCCCCTGTGTCTACCCAAGTAGCCCAAAACATTATAGTCTTTGAAACAATTCAAGAACAAAGTTTTAATCCACAGCCTGTTGTTTCAAAGAAACCAACCTCTGGTGTTTCTCAAAAGACATCAGTTGTAAGGAAGAGAAGATTTGTTGTGTCAAGTAGTAGTAGTAGTTCTAGTGAAAATGATGATAATATATCTCTTGCTGAGAGAGAAGAATTGAAGGCTACAATTAAACTTTCTAAGCTAGGACAAAGAGATGAAGCACCTAGTCACAGTCAGGCTGCAGTCTCTCAAAAGACTGTAATACTTCTACATTTCCTTGGGAATCATAATTTCGTTTTCTTGTCGTTATACCTTTGCTTGCACCCCGTAATCGGTCAAACGATTCGATTCTATAATCATACCTTATTTTCCTAACCATAATCATATCCACACTTAATAGCGTCATTCGTAGTCTTTTCAAAACTTCTAGCTTCTAACTCTGTCATTCGCTACCACCCCATTCTTTCCGCTTATTCTTTTAATTTCCATATTTAGTATAGTACTTCAATATACTTCCTCTCAGATTCCTTCTTTCTAACAATGAAGGTCTATTGTCGTTGCTAATTCATATTCTGTCAGTGACTATCTCGTCCCGCGTTCCTGGTTTTTCAAACCCTTCTAGATCTTACATTCTTTTCTAGCCAAATCTCACAATTCCTAAAAATTCCTGGTTCTCTGTCTTCCTTTTCTTACCATCTCGTTCCACCTGGATCAATTCACTCTTACTCTTAAAATTCATAATCCTTCGAACTATGTTCATCTGGGTATTATTTCCAACACAATCCCTTTTCACCTTTATCCAGATTTCCAAAGGGTTCCTCGACAATCTTTCCTCGACATAACTATCGCATACTAACTAACTCCATCATAACTATACTAATTTTGACTTTAACAAAATTTTTATTTCATGTCCTTGTTATATACTCCCTATCCAAGGTAAAATGAGAAATTAACAAGCATTCCTCAACAACCTTCGCTCAACAATAACTATCACATACCACTTATTTTCATCACCCCTCCATTTTCGACTTTAACCAAATTAATAACCTCGTGTCTTCGTTGTCAATCCATCCAGAAATATAACTCGAGATACAATCTTTGCTTTAATATAAATTCCTCAAACTTGATCGACCAGTTCTACTTCGATGTAATCGTATCTTAGACCACTTAAAATGTGATCATCTCCATCTTTATTACTTTCCGTCACTGGTAGTTTAGGTCTTTCAAGGGTTTACAACAAAAGAAATCAATAAAATGGATAGCTCTTAAGATTTATGAATGAATGTAAAATTTTGTTTGATAGAATTTTGTAAAAGAATTTAACCGAGAGATCAATATGATCAGTGAACTATTTTCAGGTTGCATTTGTCATTTAGGTCAACCGCCATAGTATAAAAAGGTGGCCAGCCTTCAGTACTTTCATGACAAACACAATCAGTGGCGTCCCACAGGACTTCTATCACATAGATAAGATGTCCCTGAATCCCCTACATATATAGGGTTGTTCATCCCAGTTGAACAAAGAAGGTTAAGTATTTAGGGAAAAATTGAAAATTTTAAGAGTTTCAAAGGTTTATGAGTGTAATGCTGAATTAAATAACCCCTGGAAAATAAAGGTATTTCTGAAAGATAGGAATGTGTTTAAGTAAATCGAATATAAGAAGTTCATCATGGACTGAAAAATAGTTGATTATCAAAGGTGATAAGAGTACTTAATCAAATGAGAAGGAACAGAAGTGAGGGTTAATTCACTACGCCATAGATGGCCTATAGCAACCCCCAAACTGTGTTACCATAGACCCCATTTTGAAGTTACCATAGGCCAAAATAGGGCTATGGTAACACTTCAGCTGTGTTAGGTTCTCAGCAGTAACTACAGGTATCTAAGGTAACATCAAAACACAGCCTAAGGTAACATAGCAAATGTGGTTACCAAAAACCTCTATAGCAACATCTTCAAAACTCTATAGTAACATAGTTTGTGTGTTACAACAGATAATACAATTTTGCACATGGACAACTGTGGGGCCCACATTTAGGTGGGGTCCACAATCTATTGTAACACCCTCTTTTACCAATTGTAACACATTGAGTGTTACATAATTAAAATTATTTATAACTAATTTTAATAACAAAAAAGATGACATTTAAATATTCAAGAACCAAATTAATTACATTTCAATAACATCATCCAACATCATTTCAATAATATCTAGTACAAAACCAACCAAATCATCCAAAAATATCTACCAACACTAGCTAATGAACAAAACTTAAAATGTACATGTACTAGAGCTAATAACATGGTAAATTTCACATCATCACATCTTCGAGTCAGCTTTTGAGGCTGTGTTCTCATTCCTACAAGGCGGTGACCTCCAATTCTTGGCCGTTTCTCTGCATTATACAAGAATAAGTCATAATTAGTAAGAGTCAAAGGAAAGTTTTGCATTCACAAAGAACAATTCAGTTCTAAGATGAGAAACTAAAAAAACCAACAGACTTGCTTCCACTTAATATCAGAACACCCCGCATGCTAGATTGAATTAACACTGAGCTTAGGTTTTGGTTCAAGAATTTGGCATGAAATTCAGAAAGAATGATTGCACAAAATTTGAGCATGTACAGAAAATTTCAGGAGCACAAATTATAGACCCTACTCTTATAAATATCAACCATTGTCAGTTGAATAAAATGAATAATAATAATAGAATTTACATCCTAAGATTCTAACTCAAATTTAACACAATGGTAGATATCTTCCAATTTATATATGATACAATGGTAAATATTTACCATATCATTTTAATCAACACATCTGAATTTATATTAAAAATTCTATATTGCATTATCTGCAGAAAACACATTCCTTAACTATCCCGAGACAGTATATACCTGCTTGATACCTCTTGAACCAAGATGAGGTGTGGCAACAGTAATAAAGTTAACTGGCACTAAACCACCTATTGTCCCCTTCGACTCCTCACCAGCATTAGCTGATAGATGACCTTCACTCTCAGTTTTGCAAGGCTCATATAATTTCCCGATGGCATATCTTGCTGCCAATCCTCCCAATGAATGAGCAACAAATGAGATTTTACGCAAATTTGGCTTCTGTTTGATCAGTTCAGAGACCTGAAATCAACAGTCATAATATCAGAAAGTGTAACACTTTCACGGACGTTCCATAGCTTAGGTTCTTTTTAGCCATAAATTAATGAGAAACAGACCTCCTCGGCCAATCTCTCACCCATTACGTCCACGCCATCTAACGTTAGCATAGCCATATTCTTTTCGCTGCCTTTAAGAAAAATGAAGTCAATTAGTACGAATCTAACCTGACTTGGGTGGTGAACGCAATCAGATAGACATAGCTGGATACAATACAAGAAGTTAATAGTGAGAGCATTCTATCTATAGATTCACCTATAAGCTAAACTTAGTACAAACCACCACATAAGAACTAAATAAAGGCGGGACGAGGCCATGAAGGGAAGAAAAATTTCCTTTCATACGGATCTAATAATAGGAAAGTTAGAAAAGCATATAGAAAATTGTTCCTTACGGTGAACAAATACTTTGTCCGGCAGCATTCTAACAAATTGTTCAGCAGCAAACTTCCAATTTGCAGTACTGCAGAATAATACAACACAATTGTGAAAACAATTAAAAGATTCAGAATTTCAACACAGGAAAACCGGCTACAGGATTTAAATGAAACTTTCCTTGGCCTTTTGACTAGAATACAAGAATAGAAAAATATAAGAATGAATAGAAAAATATAAGAATGAACAGAAAAGTGGGAGTGGCAATGAACAGAAAAGTGGTCTTTTGTCTAGGTTTCCAGAAAGTGCTTTCAATAAAGAGGACTTCCCACATCCTGGAGGCCCAAGCAGTAAAGTCATTCTGCAATTGAAGTGAAGCACTTGGAACATCAAAACTGAACATCGAAATTATACTAGCAATTTATATGTGAAACTTGTAATCAAGCACTGCAATTCTAAACAAAGTCAGACTACACTTAACAATCCTGGCAAATTTCAGGTACTAACCTTCAAGGAGAAAAGAACCAATTCTGATTATCCACAAGTGACAAGCCCTTAACAATTCTGATCAGCAGTGTTTGTCAATTGACAGAATACATGACCTCTCTGTGTGTCGCATGCTAATTAACTTTGCTACAGCATGCATGGATCTATTATAAACAGAACAAAGAAACAAACACTTATCTTGGAAAAAACATACAAACTACGGTAAAACCTCGATAAATGAAATACTCCTGGATACATAAAGTGGGCATAAGCTTATCTGCAATTCTGGATACATAAAGGCTTCTCTTGAATAAAGTGAAAGCTGATGATGAGGGGCCTTAACTCTACAATGCTCCTGGACTCCTAGACTCCTCCCAAAACAAGAAAAAAAAAAGACCTTATTACGACGGAGCCTGAAATTATGAACAAATTAGATCACCCCGCCCATAAGCAGCAGGACCCCGTAATTTTAGGCACAATACATGATGTCCCCTTGTTCTCTTCATGCTCACTGGGAGTCAAATCTACTGAATGAGTAGAAATTCCAGAGATTTTCAACTGGAAAAGTCAGAGTACCTCTAGAATCTGCATATTTTGTACAGGAAAACAGAAAATAATTTTACAGAGGTACACAAACATAAGTACATAACTGTAATGAGGTATTAACTACTAAACAACAAACATGTTGACAGCAATAGTAAAGAGCAGGTTAGAAACAACCATATCAAAATATGGTAAGTTTTCAAAAAAAAAAATGTAAATATGACAACATTTAGGATTACAGTAAAAGAAAGGCTGCACTGATTATTCTCTTAGAAACAAAACATTAGGCTTGTCAAAAAAAAAAACTAAACACTAGCACTAAATATTGAAAATCGTAATCCTGAATAGACGGTTGAAATCCAATTTAAAATATTTAAATGTAAAAGAGTAACGGTCCAACAGAGGCGTACGTTAACAACATATTCTGGGTTTCGTACCCGCTTCTAAGCTCTAGTAGAAACATGATGGAACTCATCCATAAGAACTTTGTACTCCTTCGTGCAACCTTCAATACAAATGATTAAAATGAACATTTAACAAGCAGTTTCCCAAAACATCATTCATGTCCACAGATGCAAATTCACAAGATAGTGCTGAAAAACTACAACAAATTTCGAAAAGACAATTATTAGCAAACAATCCAAATCATAAGAATGCAAGTACTACTACTTCTACATAACAAGTACAATTCAAGTACCATAATGTAAGAAAAAGGCCATCAAGCAATCTATTAGAAACAAACATACAACAAAGTGAAGGATTGTAAACAAACAGGCTAACAGCTCTCACAATTGTTGTGTAAACTACAAAAAAACTCCCTGTTATCCATTGAAACTCCATTGATATAGTTTATGAGACATTTATAACAGAAATGGCTTTGTTATAAACGATGAAAGTTTTAACATCATTTGACCAAAGTGAACTAAACCGTAAACAAACATCAAATACAATTACTCACAAGTCTCTGTGAATTTGTGTACCTTTGATTTTTGAAACCCGATAAACTTGGTAAGAAGAAGTCTATTAAGAGCCCAGTATTGTAACTTAGTCGTCGATTAAGAATCTGAACCCCACAGAGAAGCTTGAATTCAAAACTTAAAGCACCTACAAAATCGAAAAAACAAATTAAATTAAATCCAAATCGAACCCTAGAATTAAACCCTTAAAATCGAAATTCAAATCGTGGAAGATTTGGTTCGATTTGAACCAAATCGAACCCTAGAATTGAAACCAAATTGAGCGTCAAAGAAGATGAGAGAGAGAGGCGAGAGAGAACAGAGAAAGGCGAGAGAGAGAAGTGACAGAAGTTTTTTACCCAATTTTCCCCCACTTGTGTTTGACTAACCTAATTCTAAATTTTCATGTTGCCGCTCTCTTTTTTGTTTGCCGCTCAGCTCATCCCTATTCTTATTTGCAGCTCATTGCAATAATTCAGTGTATATTTTATTATATTCTTTAAAAAAATATATTTTAAATTAATTTTAATTTATTGGTATTAAATTATATTTTTTAATTTATTATTTTCATTATTTTTGAAATAATTCACAATTTAGGTAAATTATTATTTTCTCTACTAGTTTTTTAATAAATTTAGTTAAAATATAGTCATTTTTGGATATTACTTTATTTTAAAACCTTTTTATTCGAAATTTATAAACAAAATTTAATATTTATGAAAAATTAATAATTTAATTATTTGATGGATATTACGTTTTACAATGATAACTTCAACGATTTTGTTAAAATTAATTATTTTAAAGTCAAATAATTATTAAATCATTAATTTGGAATTAAATAAAAATTTTGCTAATGAATACTCTATGGTAACACAGCTCATGGTGTTAGCCCACTGTAACACCTTTTATAACTAAAGTAACATACTTTTGTGCCTATGGTAACACCACAATCAAAAGGTTGCGATAGGTCAAAATTTTGATAGCTATGGTAACACCCATAGTGGTAACACCCATGCCAAAAGGTTGCGATAGGCCATCTATGGCGTAGTGATTCTCCTTTATCAATAAATTAAATGAAATCAACAGCTAGTAATAAATAGTCACATCCTTACTCCATCACATGCTAGAAATCACATTTCGCATCTTGTTTACAATTCTTGTGCACTTTCTATATCGTTCACGGAGTAACTAAAGTTGCAAAAGAAATTCTAGAACATACACGAAGGTCTACACGTAGCATCCTCCAAGCTGGTAACTCCGGTCATCTATTTAACGTAGGCGGCGCCGAATCAACTGCCTCGTCCAAAGTCATGCATTCGAATGAATCGAATTCTGGCTCGCGCGATATGTCCAAATACTAACTAACATCGCAACCGTTATCCTAATAACCTAAGGCGAATCTTATCCTAAATCATTCTATCTAACGTCTTACCTAAATACGTACACCTAATCATCCTAACTTGTTTCAGTGACCATAACCTGTCGCTCTGATACCAACCTGTAATGCCCCGACTTCTCAATAATTAAAATATATATATTGTTTTTTTTATATAAAATAGACTTTGATACAGGGGAATTTTAGAAAATTTTGACATGAAATATTTGTAAATCGGACTATCCCCCTGTATTACAACCCAAACCAAAATTCCAATCAACTTACAAATAAAACTTAATACTCCAACGATTCCTCACCGAGGATCACTTCCAGGTTATGGTATGAAACAAAAATCTATACTACAATAATTATTACAACTTCTATCTCAAATTCAAATTTTAAAGCTTTATACCTTCTAAACCATAACGCAAGCTCATTTAGCATATGCCCGTGCTGGCTCTGTGTCTAGCTTCTAAAGAATGCCTCATCGCTCTCATATGACTTATAATGCGCAGGTATCCAGCTCTTTAACCCTAACTGAAAGGGAAGGTGAAACAAAGCAAGAGTGAGCCAAAGAACGCTCAGCAAGTATATATAGTGATAACAATATCAACAACAGTTATAAGTTCCGAAATCAGGAAGAATTATCATATGCTTCGAAAAGTATCAACCAAGTCAAATATCTTTATTATTACGAGGAACCAACATTGTTTCACTGGAATGGGGTGCATCACTATAAGAACCGATAAAAGTTCTGATAGGGAATAATAATCAACAATTTAAATGCTCAAAAGCTGCAAGGATATGCCATTTATTTAAATCAGGAAATGGAATAGAATTGGACTATTATGCATTTTATAAAAAAAAACATCAATAAGGTTAGGCTGCTGATCAGTCACGCACTAACCCCGGACAAACGCACACAGCAATGTCCTTTAATGGATCCACGACACACATTGGCTTTAAATAATTTCTGACCACGAATCTGGTCCGACCCTTACGGTCCACACATTTTTTTTTTAAATAAAAACAACAGTCCAATCCTATATATGAATGCTAGGTGTCGGAACGATCGACCACCTCAATCTGCCAAACATACTGGAAACTCACGTTCCAAGTCAACAACTCACATCTCAAAAATAAATGAGGTCTAACAATTTTTGACCTAGATATCGACAAATTCGATATAAAATGGGGTATTGATTTAGAACATATCGCTCGAAAGGATCAACAGGTTCAATATTACTGATTTGGAATACGATAACCAAATATTCATATTTATCGAGAATTAAACGAGCAATAATCTCAACAGAAATCAAACTAATATAATGATCAGATTATAATAAGCAGGACTATGATCGGGTTATAATAAAAATGATTCACTTGGAAGATAAGTGAAGTTGTTTACTTGCAAAAATAACTACCGAATGATCAATGTCAAATTACTATGAAGAACACATTCCTTGAAAGAATATTCATTGAGGGAAAATCATAAATCTTATTCAGGAATTATATTAAAAGATTTTTATAAAGTCTTAAGTTCTTGGATTCCCTCTGTTTAAAAATATCATTTAATTACTTTCGAAGAATATAAAATAGTACACGATTAAGAAATCTGGTAACATACCATGTATTAAAATATTAATAAAATGAGGAATATTTAAATAAAATATTTTTTTTTAAAAAAAAATCAACACTTGAACGATAGGTGTCGAGGAATCTGATAAAATATCAAGTATTGGAATATTAATAAAAGATTAGAAATATTTATTTAAAATAATTTTAAAAGAGTCCACACCTGAACAATAGGTGGAGGGAATGGACAATTGTAAAATAATTTGAGAATAAACACTTGAATACCAGTTAAGGGAAATGCCACTTGAAATAAAAGAAAAGGGTGTAGACCCTAACAAAATGATTTGGAAGAAAATCTTATAAATAATAAAGACGGATTCACATCGTTCAATATAAATATGAATGGTATAAATACTTGCAAGAAGGAAATTGAAAGAACATATGAACAACACAGGATATATCACATCACTTGAAAGATAAGTGAGGGTTAGTATAACTTGCCTCAATACATGAAGTTTCCAATTCCAATATCTCAATTCTTTTCTCACTTTACACCAGTCTCTACTTCTTTGTACATTGACCTTTCTTCGATCACGCATCACTTGTCAATCCCGATAATTCTTTCCTTCCTCTATATTCCATTTCCATATGCTTTGGCTCTTAGCTGGCCCTCTATGCGTACCTATATACAGGTAGAATACTATTTCAGTACGCATACAACCTTAACCGTCTAATTCTATTCTACCCACACGCGTCCTAATACGCTTTACAACTTAGCACAAATAACATGTAATAATCACATCCTCAAAATAGTAGTATATAACCACATAAATCACATAATACTTGGAACGTATTATTAACTTACACTTATAACTTTTAACATGCTTACCATATCAATTTACAAATAATCTATATCAACTTATTATACATATCACAAAAATAATTCTAACAACAATCGTACAGCACCACTTTTGTATTACAGCCTAACCCGTCGAAATACAACCAACTCCAAACAAGCTACAACAACAGCATAACATCTGTTGTACAATAGTCGACTAAAACTTTAATAATCCACATACAACTCTTTAATCCTTTTAACAGCCAAAGCACCACTACCCAACATAAAACTCAAATTCCAACATTCAATTTATATTTAACGAAATGAAATTTACCAATTCCATCATATATTTAACATTGAAACTAAATAGTACACAATCCCATAATTCAGTATAAATCAACCCACAATTTAGTACTAGAACATAATTAAACAAAAATGCAATATTGCTAGTCCTACTCGGGACTAACTCGACTGGATTAAACTAATTAAAAATGTTGCCAAAATACTCAGCACCACCCATTTGAACAACCAGCTAAACACGCAGCAAAATTAACAATTCAAAAACAAACAGCAGCAACGAACCAATAAACCACAATCTGCAAATTCGGTCATCAAACAAAACGGCCCAGTTCAACTACAAAATTCGGAAAAACCAGCAACCTAAATATCAAAGCTCAAACTCAGCACTCTGACTTCACAAACAACAGCAAAATTGAGTTAACTCGGTAGCATCTCAACTCGGCAAAACGACGAACACACAGAACCAGACCAAACAACAGCACAGTCATAACCAAGAGATTGAAATCGACTTCCATAAGTAACATAGCTTGAATCACAGAGAATCCACACCAAGACTCGGCGGAACCACACACGCACACTGTTCTATTGAATACCAGCATACACGCATCACATATTTGCACACACATATTGTACGCTACCTACACTTCTCCCCTGCAACCATTCCATCACAGCCCCAATTACAGCTCAACTAACATCATAACTTTTGTATTACAGCCTAACCCGTCGAAATACAACCAACTCCAAACAAGCTACAACAACAGCATAACATCCGTTGTACAATAGTCGACTAAAACTTTAATAATCTACATACAACTCTTCAATCCTTTTAACAGCCAAAGCACCACTACCCAACATAAAACTCAAATTCCAACATTCAATTTATATTTAACGAAATGAAATTTACCAATTCCATCATATATTTAACATTGAAACTAGATACTCCCTCTGTTTCTAAAACAATTTATGGTTTGACAAAAAGCACAGGTTTTAAGAAAAAAATTAAACAATGTTTAACAATCATTATTAGTGGAGTGATGAGAGGGAAAGTATATTAACTTTCCCACCATTTTGCTTTTGAAAGTATATTGGGGGGAAATTATACATTAACCGGGAAGCTTCATGAGTATAAGTTTACATAAACAGCAGATTTACATACAACAACAAAAACAAAAAACAAGGCAGTGCTTGGCTTCTCCATTCAAAGTTTCAAACATGAATGAAGAACAAAATTTTCCTTTTGATCTCAACGAACCACCAACAGCAGATGGAGACAGTGAAGAGATGGAAGATGTCTTGAAAAAAAGAAAGGCACAACTCAGCTGTGATACAAGGTTACAAATATTAACATATCTTCTACACAACCAAGCAACAAAAACTCCAGGAAAGCCTTACTAAGGTGCAATTCAAGATGTTGCCAAGATCTACAATGTATCAACAAGAACAGTTAGTAGCATATGGAGCAAAGCAAAGAAGCAAAAGGCATCAAATTAGAGCTACAACATGGCCACTAAGGGGCATATGTCAGGAAGAAAAAGAATACAGTTACAGCCTAATGCAATAACAGACATCGGTATGGGGGATAGAACATGCGTAAGGGACATGGCTGGTAAGCTCCAAGTATCAGCAAGTACAGCCTATAGAATGATAAAAAGGGGGATTATTAAACCTCACACAAATCCACTACATCCTGGATTAAAAGATGTAAACAAGGTACAGAGGATGGAATGGGTGCTGCACATGCTGATGGGAGAAACAGCACAAACAAAGAGAAAATATATCCCTATGTTTGATTATGTACATATTGATGAAAAGTGGTTTTTATCTAAGTAAGAAGTCACAAAGGGTGTACTTGGAAAAGAATGAAAAGGGTAAATATAGGTCAACTAGTTCAAGCAAATTCATCCCCAAAGTGATGTTCACAGCAGCTGTTGCAAGGCCAAGATTTAATGCACAAAATGTATGCACATTTGATGGAAAGTTGGGCATATTCCCATTCACTTATCAAGAACCAGCACAAAGGGCTTCAAAATACAGGGCAAAGGGGACTATAATTACCAAGGTTGTGGAATCAGTTGGGAAAAAGGAAACTAGGCACATGCTTATCAATCAAATAATACCAGCAATCATTGCGAAATGGCCACAAAGTGAAGGTCCTAAAATTATATTCATACAACAAGATAATGCACGGACTCATATCACACAAGCAGACCAAGAATGGCAGGAAATGCATCGACAAGGTGACTTTACTTTTATTCTTGTTCAACAACCACCAAACAGTCCAGATTTGAATATTTTAGACTTGGGGTTCTTTAGAAGTATTCAATCGTTAATGCACAAAAAAATGCCGAATGATGTTGATGGTATGATGGATGCAGTCAATCAGGCCTTCTATGAGTTGGAGGCAAGAACATTAGCCAATGTATGGTTGTCCTACCAATTTGTGATGAATGAAATACTAAAGGTAAAGGGTTCTAATGATTATCTGGTTCCTCATGTCAACAAGAAAAAGTTGGAAGCTGAAGGCAATCTACCAGTACAAGTTAGTGCACCAATATGGGCTATTCATGAGGCATGGGATTTGCTACATGGATCGACAGAGTAAGCATTAGTGTAGGCAACAATGTGGACTTTTGTGTTTTATCAACATGTATAAGCAGTACATGTAGGCAAAACAAAATGTATGCTTAAAGTTATCTATATAGTGTATCTGCACCAATGTGTGCAATTTTTGTTGAATAACATGGTCTCTTGTTAATAACTTTACTGCACGTTTACTAAATCCAGGAACAAAGTTTATCCCCCTAGCTTAACTTAAGATTATCTGTCTAAAAAAGCATATCGCACTCACAACTTTACCAAGTAACATGGTCTCTGTCTTTCTTCAAAAAAAAACATGGTCTCTGTTTAAGCAGAGCATTTAGATTGATTAAAGGTACGAAGAACAGGGGATTAATGAAAAACAACCTTCAAGACCAATATCAAGAGACACGGAGACATAAACAACATAACCAAATTATGAAGAACTTCAGGCCAATATGAACATAAAGAACAAGAAATTACCTCCAAAAAGCTAGGCTATTCATTAAGAACACGAACATGCATCCTCAGAGTCGGACACATACTCGTCGTCGTCGGGCAGATCAACTTGATCGGGACAAACGGAGGACACCAAGAATGGTTCATCGAGCCTAACAGCATCACTAAGGGTTTCATTCATCGGTTTATCAACACAGGACACCGATTGAGCCACCGATTGAGCCACCGATTTCTCCACCGACTTATCCACCGATTTCTCCACCGACTTCTCAACCGATTTGTCCACCGACTTATCCGGTGATTTCTCCACCGATTTGTTGATCGATTGAGATGAATCGTATATTCCCCATAGACGTCGGTTGTATTCTTCACTATAGTTGTGTTCGCCTAAACAATCGACGCCGTTGTCACAATGATCGGCATCGGAACACTCATAAGGCCCCGACTCTGCATCATCATCGCCTGAATCAGAAAAACCATAATGTAAACTCATTACTTCGATGACGAAAACGGAAGAGATAATTGTGAATTTGTGATATGAAAATAATTGGTTTAGGGGAGAAAGAGAGAATTGGGAAAGTGAGAATATTTTATTTGGGGAGAAACCGAGACGTAAGTCCACTACATGTATATTGATTGAATAATAATAAAGTATGTACTAAATTAGAAACAGGAAAGGTTTTTTGAATGACCCAATTAGGAAAACAGGAAAAACATTTAGGAACGGAGGGAGTAGTACACAATCCCATAATTCAGTATAAATCAACCCACAATTTAGTACTAGAACATAATTAAACAAAAATGCAATATTGCTAGTCCTACTCGGGACTAACTCGACTGGATTAAACTAATTAAAAACGTTGCCAAAATACTCAGCACCACCCATTTGAACAACCAGCTAAACACGCAGCAAAATTAACAATTCAAAAACAAACAGCAGCAACGAACCAATAAACCACAATCTGTAAATTCGGTCATCAAACAAAACGGCCCAGTTCAACTACAAAATTTGGAAAAACCAGCAACCCAAATATCAAAGCTCAAACTCAACACTCTAACTTCACAAACAACAGCAAAATCGAGTTAACTCGGTAGCATCTCAACTCGGCAAAACGACGAACACACAGAACCAGACCAAACAACAGCACAGTCATAACCAAGAGATTGAAATCGACTTCCATAAGTAACATAGCTTGAATCACAGAAAATCCACACCAAGACTCGGCGGAACCACACACGCACACTGCTCTATTGAATACCAGCATACACGCATCACATATTTGCACACACATATTGTACGCTACCTACACTTCTCCCCTGCAACCATTCCATCACAGCCCCAATTACAGCTGTTATGCTAAATTCACGCAAGCGCACGTTGTCACAAGTAATATATGATTAAATCAAGTTCGTTCCCACAGAGATCTAGAATGGTGTTCAATTCAGTAAATATGCCTATGCAACAATGTATGGTTTTAACTCACTGCTAAGAAAAGTAACAAATTGGGGTTGATTATCTAAATTATACTAAGATGCGAATTATAAAACTAAGAATTAAACAATTAACGAGAATAAAAATTGAATTACTTATATGAGAATAAACATGGAATCCTAGTTTCATCATCTACTTCACTTAGAGTTGCAGCCTTTAATTAAAACATGCGATGGTTTTTGATATCTGATCGAATAACACGAAAAGAGTAAAAGTTACCTCTCGGTATACTAGTACCAATCTACACATACATCCACAGAAGAGATAGAAGATGAATAGGCACCTATTATGTTTAGACCCTATATCTCTATAGAATTTGAAAACATAAAGGTTGAAGAACAAGTTATCCATAAAGATCACACAGGGCAGTATAAGTATTTTCATCTCACACCACGAATCATATTGATAAACAATTATGAACCTATGCTAGCATGGCAAGTTCTAAATCTCAAGATCCACTCTCGCTTCACAAGAGATTAACAATTCAATTTAGATGTTAGCTACGCATCTAAAAGCATTAAGATTAACCATACGAGGATATCAGTATTCACCACACATAAATCTTTAAGGCATGCAAACTACTAAGCTACATAGATAAATCCACTAGGATCCCATGACAACGATTAGTTCATAATTAAACCTTTCGTCACCATGGGATTTGATGAAAACATGGTAAATAACAAGATATGAATAAAAGAAGTAATTATATTAATAAACAAGAGTTTGAGAAAACAAATCTATAATCCAAAGTAACACAAAGGATGAATTAGATCTAGATCCGTTGCTTGTCACGAGCGTTGAATCCTTCTCTCCTTTTCTCCCTTGCAGATCTAAGCTAGGTTACAATAATAAACTATAATAATGTGTATATATTACAATTACAATGGTAGGATGTGTTTAAATAGGCTCTAAAAGTCTTGCCCAGCAAGAAAATACCAAAACAGAATTATAATAGAATTTCTGCAAGATACGTTTCCTAAACTGATTCTGTTTTTAAGGAAAATTCGTAGCTGACTTTTCTTCAGTTTTTCTGGAACGTCCCAAACGTAATTGGACCTCTGGACCACCTTAGAATGATAGAGAATCTCGTTATCTTCGCGTGGACTGCTTACGGGCCCCAAACGGAGTTGTAGAACTCAAGATATGGCCAAAATAGTAAAAACTGTAATTTTTCAGGGGCAACTTGCAGGGCAACTTGCGCCCAGCATTCTGTTCTTCGCGCAAATTGCTCCTACCCAGCGCAATTTGCTCCTGGGAATCCTATCCCAAGTTGTAGAAAATCTCCCAGGCTTCGCGTGGGCAGTAAGATCACTGAAAACGGACTTACAGAACTCCAGATATGGCCAAAACAGTGTAAGCTGCGCAGCCTTCCCAGAAAATCCGAATTTTAATCAATTAATTCCCAAAAAATTATAGAAGCATCCACCTTAATCAACATTCTCGTAAACCTGCACAACTAAGCAAAACACATCAAAACTACAAGAAACTTGAGTCCAAGACAATCAATTTAAACCGATTTAGAATGTTCCAAGTGGATATAAACTCCACTTATCACACCCCCAAACTTAAACCGATGCTTGTCCTCAAGCATAAACAATTACAACTAACTAACTAACTAGTACCACTTCCGTAGGTGATCACGGTTGCATTTGGCATATGCAACAAGCCCTTTAAACCCCTAGGCAGCCCTAGTGGACGAGTAAGGTCTCGTGAGGGCCTATAGCGAATGTACCCACAAAATCCAATGCAATGCAATGCATGAATGCAACTAAATGAAAATGCAATTAATCTAATCTACCATACCTTCAAATCCTCTCATGCCATATCAACTTAAGAATCAAAGTAATAACGCAATGTCTTGGTGTCGAAAGTGCAAGTATTCACATAGTCTACTCAATAAACATGAATAAGTTCTCACAAGCCCATGTCAAGTGTAAGAATAAGTTAGTAAACATGCTAAGCCTACAAGAGCACATCTTTGAGACAACACTCGGGATCTCATACGCAAGAACAAGCAAACACTCACAATCCACTCACAAAAGAATATTCACTCAAGAACAAGGGTAAGTGTATCACTCAATTCCAACAAAATCATAAACACGCTTGACATTTGGTATCAATCTAACTCTTAACACAACATACATCAATGACGATAATCAAAAGGTCTTTAATTGGGTTGTAACGGGGCTTAGGACAAGGTATGTCAAATAAGCCAAAACAGGTGTAGTGTCAAAAGCTAGTAAGTACCATAATAAATCACACACAACACCCTATTTTCCCCCCACATAATTTTACTAAGACATACACTCGACTAGTCGACTGAAATAGGATCGCAACAAACACAAACATGCTCTCATAATACATATTTTTTTTCTTTTTTTTTTCCTTTTTTTTTCTTCTTTTTTTTTTCTTTTTTTCTATTTTTTTTTCGAGAGCTAAATAGAACACAAACAATAATATAAACAATAACAATGATCCAATGAATTTATTACATATGTCGACTATCAAGTAAACAACCAAACCCAATTTTCAATATTCCCCCCAAAAGTAAGACCAACAATAAACCCCTCCTTACACACCTTATTACTCCCTTAAGCACTCTACTAGCCTTTGACAATGTGGGTTTAAATTAATGTAAGGCCAATACAAGAAAAAGGTCTAGGAAAGTAATGTGGTATGTCACCGAAAAAATAGGATTAAGCTCAACGGGTTAACTAATTGATCATGTAAATACGGTGTGGTAATATGGGAAAATATACGGTAATTCCTAATGCCTTTATCATTTTAATCGTCAAATAATGTCATGCATTTCAAGAAAGACCTCAAACAACTGCTAGCAATGCAAACAATCCGTGGACACTCAAGCAAACGAATAAATTGCAAATATGCAATATGCAATAAGGCTCAAAATCTCACTTGGTGGAAAAACATACTCAATCCCAAGCAAAAATCTCTCTAACGCACCTACTTGTATTCAAAGCATGCAAACTAAATCATCTTGCACATATTCATGTCCTTCTAATCACTTACAACATTCAATAAGTCTACTAGCTTCAACTTACTAGTGTATGTGTGTGCACAAGAACAAAACATATCACTTCTCAATCAAAAGCGTCAACAACACAAAATTCCTATCAAGCATGGGTGCAAATGCAAACTATTATGAACTCACATGATATACTAACATAAAAACAAAATGTCCTATATGAAACAAACGTAAATAACACGAACATAAATGCATAATTTACTACTAATAATATGCAAAGCATGAAATCCTACATGAACAAATAATACAACAACAACTACTAATCCCTCAAACAACCCCCAAACTTAAATTATTCAATGTCCTCATTGAATGGAAGTAAATACAAGGGATAGTAGAAACATACCTGCAATGCCTCATCCTCGAATGAATCATGCGGGAGACGAAAATTTCACAACACTAGCACCACCTCTCCCACGCTTAGGAGCCATAAGAATCAATACCCAACTCACAAGAAGCTCCACCAATAATTACCAAGCAATATCACACCACAAATAGCCCAAATTCCAAGAATAATACAAAATCCCAATTTACAAGAACACAAATTCGTAATAAAAATAAAATTAGAGAAAAAGATTTACCCAATACGAATCAAAGAGGTGAACTTGCAATTAATTCCTCTTTAGAATTGAATTTTTAAAGAAGTAGAAAAGGAATTGGATTTGTATGTATAGGTGGGTATATATATTTGGGGGAAAAAATAATAATAAAAAAAAAAAATAAGAATAAATAAAATAAATAAAATAAAATATGAAATAGGATATGGATTGGGAATAATTTGGAATTAATATGGGGCTAGAATTAGGATTTTAGGTGGAGAAAAGAATTAGAAAAGGGGTTGGAATTGGTTTTGGGAGAATGTTTTGATTTTAATACATAATAAAACATATAAACACGTACAACAAGTTTTCAAAAAAAATAAATAAAATAAACACGTACAACAACTTACCTGCTGGACAGAATGTTGAATGCGACCTGGCGTGGAATGGCGCTTCACGCGCGAGACAATTTCTGTTGCACAAAATATATTTTTTTTTATAACCACACAACACAGGCTCGAATTACTCCCTTGACTGGCACTCTGCTCCGCTGTATCCTAGATAACGCGCTGTAGCGCGTAGAAAATCTGCCCCAAATTTTTTTTTTTTTTTTAATAAAATACTCAAATTTTTTTTTTTACACTAATGCATGGGTTGCCTCCCACGAAGCGCTTCTTTAACGTCAATAGCTTGACGTTACTTCCTCAAATCAAGGCGGTTTCAAAAGAATAACTGAACCGTTCTCAACAGACAAACCATTCATACGAACTTTGACATCTTGGTTGCTTGCTTTCCACAAATTTCTTCCTTCAGACATCAACTTGAATTTACTACCCAACGGCCAAATCTTTTTCTTTTTCTTCTTCACACCTCTTTTTCTTCTTCACACCTCTAAGATGCTTCTCCGACTTAACCGGCTTAACAAAAATTTCTTCTTTATCATCTGCTTTCCACCTTCGCGACACGTTATCATGCCCCTCTTCAAAAATCACTAGCTCATTATTCAAAAGGACATACCTCAAATGTGGTGGAAGTTTTCCAAGCTTTACTTTCGAAAAATCACGAACCGAAGAACTGTCAATGGAATCACTGATAGGATGCTTTAGCCCATGCATATCCGACTTTTCACTCAATAACTGACCAAACTTCTGTCTCTGACCCGTATCAACTATTTCCACACTACAACACTCTTCATCCTCTGTCAGAAATTTCATGGCTTTGAACACATTAAAAGTGACACTCTGATCTTGCACCCTCATTGTAAGCTCTCCTTTTTGCACATCAATCAAAGTCTTTCCTGTAGCCAAGAACGGTCTTCCCAAGATTATGGGAATCTTCTTATCTTCCTCGAAATCCAAGATAACAAAATCAGCAGGAAAGATGAGCTTATCAACCTTTACCAAAACATCCTCTACTATACCCCTCGGATACGTGATAGATCGATCAGCCAACTGCAAAGAGATGTTAGTTGGCTTTGGCTCCAGTAGACCAAGTTGCTTGAAAACAGACAAGGGCATAAGATTAATGCTAGCTCCCAAATCACACAAACATTTGCTGAAAGAAAGATTGCCAATAGTACAAGGAATAGTGAAACTTCCTGGATCTTTCAGTTTAGGTGGCAACTTCTGCTGCAACACCGCACTGCACTCCTCTGTCAATGCCACCGTTTCAAATTCTTCCAACCTTCTCTTCCGTGACAAAATATCCTTCATGAACTTAGCATATCTTGGCATCTGCTCCAATGCTTCAACAAAAGGAATGTTAATGGACAGTTTCTTGAAGACATCCATAAATTTCTGAAACTGTTTCTCTTGACTTTTCTGCAAACGTCCAGGAAATGGAGGAGGTGGATAGACCTGATTATTCTTTGAAGATTGCTCCGGAGTAAACTTTTCAACAGGTTTCTTGCTCTTCTCACCATCTAGCTGATCAGCCACTAAATCAGATTTCTCAATTACTGGCACTACAGGTTTTTCATCCTGCTGATTCTGAACATCTTCATCTTCTTCAGTTGCTGATTTAGGATCACTCGTGACTTTTCCGGATCTCAAAGTAACAGCTTTCACCTGCTCATGGACCTCCCTCTTGCCTGGATTACCCATTGTATCACTTGGAAGAGTTCCTTGTTGCATATTTACCAAGGCACTTGCAATTTGTCCTATATGACTCTCCAATATCTTGAGAGATGCTTCCTGACTCTTGAGAATTGCTGCCTGACTCTTGCACATTAATCTCAGCTCTTCTAATTCAGATTTTTCATTCGACTGATGGCTAGAACCAGTATGAAACTGTTGCTGCTGAAAACCAGGAGGTTGAAACTGTTGCCTTGGAGCATACAGTTGCTGAAAACCTGAAGAATTAAATGGCTCAACTCCGTACTGATGACCCTGAAACTGGTTATAAGACTGATGTGGATGTTGATAATTTGGAGCTGGTTGCTGTTGCCTTTGAAAATTGCTCACAAACTGCACTGATTCACTGGAGATGGCGCATTGACTCGTCTCATGTGCGCCAGCACATAGTTCACATACTCTCGCAACCTGAGGCACCCCATGCTTTGTCATTAAATCTAATTTCATATTAAGTGCCTCTAGCTGGGCTGCTAGAGCTGTAACTGTGTCAACTCCCAGAATTCCTGCAACCTTGCCTTGTGGTCGTCTTTGAGTTGGATTTTGATATTCATTAGCAGCCATCATCTCAATTAGATCGTAAGCTTCCTCGTAGCTCTTAGCCCATAAGGCTCCTCCTGATGCTACGTCTACCATTGGCCTAGATTGTGCTCCCAGCCCATTGTAAAAACAATTGATTACCATCCAGTTTGGCATCCCATGATGTGGGCATCTCCTTAGCATCTCCTTATAACGTTCCCAAGCCTCACACAGAGATTCTCCAGGTTGCTGCTGAAATTGGGCTAGCTGATTCCTCAATGCTGCAGTTTTCGCCATAGGGAAGAATTTAGTAAGAAACTTCTGAGCAAGATCCTCCCATGTAGTAATGGAACCAGGTGGTAGAGAGTGTAACCAGCCCTTAGCCTTATCCTTTAGAGAGAATGGGAAAAGCCTCAACTTGATAGCATCATCCGAAACACCATTAAACTTGAAAGTATCACAGATCTCGATAAAGTCCCGAATATGCATGTTAGGATCCTCCGCAGGAGCACCCCCAAACTAAACCGAATTCTGTAGCATCTGAATAGTGCCCGGCTTGATCTCGAAAGTGTTAGCTGCAATAGCTGGCCTGATAATGCTAGATTGGATATCATTGATCTTCGGCTGAGAATACTCCTTCAAAGCCTTAACTGCTGCTGCTGCGTCACCCATCTCTACAGTAGTCTCAGTTTCCTCGTTCTTATTATCCACTACAAGATCGTCTTCCGCCAGTTTTTGTAAACGAGCTTGCAAACGTGTTTGCATACAAACCTAAGTACCTGCAAACACCACGAAACAAACAACTAAATAAGAATCCGAGTCAGTGAACGCTAACGACCACTGATGACAAGCACATAAACTAAAATAAAAACACCGATGATCCCCGGCAGCGGCGCCAAAAACTTGTTATGCTAAATTCACGCAAGCGCACGTTGTCACAAGTAATATATGATTAAATCAAGTTCGTTCCCACAGAGATCTAGAATGGTGTTCAATTCAGTAAATATGCCTATGCAACAATGTATGGTTTTAACTCACTGCTAAGAAAAGTAACAAATTGGGGTTGATTATCTAAATTATACTAAGTGCGAATTATAAAACTAAGAATTAAACAATTAACGAGAATAAAAATCGAATTACTTATATGAGAATAAACATGGAATCCTAGTTTCATCATCTACTTCACTTAGAGTTGCAGCCTTTAATTAAAACATGCGATGGTTTTTGATATCTGATCGAATAACACGAAAAGAGTAAAAGTTACCTCTCAGTATACTAGTACCAATCTACACATACATCCACAGAAGAGATAGAAGATGAATAGGCACCTATTATGTTTAGACCCTATATCTCTATAGAATTTGAAAACATAAAGGTTGAAGAACAAGTTATCCATAAAGATCACACAGGGCAGTATAAGTATTTTCATCTCACACCACGAATCATATTGATAAACAATTATGAACCTATGCTAGCATGGCAAGTTCTAAATCTCAAGATCCACTCTCGCTTCACAAGAGATTAACAATTCAATTTAGATGTTAGCTACGCATCTAAAAACATTAAGATTAACCATACGAGGATATCAGTATTCACCACACATAAATCTTTAAGGCATGCAAACTACTAAGCTACATAGATAAATCCACTAGGATCCCATGACAACGATTAGTTCATAATTAAACCTTTCGTCACCATGGGATTTGATGAAAACATGATAAATAACAAGATATGAATAAAAGAAGTAATTATATTAATAAACAAGAGTTTGAGAAAACAAATCTATAATCCAAAGTAACACAAAGGATGAATTAGATCTAGATCCGTTGCTTGTCACGAGCGTTGAATCCTTCTCTCCTTTTCTCCCTTGCAGATCTAAGCTAGGTTACAATAATAAACTATAATAATGTGTATATATTACAATTACAATGGTAGGATGTGTTTAAATAGGCTCTAAAAGTCTTGCCCAGCAAGAAAATACCAAAACAGAATTATAATAGAATTTCTGCAAGATACGTTTCCTAAACTGATTCTGTTTTTAAGGAAAATTCGTAGCTGACTTTTCTTCAGTTTTTCTGGAACGTTCCAAACGTAATTGGACCTCTGGACCACCTTAGAATGATAGAGAATCTCGTTATCTTCGCGTGGACTGCTTACGGGCCCCAAACGGAGTTGTAGAACTCAAGATATGGCCAAAATAGTAAAAACTGTAATTTTTCAGGGGCAACTTGCAGGGCAACTTGCGCCCAGCAGTCTGTTCTTCGCGCAAATTGCTCCTACCCAGCGCAATTTGCTCCTGGGAATCCTATCCCAAGTTGTAGAAAATCTCCCAGGCTTCGCGTGGGCAGTAAGATCACTGAAAACGGACTTACAGAACTCCAGATATGGCCAAAACAGTGTAAGCTGCGCAGCCTTCCCAGAAAATCCGAATTTTAATCAATTAATTCCCAAAAAATTATAGAAGCATCCACCTTAATCAACATTCTCGTAAACCTGCACAACTAAGCAAAACACATCAAAACTACAAGAAACTTGAGTCCAAGACAATCAATTTAAGCAGATTTAGAATGTTCCAAGTGGATATAAACTCCACTTATCAACAGCTCAACTAACATCACAACCATGGAATTTTAATTGCAGAATTCAACTAACAACACCCCTTCATCTGTTCATACTCTTACCCACACATTCGAACATATATATACACGTTCTCTTTTGGTTTCTTACTCTGCACCTACAACTCACCCACATACAGCACTCCTATTACCTCCCCGTCACTCCCATCTGTATCCCCATCTCCTCCGATTATCACAGTACGACAGCACCAAACACACTCACACAGTGACATATACATACACACACCGCAAATACGCACAGCCACACTAAGAGCAGTACAAACACGACACAACACTGTATACACACACATCACAGCTACGGAATCATAACGAAACAACACCACCCCCACCTTGCACCATTCGAACCTCAACACCACTCACCCGAGCCCAGCTATTCACGCACACAATAGCGCGCTTGAGCACGCACAATACACACAGGAGATACACGCATACACACACTATACATACACGGGGTCTGGGTGAAGAAGAGAGAAGGAGGAAGTTCGGGAGAGAGATTGATTGACCATAGAGATTGGGCGAATTAGAGAGACCAAGGAAGCTTCGAGAACAACCGAGAGAGAAGAACACAGCCCCAATCAAAATGAAATTAGGGATTTGGGGAGCTTAATATTGGGGAAAACACAAGGGGCAAAACTGAGATTTTATTCTGCTGAAAATCATAAAATAAATTCTAAAAATCATAATTAACTAGAAAAATGGATAGAGTATTAAATTTTTAAACTTTAAAATAAAGAGGGTAAAATTACGGTTGCCCACATATTTTTAAAATATTTTTAGGATAAAAAACGAATTAAATACGAATTTTACAAGTTTTTAACCCTCTAAATGAAATAAAGCTCTTAAAATCATTTTAAAATACTGAAACCTCCAAAATATTTTTCCCAACAATTTTAAAAACAAAATAATATTATAAAGATGATATTACAAAAGGTTTCATGATTTTTAAATACTCTGATGATTTTATAAAAAATTTAAAAGGTCAACAATGCATAATGTAAATAAATTTTACTCATAAATTCAAATAAAAATTTACACGGACTATCACATCACACATACATCACCATATAAATATGTAAACATGATGTCACATATATTTATCCTAAAAAAAAATTTCACACCATATATTCCACATTTAATATTAAATAATAATATTTATAATTACTATATGTACCAAAAGAAATTCCTAATGATCCTAGTATTCCTTTGTATGTACTTCCAATATCAGCCAGATTTGAGACATCAACAGTATCTGATCAATCTAAGGAGGAATCAGGATATTTAGATGTTAGTACATAGAATACTGGTGAAGGACAGAATGATCATATCGCAGCTTCAGATCAGAAAGATGAAGATGTTTGTAACTCTAATCGAGTATTATTACTTGAATATCATTCTACACAAGTGTTAGTTACAGAGGCATGCCTGTATACATCTAATAACAAGCCTAATTGTTTGTAATGCTTTGCATTACTTACATGACATCTTAACTGAGGGAACCTCTAGTTGTAGAGTTTCTGTTTGTATTGTACTTGTAGTAGGCATCAAATCCTAGTTGTGTAACTGTACTTATAAAGTCAAGAACAATGCTTGAAAGAAGTTCCAAGGTTCATGCCTCAAGCAAGAAGATAAAGACTGTCAAATAATCACAGTTGGGATTTGAAGAAATGAAGAATTTGCCTAAGTACCAATTCGAGAAGTATATTTGTCTATTCGAGAAGTCCAGCATTCGAGAAGTCAGGGATTCGATATCTCAAGACACTATTCGATATCTCTGAATACACTGTTCGATATCTCAGAGATTCGATATGTCTACTACTCTATTCGAGAACTCAAGAAGTCAACAAGTCAAAGTGGTATTCGAGTTCTCAAAGAGTCAACAAGTCAAAGTTCCATTCGATATCTCAAGGACTCAGAAAGCTATTCGATATCTCGAGGATTCGATAAGTCAAATGTTCTATTCGACAACTCAAGGAATCCTGATGGAAAAGAGCTATTCGAGAAGTGGTTCGACATGTCAATATAATAGTGTTCGAGAACTCATAGTTATCGATCAAGTCAATTCTAGTTCTCGAATCATCTACTTAGTCACTTCTCTAATACATTCTTGGAGACAAAATACTGAAGAAATTGTACAAGTCAGAAACCTGCAACAAGCCAATGCACTTTATGGACCACAATCTGTAACTTGCTCTGTAAAGCCTACAAGGAAGCTTGGAGAGATATAGAAGAGACAAGGGGCTAAAGAAGTGGATCTGAACAGGCTTTGCAAAGTCAAATCTGTAACCGTTTAGACACTTACTCAAAAAGGATAGACAGACTAGAAAGTAATTTGTTCAGCTACCTTATTTGTAGTAAGTAGGGTGCATCCATGTTCTATAAGGATACAGCCTCACTTCCTTAGTCATTAACTTTTGTGAGTCAAGTTTTTCATACACTGATAAGTGGATGTTATATCCACTTGAAATACTTCGTATCGGCTTGAATTGATGACTTGAACTCAAGTATGTGGTGTTTTTGATGTATTTTTAGTGAATTTGTGCAGGAATAAGAGTCGGATGTGGGATGATGTTTTCCATGCTTAAATGGTGGGTTTTGAGCTTAAAGAATAACAGTACATCAAATTGCGAGAGAGACGGAAGAAACGGAATGAAAATCGGAGTTAAAACGAAGAAAATAGAGCAAAATCAGTAAACGGGCAGTGCGCGGGCGCGGGCGCGCGTGAACAGTGCGTGAACAGGGCGCGCGTGAACAGTAGCAGTCAGCGATTGAAAAATCAGCCAGAATTTCTGATTTTGTTTTGGCCATATCTTGAGTTCTACAAATCCGTTTTGGACGATTCAACTGCCCACGCGAAGATAACGGAATTTTTTATCATTCTAAGGTGGTCCGGAGTCCAGAATTATTGAAGAGAAGTTTCTTTCAAAACAGAATCAACAGAAATTGCCAGAATTCAATTCTAAACAGGAAATTGCCAAAATTTCTACTTCTAATCAGTATGGTAATTACCCTGGGCGGCTGGTATTTTTCAGAATCAGATCTACACATGGAATTTGCAAATCTTATCCCGTTTAAAGATGGAAATTGCCGTAATTCTATTCTAATTCAAAGACGGTAATTGCTTGGACAAGAGGGCACTTGGGGCTATAAATACACACCTTGGGGGACATCAAAATCATCATCCAAGAGAACCATTACATATCAATTACTCTAGTTTGTTTTTAATCTTTCATATCTTGTTTATTATCATGGTTTCACTTGATCCCATGATGACGAGCGGTTCGATTATGAACTAATCGTTGTCATGGGATTCTAACGGAATTATTTATGGAGTTTAGTATCTTGATGCTTTAAAGATCTGTGTGTGATGTATATCTGATATCCTCGTATGGTTGTGCTTTATGAATTTAGATGCGTCATGAACATCTAATTTGTTAATCTCTTGTGAAGCGAGAGTGGATCTTGAGATTTAGAACTTGCCATACTAGCATAGGATAGGTTGATGTTTTAACATCATGATTTATGGCATAAATAGAGATATTATGCTGCCCTATGTGATCAATGTGGATAACTTGTTCTTCAACCGTTATGTTTTCAAATTCTATAGAGATATAGGGTCTAAGCATAATTGGTGTCTATTCATCTTTTATCTCTTTTGTGGATGTATGTTTAGTTTGGTATTCGTATACTGAGAAGTAGCGTTTACTTGTTTCGTGTTGTTTGATCAGATATCATAACAATTGCATATAGTGATTAAATGCGTCAGATCTAAGCAAAGTATTTAATGAAGTTAGGATTCCATGTTTTCTCTTGCAGAAGTAATTTGATTTAAATTCTCGTTAGTTAGTTAATTCTTAGCTTGTTAATTTATTTCTTAGTTAATTTAGTTTATTAAACCCAAATTGTTATTTGTCTTAGCAGTGAATAATAATCATACATTGTTGCATAGGTACATCTACTGAATTAAAACCATAACCAGATCTCTATGGGAACGAACTCAACTTTATTCTATATTACTTGTGACCACGTACGCTTGCGTGATTTAGTGCAAACATACACTGTAAGCTATATCTCTCTGAGAAAAACGAAGCTGAGAATACTATCATTTGTATTCACAGATTGTAGCAACCTTTATCTAATAATACATTAGATTAAAGTGATGTTGTGTCTTGTGTTGTTCTTTATCCGCACCTTCACGTCTGCACACACAAACACTTATTTGCTACATAGACTCTAGCCTAAGAAAAGTTCAAGAATCCATTCACCCTCCCTCTCTATTCTTTTACCGTATTCAATACTCAACAACAAGCAACTTCTTCTACAAGGCTTGAATCTGAAGAAATTCCAAATACTTCCAATATTGAAGTCAATTCTGAAGTTTTACAAGACATTCAGAAAACTCAAGTTGAAATTCAATAAAGAATTCAAACACTTGAAGATAACCAAGTCACTATTATGGAAAATCAAGCAGTTCTGATGAATCTTATTTGTTCTGTTACTGAGTCTCTTGGAATTAATGTTGCTGATATCAAAAAGGGGGAGATAAAAACAATTCAAAGGCAACATACTGGGGGAGATAAACAGACTGGGAAAGATAAAAGAAGAACTAAGGATGACAAAGGTGAATCTTATCGTGGAAGTGGTAAAGGAAAAGAAGCATCAAATAGTTGAATTCTTTCTTCTAAGTACTAGATACTTTGTCTACATCTGAAGAAGGAGGTACTTAACTTCATGATTTTTAAATTCATAAATTCTATTCTGATTGTATTGTTATATGTTTTGACATCAACAACTCAGATTTATGCTTCAGATCTTAAAGCATAAATATGGGGAGATTGTTAGGAATAATTCATGAGTTGTGATGTTAAGAATAGAATTTTACTTATACTTCTTGTATATCCTGATCTTATAAAGGATTTAGCACTTTGTATAGGATATATATAATAAACAGTGATCTGTAGAATTTAAGTCAGGAACAGTGCATCGAGGACTACATGTCAGGAACTGAGATCGAATCCTGATAGAGCAAGTCAAGTACTGATGGGATGGTCAAATACTGATGCAGTGTGCAATCCTGATATCAATCATGTTACTGATGATGTCATTATGGATGCTACCAAAACTGGTGTTCGCACTTATTCACGCAAGAGAACGTGGTCAACAAGTAATATACGGTAAATAGGATTCGTTCCCACAGAGACTCAAATTGTTCGTTTTGTTCACTTATACACCAGCTTATGATTTACACTCACTGCCAAGACAATAACAAATTTGGTTTTAATTAACTAATGATTAATTGCCAACTATGGAAATTACGAGAAAATAACTTAACTTTTACTTTATAATAAACAAACATGGGATTTCAATTTCATTAACCACTTCATCTAGAATCTTATGCCCCTTAACCTAGTATGTGACAGAGTTGATTACTGATTAGATGCACTAAACTGATACACACCAACTTTCGTTGTGCATATACCATCCTACTGATCATCCACAATTGATAGAAGTCAAGCAGTCACCAAATATGTGTAGTTCCTATATGTCTATAGCAATTGAACACATACCGGTTAAAAATCAAGCATCCATTAAACCACATAGTCAATGCAAGACGGTTAGAATTACACCACAAATTAATACATGTTCTTCACATGCATAAACCTATGCTAGCATGAATTGTTCTAAACCCTGGATCCACTTTCGCATTCACCAGGATTAAACACACAATTACAGATGTTCGCGACTCACCCATAACGAATAAGCATAATCATACTAGGTAATCAATTCAAACCATCACACACCAAGGCATAAGAACACTCAATTACTAGAATCCATAGAAAAATCCATCAAAACCCCACGATAACGATTTAGCCCATAATCGACCTCATCGCCATCATGGGTTCAATTGATAACATAATTCTAAAATAACAAATAATAATAAAAGAAAAGAGAAATAAGGTTTAGAAATAAATCCCCAAAGTAGAAGAGTACAAAAGTTCCAAAGATCAATCCTTGCTTGTCACTAGCTTGGAGATTCTCCCTTGAAATTGTTCTACGAAAATCTAGATGAAAAGTGTTGATAGATGCTAAAGAAATGAAGAACACTCTAACTAAATTCATAGATGTGTTTTTTTTTGTCTAAGATACTACATATATAGTTGCCCTAAATTATATAGGCCCAACACAAAATAACCCGATAAAAACAATCCAAAAAATAAACCACACTAAACTCGAGCGCAACTGCCCTTGTTGAAGCGTCGCTGCGCCTTCTTTCTCCTGGATTGCACACAAGCCCAGCGCAATTGCGCCTGAACAAGCGCTATTGCGCCACTCCAACATGCGCCATTGCGCCTGACCGAGCGCAGTTGCGCCTCCTGAACCCGCGCAACAGCGCCCTCTAGAGCGCAGCTGCGCCTCTTGAGCCCTGGAAAAATTGCTTCGTAGCGCTGTTGCGCTACTTGGACTCGCGCCATGACGCCTGGCTACGCGCTATTGCGCCTGCTCCACCCTGGAATTTGCTAGACTTCTTCTACCACTTGGAATTACTTTCAGTCCAGATTTAATAACCACCATTTACTCGATTAAACTCCGAAATGCCTTCAACACCACAACCTACACACAATTAACATAAAAACATATAAAATGACACGAAACTCAAGAATTTGCAAACGATTAAAGTCCAAACGGAAGTCAATTAGTGGATATAAAATCCACTCATCAAACCCCCAAACTTAAACCGTTGCTTGCCCTCAAGCAATGCAAACTCAACCCTAAAATGATGAATGAATGCAACTAAAAATTAAATGTCATGATAATGCAAAAATGTCCTAATGCAATGATCCCACACAAATGATCCGAAACCAACTCAACAAGCAAGCGCCTCAACGAATGCAACAAATCCAAACAGAGCTCCACTAAGCCCCGTATACTAACAATACATGCTCGGAAACGTGGTGTGTGCATTTCTCACTAGATATACTCTCGAAACTAGATCAAAGGCATAACCAATTCTTCGTCAAGACAATCACATGTTTATAAACAGAATAAACTTTAGACACTCCATGACTCAAAGACACCGCCATCATCATTTAAGGTAGACAAGGATTCATGCTCTACTACATAAAACACCAAAAAAACACAAAACACACATGCTTTTGACTGTGCAATGGATGAGACCCCTAAAGGCTTATACAATAGCACCCTTGTAGCGAGCGTTAGGTTAGTGGATCCTAGACCGGAAAAGTCTTAGGTCACTAGGCATAAAATCCCCTCGAACTTAATTGCTCGAGTACTAAAGAGCTCACCCTAGCCAATTAGCATACACACCCTCTCACAATTCCTCATTTTTTTTATTCTCACAACTCTTTTCTTTTTTTTTTCTTTTTTTTTCTTTTTTTTTTTGACTCTTTTTCTTGCCTTTTTTTTTTTACATGGGTGCACTATCTCACACCCCTAGACTACTCATATCAAATATGAGCCGGCTACTAGCCATTTGACGCCTAACCATTATTACACTACAACACGACACTTAGCATGAAATCCCTGTTTTCCCCCAAACTTATACTTAAGTGCTCCTACGCCATCGAGGGAATAACGAAAATTCTAGATATAAATAAGTGATTAACTCCCAACAACCAAACCAGGTATGACTCGATCTAGCTCAAAAGCAAACAGTGAGACCGTGAAAAGATTGTGTTCCCGACACATGCAAGTCAATTTCATAAGTACTTAAATCAACCCTCTATTCATTGTCATCGCACTCAAATTAACGTCGACCTATCAAGCCAGAAACAGATACTCAAGTGGAATCATGTGAAATGCATGAAAAACATGATATTACACTCCTAAATAAACTATATGACATGGCATCCTAAATGCAATCTAAATGGCATGGCAAAGCTAAATGCACAAATACTAACATGAACTAGCATGAATATGCAACTATATGCAATGCAATGACTCTTGATACCCTAAAATCACCCCCAAACTTAAAAATTTCAATGCCCTCATTGAAGGTAAAATTAAAGGGTACAAGAGATACTCCCCTACTCGTCGGCATCGTCACCCTCCTCGGGTGGTGTGTCTGGTGGTGGATAGACGTGGAGGCTCCAACACAACTGTTGTTTTATTCGAAAGCAAGAAATCATGGGTTGCCTCCCACGAAGCGCCTTTCTTTAACGTCTTTAACTAGACTTGGCCACCATTTTCATCTTGAAAATTTACTGCACCGCATCTCTATAAGGCCATTTAATGATCTTTTCTGGAGCGACATCTTCAACGAAAAGCTTTACCCGCATTCGCTCCTCACAAGATCTCTTAACAACATTCTCCCGCCTACCTGAAAAGTTAGCAGCAATAAAAATAGCAAGCAAAGAATTTGAATTACAAGAAACATACCCCAGGTGAACTAGCAATGTTTTGAGCTCGAGTTCGGGAGCTCCTTCAAATGTTGGCTTAAGGCGCACCTGAGAATTCCAGAGATCTTCCACTCCAAGCAACTTATGTGGAATACGTAGCCCCATTAACCAAGGCACTGTAATCCTCAGTTGGCCATGCTTTGCCTTCTCCTTCTCCGTGTCATACTTTTTACTCTGCCCTGCATCAACCAATTTCAAGTTAAAACACTCCTCATCCTCCGCCGACAAATTCATGGCTAGAGTTTGCTTCTGAAGCCTCTGTGGATATGGAGGAGGCAAATCGATTTGGACGATCTCTGTAGTCTTCTCCGGAGTAGATTTGTCAACAGGAGTGATGCTCTTTTCCTCTTCGGCCTCCAGCTGGTCGAAGTCAGATTGCAACGGAGCGACATTCAACAACTGAACATGCTCTTCTAATTCATCATCTTCCACACTAAGACACTCTTCATCCTTCGAAGGAAACAGCATAGCCGCTTGAGCCTTGGAATTTTCTTGATCTTGGGCTGATTTTTTAAAATTTTCAGATTGCAAAGGAAGTGGTTGCGGCTGATTATTCAGAATCGAATTATCTGGACATTCTGAATTTTCTGATTGGTTTGCCTCTGACTCTGCTTTCTTATCAGCTTCATATTCTGCTTCTTCCCCATCTTTGCCCTCAGACTCTCCTTCCTGAACTACGATCATGGTCTCACCCGTGGCTAAGAAAGGCCAGTCAAGACTGATAGGAAGGTTCTTGTCCTCCTCCTCTACAGCTAGGCCTTCTGTGTTACTTGCAATTTGATTCAATGTTTGTAATGCATTTGCAATTTGACCAATCTGATCTCCTATTGTCTGGAGAGACAATGCATTGCTTTTAGCCATCAACCTCAATTCTTCTAATTCAGCTTCTTCGGTCGACTGTTGGATAGACCAAGTCTGAAATTGCTGCTGCTGAAATTCAGGAGGTTGAAAGTGTTGATGCACTGGGGCATACTGATGCTGAAATTGTTGCCCCTGTTGCTGCTGAATTCCCCCTGGATTGTATGGCTCATCTTCAAACTGCTGATTTTGGGGCGGGTAGGATGGATATTAGGATTGCTCCATACCACTCTGATTGTAGTCCCAGCTGAAATTTGACCGGTTTCTGTTATACTCACATTGATGAGTGTAATGTCCACCTGCACACAGCTCACAAACAATTAGGAATTCCTGCTCCCAATAATCCATCAAATAAAAAGAAAAAAAACGTCCGAGTCAGTGAATTTAATCCAAATTGATGACAAGATCATAAACTAAACAAACAATGAACCAAGTCCCCTGCAGCGGCGCCAAAAACTTGTTCGCACTTATTCACGCAAGAGAACGTGGTCAACAAGTAATATACGGTAAATAGGATTCGTTCCCACAGAGACTCAAATTGTTCGTTTTGTTCACTTATACACCAGCTTATGATTTACACTCACTGCCAAGACAATAACAAATTTGGTTTTAATTAACTAATGATTAATTGCCAACTATGGAAATTACGAGAAAATAACTTAACTTTTACTTTATAATAAACAAACATGGGATTTCAATTTCATTAACCACTTCATCTAGAATCTTATGCCCCTTAACCTAGTATGTGACAGAGTTGATTACTGATTAGATGCACTAAACTGATACACACCAACTTTCGTTGTGCATATACCATCCTACTGATCATCCACAATTGATAGAAGTCAAGCAGTCACCAAATATGTGTAGTTCCTATATTGTCTATAGCAATTGAACACATACCGGTTAAAAATCAAGCATCCATTAAACCACATAGTCAATGCAAGACGGTTAGAATTACACCACAAATTAATACATGTTCTTCACATGCATAAACCTATGCTAGCATGAATTGTTCTAAACCCTGGATCCACTTTCGCATTCACCAGGATTAAACACACAATTACAGATGTTCGCGACTCACCCATAACGAATAAGCATAATCATACTAGGTAATCAATTTAAACCATCACACACCAAGGCATAAGAACACTCAATTACTAGAATCCATAGAAAAATCCATCAAAACCCCACGATAACGATTTAGCCCATAATCGACCTCATCGCCATCATGGGTTCAATTGATAACATAATTCTAAAATAACAAATAATAATAAAAGAAAAGAGAAATAAGGTTTAGAAATAAATCCCCAAAGTAGAAGAGTACAAAAGTTCCAAAGATCAATCCTTGCTTGTCACTAGCTTGGAGATTCTCCCTTGAAATTGTTCTACGAAAATCTAGATGAAAAGTGTTGATAGATGCTAAAGAAATGAAGAACACTCTAACTAAATTCATAGATGTGTTTTTTTTTGGTCTAAGATACTACATATATAGTTGCCCTAAATTATATAGGCCCAACACAAAATAACCCGATAAAAACAATCCAAAAAATAAACCACACTAAACTCGAGCGCAACTGCCCTTGCTGAAGCGTCGCTGCGCCTTCTTTCTCCTGGATTGCACACAAGCCCAGCGCAATTGCGCCTGAACAAGCGCTATTGCGCCACTCCAACATGCGCCATTGCGCCTGACCGAGCACAGTTGCGCCTCCTGAACCCGCGCAACAGCGCCCTCTAGAGCGTAGCTGCGCCTCTTGAGCCCTGGAAAAATTGCTTCGTAGCGCTGTTGCGCTACTTGGACTCGCGCCATGACGCCTGGCTACGCGCTATTGCGCCTGCTCCACCCCGGAATTTGCTAGACTTCTTCTACCACTTGGAATTACTTTCAGTCCAGATTTAATAACCACCATTTACTCGATTAAACTCCGAAATGCCTTCAACACCACAACCTACACACAATTAACATAAAAACGTATAAAATGACACGAAACTCAAGAATTTGCAAACGATTAAAGTCCAAACGGAAGTCAATTAGTGGATATAAAATCCACTCATCAACTGGCAAGTGCTATAAAACAGGATCTTTGTTTGAAGAACAAGCAAAAAGATATCATGAAAGAAAGAATTTTTTTATTGATGGAAACTATCAACTGGATGGCAGAACATTGTCATGTATAGATTATCTTTCTGTTATTAGTTGATAGGAAGCATTATAAATACTCTCTCTACATCATTATAAAAAGAGTCGAGCGATTGTAAGTCGATAGTATAAGGTTTGTATTCGAGAGTTTGAAACAAACAGAGAGAGATTTGTATTGTCAACAGCTGCTAAAGGTATTTGTACACCTTTGGTAGAGTTTGTATTTGATTTATTTAATACAAATAGAGTTTGATTTATTCGTTTGTTCTTGTTTATCTAATCAAGCAAAAATCAGACACGATTATATAACTTGTATTCAACCCCCCTTCTACAAGTTATTCGAGTTAACAATTCAGAAGTCAAGTAGAATCAAGATTCCAATCTTTGATAAAGAGAACTACAATTTCTGGAAAAGAAAATTCTTGTTATTTATCAAAGCTGCCCATCCACTGTATTTGGGAATTCTTGAGAACGGCCCCTTCATACCTCAGAAGGAAGTAGCTGCTGCTACTGAGAATGGTGAAACCATTCCAGCCCATTGGGTTGCAAAGAAGCCTTCAGAGTACACAGAGTCCGAAAATGAGAAAGTAGTCTTGGATGACTATTTACAACTTATCTTGCTCGACTCACTTACATTAGACAAAGACATGTGTGGTAATGTCATGGGATGCAAATCTACAAAAGAAATGTGAAGCAAGATAGAGCTGCTGTGTAAAGGAAGTGAAGAAGTTCGCGAGAACCAAAGACAAATCCTTGTATCACAATATGAAGCCTTCATGGCGAAACCAGGCGAAGAACTTACACACATGTTTGAAAGGTTCAGTAAGCTGATAGCTGAGTTGCAAATTCATGGAAAGTTCTATGATAGAAAGGAGATTAACATCAAATTTCTGCTCACTTTTCCTGAGCACCTTGAGCACAAAGTTACAGCCATAAGAGAGGGAAGAAACTTGAGTGATGTCTCTCTTGAAACTCTCTAAGGTGTGCTCAAATCATACGAACTCGAGCTTTTTCAAAAGAGAGCTATTCAAACTGGAACCAAAGGAAAGTTAGCAAACATGTCAGGAGCCCTCATAGCTCATGAGCCACAGGTAGCTTGTCCAAGTGAACCATCACAAAGTTCACAACCAACACAGATGCCATCTTTGAAGATTGAAGAAGTGTTGGATGACGAGGAGAAGGTGGTTCTACAGCTAAAAGATGTTGAAGATGAAGACTTCTACACAGTAGAAGAGATTGAAAGCATGGATAATCCAACCATGGATTATATGGCTAAGAGATTCAAGAATATCAAGTTCAGAAGGGACAAGTCATACAAGCCACAAGGTCAATCATCTAAATTCAACAAGGGATGTTTTTCAAAGCCCACTGGTGGAGCCACAAGAGGAGGATACAAGACAGGGTTGGTGGATAGGTCGAAGTTCAGATGTTACAACTGCAATGAGCTAGGTCATTTTGCTACTGAGTGCAGAAGACCAAGACAGAATCAAGGAAAGGGATCTGGAAATCAGTTTAAGAGGAATCAAGGGAAAGCCTATGTGGCTGAAGGAAAATGTTGGGATGATTCTGAAGATGAAGAAGAAGAGGAGTTTGTGAACTTAGCCCTCATGGCTAAATCTGATGAAGAAGCTTCAAGTTCATCAAACCAGGTACCATCTCTAATCTTACTTGATATGTCTAAAACTGAGTATAAGCATACCATTGAGGATTTAAGTGCTGAGATGTTTAACATTCATGTTAGTTTATCTGCTTCTCATGAAGAAATTGCTAAGTTAACTAAACAGAATGAAACTCTCAAATCTAAAAATGAAATGTTGTTGCTAAGAACCAGTCCCCTAGATTCATTAGCTCAAGAGAATGCTAGATTGAAGAATGATATTATCTGTACTAAGGAAATAGAAGATTTTCTCAGGAGTCAAATTGCAGAAAACGAGTTTAAACTCAAAGCTTTTAGAAACTCTTCTAGGTTAGTCCAGGAATATCATGATAATCACACTGAGAATCAAAAGGTAGGAATAGGTTTCGAGTATGGTAGAAGGCATGGAAAGGCAATTGCTCATGATGATAGTGATGCTGTCAAACCTCAAATTCTCAAAAGAGTTAACACTCCGATTTTCAAAAATCTTCAAGCTGATTTTAATGAAACCTCCTTGTTCATCAAACAAGAGCTACTTGATGAAGATGAGTGCATTGACAACACACTGAGCGAAGGAAAAGATACTGTCAAGTTCCCCATGACAGAAACTCTACCAAGCAATCAGACAAAATGTTCTAAAGTAGCTGACAACAAGGATGAGACAGAAACTTCAAAAGATACTGTCAAGAGAGAACCCAAGACAGCAACTTTCAAACCTGCTGTCACGACAGAGGCAAAGAAAGGTACTGTCAAGGGTGGCTCGACAGCAACTTCAGAACATACTGTCAAAGCAAATGCCTACAAGCCTAAGAATAGGAATGGTAAGTTAGGGATTGATAAGAAGAATGGATATAGTCATGTTAAGGATGCCCCTAGGAAGCTTTGCAATAATTGTGGATCATCTCATCATTTAACATTTGTTTGTAAGAAACCCAAACAGGATAAGGTTAATGCGTCTAATATTAGTGGTAACTTACATAGAACCCCCATTATGTAAAGAAGTATGGATGTTTGTAATAACATTGACTGTATGCCATGCAAAATTGTTGTTATGAGTACTTGCTTCAATCTACCTATTCTGTCTACTGAAAGATTCTCCTATTTAGAAACTGCTGAGACTTCTGTGCCTACCTATGTTGGTAAAAAGGCAGCTTCCACCAAGAGAAAGACTAAGTCTAACTCTAGAACCAAGTGGACAGTAAAAGAAGTCAGACAGGAGGATTCTATTGTCGATTTAAATGTGAAACAGAATGATATGAACAATGATGCTGTAACTGCAGGACCCAACAGAGTTTGGGTACCAGATGCAAATTAAAATCATCTGTTTTGCAGGGCAAGAAACAGAAGCAGGTCATATGGATCATCGATAGTGGATGCTCCAGGCACATGACTGGTGATATAGCCCTGCTATCACATTTTGTGGAGAAAGCCGGCACAATCATAACTTTTGGAGACAACAGCAAAGGTTACACTGTAGGATATGGCTGTTTGGAAATTGGAAATGTTGTCATTGAAGATATTGCTCTTGTTGATGGATTGAAGCACAACCTACTCAGTGTCAGCCAGTTAAGTGACAGGGAATTCAAGTTTGATTTTGATATGATGGTTTGTGATATCTATCACAAGAAAGATCGAAGCCTCTCTTTGAAAGGAGTCAGGAAAGGAAGCTTGTTTGTTGCAGATTTAAATTCTGTCAATAAAGACAAGGCTTACTGTTTTTACAGTAAAGCATCAGTTGGTGAAAGCATGCTTTGGCACAAGAAGCTCTCACACCTCAATTTCAAGAATATGAATATTCTGATGAAGAAGGATTTAGTGAGATGACTACCTCAACAGGAATTCTGTCAAGAAGGACTATGTGAGGATTGTCAAATGGGCAAATTGAAAAGATCTGTGCACAAATCAAAGCAAGTGAATACCAACACTGAGCCACTCAAATTAATTCACATGGATTTGTTTGGTCCAGTAAACGTTCAATCTCTTGCAAAGAAGAGATATGCCCTGGTAATGGTGGATGACTACTCAAGGTACACTTGGGTGAAGTTTTTAGAGACAAAGGACGAAGCTGCTCAAGAAATCATTGATCACATAAGAGTTCTTAAAAGAACCCCAAATGCTCAAGTTTAATATCTGAGAAGTGACAATGGTACTGAGTTCAGAAATGACATACTAGGAAACTTCTGCAAAGAAGAGGGCATTGTCCAACAATTCTCTACTGCTAGGACACCACAACAAAATGGAGTTGTAGAAAGGAAGAACAGAACTCTCATCGAAGCTGCGAGAACTATGTTGAATGATTCTAAATTACCAACATACTTCTGGGCAGAAGCTATTAATACGGCTTGTTACACACAGAATAGAACCTTGATCAACAAGACTCATGGAAACACTCCTTACTATCTGTTAATAGGATAAAAACCTACTGTCAAGTATTTTCATGTATTTGGAAGTAAGTGTTTCATGATGATTGACAACCATGAAAGAAAAGGAAAGTTCGATGCTAAAGCTTATGAAGGCATTTTCATGGGATATGGTTTGGAGAGGACTGCCTACAGAGTCTATGTCATTGATCACAAAGTCATTGAAGAAAGTGTGAATGTCACATTTGATGAAACCAAATTCCCAGGACTGCAAGAGGATGGTCAAATGGAGCCTCATAGATTTGAAAATCAAGGGTATTTGGAAGAAGAAGAAATTGTTGCTGATGAACCTACTGGTACTCAGGATATTGAGTTTGAAAGAAATGTTGTCAACACCAATGATGCTACTCAAACTCCAGCTCAATCTCAAACTATATCAGCTAATCATCAGAATGAGAATGATTCTGGAGACGTTGAAGAACATGAAGGAGAAAACATTAATGGTGGAGAGTCAACACCTCAAAGAGGAAATGATGAAGAAGATCAAGAAAGAAGCTTGCCCAGAACCACTAAGTGGAACAGAGATCACACTAGCAATCTAATCATTGGTGATCCCACTACTGGTATAAGGATGAGAAGAAATATTTCTGCTGACAGCATGTTTTCGTGTTTTCTATCTCAAACTGAGCCAAAGTCAATTGATGAAGCATTATTGGATTCAGATTGGGTGATAGCTATGCAAGAAGAGCTAAATCAATTTGAGAGAAACAATGTATGGAAGCTGGTCCCTAGACCCAAAGGGAAGTAAGTAGTTGACACAAAGTGGGTCTTCATAAACAAGTTGGATGAAAGTGGAAATGTGACAAGAAACAAGGCAAGGCTAGTAGCTAAAGGTTACTGTCAACAGGAAGGAATCGACTATGATGAAACATTTGCCCCTGTTGCCAGACTTGAAGCTATTCGGATATTTTTAGTCTATGTTGCATACTGTAACTTCAAAGTGTTCCAAATGGATGTCAAAAGTGCCTTTCTTAATGGAGAATTAGAAGAGGAAGTGTATGTTGAACAGCCACCTGGATTTGAGGATGCTGAGTTGTATGACTTTGTCTACAAGCTGTTCAAAGCACTTTATGGATTGAAGCAAGCCCCTCGAGCTTGGTATGAAACTCTATCTACTTTTCTCATTGAGAATCAATTTACAAGAGGTGTAGTGGATAAGACACTGTTCTACAAGCACCATGGCAAGGACATCATTCTGGTTCAGATTTATGTTGATGACATAATCTTTGGTTCTACAAATGAGAAGCTGTGTGAAAAGTTTTCATCTCTTATGAAGAGCAAGTATGAGATGAGCATGATGGGAGAACTATCATTTTTCCTAGGTCTACAAATTCATCAAAAGGATGATGGTATCTTCATAAGCCAATCGAAATATGTCAAGGAACTTCTCAAAAAGTTCAATATGGAAGATGCATCACCTGCCAAGACACCTATCTCTACTGCAACCAAGCTGGATTTGGATCCTAAAGGAAAGAAAGTAGATTCTAGTACCTACAGAGTCATGGTGGGATCGTTGCTATACTTAACTGCTAGCAGACCAGACATCATGTTTGCTACATGTCTCTGTGCAAGGTTTCAAGCTGATCCAAAAGAATCACACTTAGTAGCAATCAAGAGAATCTTTAGATATCTCAAAGGCACTCCAAACCTAGGCCTTTGGCATCCTAAAGATACTGGATTTGACTTGGTTGGTTATTCGAATTCAGACTATGCTGGATGCAAGATTGACAGGAAAAGTACAACAGGAAGCTGTCAATTTCTGGGTGGAAGATTAGTGTCATGGTTTAGCAAGAAGCAGCATTCTGTATCTACTTCAACTACATAAGCTGAATATATCGCAGCTGGAAGTTGTTGTGCTCAAATTCTTTGGATGAAAAATCATCTATTGGATTATGGCTTGGAGTTGTCCAATATCCCTATTTATTGTGATAACACTAGTGCCATAACTATCTCAGACAATCCAGTTCAACACTCCAGGACAAAGCACATTGATATCAAACATCATTTCCTAATAGAGCATGTGGAAAGGGGAACTGTGAGGCTGATTTATGTTCCAACAGAAAAGCAACTTGAAGATATTTTTACGAAGCCACTAGATGAAGCAACCTTCAACAGGTTGGTAATTGAATTGGGAATGCTAAATCTGGTATGTTAACTTACTAGTTTTTACATTTTCAATGCGGTTAAAATTGCAGCTCGTGACCTTAACTTTCAATGTTACTGTCATGAGAAGTTACTGTCCTATGTGCTACTTGTTTACTTGACAGCATGTTTGCTATGACTATGCTAAATTCAAATCACATGCCTGTTTTAATTTCTATAATGAGTAGTCACGTGACATTAACTTATTTCATACGCGTGGTTAAGTGATAAGTATTTGTGCCATTTGAAATGACCCCGGGTGTTTGTCGTCTTTTTAACTTAAAGTTTATTTACTTTATTAAAAACAAGAGTTTGGGAAACTGAAACGTCACCTAGGGTCCTATAAAATGTGCACGAGACTAAATATCATTTCATACTCAATCACTCACGCCTTGAGAAAGAAAAGGAGGATTTCTACAATGGAGAACAAGGATGTCATTTCTCAACAGCCAAAAGTCTGGTGTGAACCAGGTCATGAAGAGGAAATAGAGGAGCTCTTCAAGGTGATGGATGAATCTCTGGAAGAAGATTTGGCAGAGAAAGAGAAAGCTGCCAAGGCCAAGGTCGAAAAGGATCTTGAAGACTGGTTGGAAATGATGGTCTTCATCGAGGTTCTTCTTCAGGCAGAAGGGCTAACCGATGAAACAGTTCAAGTGGAACTGTATGAGCTTGCTTCTGATGATGAAGAGGATGTATATTATTTTTAATAATTAATATAAAGAATCTTTTCATCTTTTGCACTGTTCATGCTTTTTCTGCAAGATTCCCTTACCTTGGTTATCTACTGGGTAATGCATGTGTTTGTTTACTTTTTTGTGTGTATGGATGTTTGTGAATGTGTGCTAAAACTAACAAACATGTGCCTAAATCGATTAAAATGCTATTTGGTAATTTTCGCTTAAGCAATAGGCATAGTCGATTAAAATTCATGACATAAATTATTTCCGCCTAAGTTGCTATCAATAAGTGAAGATGCTGTCACGAAGTGCCTTGACAGCAAGTTTCTTAGATGACTCAATTGAAAAAGTCTCTGTCATGAAATTTAAAGGAAATTGTATAAATTGCTTAATTGTGACAGTATGTTTTTGCAACGATATCACTATCAAGCAAAACTTGTTGTCATCCTCTCAAAATTAATAATGAATTTGTTACATCGCACAGGTTACTATCACGAATAGTGGACTGAATTAATTGGGATTTTACCTCCATGATTTACAGCCACTAAAAAGTAACTACCCACGACTCCACGTGACTGATTAATAGGCTAAGACACAGTTACTTTCCCTTTCTTAGTAAGACATTTGCTATTTTCATGTAAGCAACTGTCAAACACACAAACACACAACTTTCAACAAAACCTCTCTCTCTCTCAAAAGCAAAAATCTCTCTCCGAAGCTCAAAGCAAGAAATGGCACCCAAACAATCCTCTTCTTAAACAAACTTTGTTGATATTCTCACTACTGAAGATGCTGATGAAGGATATAAAGGACTCGTATCCTTTATCAACAAGTCATATCTGGGTCATGCTATAACATCTACACCATCCTTAAACCTGGAAAGACTTGAAGAATTCTGGAAAACTACCTATGTTCCAGGAGGTGCAGGTAAAGACACAATACAATGCAAAATTAAAGGAATCACCTGCATCCTCACAATCAAAGGCATCAACGAAGCTTTGGGAACTGGACTGCAAGCTAAAGAATCATACAAGGAACTTGCAAATGATGAAACCCTAAAGAAGTTTTTCTTGAAAATTGGGTATTCTGGTCCTGTTCTTGAAGAGGGTACATCGAAATGGTACTCGACTGGTGAAATGGACAGAAAGCATTTGAGAAAAGAATGGAGCATGATTTTTGATGTCATGGTGAAGGTTTTCTCAACCAAAACCTCTGGATGGAGTGGAATTCCCTCCTATATCAAGAAGCTTACTCACTCTCTTGTCCATGGATACAAAGTGGATGTAGGAAAGTTGCTTATGAGTCAACTCAAGTCAGCTCTAAGCAGGAAGGTACATGTTTATCCTCGCTTTCTTACTATGTGCTTGAATTCATTATGTGGTATTGATGATAATGCATCTCTCTCTATAGAATGCAATGTTTTGAAAAGAAATACACACACATCACTCAATTCACAAAATTCAAATGCACATATTCCACTCTGTTTCACCAAACACATGGCTGATCAAGAGCCTCATCTTGACGTAGCACTACCCTCTGGGTATGTTGTCTTCTCCCTTGAGAATGAAGCTGAATTAGACCCAAATTCAGTTAACCCACATTCTACTGCATACATTCCTATCAGATCCTCTAGACAACCAAAGACCACAAAAACAACTTTGCAAGAATCCAAGAAAAGACCCTTGGAAACTAGTGTTGGTAGTAGTTCTGAGAATGTTGAGGGAGAAACTGCACATGATGCAGCAAATAAGGATGTTAGTGAAAGTGAACCCACAGTGGTTCCTCTTGAGCCTAAGAAGAAGAGAGCTAAGAGGGCCAAAGCCACTATCAGCCACCCCACAGTCTCACAAAAGGCTGTGGAGAGTAAAAGGGAATCAAACACATCCCTAGGTGCTTCTTCTCAACAAGAAGTATCTATTGAAGCTGGCCTGTCTCCCAAGGCATCCTGTAAAGAGTCAGCACAACCTCATGTACTCACTCATGAGGAGCCTACACTTACAGAAATGCACACAGAGATAGGGCACAGTGAGGGTCATGAAACTTCTACTCTTGATGTTCCACAAGTTAACCCTGTGAAACAGCCAAAAATCTCTTCTAAACCATCACCTTCTTTATTCTTTAATCCATCAATTGTTTCTTCTCAACAACCTAGAGAAGGGGACAGTCCAATCCCTTCAGGTTTTGATCATCCATCTCAAGTCATGGATGAGCCCCCATCAAGTGGTCCACAAGAACCCATTTCTCAAAGTGAAATGGACACCACTCACTCAAACACTGAGCTAGATCAAGATGGTACTCTGCCTAAAAATGAAACAGCCAACATCTTGGTCGAACTCCAAAGAGCAACTGACCTTCCGGAAGTTGCTGTCACAGTGTCAGTTGCTGTCAAAGACGCCATAAAAGTTGTTGTCAACCCACCTGTGGACAGTAACATTTTGGGTAAAGATATTGTTGCCTCTACACAGCTTGATCATGATACTGTCTTTGTTGAAGATGCTTCAGATGATGATCAACTTACTATCTCTGCTTTGAAGGTAAAATCTAAACTTTCTACTTCTTCAACTAAAATGCATGCAAGTACTGCTCATACCCATGCATCTAGGATGAGTGAGGGAGTGAAAAGAAAAAAAGAGATAAAAGAAAAGAGAGGTGAGCATAAAAATGAGAGGCAGCCAAACGAGCTGGCAAAAGGTGAGGGACTTGAGCATGTCCAGAGTGAACTTGAGGGAACCCCACACACAAAGGCAATAGGCCTTGAGAGTCATTCTGTGAGGAGTGATGAGATCACTCAGAAAAACAATGAGTGTGTGAGAAACCCCACAGCCTCCTTGCCCCAGTCTCTTTCTTTATATCCAAAAAGGCTGAGAACTGGTGGTCCTTCTAAACAAGCTGAATCAAGGTTGAAATCCCTTGAAGGCAGATGTGCATCCATGGAAGCTAAACTTGATGCTCTGTCCACTATGGTAGCTACTAGTTTTGCTAATATTCAACAAACTCTTCACTAGTTCTCTGTCATCCTTAGTGCTACCAACTCAACTAAGGGGGAGAAAGTGGTAGATCGGAATGAGGGTGGGGGAGAGAAAGTGGTGAATGAGGGTGAGGGAGAGAAAGTGGTAGATCAGAATAAAGCAAACCTGGTAGAGAAGGAGAAACAAGGTGAAGCTGCAAGTGAGGGGGAGCCTAAAAGTGAGGGGGAGCAAGTTTTGGAAGAAAAAAATGGAGATGAAAGTGAGGGGGAGCAAGAGAAAGAAGAAAGAAACTTTGGTGAAGAACTGAAGGCAACAGGAGATGGTGAATTATTTGAAGTAGAAATAGATGGTGAGGCAGTATTGTTATCTAAGAAAGTGTTGGAGCAATTAAAGGGGACTCAAAAGTCTAAAAGAACAGTAATGCCTCCACTAAAAATCAATGAGCCAAATCCTGAGGAAGTTGAAGCTCCATTCCAGAAGTTGCAGAAGGAATGGAGAGAAAAAAAATTCAAAATGCTCTGGGTAAAGGCAAAGGCAAAATGCCTGAGTATATGAACATATCTACTGGCATATCTACTGGAACTACTTGGTCAGATGGAAGTGAATACGCCCTTGAAGATGCAGAATTGATGATGGTTGATCACATGGAGAGTACTTTGAACAACAAAGATGAAGATTTCAGTAAGTTGGTGGATGAATCAATTAGTGAAGCAGGGGGAGCTTTTACAAAATTGGCATCAACACTGAAGAGCAAATTAATAAGTATCTCTGTGAGAATCAACTTGGAAAGAAGATGGGCTGTTCAGGTTTATTTGAGAAACCGTTTGACCATATTCATCACAATGCAACTTTTACAAGGTTTTGTTTGCACTAATTCACGCAAGCGCACGTGGTCACAAGTAATATAGATATAAGTCAAGTTCGTTCCCACAGAGATCTTGGTTTTTAATCTAGTTTAATACCTATGCAACAATGTATGGTTTTAATTCACTGCTAAGACAAATATCAAATTGGGATTTTTAATTATCTAAATTAAACTAGCTGCAAATTATAAAACTAAGACTTAAATTAACTAATGAGAATAGAAATCGAATTACTTGTATGAGAATAAACATGGAATCCTAGTTTCATTATCTACTTCACTTAGAGTTGCAGCCTTTAATCAATACATGTGATGGTTTTGATATCTGATCGAATAACACGAAACAAGTAAAAGTTACCACTCGGTATACTAGTACCAAACTACGCATACATCCATAAAAGAGATAGAAGATGAGTAGACACCTATCATGTTTAGACCCTATATCTCTATAGAATTTGAAAACATAAAGGTTTAAACACAAGTTATCCACTTAGATCACATAGGGCAGCATAATATCTCTATTGATGCCACAAATCATGATGTTAAAACATCAACCTATCCTATGCTAGCATGGCAAGTTCTAAATCTCAAGATCCACTCTCGTTTAGCAAGAGATTAACAAATTAGATGTTAGCTACGCATCTAAATACATGAAACACAACCATACGAGGATATCAAGAATCCACCACACATAAATCTTTAAGGCATGCAAACTACTAAGCTACATAGATAAATCCGCTAGGATCCCACGACAACGATTAGTTCATAATTGAACATTTCGTCACCATGGGATTTGATGAAAACATGATAACAAACAAGATAACAAAGATGAATAAATCAATAATGTAAAAAGGTTTAGAGATCAAATCCGTGAAAGTAACAAGCATCCAAAAGATACGCCTCCACAAAGGAATACAAGAAAAACTAAATCTAGATCTTCTTGTCGTCATAATCCTCGCTTTGGCTTCTCGATCTCGTGCTCTAATGGTGTGTATGTGTTATGAAGTAGATCTGATCTCTGGTGGATGGGTGGTGATTTTTATGTCCCCCAAGGTGTGTATTTATAGCCCTAAGTGTCCTCTTTTCCAAGCAATTACCGTCTTTGAATTAGGATAGAATTCCGGCAATTTCCGTCTTTGAATGCAAATAGAATTCCAAATTCCATGTTTAGAACTGATTCTAGAAGCTCCTGGTCGACCAAACAACTTCCATAATAATTAGGAATTGCAAACAAGGCAATTTCCCATTAAAGATCGAATTCTGGAAAATTTCTGGAAGTTCTGCCACCCAAGCGCGGCCGCGCGCATACCACGTATATCTCAGGCGCGCCCGCGTGCAATGATTTTCACAGACTTTGACACGCGCGCCCGCGCGCGGCTCCAATGCAATTGGGGCGCGCCCGCGAAATCACTGATTTTGCAGCTTAACTTTCTTGTCTTCTGCTGATTACTTCTCCTCTTCCGAACACACTTCCGACACTTGATCCCAAGACTTCAACAGCACCATATAACAACTGGAAACTCCATTCTTTCACCTAAAAATGCGTCCTATACAATTCTCACAAAAACGAATTAAAACACACCAATACTTGAGACCAAAACACCAATTTAAGCCGAATTTGAATGATCCAAGTGGATATAAAATCCACTTATCACACCCCCAAACTTAAACCAATGCTTGTCCTCAAGCATAAACAATTATAACTATTTACAACTAACTAGTACCACTTCCGTAGGTGATCATGGTTGCATTTGGCATATGCAACAAGCCCTTTAAACCCCTAGGCAGCCCTAGTGGACGAGTAAGGTCTCGTGAGGGCCTATAGCGAATGTACCCACAAAATCCATTTAACCTAATGCAATGCATGAATGCAACTAATATGAAAATACAAAGATCCCCTCAAACTCACCAAAACCAACTAACAAGCAAATATCTCAAAGAATGCAACAAATCCAAACAGAGCTCGACTAAGTCCCCGTATACTAACATTACATGAACAGAAACGTGCCTGTGTGCAATGCTCATCAGAAATACTCCCAAAACTAGGTCAAAAATCATACATGCTTTCCGTCAAGACAATCACAGGTTTATAACTAGAATAGACTGTAGACACTTCATAACCTAGGAACACCTCCACCCTTATCCAAAGTAGATAGAAACTCATGCTTTATTACTTAAACTAAGACACTATATACAATACTCATGCTTATTTAACCGTGCAATGAATGAGACCCCAAAAGGATTATACAATAATACCCATGTAGCGAGTGTTAGGTCAGCAATCCCAAACCACAAGGGCTTTAGGTTACTAGGACTAAGTCCCCTCAGACTTAATTACTCGAGTATTAAAGAGCTCACTCTGGTTAATTTTGCATATAAATTATTAAACTATTGACTCTTTTTTTTTTCATTATATGCAATCTGGAATGAGAATTCTCAATTCCAACCCTAGACTACTCATATAAATATGAGCCGGCTACTAGCCATTTGACACCTAGCCAACAACTAGCATGAAATTCTTGTTTTCCCCCAAACTTAGACTTTAATGCTCCTACGCCATCAAGGGAATAACGAAAATTCTAAATATAATCAGGTGATTAAATCTCTAAACATCCAAACAAGCATGACCCTAACCTAGCCCAAAAGCACCCAATGAGGCTGTGTAAAAGTTTTGTTCCCGTAACATGCAAGTCAATTTCGTAGAAACTATAAATCTACCCTCTACTCATCATCATCACACTCAATTAAACACCTACCTATCAATCAGAATCAGCTCGTCCTAAGGGATCATGAAACATGCATGCCATGAAAATGCAACTAAATGAACTCACATGGTAAAAAAAAAATCAGAATGTCCTATATAAAACAAACATCAATAATACGCACATACATGCATGAATTACGACTAATATGCAAAGCATGATATCTATATGAACACACAAATACTACATATACACTACTTATCCCCCAAACCACCCCCAAACTTAAAAGATTCAATGTCCGCATTGAATGGAAGTAAATACAAGGGATAGTAGGAAACATACCTAAAAATATCGAAACATATGGGTTGCCTCCCACGAAGCGCTGTCGTTAACGTATTTAGCCGGACAAATATGATTCACATCATGGTGGCTCGAAGATCGCATTCGACTTGTCCTTAGTAGAAGGACCATTCACCCATTGTTTGACAACCTTCTTGCTATCTTCCCACATCTTTTCTAAATCAAACTTTACTTTGCCTCTTCCTCCAATCGATTTTTTCTGTTTCTTCTTCTTTCTCACACCTCTAAGGTGTTTATCCCTTTCAGTTGATTGAACCACACACTCTTCTACCGCATCATCAACCATCCACCTTCTTAACACATTATCGTGACCCTCTTAAAAAATCACTAACTCATCATTCAAAAGGACATACCTCAAATGGGATGGAAGTTTTCCAAGCTTGACATTCGAGAGATCTCGAATTGAAGAACTATCAATGGACTCACTGAAGTGCTGCTTTAGCATGTGCGTGTCCGACTTTTCGCTAAACAATTGATCAAACTTCTTTCTCTGACCCGTATCAACCATTTTCACACTGCAACACTCTTCATCCTCTATCAGAAATTTCATGGCCTTGAACACATTAAAGGTGACATTCTGATCTTGCACCCTCATTGTAAGCTCTCCTTTTTGCACATCAATCAAAGTACGGCCCGTAGCTAGAAAAGGCCTTCCCAAGATTATGGGAATCTTCTTATCTTCTTCAAAATCCAAAATAACAAAATCAGCAGGAAATATGAGCTTATCAACTTTCACCAAGACATCCTCTACTATACCCCTCGGATAAGTGATAGATCGATCAGCCAACTGCAAAGAGATGTTAGTTGGCTTTGGCTCCGGTAGACCAAGTTGCTTGAAAACAGACAAGGGCATGAGATTGATGTTGGCTCCCAAATCACACAAACACTTGCTGAATGAAAGATTGCCAATAGTGCATGGAATAGTGAAACTTCCTGGATCTTTAAGTTTAGGTGGCAATTTTTGTTGCAGAACGGCACTACACTCCTCCGTTAATGCCACTGTTTCAAATTCTTCCAACCTTCTCTTCCGTGACAAAATATCCTTCATGAACTTTGCATATCTCGGCATCTGCTCCAATGCTTCAACAAAAGGAATGTTAATGGACAGTTTCTTGAAGACATCCATAAACTTTTGAAACTGTTTCTCTTGACTTTTCTGCAAACGTCCAGGATATGGAGGAGGAGGATAGACCTGATTATTCTTTGAAGATTGCTCTGGAGTAGACTTTTCAACAGGTTTATTGCTCTTCTCACCATCAAGCTGATCAGTCACTAAATCAGATTTCTCAATTATTGGCACTGCAGATTTTTCAACCTGCTGATTCTGAACATCTTCATCTTCTTCAGTTGCTGATTTAGGATCACTCGTGACTTTTCCAGATCTTAAAGTAACTGCATTGACCTGTTCTTTGCCATCCCTCCTACCTGGATTAACCTCCGTATCACTAGGAAGAGTTCCTTGTGGCCTACTAAATAAAACACTCGCAATCTGTCCCATCTGGTTTTCCAAGAGCTTTTGAGAAGCTGACAGGTTTTTCATCATCATCCTCAACTCATCCATCCCTGATTTTTCATTAGAAGATTGCCCCGCATGAGCCTGGGGTTGTTGCTGCTGGAAACCCGGAGGTTGATATGGTTGCCTTGGATCATAAGGCTGTTGATAGCCTTGATTGAATGGCTTTGCTTGTTGTCCCTGAAACTGCTGCTGATAAGGTTGTTGTGCACTTTGATTGTTGCTCCAGCTGAAATTAGGATGATTCTTGTTGCTTGGATGGTAGGTAGCTGGAACTGGTGCAACAGGTCTATGGAAATTACTCACGAACTGTGCCGATTCAGAAGAGATAGCACACTGATTCGTCTCATGTGCGCCCGCACAAAGCTCACAAACACTAGCCAACTGCTGAACTCCATAATTTGCAAGAGAATCCACGCATACCACGTATGTCTCAGGCGCGGCCGCGCGCATACCACGTATATCTCAGGCGCGCCCGCGCGCAATGATTTGCAGCTTAACTTTCTTGTCTTCTGCTGATTACTTCTCCTCTTCCGAACACACTTCCGACACTTGATCCCAAGACTTCAACAGCACCATATAACAACTGGAAACTCCATTCTTTCACCTAAAAATGCGTCCTACATAATTCTCACAAAAATAAATTAAAACACACCAATACTTGAGACCAAAACACCAATTTAAGCCAAATTAGAATGATCCAAGTGGATATAAAATCCACTTATCAGGTTTGCATGCTTGAGTACTCCAAGTTCTTGGAACTCTGGTAGTCAGAAATTCAACAACCTTCAATGATAGTCTGATAGCACAAATTAAAAAGATGGTTGAAGACAAACTCCCTGAGGTGATTCAAAATCCTTATGGTGTGTGTTTTAGAAGGATCACAAAGACAGGAGCTAGAAGGTTGGATTTCTTGCCATTGGATAAAGTCTCAGGACTAAGCACTGAAACAATCATGACAGTGCTGAAGAAACTTCTCAAATCCAGTATCACAAGTGAAAAGGTTAAAGCTGTCAAAGATATTCATAGGCTGTTAGCAAAAAGAGATGAGGAAATTAGCTCAATCATAAAGAAGCCGATCTCTGATGCTAATGCCAAGATGGGAGGAAGCTGCAACTGTGATGATACTTTGGATGATGATGAGGATGAAATTAGAGGAAGTGGTGAACCTGGAAGATTCAGGAGTTCTAGAAAAGAAGCATCTGTGAATGTTGCTACACAAACTCAGATGGATGCTACCCAAGAAGAGCAAGAAACTCCCAGTACTGAAAAGAAAGATGCTGTCAAGGAAAAAGGGGAGTTAGAAATTTGTGAAGCCTTGGAGGCAAGTATCTTGAGATTAGCTGTTGAATGCTTTAATGCTGAAAAAGATATTGTCAACAAGGATACTGTCAAATTGGCTGAAGACACCCAAGTGAAAGATGATGTCAAGAGCCAAACACTCGAAGCTGTCAAAGTTGCTGTCATGAAAGATGCTGTCAAGGATCAACTTGAAGAAATTGTCAAAGCACGAAAGCTTGTCAAGAATTTCACATCTAACAGAAGGAAGACAAGAGCCCAAGCCTATCGTGCAACCAAGATAAAAGGGAAGTCAGTTGCAGCAGCAAAGAAAAAGAAGCATAGAGCAGTTTTGACAGAGAAGCCCATTGATAAGAGAAAAGTAAATAGTTTTGAACTATTGAAAAAGTCAATTGATGGGAGCATATCATCTGTCTCCGTGGAACTGGACCCAGTCAACAAAAAGGTACGAAAGTATGATCTTAAGGACTGTGGAACTACATGTATAACTGTAGAACCAGACTTCACTATGGAGATAGTCTCAAATGTGGTAAGCATGCATGATCTATCATGCAATAAGGTAAAGGTAAGGAGAAGAATTGATTTCTTCATTTTGGAAATGATGATCACTCTCATGGAAACAAACCAAGATGTTTCCAGCAGTATCTTAGAGCATGTCAAAGATTACCATGCTCAAAGATATACTGAATTCTATGAGAAGTATGGTGACTGGAGAGCACATGATGATGCAGACCTTGAAGTTAGTTCTGATGGGGAACCAATGCCTGATGTGGACCTGGTAGCAGCACATCGTCCTTTTACAAAGGCTGACATGGTTGAATATGAAGCAGAACAAGCTTATCAGGCTGCTAAAGCTAAATCATCCCAATCCACCAAACCTACCAAACCTGCCACATCTGCCAAACAAGGTGCTGAAGACCTAGAAGCTCAACTGAAGGAAAGCTATAAGAAACTCAACAAGCTATTCAGTGAGGAAGCAGGTTATCAGCCCTGTGTACTGGATAATCCTTTGAGAATCAAGGATGACAAGCAAGAAATCTATGTTGATAGTTTTCACAAGCTGAGGACCAGTATACTGAAGGATCTCTACTGGAAAGTTGTTGGATCTGTTCATAAGCTCGAAATGCTAGTTGCTTGGGAACTAGAGGTTATATTTGATCAAAGGGGAGATGAAGATCCAAAGCTAGACAGAAAAAGGAGAGAATCCTTGAATGCGAAGGAGGTTCAAATTCATCCAAGGAATTTTGAAGTTCAGAACATACACGTATGATTTTGAAACTTGGTTTGATGTAAAGGATGCTGAAGTATTTACTTTTCGAGTGATACAAGGGTACATTGAAGACATTGAAGATGATGCAAGATCACTAGAAGAAAAAGCTTTAGTTGAAGACCTCAGAAAAGCAAGAAATGAAGCTCTTAGAATAGAGGGAAAAATCTGAACAATTGGAGACTGCCAAAATCAAGCTAAATTAAACTCTGATTTACTCATTCAATAGGAGCAATTGATTTGCAGTAAATTCATAAGCTTCATGTTCTAGATTTTTCTTTAACATTTATCAATTATAGTATTTCATCTATTCTGATCTATGTTAGTTAAGTTGTCAGCACGTTTTGATTGTAAATTTGTTGTTATTGTCCATAAAAACAAATTGGGGGAGATTGTTGGAATTTATGGGTGATAGCGTAGAGACAACTTAACTATATTTCCCTATACTTAGTTTTTACTAAGTTGAACATACTGTCACAGCCAGAGTATGTCTTCGTATTCGAATAATTGCTGTCATGTAATAAATGTATGATTTGGGAGAAGTTCATATGTTTGTTCAAGCCTCAAGAAATGCATCCAAAAGATAGCAAGAATAAAGGTTACTGTCATGTCCCTGACAGTAATGTTACAAGAACACAAATGTTGCAAAGTCACGACAAAGCTACATTTGACAGCAACATTGGCCGAAGCAAGAGACAGTAACATTCTCACACTTGACAGCTGATAAGTGGATTTTATATCTACTTGGAACATTCTAAATCGGCTTAAATTGATTGTCTTGGACTCAAGTTTCTTGTAGTTTTGATGTGTTTTGCTTAGTTGTGCAGGTTTACAAGAATGTTGATTAATGTGGATGCTTCTATAATTTTTTGGGAATTAATTGATTAAAATTCGGATTTTCTGGGAAGGCTGTGCAGCTTACACTGTTTTGGCCATATCTGGAGTTCTGTAAGTCCGTTTTCAGCGATCTTACTGCCCACGCGAAGCTTGAGAGATTTTCTACAACCTGGGATAGGAAGCACGTGCAAGTAATGTGCTGAATAAAATCGCGCGTGTATTCTTTGTGAAGCATGGCCTGGAAATTACTGTTTTACCCTTTTCAAGTTCTAATTATATTCCGGACAGTTTTTAGCACCTTAATTAAATTCTAATTGTAATAGAAGATAAATTCTTGCTGGGCAAGAAAGCTAGAGCCTATAAAAACACCTCTAAGCATTGTAATTTATATATCATAGTTTTATTATTGTAACCAGCTCAGATCTGCAAGAGGGAAAAGGAGAGAAGGATTCAAGCTCGGTGACAAGCAAGGATCTAGATCATCTTCATCTTTTGTATACGTTGAATCATAGATTTGTTTTCTCAACTCTTAATCTTAATAATATCGTTATTGTTTTCTTTCATATCTTGTTTATTATCATGTTTTCATCAAATCCCATGACGATGAACGGTTCAATTATGGGCTAATCGTTGTCGTGGGATCCTAGTGGATTTATCTATGTAGCTTAGTAGTTTGCATGCCTTAGAGATTTATGTGTGGTGAATTCTTGATATCCTTGTATGGTTGTACTTATGGTATTTAGGTGCGTCGTGAACATCTAATATGTTAATCTCTTGCTAAACGAGAGTGGATCTTGAGATTTAGAACTTGCCATGCTAGCATAGGATAGGTTGGTGTTAAGCATCATGATTTGTGGCATGAATAGAGATATTATGCTACTCTATGTGATCTAAGTGGATAACTTGTGCTTCAACCTTTATGTTTTCAAATTCTATAGAGATATAGGGTCTAAACATAATAGGTGCCTATTCATCTTCTATCTCTTTTGTGGATGTATGTGTAGATTGGTACTAGTATACCGAGAGGTAACTTTTACTCTTTCCGTGTTATCCGATCAGATATCAAGACCATCACATGTTTTAATTAAAGGCTGCAACTCTAGGTGAAGTAGATGATGAAACTTGGATTCCATGTTTATTCTCATATAAGTAATTCGATTTTTATTCTCGTTAATTGTTTAATTCTTAGTTTTATAATTCGCATCTTAGTATAATTTAGATAATCAACCCCAATTTATTACTTTTCTTAGCAGTGAGTTAAAACCATACATTGTTGCATAGGCATATTTACTGAATTGAACACCATTCTAGATCTCTGTGGGAACGAATTTGATTTAATCATATATTACTTGTGACAACGTGCGCTTGCGTGAATTTAGCATAACAAGTTTTTGGCGCCGCTGCTGGGGATCATCGGTGTTTTTATTTCAGTTTATGTGTTTGTCAATAGTGGTCGTTAGCGTTCACTGACTCGGATTCTTACTTAGTTGTTTGTTTCGTGGTGTTTCAGGCACTTAAGTTTATATACAAACACGTTCGCAAGCTCGTTTACAAAAACTGGCAGAAGACGGTCGTGTAGAGAATTTAGAGAATAAGGAAGAGGAATCTGAAACTACAGTAGCAATGGCAGATGCAGCAGCAGCTAAGGCTTTGAAGGACTATTCTCAGCCGAAACTCAATGACATCCAGTCTAGCATTGTTAGACCAGCTATTGCAGCGAACAACTTTGAGATCAAGCCGGGCACAATTCAGATGGTGCAGAATTTAGTCCAGTTTTGGGGGAGCTTCTACGGAGGATCCAAACATGCATGTTCGGGACTTTATCAAAATCTGCGACACTTTCAAGTGTAATGGTGTGACGGATGATGCTATCAGGTTGAGGCTTTTCCCATTCTCTCTGAGGGATAAGGCTAAGAGCTGGCTACACTCTTTACCACCTGGTTCCATTACTACATGGGAAGATCTTGCTCAGAAGTTCCTTACTAAATTCTTCCCTATGGCGAAAACTGCAGCAATAAGGAACCAGTTGACTCAATTTCAACAGCAATCTGGCGAGTCATTGTGTGAGGCTTGGGAACGCTACAAGGAGATGCTAAGGAAGTGTCCTCATCATGGCATGCCTGATTGGATGGTTATTAATGGTTTTTACAATGGGTTGGGAGCACAATCTAGGCCTTTGCTAGATGCAGCATCAGGTGGAGCTCTTTGGGCGAAGAGTTATGATGAAGCTTATGAACTTATTGAGATGATGGCTGCTAATGAATACCAGAATCCAACCCAGAGGCTTTCTCAAGGCAAGGTAGCAGGAGTTTTGGAAGTAGATACAGCTTCAATGATTACGGCTCAGTTGAAGGCTCTTGCTATGAAAGTGGATTCTCTTGCTAATTATGGAGTTCAGCAGGTGGCTAGTGTTTGTGAGTTATGTGCGGGCGCACATGAGACGAATCAGTGTGCTATCTCTTCCGAATCAGCACAGTTCGTGAGTAATTTCCAGAGACCTGCTGCACCAGTTCCAGCCACTTATCATCCCAACAATCGGAATCATCCTAACTTCAGCTGGAGCAACAATCAGAATACTCAACAATCTTATCAGCAAGCGAAGCCATACAATCAAGGCTATCAACAGCCTTATAGGGCACCATATCAACCTCCGGGATTTCAGCAGCAACAGCCTCAGACTCATGCGGGGCAATCATCTAATGATAAATCTGATGAGATGTGGATAGCATTAAAGAACCTACAAGCTGGTCAGAAGCTCTTAGAAACTCAGATAGGACAGATTGCAAGTGCTTTAGGTAGTAGGCCACAAGGAACTCTTCCCAGTGATACGGAAGCAAATCCAGGTAGGAGGGACTTCAAGGAGCAGGTGAAGGCCGTAACTTTGAGATCGGGAAAGGTTACATCAGATCCTAAATCAGCCGCTAAAGAAGATGAAGAAGTGCAGAATCAACAAGTGGAAAAATCTGCAATGCCTGAATTTGAAAAATCTGACTTAGTAGCTGATGAGCTAGATGGTGACAAAGAGAAGAGCAAGGAACCTGTTAAAGCTTCAGTGGATCAGTCTACTCAGATCTATCCTCCTCCTCCATATCCTAGAAGACTCCAGAAGCAGAATTTGGATAAAAAGTTTTCTAAGTTCCTAGAGGTGTTCAAGAAATTGCATATTAACATTCCTTTTGCGGAAGCTCTTGAACAGATGCCAAGCTATGCCAAGTTCATGAAGGGAATTCTCTCTCGTAAGTTGAAGCTCGATGCATTAGAGACCGTTGCCTTAACGGAAGAATGTAGTGCCGTTCTGCAACAGAAGTTGCCTCCAAAGCTAAAGGATCCGGGTAGTTTTACTATTCCATGCACTATTGGTAATCTATTCTTTGAGAAGTGCTTGTGTGACTTGGGAGCTAGCATCAATCTCATGCCCTTATCAGTTTTCTTGCAACTTGGTCTACCGGATCCAAAGCCAACTAACATCTCGCTACAGTTGGCTGATCGTTCAATTACCTATCCTAGAGGCATAGTTGAGGATGTCTTAGTAAAAGTTGATAAGCTCATCTTCCCTGCTGATTTTGTTATCTTGGATTTTGAGGAAGATAAGAAGATTCCCATAATCTTGGGAAGGCCATTCCTAGCTACGGGTAGTACCTTGATCGATGTGCAGAAAGGAGAGCTCACCATGAGGGTACAAAATCAGAATGTCACCTTTAATGTGTTCAATGCTATGAAGCTTCCATCTGATGAAGAAGAATGTTTCAATGTTGATTTGGTTGATTCCGTGGTAGCCAAGGATCTTGATCATTTGTTGCTAACAGATTCTTTGGAAAAAGCATTGAGTGGGAACTCTGAGGTGAAAGATGAAGATGAAGTGATGCAAATTCAGATGTTGAATGCAAATTCGTGGAATAGGAAATTTGACATGCCTTTCGAGTCTCTTGGTTTAAAGGAGCTGGAAAAGTCACAAGTCCGACTTAAACCATCTATTGAGGAAGCTCCTACACTTGAACTCAAACCTTTGCCTAATCACTTGAGGTATGCTTTTCTTGGTGATACCTCTACACTACCTGTTATTATTTCTTCTAATCTGTCAGATGTCGAGGAAGAAAAGCTCTTGCGTATTTTGAGGGAATTCAAGTCAGCAATTGGTTGGACTATAGCAGATATCAAGGGAATCAGCCCTTCTTATTGCATGCATAAAATTCTGCTAGAGGAAGGAGCTAAGCCTACTGTTGAACATCAAAGAAGACTCAATCCGATCATGAAGGAGGTGGTGAAGAAGGAAATTCTAAAGTGGTTAGATGCTGGTATTATCTATCCTATCTCAGACAGTTCTTGGGTGAGTCCGGTTCAATGTGTGCCAAATAAAGGAGGCATGACGGTTGTTGCTAATGAGAAGAATGAGCTCATCCCTACTCGAACAGTCACGGGGTGGAGAGTTTGCATGGATTATCGGAAGCTCAACAAAGCCACAAGAAAAGATCACTTTCCTCTGCCTTTTATTGATCAGATGCTAGACAGATTGGCAGGGCACGAGTATTATTGTTTGCTTGATGGTTATTCCGGCTATAATCAGATTTGCATTGCTCCAGAAGATCAAGAGAAGACTACATTCACATGTCCTTTTGGCACTTTTGCTTTTCGACGAGTCTCGTTTGGACTTTGTGGTGCTCCCGCCACTTTTCAAAGGTGCATGATGGCTATTTTCTCAGATATGATTGGGTCGAATGTGGAAGTTTTTATGGATGACTTCTCAGTTTTTGGTACATCTTATGATGAGTGCTTGCATAATCTTGGTTTGGTTTTGAAGAGGTGTGTGGAGACAAATTTGGTGCTTAATTGGGAAAAATGTCACTTTATGGTGCAAGAAGGAATTATTCTTGGGCACAAGGTATCTAGTAAAGGGCTTGAAGTGGATAGGGCTAAGGTGGAGACAATCGAGAATCTTCCTCCACCTATTTCAGTTAAAGGAATTCGCAGTTTTCTTGGTCATGCGGGTTTCTACAGGCGATTCATTCAAGACTTTTCGAAAATCTCTAAACCTTTGTGCAACTTGTTGGAGAAGGATGTTCCTTTCAAGTTTGATGATGAATGTCTTGCGGCTTTTGAGCTTTTGAAAAAGAAGCTAACTACTACACCTATCATTACCGCACCCAATTGGGAGGAACCGTTTGAGCTTATGTGTGATGCTAGTGACTATGCTGTTGGAGCTGTGCTTGGACAAAGGAAGGACAAAATTTTTCATGTGGTTTACTATGCTAGTAAAACCCTCAATGATGCACAGCTTAACTACACCACTACGGAGAAGGAGTTGCTAGCAGTTGTCTATGCTTTCGAGAAATTCAGATCTTACTTGCTTGGTACGAAGGTGATTGTGTATACGGATCATGCTGCTATTCGATATCTCATGTCGAAGAAGGATTCGAAGCCTAGATTGATTCGTTGGGTGCTTCTCTTGCAAGAGTTTGATGTGGAGATCAAGGATAGGAAGGGCACGGAAAATCAAGTAGCTGATCATCTATCACGTTTGGAGGACCAAGGTAAGGATTCACATGCTAAATCTCTAATTAATGAATCTTTCCCAGATGAGCAACTTTTTGGGGTGCAAGGTGAAGAGCCATGGTTTGCAGATTATGTGAACTATCTTGTTAGTAATGTCATCCCTCCGGAATTCTCTTATGCTCAAAGGAAGAAGTTCTTACATGATTTGAAGTGGTACCGTTAGGACGAGCCATTCCTGTTCAAGCTTGGTGTGGATCAGATTTTGAGGAGGTTCATTCCTTATAGTGAGACAGAGAGTATTTTGCATGATTGTCATTCTACCACATATGGAGGCCATTATGGTGGTGATAAAACAGCTCAGAAAGTACTTCAAGCAGGATTCTATTGGCCGACTCTGTTCAAAGATTCGCATAGGTTCGTGATGCATTGTGATCGATGTCAAAGAGTTGGTAATATCTCTAAGAGGAATGAGATGCCTCTGAATACTATTCTAGAAGTTGAGATCTTTGATGTGTGGGGAATTGATTTCATGGGACCGTTTGTTTCTTCTTGTAATAATCAGTACATTCTCTTGGCAGTGGACTACGTTTCTAAATGGGTCGAGGTTAAGGCTTTACCGACCAATGATGCTAAGGTTGTGCTAAATTTTCTTCACAAGCAGATTTTTACGCGTTTTGGGACTCCACGAGCTATAATCAGTGATGAGGGGACACACTTCTGTAATCGTCAGTTTACTGCTATGATGGCAAGGTACAATGTGACGCATCGTGTTGCCACTGCTTATCATCCCCAAACTAATGGTCAAACGGAGGTTTCTAATCGTGAAATCAAAAGAATTCTTGAGAAAGTGGTAAATCCATCTCGTAAGGATTGGTCGTTGAAGTTAGACGAGGCGGTTTGGGCGTACAGAACTGCTTACAAGACACCTCTTGGTATGTCACCTTATCAGTTGGTGTTTGGTAAGGCTTGTCATTTACCGGCCGAGATAGAGCACAGGGCCTATTGGGCGTTGAAGAAGTTAAATTTGGATATCACGGCTGCAGGTGAGAGGCGTCTACTTCAGTTGAATGAACTTGAGGAATTTCGTGAGCAAGCTTACGAGAACACTAAAATGTACAAGGAGAAGGTCAAGAGGTGGCATGACAAGAAGTTGGTTCATAAGTCTTTTGTGCCGGGCCAACAGGTTTTGCTTTACAATTCTCGCCTCAAACTTTTTCCGGGTAAGCTCAAGTCAAAATGGTCGGGTCCATTTATAATCAAGTCGGTATTTCAACATGGAGCGGTGGAGATTTATAGGGGTTCTATTGATGATGCTTTTAAAGTTAATGGACAAAGACTTAAGCCGTATTTTGGAGGAATGGTGAACCGCGAGAAGGTTGTCGCGGTTTTATCTTGTTCGTGATTTTCCGGAAGAATGTCAAGCTAATGACATTAAAAGAGCGCTTTTTGGGAGGTAACCTAAAATTTGGTTGTATATTTTAGAGATGTAGTATCATTGTTTTCTTTCAAAAAAAAAAATATATATATATATATAGTCAGTATGCGCCAGCGCATGATGCGCCAGCCGCGTGCACCTGCGCCGTGTAACGCAGGAAGGATCCGCGCATGAAGCGCCAGCACGCGCAAGTGCGTCAGGAGGGACAGCAACTTTCCGCGCATCACGCGCCCCATCCACGCCTCATGCGCCAGACCAATCTGTTTGTGCGGGTTTTTTATTTTTTTGTTTGGTTTCTTAAATTCCCAATTCTTCTCTCTTTTATTTTCTTATCCTTTTTCTAATTCATCTCTCAATCTTAAACCTATCCTCCCAACTCCTATTCTAACTACAAATCAAATCCTAAAAACACCCAAAATCCTTTTCTACATCTAATTTCATCTCTATTATTTACATCTCCTATATATACACCCACCTCATCTATACATACACAAACCCATCTATATAAATCCCAAATTCTCAACTTTTATCCATTCCAAGTGCAAAGGGGGATTTAAATTCGAAATTGTGTGGATTCATCTAGCAAGTTCACCTCTTTGATTCAATTGGGTAACATTCTATCTTATCTTTTATTTGACTTTGTGAATTTTGCAAATTAGGGTTCTTGGTGTGTAATTTGGGGGTTCTTTATTTGGTGAATTGTTTGGAGATTTTTGTGCCTTGCTTGATATTTGTTGATCATGGCTCCTAAAAGGCAACGGTTAATGGGTAGTGGTAGTAGTGTTCCTCCATCGTTGGATGAGAATGATGTTGTGGGAGATGGAGTGGAAAGGTTTGTTAATGAGGAGGCTAAGGCGGAGTATATTCGGTTAGTTTCCAAGGGGGTTATTCAGGAACGGAGGCTTGTGCCCCATAAGTATACAGAGATTAGAGCTATGATTAGTGAGAGGGGTTGGACGTTCTTTTGTGAATTTGCTAATGATGCTTCGTTGGATGTGGTTCGGGAATTTTATGCTAATGCGTCAATAGCAAGAAATAACTCAACGATTGTGAGGGGTCGGAAGGTGGATTATTCGCCTCGTGCTATTCGTAATTTGATTAGGCAACCGCCTAAACCTCGAGATGCTACGGATTGGGGACAAAAGACTAATGATGATGTTGATCTTGATGAACTCATTGATGAGCTTTGTGTTCCGGGAACGGAATGGAAATGTAAGATAGGTACGGACATAAAGTGTAATTTCCCGGCTTCATCATTGTCTAGTTTTGCAAAGGCATGGTTCTTTTTCATAAGTTCTAATATCATTCCGACAAACCATGTTTCCAATGTTACTGTTGATAGAGCCATCTTGCTATGGGGTATTCTCAAAGGCGAGTATGTCGACATTGGGCACCTTATCAATCAACATATTCTTCGGTTTTTGGGAAGCAATTCGTCGGTGAATATTCCTCATGCTTCTATTGTTGCGTACTTGTGTGATGCATCAAAAGTTACATGCTATCAAGGTGAGCCGATGCATAAACCTTCGGCGTCTATTACGGATGCTACCATTGATCGGTTGAAGTTGAAGGAGTGGTCGGGCGGCACTCCTCATCCTAGGGGATTAGGATTTGTTGTTGATGGTGCTAGTGGTCAGGGAACGGGCGTTCCGCCACATGTTTCGAGGGCACCGAAGGTGGCTAGGGCAGGTTCTTCGCAGAGTCAGGTGGATGTGTCCGTTTTTGAATCTTATTTTCGTCGAATGACTAGGCGGATGGATGCTATGCATGCTAGCAGTCGCCAGTATTCTGAGGACATGGGCATAGCTTTGGAGGCAAAGTTTCAGTCACCTAGTACTCCTATGCAGTGGCCTATATTTGGAGCTCGGACTCCGTACCCTCCACCGGATTCTTCTGATGAGGATGTTGAGGACGGAGAGGGTGACGAAAGCGAGGACGAGTAGGTATGTTTCTGCTATCCCTTGTATTTACTTCCATTCAATGCGGACATTGAATCTTTCAAGTTTGGGGGTGGTTTGAGGGATTAGTAGATGTTGTTGTATAAATTGTTCATGTAGGATATCATGCTTTGCATATTAGTAGTAGTAAATTATGCATTATTGTTCGTGTTATCTACGTTTGTTTCATATAGGACATTCTGTTTTTATGTTAGTATATCATGTGAGTTCATAATAGTTTGCATTTGCACCCATGCTTGATAGGAATTTTGTGTTGTTGACGCTTTTGATTGAGAAGTGATATGCTTTGTTCTTGTGCACACACATACACTAGTAAGTTGAAGCTAGTAGACTTATTGAATATTGTAAGTAATTAGAAGGACATGAATATGTGCAAGATGATTTAGTTTGCATGCTTTGAATACAAGTTGGTGCGTTAGAGAGATGTTGCTTGGGATTGAGTATGTTTTTCCACCAAGTGAGTTTTTGAGCCATATTGCATATTTGCAATTTATTCGTTTGCTTGAGTGTCCACGGATTGTTTGCATTGCTAGCAGTTGTTTGAGGTCTTTCTTGAAACGCATGACATTATTTGACGATTAAAATGATAAAGGCATTTAGGAATAACCACATATTTTCTCATATTACCATACCATGTTTACATGATCAATTAGTTAACCCGTTGAGCTTAATCCTATTTTTCGGTGACACACCACATTACTTGCCTAGACCTTTTTCTTGTATTGGCCTTACATTAATTTGAACCCACATTGTCAAAGGCTAGTAGAGTGCTTAAGGGAGTAATAAGGTGTGCAAGGATGGGTTTATTGTTGGTCTTACTTTTGGGGGAAATATTGAAAATTGAAAATTGGGTTTGGTTGTTTGTTTGATAGTTGACATATGTAATAAATTATGGAATTATTGTTATTGTTTATATTATTGTTTGTGTTCTATTTAGCTCTCGAAAAAAAGAAAAAGAAAAAAAAAATATCGAAAAAAAAAGAAAAAAATTATATATATATATATATATTATGAGAGCATGTTTATATTGTGGTGATCCTATTTCAGTCGACTAGTCGAGTGTTTGTTTTAGTAAAAATTATGTGGGGGGGGGAATATGGTGTTGTGTGTGATTTATTATGGTACTTACTAGCTTTTGACACTTCACCTGTTTTGGCTTATTTGACATACCTTGTCCCTAGCCCCGTTACAACCCAATTAAAGACCTTTTGATTATCGTCATTGATGTATGTTGTGTTAAGAGTTAGATTGATACCAAATGTCAAGCATGCTTATGATTTTGTTGGAATTGAGTGATACACTTACCCTTGTTATTGAGTGAATATTTTTTGTGAGTGGATTGTGAGTGTTTGCTTGTTCTTGCGTATGAGATCCCGAGTGTTGTCTCAAAGATGTACTCTTGTAGGCTTAGCATGTTTACTAACTTATTCTTACACTTGACATGGGCTTGTGAGAACTTATGCATGTTCATTGAGTAGACTATGTGAATACTTGCACTTTCGACACCAAGACATTGCGTATTTACTTTGATTCTTAAGTTGATGTAGTATGAGAGGATTTGAAGGTATGGTAGATTAGATTAATTGCATTTGCATATTAGATGCATTCATGCATTGCATTGCATTAGGATAAATGGATTTTGTGGGTACATTCGCTATAGGCCCTCACGAGACCTTACTCGTCCACTAGGGCTGCCTAGGGGTTTAAAGGGCTTGTTGCATATGCCAAATGCAACCGTGATCACCTACGGAAGTGGTACTAGTTAGTTAGTTAGTTGTAATTGTTTATGCTTGAGGACAAGCATCGGTTTAAGTTTGGGGGTGTGATAAGTGGATTTTATACCTACTTGGAACATTCTAAATCGGCTTAAATTGATTGTCTTGGACTCAAGTTTCTTGTAGTTTTGATGTGTTTTGCTTAGCTGTGCAGGTTTACAAGAATGTTGATTAAGGTGGATGCTTCTATAATTTTTGGGAATTAATTGATTAAAATTCGGATTTTCTGGGAAGGCTGCGCAGCTTACACTGTTTTGGCCATATCTGGAGTTCTGTAAGTCCGTTTTCAGCGATCTTACTGCCCACGCGAAGCTTGAGAGGTTTTCTACAACCTGGGATAGGAAGCACGTGCAAGTAATGTGCTGAATAAAATCGCGCGTGTATTCTTTGTGAAGCATGGCCTGGAAATTACTGTTTTGCCCTTTTCAAGTTCTAATTATATTCCGGGCAGTTTTTAGCACCTTAATTAAATTCTAATTGTAATAGAAGATAAATTCTTGCTGGGCAAGAAAGCTAGAGCCTATAAAAACACCTCTAAGCATTGCAATTTATATATCATAGTTTTATTATTGTAACCAGCTCAGATCTGCAAGAGGGAAAAGGAGAGAAGGATTCAAGCTCGGTGACAAGCAAGGATCTAGATCATCTTCATCTTTTGTATACGTTGAATCAAAGATTTGTTTTCTCAACTCTTAATCTTAATAATATCGTTATTGTTTTCTTTCATATCTTGTTTATTATCATGTTTTCATCAAATCCCATGACGATGAACGGTTCAATTATGGGCTAATCGTTGTCGTGGGATCCTAGTGGATTTATCTATGTAGCTTAGTAGTTTGCATGCCTTAGAGATTTATGTGTGGTGAATTCTTGATATCCTTGTATGGTTGTGCTTATGGTATTTAGGTGCGTCGTGAACATCTAATATGTTAATCTCTTGCTAAACGAGAGTGGATCTTGAGATTTAGAACTTGTCATGCTAGCATAGGATAGGTTGGTGTTAAGCATCATGATTTGTGGCATGAATAGAGATATTATGCTACTCTATGTGATCTAAGTGGATAACTTGTGCTTCAACCTTTATGTTTTCAAATTCTATAGAGATATAGGGTCTAAACATAATAGGTGCCTATTCATCTTCTATCTCTTTTGTGGATGTATGTGTAGATTGGTACTAGTATACCGAGAGGTAACTTTTACTCTTTCCGTGTTATCCGATCAGATATCAAGACCATCACATGTTTTAATTAAAGGCTGCAACTCTAGGTGAAATAGATGATGAAACTTGGATTCCATGTTTATTCTCATATAAGTAATTCGATTTTTATTCTCGTTAATTGTTTAATTCTTAGTTTTATAATTCGCATCTTAGTATAATTTAGATAATCAACCCCAATTTGTTACTTTTCTTAGCAGTGAGTTAAAACCATACATTGTTGCATAGGCATATTTACTGAATTGAACACCATTCTAGATCTCTGTGGGAACGAATTTGATTTAATCATATATTACTTGTGACAACGTGCGCTTGCGTGAATTTAGCATAACAAGTTTTTGGCACCGCTGCTGGGGATCATCGGTGTTTTTATTTCAGTTTATGTGTTTGTCAATAGTGGTCGTTAGCGTTCACTGACTCGGATTCTTACTTAGTTGTTTGTTTCGTGGTGTTTCAGGCACTTAAGTTTGTATACAAACACGTTCGCAAGCTCGTTTACAAAAACTGGCAGAAGACGGTCGTGTAGAGAATTTAGAGAATAAGGAAGAGGAATCTGAAACTACAGTAGCAATGGCAGATGCAGCAGCAGCTAAGGCTTTGAAGGACTATTCTCAGCCGAAACTCAATGACATCCAGTCTAGCATTGTTAGACCAGCTATTGCAGCGAACAACTTTGAGATCAAGCCGGGCACAATTCAGATGGTGCAGAATTTAGTCCAGTTTTGGGGGAGCTTCTACGGAGGATCCAAACATGCATGTTCGGGACTTTATCAAAATTTGCGACACTTTCAAGTGTAATGGTGTGACGGATGATGCTATCAGGTTGAGGCTTTTCCCATTCTCTCTGAGGGATAAGGCTAAGAGCTGGCTACACTCTTTACCACCTGGTTCCATTACTACATGGGAAGATCTTGCTCAGAAGTTCCTTACTAAATTCTTCCCTATGGCGAAAACTGCAGCAATAAGGAACCAGTTGACTCAATTTCAACAGCAATCTGGCGAGTCATTGTGTGAGGCTTGGGAACGCTACAAGGAGATGCTAAGGAAGTGTCCTCATCATGGCATGCCTGATTGGATGGTTATTAATGGTTTTTACAATGGGTTGGGAGCACAATCTAGGCCTTTGCTAGATGCAGCATCAGGTGGAGCTCTTTGGGCGAAGAGTTATGATGAAGCTTATGAACTTATTGAGATGATGGCTGCTAATGAATACCAGAATCCAACCCAGAGGCTTTCTCAAGGCAAGGTAGCAGGAGTTTTGGAAGTAGATACAGCTTCAATGATTACGGCTCAGTTGAAGGCTCTTGCTATGAAAGTGGATTCTCTTGCTAATTATGGAGTTCAGCAGGTGGCTAGTGTTTGTGAGTTATGTGCGGGCGCACATGAGACGAATCAGTGTGCTATCTCTTCCGAATCAGCACAGTTCGTGAGTAATTTCCAGAGACCTGCTGCACCAGTTCCAGCCACTTATCATCCCAACAATCGGAATCATCCTAACTTCAGCTGGAGCAACAATCAGAATACTCAACAATCTTATCAGCAAGCGAAGCCATACAATCAAGGCTATCAACAGCCTTATAGGGCACCATATCAACCTCCGGGATTTCAGCAGCAACAGCCTCAGACTCATGCGGGGCAATCATCTAATGATAAATCTGATGAGATGTGGATAGCATTAAAGAACCTACAAGCTGGTCAGAAGCTCTTAGAAACTCAGATAGGATAGATTGCAAGTGCTTTAGGTAGTAGGCCACAAGGAACTCTTCCCAGTGATACGGAAGCAAATCCAGGTAGGAGGGACTTCAAGGAGCAGGTGAAGGCCGTAACTTTGAGATCGGGAAAGGTTACATCAGATCCTAAATCAGCCGCTAAAGAAGATGAAGAAGTGCAGAATCAGCAAGTGGAAAAATCTGCAATGCCTGAATTTGAAAAATCTGACTTAGTAGCTGATGAGCTAGATGGTGACAAAGAGAAGAGCAAGGAACCTGTTAAAGCTTCAGTGGATCAGTCTACTCAGATCTATCCTCCTCCTCCATATCCTAGAAGACTCCAGAAGCAGAATTTGGATAAAAAGTTTGCTAAGTTCCTAGAGGTGTTCAAGAAATTGCATATTAACATTCCTTTTGCGGAAGCTCTTGAACAGATGCCAAGCTATGCCAAGTTCATGAAGGGAATTCTCTCTCGTAAGTTGAAGCTCGATGCATTAGAGACCGTTGCCTTAACGGAAGAATGTAGTGCCGTTCTGCAACAGAAGTTGCCTCCAAAGCTAAAGGATCCGGGTAGTTTTACTATTCCATGCACTATTGGTAATCTATTCTTTGAGAAGTGCTTGTGTGACTTGGGAGCTAGCATCAATCTCATGCCCTTGTCAGTTTTCTTGCAACTTGGTCTACCGGATCCAAAGCCAACTAACATCTCGCTACAGTTGGCTGATCGTTCAATTACCTATCCTAGAGGCATAGTTGAGGATGTCTTAGTAGAAGTTGATAAGCTCATCTTCCCTGCTGATTTTGTTATCTTGGATTTTGAGGAAGATAAGAAGATTCCCATAATCTTGGGAAGGCCATTCCTAGCTACGGGTAGTACCTTGATCGATGTGCAGAAAGGAGAGCTCACCATGAGGGTACAAAATCAGAATGTCACCTTTAATGTGTTCAATGCTATGAAGCTTCCATCTGATGAAGAAGAATGTTTCAATGTTGATTTGGTTGATTCCGTGGTAGCCAAGGATCTTGATCATTTGTTGCTAACAGATTCTTTGGAAAAAGCATTGAGTGGGAACTCTGAGGTGAAAGATGAAGATGAAGTGATGCAAATTCAGATGTTGAATGCAAATTCGTGGAATAGGAAATTTGACATGCCTTTCGAGTCTCTTGGTTTAAAGGAGCTGGAAAAGTCACAAGTCCGACTTAAACCATCTATTGAGGAAGCTCCTACACTTGAACTCAAACCTTTGCCTAATCACTTGAGGTATGCTTTTCTTGGTGATACCTCTACACTACCTGTTATTATTTCTTCTAATCTGTCAGATGTCGAGGAAGAAAAGCTCTTGCGTATTTTGAGGGAATTCAAGTCAGCAATTGGTTGGACTATAGCAGATATCAAGGGAATCAGCCCTTCTTATTGCATGCATAAAATTCTGCTAGAGGAAGGAGCTAAGCCTACTGTTGAACATCAAAGAAGACTCAATCCGATCATGAAGGAGGTGGTGAAGAAGGAAATTCTAAAGTGGTTAGATGCTGGTATTATCTATCCTATCTCAGACAGTTCTTGGGTGAGTCCGGTTCAATGTGTGCCAAATAAAGGAGGCATGACGGTTGTTGCTAATGAGAAGAATGAGCTCATCCCTACTCGAACAGTCACGGGGTGGAGAGTTTGCATGGATTATCGGAAGCTCAACAAAGCCACAAGAAAAGATCACTTTCCTCTGCCTTTTATTGATCAGATGCTAGACAGATTGGCAGGGCACGAGTATTATTGTTTGCTTGATGGTTATTCCGGCTATAATCAGATTTGCATTGCTCCAGAAGATCAAGAGAAGACTACATTCACATGTCCTTTTGGCACTTTTGCTTTTCGACGAGTCTCGTTTGGACTTTGTGGTGCTCCCGCCACTTTTCAAAGGTGCATGATGGCTATTTTCTCAGATATGATTGGGTCGAATGTGGAAGTTTTTATGGATGACTTCTCAGTTTTTGGTACATCTTATGATGAGTGCTTGCATAATCTTGGTTTTGAAGAGGTGTGTGGAGACAAATTTGGTGCTTAATTGGGAAAAATGTCACTTTATGGTGCAAGAAGGAATTATTCTTGGGCACAAGGTATCTAGTAAAGGGCTTGAAGTGGATAGGGCTAAGGTGGAGACAATCGAGAATCTTCCTCCACCTATTTCAGTTAAAGGAATTCGCAGTTTTCTTGGTCATGCGGGTTTCTACAGGCGATTCATTCAAGACTTTTCGAAAATCTCTAAACCTTTGTGCAACTTGTTGGAGAAGGATGTTCCTTTCAAGTTTGATGATGAATGTCTTGCGGCTTTTGAGCTTTTGAAAAAGAAGCTAACTACTACACCTATCATTACCGCACCCAATTGGGAGGAACCGTTTGAGCTTATGTGTGATGCTAGTGACTATGCTGTTGGAGCTGTGCTTGGACAAAGGAAGGACAAAATTTTTCATGTGGTTTACTATGCTAGTAAAACCCTCAATGATGCACAGCTTAACTACACCACTACGGAGAAGGAGTTGCTAGCAGTTGTCTATGCTTTCGAGAAATTCAGATCTTACTTGCTTGGTACGAAGGTGATTGTGTATACGGATCATGCTGCTATTCGATATCTCATGTCGAAGAAGGATTCGAAGCCTAGATTGATTCGTTGGGTGCTTCTCTTGCAAGAGTTTGATGTGGAGATCAAGGATAGGAAGGGCACGGAAAATCAAGTAGCTGATCATCTATCACGTTTGGAGGACCAAGGTAAGGATTCACATGCTAAATCTCTAATTAATGAATCTTTCCCAGATGAGCAACTTTTTGGGGTGCAAGGTGAAGAGCCATGGTTTGCAGATTATGTGAACTATCTTGTTAGTAATGTCATCCCTCCGGAATTCTCTTATGCTCAAAGGAAGAAGTTCTTACATGATTTGAAGTGGTACCGTTAGGACGAGCCATTCCTGTTCAAGCTTGGTGTGGATCAGATTTTGAGGAGGTTCATTCCTTATAGTGAGACAGAGAGTATTTTACATGATTGTCATTCTACCACATATGGAGGCCATTATGGTGGTGATAAAACAGCTCAGAAAGTACTTCAAGCAGGATTCTATTGGCCGACTCTGTTCAAAGATTCGCATAGGTTCGTGATGCATTGTGATCGATGTCAAAGAGTTGGTAATATCTCTAAGAGGAATGAGATGCCTCTGAATACTATTCTAGAAGTTGAGATCTTTGATGTGTGGGGAATTGATTTCATGGGACCGTTTGTTTCTTCTTGTAATAATCAGTACATTCTCTTGGCAGTGGACTACGTTTCTAAATGGGTCGAGGTTAAGGCTTTACCGACCAATGATGCTAAGGTTGTGCTAAATTTTCTTCACAAGCAGATTTTTACGCGTTTTGGGACTCCACGAGCTATAATCAGTGATGAGGGGACACACTTCTGTAATCGTCAGTTTACTGCTATGATGGCAAGGTACAATGTGACGCATCGTGTTGCCACTGCTTATCATCCCCAAACTAATGGTCAAACGGAGGTTTCTAATCGTGAAATCAAAAGAATTCTTGAGAAAGTGGTAAATCCATCTCGTAAGGATTGGTCGTTGAAGTTAGACGAGGCGGTTTGGGCGTACAGAACTGCTTACAAGACACCTCTTGGTATGTCACCTTATCAGTTGGTGTTTGGTAAGGCTTGTCATTTACCGGCCGAGATAGAGCACAGGGCCTATTGGGCGTTGAAGAAGTTAAATTTGGATATCACGGCTGCAGGTGAGAGGCGTCTACTTCAGTTGAATGAACTTGAGGAATTTCGTGAGCAAGCTTACGAGAACACTAAAATGTACAAGGAGAAGGTCAAGAGGTGGCATGACAAGAAGTTGGTTCATAAGTCTTTTGTGCCGGGCCAACAGGTTTTGCTTTACAATTCTCGCCTCAAACTTTTTTCGGGTAAGCTCAAGTCAAAATGGTCGGGTCCATTTATAATCAAGTCGGTATTTCAACATGGAGCGGTGGAGATTTATAGGGGTTCTATTGATGATGCTTTTAAAGTTAATGGACAAAGACTTAAGCCGTATTTTGGAGGAATGGTGAACCGCGAGAAGGTTGCCGCGGTTTTATCTTGTTCGTGATTTTCCGGAAGAATGTCAAGCTAATGACATTAAAAGAGCGCTTTTTGGGAGGTAACCTAAAATTTGGTTGTATATTTTAGAGATGTAGTATCATTGTTTTCTTTCAAAAAAAAAATATATATATATATATAGTCAGTATGCGCCAGCGCATGATGCGCCAGCCGCGCGCACCTGCGCCGTGTAACGCAGGAAGGATCCGCGCATGAAGCGCCAGCACGCGCAAGTGCGCCAAGAGGGACAGCAACTTTCCGCGCATCACGCGCCCCATCCACGCCTCATGCGCCAGACCAATCTGTTTGTGCGGGTTTTTTATTTTTTTGTTTGGTTTCTTAAATTCCCAATTCTTCTCTCTTTTATTTTCTTATCCTATTTCTAATTCATCTCTCAATCTTAAACCTATCCTCCCAACTCCTATTCTAACTACAAATCAAATCCTAAAAACACCCAAAATCCTTTTCTACATCTAATTTCATCTCTATTATTTACATCTCCTATATATACACCCACCTCATCTATACATACACAAACCCATCTATATAAATCCCAAATTCTCAACTTTTATCCATTCCAAGTGCAAAGGGGGATTTAAATTCGAAATTGTGTGGATTCATCTAGCAAGTTCACCTCTTTGATTCAATTGGGTAACATTCTATCTTATCTTTTATTTGACTTTGTGAATTTTGCAAATTAGGGTTCTTGGTGTGTAATTTGGGGGTTCTTTATTTGGTGAATTGTTTGGAGATTTTTGTGCCTTGCTTGATATTTGTTGATCATGGCTCCTAAAAGGCAACGGTTAATGGGTAGTGGTAGTAGTGTTCCTCCATCGTTGGATGAGAATGATGTTGTGGGAGATGGAGTGGAAAGGTTTGTTAATGAGGAGGCTAAGGCGGAGTATATTCGGTTAGTTTCCAAGGGGGTTATTCAGGAACGGAGGCTTGTGCCCCATAAGTATACAGAGATGAGAGCTATGATTAGTGAGAGGGGTTGGACGTTCTTTTGTGAATTTGCTAATGATGCTTCGTTGGATGTGGTTCGGGAATTTTATGCTAATGCGTCAATAGCAAGAAATAACTCAACGATTGTGAGGGGTCGGAAGGTGGATTATTCGCCTCGTGCTATTCGTAATTTGATTAGGCAACCGCCTAAACCTCGAGATGCTACGGATTGGGGACAAAAGACTAATGATGATGTTGATCTTGATGAACTCATTGATGAGCTTTGTGTTCCGGGAACGGAATGGAAATGTAAGATAGGTACGGACATAAAGTGTAATTTCCCGGCTTCATCATTGTCTAGTTTTGCAAAGGCATGGTTCTTTTTCATAAGTTCTAATATCATTCCGACAAACCATGTTTCCAATGTTACTGTTGATAGAGCCATCTTGCTATGGGGTATTCTCAAAGGCGAGTATGTCGACATTGGGCACCTTATCAATCAACATATTCTTCGGTTTTTGGGAAGCAATTCGTCGGTGAATATTCCTCATGCTTCTATTGTTGCGTACTTGTGTGATGCATCAAAAGTTACATGCTATCAAGGTGAGCCGATGCATAAACCTTCGGCGTCTATTACGGATGCTACCATTGATCGGTTGAAGTTGAAGGAGTGGTCGGGCGGCACTCCTCATCCTAGGGGATTAGGATTTGTTGTTGATGGTGCTAGTGGTCAGGGAACGGGCGTTCCGCCACATGTTTCGAGGGCACCGAAGGTGGCTAGGGCAGGTTCTTCGCAGAGTCAGGTGGATGTGTCCGTTTTTTAATCTTATTTTCGTCGAATGACTAGGCGGATGGATGCTATGCATGCTAGCAGTCGCCAGTATTCTGAGGACATGGGCATAGCTTTGGAGGCAAAGTTTCAGTCACCTAGTACTCCTATGCAGTGGCCTATATTTGGAGCTCGGACTCCGTACCCTCCACCGGATTCTTCTGATGAGGATGTTGAGGACGGAGAGGGTGACGAAAGCGAGGACGAGTAGGTATGTTTCTGCTATCCCTTGTATTTACTTCCATTCAATGCGGACATTGAATCTTTCAAGTTTGGGGGTGGTTTGAGGGATTAGTAGATGTTGTTGTATAAATTGTTCATGTAGGATATCATGCTTTGCATATTAGTAGTAGTAAATTATGCATTATTGTTCGTGTTATCTACGTTTGTTTCATATAGGACATTCTGTTTTTATGTTAGTATATCATGTGAGTTCATAATAGTTTGCATTTGCACCCATGCTTGATAGGAATTTTGTGTTGTTGACGCTTTTGATTGAGAAGTGATATGCTTTGTTCTTGTGCACACACATACACTAGTAAGTTGAAGCTAGTAGACTTATTGAATATTGTAAGTAATTAGAAGGACATGAATATGTGCAAGATGATTTAGTTTGCATGCTTTGAATACAAGTTGGTGCGTTAGAGAGATGTTGCTTGGGATTGAGTATGTTTTTCCACCAAGTGAGTTTTTGAGCCATATTGCATATTTGCAATTTATTCGTTTGCTTGAGTGTCCACGGATTGTTTGCATTGCTAGCAGTTGTTTGAGGTCTTTCTTGAAACGCATGACATTATTTGACGATTAAAATGATAAAGGCATTTAGGAATAACCACATATTTTCTCATATTACCATACCATGTTTACATGATCAATTAGTTAACCCGTTGAGCTTAATCCTATTTTTCGGTGACACACCACATTACTTGCCTAGACCTTTTTCTTGTATTGGCCTTACATTAATTTGAACCCACATTGTCAAAGGCTAGTAGAGTGCTTAAGGGAGTAATAAGGTGTGCAAGGATGGGTTTATTGTTGGTCTTACTTTTGGGGGAAATATTGAAAATTGGGTTTGGTTGTTTGTTTGATAGTTGACATATGTAATAAATTATGGAATTATTGTTATTGTTTATATTATTGTTTGTGTTCTATTTAGCTCTCGAAAAAAAGAAAAAGAAAAAAAAAATATCGAAAAAAAAAAGAAAAAAATTATATATATATATATATATATATATTATGAGAGCATGTTTATATTGTGGTGATCCTATTTCAGTCGACTAGTCGAGTGTTTGTTTTAGTAAAAATTATGTGGGGGGGGGAATATGGTGTTGTGTGTGATTTATTATGGTACTTACTAGCTTTTGACACTTCACCTGTTTTGGCTTATTTGACATACCTTGTCCCTAGCCCCGTTACAACCCAATTAAAGACCTTTTGATTATCGTCATTGATGTATGTTGTGTTAAGAGTTAGATTGATACCAAATGTCAAGCATGCTTATGATTTTGTTGGAATTGAGTGATACACTTACCCTTGTTATTGAGTGAATATTTTTTGTGAGTGGATTGTGAGTGTTTGCTTGTTCTTGCGTATGAGATCCCGAGTGTTGTCTCAAAGATGTACTCTTGTAGGCTTAGCATGTTTACTAACTTATTCTTACACTTGACATGGGCTTGTGAGAACTTATGCATGTTCATTGAGTAGACTATGTGAATACTTGCACTTTCGACACCAAGACATTGCGTATTTACTTTGATTCTTAAGTTGATGTAGCATGAGAGGATTTGAAGGTATGGTAGATTAGATTAATTGCATTTGCATATTAGATGCATTCATGCATTGCATTGCATTAGGATAAATGGATTTTGTGGGTACATTCGCTATAGGCCCTCACGAGACCTTACTCGTCCACTAGGGCTGCCTAGGGGTTTAAAGGGCTTGTTGCATATGCCAAATGCAACCGTGATCACCTACGGAAGTGGTACTAGTTAGTTAGTTAGTTGTAATTGTTTATGCTTGAGGACAAGCATCGGTTTAAGTTTGGGGGTGTGATAAGTGGATTTTATATCTACTTGGAACATTCTAAATCGGCTTAAATTGATTGTCTTGGACTCAAGTTTCTTGTAGTTTTGATGTGTTTTGCTTAGCTGTGCAGGTTTACAAGAATGTTGATTAAGGTGGATGCTTCTATAATTTTTGGGAATTAATTGATTAAAATTCGGATTTTCTGGGAAGGCTGCGCAGCTTACACTGTTTTGGCCATATCTGGAGTTCTGTAAGTCCGTTTTCAGCGATCTTACTGCCCACGCGAAGCTTGAGAGATTTTCTACAACCTGGGATAGGAAGCACGTGCAAGTAATGTGCTGAATAAAATCGCGCGTGTATTCTTTGTGAAGCATGGCCTGGAAATTACTGTTTTGCCCTTTTCAAGTTCTAATTATATTCCGGGCAGTTTTTAGCACCTTAATTAAATTCTAATTGTAATAGAAGATAAATTCTTGCTGGGCAAGAAAGCTAGAGCCTATAAAAACACCTCTAAGCATTGCAATTTATATATCATAGTTTTATTATTGTAACCAGCTCAGATCTGCAAGAGGGAAAAGGAGAGAAGGATTCAAGCTCGGTGACAAGCAAGGATCTAGATCATCTTCATCTTTTGTATACGTTGAATCATAGATTTGTTTTCTCAACTCTTAATCTTAATAATATCGTTATTGTTTTCTTTCATATCTTGTTTATTATCATGTTTTCATCAAATCCCATGACGATGAACGGTTCAATTATGGGCTAATCGTTGTCGTGGGATCCTAGTGGATTTATCTATGTAGCTTAGTAGTTTGCATGCCTTAGAGATTTATGTGTGGTGAATTCTTGATATCCTTGTATGGTTGTGCTTATGGTATTTAGGTGCGTCGTGAACATCTAATATGTTAATCTCTTGCTAAACGAGAGTGGATCTTGAGATTTAGAACTTGCCATGCTAGCATAGGATAGGTTGGTGTTAAGCATCATGATTTGTGGCATGAATAGAGATATTATGCTACTCTATGTGATCTAAGTGGATAACTTGTGCTTCAACCTTTATGTTTTCAAATTCTATAGAGATATAGGGTCTAAACATAATAGGTGCCTATTCATCTTCTATCTCTTTTGTGGATGTATGTGTAGATTGGTACTAGTATACCGAGAGGTAACTTTTACTCTTTCCGTGTTATCCGATCAGATATCAAGACCATCACATGTTTTAATTAAAGGCTGCAACTCTAGGTGAAGTAGATGATGAAACTTGGATTCCATGTTTATTCTCATATAAGTAATTCGATTTTTATTCTCGTTAATTGTTTAATTCTTAGTTTTATAATTCGCATCTTAGTATAATTTAGATAATCAACCCCAATTTGTTACTTTTCTTAGCAGTGAGTTAAAACCATACATTGTTGCATAGGCATATTTACTGAATTGAACACCATTCTAGATCTCTGTGGGAACGAATTTGATTTAATCATATATTACTTGTGACAACGTGCGCTTGCGTGAATTTAGCATAACAACAGCAAGTCTGGAGCTCCGACAGCAACATTGGCGGGAGCTAGTACTATCAACCTCTGAATATTCCTTTGATAGCAGACTATGCGGTTAAGGTTACTGTCACCTTGAATTATTTGAATTGGGTATTTTCTCAGTCAAAGCCCGTGACAGGTTACATGTTCAAGAAACAGATTTGCTGCAACACACTATCGTTTGTAGCAGACCTGCAAGACTACGACAGAAGCTTAAGAGATTCACAAGACAAGGATGGTCAATTCGAGGAGCATGTGATATCCACATCTACTAGAATTGTATTAGCTAGAAATAGAAAGAATCTAGGTTGCTTTACTTATAAGGTTTACCCTGTCTGTATAGCAATTAGGGAAAGTCACATGGGTGTGCAAATTGTAATGAGCTGCCACTTGAAAATGACAGCAGCTCAACACCCCATGATATAGGGACAACAGAGTATCTTAGTCTACTTAGATACATCTTAAGATTCTTTTCTATTCATGTACGCACACGAAGCAATCTGTATCTCTTGAGATATCGAAGCTGGAGAAACTCTCTCCAGGTTGTAGCAAAACTTCACACAAAATAAATAAAACATTTATTTTGTGAGAAATCTTGTTTCACTTATTGCTTGCATACATCTACTGATAATCTATAATTTTTATTTTCGTTGTTGATTTAAAGATTCGATTTTATCAGTATTGCATTCAACCCCCCCCCCTTCTGCAATACTCCAGGACCAACAACTTCCGTAGGTGATCACGGTTTCATTTGGCATATGCAACAAACCCTTTAAACCCCAAGGTAGCCCTAGTGGATGAGTGAGATCCCGTGAGGGCTTATAATGAACGTACTCACAAAATCCATCTAGCTCATGTAAAATATTGCTCAACTTATCTCATACTATATCAACTTAAGAAATCAAAGTGAATATGCAATGTCTTGGTATGTAAGGTGCAAGTATTCACATAGTCTACTCAAAGAAATATGCATAGATATTAGATTCTCAAAAGTCCATGTCAAGTGTAAAAATAAGTTGGTAACCATGTAAGCCCACAAGAGTACACCTTTGACTCAAAACTTTGGATCTCATATGCAGAAACAAGTAACAAATCACCTTTCACTCACAAAAGAATATTCATTCAAGAACAAGGGTAAGTGTACATATCACTCCATTCCAACAAAATCATAAGTATGCTTGACACTTGATATAAATCTAACTTTAACACAACATACATTAATGACAATAATCAAAAATCTTTATTTTGGTTGTAATGGGGCTAAGGACAAGGTATGTCAAGTAAAGCCAAATAAGGTGAGTGTCAAAAGCTAGTAGGAACCATTATAAATAATACACAACACCATACACCCTCCCCACAAATGAATTTTCTAATTCTCTTCCAACAAAATGCTTGACTAGTCTAATGAAGAAGGATCACACAAAACACAGAAACATAAGTATGCACATATATATCTTTTTTTCCCTTTTTTTCCTTCAGTTACCCATCAATGTGGTTTTGAAGTCCACACTAATATGCTCAATGAACATACCAAAAATATTAGATAATATTTTTGACTTATATCCTTTTCAGATAATATTGTTTTTTGCTATATGATATATCTTGATCGACTATCTTTATGATATAATGTTAATCATTTATTTTTAAAAATATTAGATCAACGGTTGAGATTATTTTAAATTAAAAGGTAGCATGTTTTAATTAGAAAATAAATATAATGATTGAAAAATATGGCATATTTGACATTTTTAGATATTTATAAAATGTAAAATCTTTAATTAAAAATTAATGTGATTTAATTAAAGAAAGTAATTGACTAATTATCATTAATAATATTATTTTATTATTTATAATTAAAATAAAAGATCGAAAACTATAAAAACCAAAACTTTTAATATTTTGAATTTAATATATAAAGTATACAATTATACATTACACAATAGACTTTGGTTATGAGTATCAAATCAAATCGACTGGACTTCATCTAAATAAATTATCTAGCGCCCGTGCTTCGCACGGGTTATATATATAGTAGCATAATAGATAGATAATGAAGACCTTGTACAAACGTAATTAGGATAATTTTGTTAACATATATTATTATTATTGTTAAAAGATGTTCATATATTATATATTCTGGATGTTACTTTTATTTATATTATTGATAATAGGGAATCTCCTAACGAGTGCTTGGAGTTACTTGTGTTCCAAGTCAAAATTTATGTATTTAAGTATTGATTTGGTGAAATATAATATATAACCTTGAGAGCATATTTATCATGCTATCAAGAGTCTGGGTTATCCCCATATGAATTTGCGGGTAAGAGAAAAATTAAACCTGATAGAAATGTAAGGTGTGAGAATAATTAACAGCATGAGAGTTAATGATGTGTGAAAAATCCTGCAAGAGTTTGTGGGTGTGAGAAAATTTAACACTACCACTACTACAGATTTTAACTTGCATAGCGCTTGTTTTTTTAGCTTACATAGCGATTTTAAACGCTATGTAAGCCAGCACTATGTAAGTTCATTTCGCTTGCATAGCGCTTTTTTTGCGCTCTCTAAGTACAAAACTTACATAGCATTTTTAGAAATGCTATGCAAGTACACGTTATCCAAGTACCCTTTGTTAGATAGCACTTTTACAAACGCTATGTTAGCCTTTTAAATTAAAACAGCATCACTTACATAATCCTTTTGGAAAAGCTATTCAAGCTTTAAATTTTTAAAAAATTTCTAATTTCCTCCATTTTTTAACCTGTGATATTCTTTAAATAATTAAAATTATATATACAATAAAATTTCACAAATGCCAATTAAAATCCAAAAATAAACTAGGCAATCAACTTTAAATACTTTTGTATAATTAAAATAAATTCTAAATATCAACAACTTACACAATCTTATAAAACAAGATTAGTACTTACAAATCAAATCTTCCGTATATATACATAATAAACCTAATGCTTAGCAACTATAAACTACAATAAAATATAGAAAATTACTCCATTGACAATTTGCCATTGAGGAATGAGTTGGCCCAATATTATTCTGGAAGCCAACCTGCTTGTTTTCAAGTAGCTTAACTTGTGCTTTGCTTCAACAACTTCATATCACATCCATTTATGTGGATTTCGTTTTCTTGCTCTTTTTTTACTGAGGACTCTGCAGTTGCTCAATTCACATCCTCCTCTGCACCCGCAACTTGAAATCATCCAGGATAAGGACATCACATAGATCACAAATGCAGGAACACTGAATGTCAAGGGATTCTAGTCACTTAAAATCACAAAATAATGTAAACCAAACGTGCTCAAGTACAGAGTAAAATCAGTAAATTCAGTAGACAAAATATCAGAAATATTTTATTTGCTACATACCCATAGCAACTTGAAAGCAATGAAAGGTGGTGAAAAATGAGGAATGGCAAAGTAGCAAACGAACAGTTTAGTAACTAAAAAATATTACATAAAAACCAAAATATCATGCTAACCTGCTTATGTTACCAACATACATCTTTCCATGTGTTGCAACAATTTTAACCACACCACAATTTTGTAGGAGGTTAAAAGCCTTGGTACCCTGGCTAGTTGTTAGCTTAATGGGATTCCAGCTGCGGCATTCTTGTGCTTTACAATACGAGGAACTGCTAACGCATCACTGTGTTGAGAAGGCATTCTTTCTCGGTCATAGGTCTTTCTAATACACGAAACTGGGAGAGAGTAAATGCGAATGCGAGTTAGCAGAATACATATTAAAAGAATAATCGAGGTCATAAAAACATAACTACAGAACAAAGCTACCATATTCAGTAAAGTTAAAAAGATTTAGGCTCTAAATTTATGTCTCTTATTTCATAAAGAACTTTCTTGTAGACTTTAAGAATATTGGTTTGCTCTGCAATATCATTAAAAAAAATTATTCCATTTTATTATAGCACAAACATGTCAAGAAATATGCTCAAGACATTATGGTGATTATCTTGACTATAGATAATGGTAATTATCATCAGAAGTACAGAAACGTAGGTAAATAGATGTAGAGATGCAGGAAATTCCAGCTATGAATTTATTCAAGTTAACATACATAATTAACATCAGACTCTGAGACATACAAAAGCATGCTTTACCCATACACTTAGCAAAATAACATACCTCGTAGATCTTGAACAGCTCCACAAATTACGATTTCGCCAAGAATAAGAACAAGTGCAATCTATCAATTAACATCTAACCTTGAAGTAGCTTTAGAGTGTGCTAATTAGGATACTGTATTATGTATTATGCTATGCTTCTCATCAGTTTAAAGCTTTTGACTAATGAATGCATCAATTACTAGAATGTATTTTGTATCAGTTTTACTTTTTCATTAAGAATCATTATTAAGGTTATCGGCCAACACATAATGCATGTCTCTACCCACCTACTCAAATCCTAAACTAATGATTTCTGTTACTCGTGGATGCAGCTCTTTCCAGCATACCTTATTCAGCTTTCAGGTTATAAATATTTATAATGGAGCCACGTAAATTAACAACGGATGCAAAAGACATTTATATCAAAACTTAGCAGAAAACATTCTTGATATACCTTGCAGCATCAAGCAAATGGGTGGCAAAGTTTTTTCTTCTGTTCGCATGAGCAACCCAAATGGCTCTAATGCCTCACATAGCAGGCATAGCTTCCTTTTCGCACAAAATAGCTCCTCTGAGGCTGTCATCTAAGACATGGGAAATTTTAGATGATGAAGCACTCTTCACCCTTTCTCTCTGAAAGCTCACACTACCAAATTGCAGAGTATCCGAGCCTGATCTTTTTTTCTTGCTACTATTACTACTGGATGTCCTATATACTCCGCTACATATAATCTTATAAGCATTTTCTATTGGTTGAGCAACTAAATAGCCAGAAATTCTGTTGGAGGAAATAAATAGGTAGACCTGCAGTATGGAAAATTATAGTCAAGCAAACTCGCAGAGAACAATAATTCTAAAATCTAGATTCACCAATACATGGACTTCATAATTGATGACTTCTGAAGGTGAGTAGAGCAGTTGATTTAATTGATAAATGAGTCATAATGAAGCAGGTCTCCGATAAAATGCAGGATTTTGAGACGTCGACAACTGTAAATACCTTATAATCTTTGTTGCATGTCCATCCCTCACCAAGCTCCATCTCCATCAATTTAACAACCTCTTGAACCTGCTATGCATTAAATTGTCAATAATATCTGAAAGAACTGATGATACAACCATACATTCACCTAAAAACTATACTAACAAAATAGCAATATAAGAAAACAGTGTAAATAACGACAAATAGTATATGAAAATACAGTCTTGTACCTTTTTCCACAGAGGAGGGAAATCACATTCCAACACTAACAGAACACGCCCCTCTTGCGCTACATGGATAACCCTTTCACTACGCCAACCCATGTAAACACGAAGTGCAAATTGAATAAATGAGGCATCAAACTTAGCCAACAACCCAATCACAAACCAAAAGATTAAATCTTTTGATTGTTTAACTAAGCTACTTCAAGGTTAGATGTTGATTGTTTAACTATCGTTGGGATTCCTTCTAAACATCAATCCTCCGTCTATTTGAGAAACCATTGTATTACACCAAGAATTTTCCAAAGGTAGGAGGGTGATTATTTTGCAACACATACTCACATGAAAGTTTTTAAGTCAAATGCTACACCCAAGTTTTTTAATGTTGGAACTTGCAAGACGAAATGCTCCTATACAACTACTCACAGATCAACTATACGCTTGTACAGACACCTGATTAAGTTCTCTATACAGAGAGAGAGAGTGGGAGAGAGTGTGGGGGAGAGAGAGGGAGAGAGAGAGAGAGAGAGAGAGAGAGAGAGAGATTACTTGCAAGCCCAGAGAGGAACAAACTGAAGAAGTGTAGCCACCCCTTGAATCAGAAGAAATCTAGCTTGAAGTACATCTTCAGCAACACGAATTATAGCTTCAATTGGATAATCCTTAGATAAGAATTGAATCGAAGTGTATTTTAACAAACCCTAAAATTAAAAACCCTAATTAGGAATAACTCAATTGACAAGAGATACTTACAAATTCAATCGAAGCCTTTTTAAATCCAGATGACCTAAGAACGGTAACAATGAAGTGTTGATGTCGACGCTGAGGCAGATACAGAGAAATACGCTCGACTGGTATGTGTTGACGAAGAGAAGAGAAGAGAAAGATTAATACTCGAGTTCTAAAATAATACTCCCTCCGTCCCGTCCATTTGTTATCGTTTCAAAATAGGATGTCAACACGCATTTTAAGGTGAATTTTAAGGATAGTTCCATAATTTATTTTTGAAAGTTTCTTTTTTTGTATAAAAATAGAACAATTCTATTTTTATACAAAAAAAGAAAATTTTAAAAATAAGTTATGGAACTATCCTTAAAATCTACCTTAAAATGCGTGCCAGAAAGTGACAAAAAAGTATAAACAAATGGATGAGACAGAGGGAGTACTCTTTTTAGGATATGTATCTAGCATAGCGTTTTCAAAAACGCTTTAGTACTATTTAAATAAATAATTAAAAAAAATTAATTACTTAAGATATGGTTCCTTAAATAGCGTTTATATAAACGCTATGCAACATTTAACTTAGATAGCGTTCCCGTAAAAAACGCTATTCAAGCATTTTCTTTTATTTCACATTTGTTTTTAGTTCTATTTTTAACAGCTTACATAGCGCTTTTTTAAAAAACGCTATGTAAGTAGCATTCTTACATAGCATACAAAAAACGCTATGTAAGTAGCGTCTCCTAAGATGAAATTTGTAGTAGTGTACGAGAGTTCGTAGAGTGAGAAAAATCCATCCAAGAGGTTGTGGATGTTGAAAAATTAATCATGCGAGAGTTCATTGGTCATGGCATGAAAATTATTGACAATGAAGATGACGAAGATGATGACAGGGAGAGTTCAATAGGTTCGACTCCCTACCATCCCTAATATTTTCATAATTTATTATAGACAAAAAAGGCAAATTAATGCCTCAAAGATGCGCGTCCGTGATCCACTCTTTGACCCATAAATGAGCTAAGGCCTAGTAAGGCTTTTCTCTAACATCTTAATATTTTAGAACGACTAGTTACTTAACATAATATCATAGCACATGCTGGCAGAGGACTCAGGTTCGACTCTCTGTCACCACCAATATCCTCATAATTTATTATGAACACGGAAGACAAATTAATACAAGCCTAATAAGACCAAGATTTTAGAGACTAGCAGAGGATTCAGGTTCGACTCCCTGCTACTCCCAATATTCTCATAATTTATTATGAACACAGAAGACAAATTAATACAAACCTAATAAGACCTTCATCTAATACCTTAATATTTTAGAAAATCTTTTTGCAAAGAAAATTGAACCTTGCATGCAGAGGTAACTAAGGTGTGTTCACTTGGAAAGAATGGAATGAGGTAGGAATGGAATGAAAATTGTAAACAAAATTTATGAAGAAAGGGGGTGTTGGGGAAAAAATGAACAAATATGAGGGAGAAGAAGTTTTTTATGATGAAGATTACAAGGAAAATGATGAAGATTGGGAATGGAACATTCCTTCCAAAACATGTGGGTTAGAATTCTAATTCAAATTATTTGGAGAGGAATGAAGCAAGGAATGAAATTTATAAACACTTTCCCCAATCTCCCCAAATAATAATATAAATTTCATTCCATTCTCCCCTCATTCCATTCAATCCAAGTGAACATAGTCTAAATCTATTTACTTTCAAATTATTAAGTTGTTAGTAGCAGGACCGGTCCTCGGATTTTGTAGGCCTAGTGCAATTTTTTTTTTTGGGCCCTTTTAAATTTATTTTTTTGAATTAATAACTAAATACATTTGAGGGCTGTGGCCTCTGTGAGAAAGCCGGAGGCCCTCGTGTGTCGAAATGGAGAGGGGTTCAAGGTCGTCACGGGAGTGAATGTACAAGACACCACAGTAATAGGGATGGTTATCAAGATCTTATAAGCAACCAAAATATTTAGAAACATGTCCCTCTTCTTTACAAACTCTAAAATTTTAATAGAGTTCCATGCAATTTCATATTCGTAGGCAATACTTGGAAGCATCTCTTGCAAAATTTGTAATTCTGCATTTTTTAGAAAATGAAAATAAAACATCAAGCGCTCAAATTTTCGTACATCAAAGTCCAAATGCACCTATAACCTTATTGCAAACTTATCTCTGGATCCGAAACTTTTTTTTTTCAGTTGCGCAAGCTAAGCTGATGTGGATGACATATAAGCAGAGCTCTGGAAGAAGCAGAGACAGATGACAAATTAATTAAAGAGTAAACTTCAAAGTGGTGGTCAGATTTTAAACTCATTTTTTAAAAAGTGGCCAGATTTTCAATTTAACAAATTGGTGACCAGACTTGCCTTTTTCCTTTAAAAAGGTAGCTACAGACGATTTTCAGCTTTTTGGCCGGGGTAAAATGGGAAAAAAAATGCTAGAAATCCCAAAAATTGTCCACAAAAATTCTCAAATTAATATATGTCACCATATGATTGGTTATATTCGTAATAATAATAATAATTCCCCCATGTATGCACATCAATTCACCAAAAAATCCACAAATATGAGTTGTCAAGATTTAATTAGTCAATTTATGTACATGCATGGAGGGGGGCATTATTATTATTAGGCTTAATGACCTTTTGGCCCTTCAAGTTTGCGTAGTTATACCCATAAAGCCCTAAGGTTTAAAGTCGTTCCTTTTCGCCCCTCCAACTTCGAAAATGTACCTTTTAGCCACAAACCGTCGTCTTTGGCCTTTAAAAGGCGACGGTTTTGTGTCAAAAAGACGACGGTAAAGTGGCTAAAAGGTACTTTTCTGAAGTTGGAGGGGCAAAAAGGAACGATTTTAAACCTTAGGACTTTATGGGTATAACTGCGCAAACTTAAAGGGCCAAAAGGTCATTAAGCCTTATTATTATTACGAATATAACCAATCATATGGTGACACATTAATTTGGGGATTTTTTGGATAATTTTTCGGGTTTTTAGCATTATTTTTTAGTAAAATAACATATTTTCCCATTTTATCCCTGCCAAATAAGCTGAAAATCATCTCTAGCCACTTTTTTAAAAAGAAAAAGGCAAGTCTGGCCACCATTACAAAATTGAAAATTTGGCCACTTTTTTGAAAATGAGTGTAAAATCTGACCATTTTTTTTGCAATTAACTCTTAATTAAAAGAGAAAATCCACAACTTCTAAACTTGTGTTCAGAAATTTAGCCGCTGAGTTGCCCCCAATAATTTCCATGTTTTACATTACAAAAATGACCACCTTGGGGCCTGACTATTTTAGGGGTGGTGACGGTGACCCAGTGGCGGAACCAGGATGTTTTTGGACCCCGGGCTAATCTAGCTCTATATTTCGGGGTGGGGGAAATTTCAGGGTAAGCCGCGCGAAGCGCGGATTTTTTTTTCACTAAATCATGCAAAAATTGGATATTTTTCACTAAATCATACAAAAATCGGATATTTTTCACTAAATCATACAACAAATGGATATACACACAATTAAAAACCAAACTAATACCTCTATTTAATATTTCAACCAAGGCTAAAAAAATTTATATAGCCATTTTTAAATTTGACCCCGGGCTCAAAAAAAAAATTTTACTTGTTTTTTTTTTCCCGACCCGGGCTGGCGCCGGGGGTAGCCCCCCCCTGGTTCCGCCCCTGCGGTGACCTGACCCCTACCTAAATGTTAGGCTCATCGCTCATGTAACTGAATTAGCAAAAACTAAGCACAGACAGTTTGGCCGAGTGGTTTAAGGCGCCAGATTTAAGCTCTGGTCCCAAAGGGCGTGGGCTGTTGTCATTCTTCATTTTCAGTTGTACACATTTTCGGATTATATTTTTAATCTTGAAGGGGATAATATGGAGTTGATATATGCACACCTTTGATTTATATTGATTTTAGACCTCTGAATTGAGGGGTGCATGTATCAGCTTCCAAAATATTTTGGTTCCTGTTCTTTTATATGAACCCATGATTGTTCTTGGAAAAATTCTTAAAGGCACCCTCGTAGTATTGATTTTTCCAAATGGTACCCTCAAAGTATTGCGTCATCCTTGCCAACGACATATAGCCCTAACAACAAAAATCATCTACTTTAATTCCCCATCATCCCGATGGACTTGCAATCTTGCATGTTTATGTGATCTATATCGATAATTGTATGTGGAGGGTCATATATAATTCGTTTGTATGATTCCAGAAGTGAGGTCATCCACCCCTTTACCTCCTAATTTATTTCAGTACCAGGAGAGATTACACTTCTAAACAGCTCCACAATTATCTGGCTATAAACATGCTCTACATTCTACTCTTCTGAATTGGTCTAGTTCGATCAGTTTCTACTTTCTAGATTACACATGCCTTAAATTTTTATAAGAGTTCCAAAAATTAAAGAACCACAATGGTGATCTTCGTCAGTGTGACTATTATTAAAATCCTTGCTCACACTTTAATACTCTATGAAGGGAGTAGCATAAAGTTTGCGGAACATACCTTGTTATTGTTCTGTTACCATTACAACTGTTTTATTTGTTATCAATTGTCACCTTTTTAACATATCTTGTAGAATCTAGTCCACAAATATGCCCGTACGGCAGAAGAGATTCTATAACAATATTGAAATACATAAGAAAGATAGAGCAAAAATCCGAAGAATTGCCTAATGGTAGTGCGGTGCGGCTTAATTCTTAAAGCTTAACTGCATTAGTATAGTTGTGCAAACCGCAATGCACAGCTTGTCATTATTGAAACTCGCAAACAAAACCTCTAAAGACTGAATTTGATAAAAATGCTTGACATGAAATTGTGTACCGGAAGTAGGAAAAAAGGATTGATAGAAAGATGTAAAATAACATTCCAAGGAAGGCAAATGGGTCCTCAAGGAATGTCACAATACGCCGCCAATTGTCACATAACAGAACACAACTTAGTCTTTGGTGATACAACAAGACATCCCCGAATCGGAACTGACCCAGTGACACTAGAGACCAAATCATTAACTCATGTTCAAATTCAGCATGCATAAATACAATTAAAAGTAACTACTATAACTGTGAATTCGGATGCTTAGTGCAACCATCTGATCCTGGACATAACTTACAACCGCCTATTTCTCTTTGGTGTATTGTCGCACTGCAAATGCTAAGCCCAAGATCAAGATAGGGACAAGAAACTGTAAAATCTTGATCACAAAGTCTGGGGTCTTGTTAGGATTGTAGGGAGCTTGCGGCTGTGTAACAAAAGTGCGTTTCTGGGGAATAGTTGAGGGGTCTATCTCACCAATGTAGTACTTGTCCATCATCTCTCTAGCATTATCACTGTGGCCAGTGTCTTCAAAATCATCTGTTGCATCTTTCCCTACAGAATTTCAAACAAGGTTAAGAATGCTGTCTCGCATGAGCTACAAAGATTAAGAGTGGAAAACAAACAAACTTCAGCCGCAAAACAAAATAGAGAAACATATTAGAGGGTTACCAGTTGCTGCTAGCAGGACTTCATCACCTCCTGGGTGATCATCCATAAATGGAGTGACATTATACACCTGCAATAGTTATTTACATTTTGAGTCAGTGACACATAAGGTTGATAAAGTATTTGCAACTCAAAAATCAAAACTCAAATTATTAACTACATTTAACAATAGAATCCCGTCATAAATAAATGTATTATGTATCATTGGCTGATCAATTATTGCAATAAAATCTTAATTGAGAGCGTCAATTAGCTTAATAAGTGATTCCATAGGAAGCAATTACTTTGAACTGTCACCGCAAACAATACTGAGTGACGAATAGAAAAAGTAAGAGATCTTATCAGAAGTGCTAGCCAACTATTGCTGTCGTAGAAAGGAAAGGCCTATGTGGGATGTGAATATTTGTAAGTTAAGCAAATTCTAGTATGCTTTTAAACCTATCTTGAAAATGCCAAACTTGTTTATTCTAAGGATTTCATCTTCTTCTAGAGGGTGACTTGTCCGAACAGGGTCACTGCCCCCGACTAAATTAAGTATTCCAGCATCTGAGAGATAAAAGCTAATCAAATTCTTACAATAATGGGCCATTCTGTCATATCTCATACCAATGTACCAAATACGAACCAAAGATTTGAGATCTGATTCTATTAAACATCAATTTAATAAAATAGTCGGAACTTTGTGATGAAATTCAAAAATCATGTTACAATTTAAATTGTTGCTACCCCCAACATAAAACCACAAAAATAAATTCAATATTTCAACTAATTACACCAGATCAGTAAAAATCTTAACAATTACTCCTATATATCCAAGAATCAAGCTTGTAATGTAAACACATCCGATACATCAAACAGAAAAGACCCACTTAACAAGATTTCATCAGGTAGCTCATAAAATAAAAATACAAAATAACACAAAGATAAAACCTTCTAAAATCAACAGACCACCAAGAAAATCAAGAAAAGAAAGATCTGACCTTTCCAGAAATGATAAGCCAGCAATCTTTAGTTTTGTTGTGGATTGCCACGTCCTCAAATTTGTGGGTCTTTGAATCTGAACCCATTTTTTCAGCTACAGCTGCACCAGTCAACAAGATTCAATAAAAGATTATTAAACACAAAAAACCATAATCTATATACACACATATACATAGAAAAATCTTTAAAATGACTTACAAAGAGAAGAGGGGGATTTGTGATAACCGAGAGTTAAATTTCTCTCTGTCTGAAAAGTTTCAGTTGCATACAACTTTCAGAAGAGAGGGAGAGAGAGCAACAACAACATAATCTCAGAGGAGCTTTATAGTTGTCAAGATTTTACGCAAGTCTTTGAATCTTTGGACACTATTATCCTTGTATAATTACTAAAAAGACCCTGAGTAAGTTCTGTATTTACAATAATGTCCCTAAGAATCGTATGTTTACCAGTCTTTAGTCGTGTCACGTGTGACCCGAAAAATTGCAAGTTCCAAGCTATTTAAATTTTTGTGCTTTGATAATTATGCAAATTAAATATATATAATTTATTATTATTGTAAAAATATTCTTCTAATAATTTTGATAACAAAATCATTTATAATCCTTTCATACCAACATACTGTAAATTTTTTCTTTTATCCTTTAATGAAAATTGAAAAATATGTCCCCTAAAAATTTTTTTTTTACGATGCCCCCATTCTAGAGCATAAACGATTTTACCTCATCGTCAGCTCTAATTGTGTGGACTTGTGGTTGGTTGGACTGCCGGGCGCTGGCAGACTTCAACTACCAACCCCGTTCATAATTTACCTCCAAACTGAGTTGCATACTTGCATTGCATATAATTATGACATGTAGTTTAATTCAAAAAATATGTAATAAATTTGGAAAATTCTTCTTCTTCTTCTTCTTTTTTTACAAGAAATTTGGAAAATTCATCTTAATTTGTAGTGTCACAGTCAATTTTTATTTTGAAAATTAAAATTACATTTTTCATTTCAAATTTAAAAACATATAAAATTAGGAGGATTTATTTAATATGATTTTAGAGGATTTTAGTCTAAAATTCAAATGAATTCAATTTAAAATTTAAAAAATCCACTATTATCTGGAAGTATTCCATAAAAATTTAATAAATTTATAAGATCTTTTTATATTTAATTAAGATTTTAAATAATTCTTAAGAATCTAGGATATTCAACTAAAATCTCATATAAAATCTAAAAGTGATGGTATTCCAAAATATACGAATACTTTAAGTTTGTAAAAGACGAATTTTGATGAATTTGTCAATAATCTTTTTAGAAAAATTGATCCAAATTTATGAGAATTTTAAGGATTTTATGATGCTCCAATCTAAATATGATTTTATATTGGATTTGCGCACGTTTCCATCAAAATTATGTGAAGTATTTGAGAACTTGCATAAATTTAAAATTAATATTTTAAATGCAAATTTTATATTTAATTCTTAAAATTATAATAAAGTTGATTAATATTTTTTCTAAAATTTTCATTATAATCCATTCAATGAGATGTGAAATTTTCATTATAATCCATTCAATGAGATGTGAATTCATTGTTCATTCATTTTTACGAATGTTCAATTATCTGGCAAAGGAGTTGGTTATAATTTTATGGGCTGGCGTGCTGCACTCTGCAGTTTGCTATTGATGCTGAACTATGATTTAAATGGTCAAATAAATAACGCCAACAAACAACCAACACTCTTTCACTCACCAACTAAATAATACAACTAATAAATAATAATACCAACTTTCTTTTTCTTTTTCGTTTTGAATTCATTGAATGGAGGTCATATTAATCCGTATACTAATAATTTTTACTATTTATTAAAAAGTAAATACTAAATTTTTAATTCGTAAAATTTAAATGTCACTATTATTTCTTGATTTATTTTAAGATACATGCCAAATGTCTAAGCAATTTAGCAATTTAATTAACTGTCACGACAATGGTATTTAAAATGTGAACCACGCACGACGGGAACTCCCTCTATTATTGGCCATGATATATATTTACTAATATTTTAAGTAATTCATAGTGGCTTACGCATCCCTTGTTGAAAATTTGACCATCTGGATACAAATAAAGAGTCCCTTCTAGAGGATCTTCTTATATGAAGAATATGGGAGAACTACTAATTTTATATGAGAACCATGTATTTTTTCAGATTCTATAGTAGAACCATTTTTTATTTTTTTTAAAAAAAATTCCCCAAAAAAAAATTTCTAAAAAAAAAAATCTGACCTACCACGTCAGCAGTGATGTAATAACCCTAACTTTAACAAAGCTACAGTGATCACATGAATAGTAAATTTCGAGGATTTAGAGAAAGGGTATATAAGTACTCCATAATGGAAATGGAAAAGGAATGAACAGAAACCATATTAGTGTTGTACATTGAAATTAAGTGACTCGAAATGACAATGGATTTCAGAAATTCCTAAATATGGATTTTTGAGGATTTTGATTTCGAATAAGCTTCTATTGGACATTAAGGAGCATGGAAACATTATAAGAATTATATATTGAGGAATTAGTGAATTTAGATTATTTTTGAAAGGTGGTATTTATCATCGTGATTTAAAATTTTCTTTATACTTCTTATTCCAACTAAGAGGAATAGCCCTATATGTATACACGGGGACAATCTGTCTGTGTGATAGAAAGTCGGAGGGGACGCCCTCACTTGTGTGACGTACGGGTTCTTCCATCATATTGATTTCTCAAATATTCTTTTGTTTCGAATAAAGGTTATTTAAAACTCTTAATGTTATAAATTTTTGTGGGACCCTTGCTTATATCTGGGTTCGTTTAAATTTAAGGTCTCTTGAATTCTATCAATTGTTTCGAATATAGAAGGTTTCAGTAATGGATGGGATAAGGGAAGCAATGTTTAGAGTATATATACGTGATTATACGAGGAAACTCGAGATTTCAAGGGAAATTTCAATAAGAGATGATTAGAGCTAGAAACGTTTCGCTATAAAAGAGGAAGGAATTTCGTGAGAAGAAAAAGGGTATAATTGAGGATTAGTGAGACAAAAGAATATGAGGAATTTTAAGGCATAATTGAGATTTACTATTGAGAGTAAGGTGTATTTTGAGGATAGAATTAGAATAAGGATAAACAAAGGAAGTGGGAATAATTAATGAAGTTTGTGTATTCTGTCTAAATTCTATTGTATTTTGATATTAAATGTTGAGATTCAAGGATATTGATGTATATAAGGTGATTGACTTAAATGAAAAGGTTATTGTGCTAAAGGTGATACGCTTAATTGATAAAGTTGAGTTGAGAATATTATGGTATATAAATGAGTTAACTAGTGATATAATTGTGTATATGAGAATGATGTATATTATACCCTAAATTGGGTGATTAAAGAAGAATATTGTTATATACAGAATCATGCCGCCTAAGCGTAATAATAGAGCAAATGCAAAGGAAAATGAGAGAGATGAAGGAAGACGAAATAGACAGAATGAAAATGCTCATAACGAACAAAATCAGATGGGGCGAGAAAGTAAGAAAAGGAGAATAATTGTATTTTGGGGGTAAACCATAGACTTATTTAAATACGAACAGGAAATATATATTATAGATAGTATTTCTTACAATTGTTTCAAGGAATTTTATTCGAGCCGGATTTCTGGAAGATTTTACAGAGACAAGATATAATAAGATCGAAGTGTGTATATTTTATGTCATGATAGAGATCAACATAGGGATAAACCATAAGTGAGATACACTATCATTCAAGGGAGGCCAATGTGGTGGCCGATACCCATAACCAAAAGAGGAATGTTGATGAATGACAAGCAAGTTTATGTTGGTGCATTATGTGCAAACAAGATAGAGATATTATGATGGAAAAAGGATGGAGAAGGTGGTGTAGAAGTTATAAGGTGTAGATGAAAAGGTATCTATAGACATTTCTAACGTGATTCCGGGACGGAATCCTTTTAAGGGGGAAAGGATGTAATAACCCTAACTTTAACAAAGCTACAGTGATCACATGAATAGTAAATTTCGAGGATTTAGAGAAAGGGTATATAAGTACTCCATAATGGAAATGGAAAAGGAATGAACAGAAACCATATTAGTGTTGTACATTGAAATTAAGTGACTCGAAATGACAATGGATTTCAGAAATTCCTAAATATGGATTTTTTAGGATTTTGATTTCGAATAAGCTTCTATTGGACATTAAGGAGCATGGAAACATTATAAGAATTATATATTGAGGAATTAGTGAATTTAGATTTAACCAAGGGATTATTAAGTTAAGAGAATACCAATGGAATTTGGATTGTTAAATGATTTCAAAACCACTGAGATAATGAGGTACATTCGAAACGAACCACAATTAGACGGATATGGAGATTAAGCAACCAAGATTAGCGATATAACAAGGATACATACCACATTATTATCTACCAATGTGATTGGCATTTTACTTAGGAAAACAAGAAAAGAGGTTATTGGATTATCAAAGTGGTGTCATTAGTCATTAACTTGTTTTTAAGGGTAAATTAGTACTTTAGCATGACTTTTAACTACAAAATATCTACAAGGCTTCCAAGACAAGCTATACTTAACAACATTAAACCAAGATTAGATCAAAACAAGAGCAAAAATCTCTTCTTCTCTCCCATTCATTCCATTCGGCCAAAGCTAAGAAAAAGAGAAAAAGAAAATTCAAAACCCTAGCTAGCATCAAGATTAAATCAAGGGAAAAATCATGGAGCTTCTTGGAGGATAGATTAAGACTAGCACAAAGTTTCAAGGCCAACCATCGTCATCTTCATAGGTAATAAATTCATGAAAGTTGCTTGATGAATAGTGATGAATAATGGTTTCAAGAAACTAACTTGGTTTTTATGATTCCTTTAGTTGATTCAAGTTAATCTAAGGTTGTTTAAGGAGTGCCCAAGGTTTATCAAGGATTTTTAAGGGTTATCAAAGCTTCAAGAAGGTATAATCATGCTTGCTCTTTTATGTTTATGATGGATATAGTTGTGTTTAGTGATTAAGTGGTATAAATGTTATGATTATGATGTTATAAGTGTTTGTAAGTGATTAAAGTTGATTTTGGAAGGAGTATGTGCTTGTAACCATGGTTGGTAAGATGACCACATGGTGTAGGTGATGGTGTATAAGGTGGATGATTGATTTGGAGGAGTTTGATTTTGGAAAGTATGAAATTACAGCAGTTATAATGTCCGATTTTCGTTAGAACGAAAACTGCCCTGTTTTGTGACCCCTGTATTCATACGGTACCTCACTGCCTAGGTTACCAATTGACCATGAAATGATAGAGCTTAGTTCATAGATCGTTTTGATATAAGGTGCGTTAAAATCTGATGAACGGTTTAGGAGAAAAGTCAGTTTTAGTGAAAGACGTTCGATAACCGAGAAAACGTAATTGTATCAACTTTGAGGCTAAAGTTACCATACTTAGACATTTTTATAAGTCACGAAATTTTGAGATAGTATAGTAGGGTGGTCAGAGGACCCTTGGCAGTTGACCTCATATTAAAATTCGAAATCAAAAATTTATAAGAAATTTTACAGTCGAGTGTGGTTGTTAGGTAAAATGGTGACAAACACTGAAACTTCGATTGAACTTATAAATGGTTAAGTTCTTGAATCTTTGGGGTAATAATGATACGTTAAACATACATTGAAGTGTAAAGGGTGTTGTTATACGAGAGGGTAGTGAGTAAGAGATGTGGTATTCTAATGACGGTCCTTTTGTGTTTATAGAAATTCCGGAGGAGGAACCAGCCATACTGTCAGGATACAGAAACCGAGGCAAGATTCTTCTATCCCTACTTTAAAAAATTATTTATCTTCGGAATAATAATGATATCATGGAATATATTTATGTATATGTGATGCTTTTGTTGCTATATTGCAAAGAATATATTCTCTTGATTGTGGGAAGTTAAAGAAAGATGGATATGTTTTCTGAAATATGAATATAGAGATGATTACGAATGGAGCGAATATGCTCTAGGGTAAAAGAGATATGAAAGAGAATGGTATCAGTTGTTATCTAGGGTTATATGGTTTATAATGCTATATTATAAACATTCTTTTTAGTGTATGTTATATACATATATTTTCTAGAAATAATGTGCGAGAATGAAAGTGATATATGGGAATGGAAATGTGAAATGGTGTTGATAAATTGAATAATGATCTTATAAAAAGGGGAATTTACAACAGTAAGCGTAAGAGGCCGTGTGGAAGTTGCACAGTCCAGCACTTAATATTACAACAGTAAGCGTAAGAGGCCGTGTGGAAGTTGCACAGTCCAGCACTTAATATTACAACAGTAAGCGTAAGAGGCCGTGTGGAAGTTGCACAGTCCAGCACTTAATGTTTCATTTCGGCCCAAGAGTTGCCGAAGGAGGATGTAGTGGTAGACCTTCCTCCTGGGGGATGGTGGCAGACCTACCTCCGTCTACCGGTAGTAAAAAGGGACGGATACGGAGGGCGACTGATCATCGTGCCTCACGTATTCGGCAAAAGTGAAAACCCCTACAATATTTGAATAAAGAATAAATGATAAAGTCAGATTGGTATACTGAAAAGGGAAAATGATGTGAAAGATGGAATTATTGTTATAGATGAAGAGAAACTGATTTTATATTAATTGTTACATAAGAAGGAAATGAGAAGATGATAGTAAGAGATTTAAGTAAATATTCATGTTATTCTGAAGTATTACACTGAAAGATTATATTGATTGTTATATTATTTAAGAAGAGAAACTGATACTGTATTATTCTAGATTCTTTCTTATAATAGTAAGTGGATGATGTATTATTAAATAAGAGTTTTATTCTTCCTTAAAGTTTATAATTGATTTCCGTTTACATATGTATATACATGTATACTTGGTTACATTTTTAAATTCTAGTTTATAATAATATCTTGCTGAGCTATTATAGCTCACTCTTGCTACTTATGTATATACAGCTAGGACCAATGCCAATACTCCGTACGACACCCCGCAAGAGGGTAGGGGGAAGGCGACCTATTGAGCGAGTACTGGTGACCGTTCCCGAGGTAGATGACAAGCGCAAGGGGTCTAGTGATCTTATGTATATTAAGTGTGTAAGTGTGTGAGGTTGTAATAAATTTGGTTGTTGAAATGCTTCTTGTAGAAGCATCACTCAACAATGTACTTAAGTATGATTCTGGGTTTGTAATAACTTTTTAACTCTAAACTTTTATTGTGGTGAATGTTGTTCTCTGAGCATATGACTGGTGTGTGTGTGTGTGTGTATTATTGTGGGGTCAATTGCATAAGTATTAATTATTAAAAAAAAAAAACCAAAGAGATATTGATTTTTAATGGAAGTTGGTCCGTGATGGCCCAGATTCATGACCCCGGATTTGGGGCTGTCACAGTTTGGTATCAGAGCTTAGAGTCATAATGCTCAGGAACAAGAGTGATAATAATAAACGTATCAATAATAATATAAAATTGTGAACTTCCATCGAGTTCAAGGGGGGGTTTATCGAACGAAGCGTTTATTCTAAGTAGTGATTATGATTTTATAGATTATTGCTAATAAAGGTTATTATGCCAAAAGTGTCAAGTTTATGTAGCACATGGGACTGATATGAGAAAAGGGAATAATTGAGGTAACAGGAAGTGTATGTTAGAAAATATTGTGAGTATGTGTGGTATGTTAGAATATACAATTTAGAAGTATAATTTGAAGGGTCCTTGATACCGGAGCAGTGTCAGGTTAAGACGATCAATATTACGTAAGTATATCGATTAGAGGGTTGTGTTCTATTATGGATAAAGGCAGAAAGTATCGAGCCAAGTCAAGACTAGGTAAATGACGATAACGGGGAATATAAGACGATAGTTTAAGGCTAAAGGATAAGTGCCAAATTTAAGAAATTTTGGAGAGTACGCAGACTTAGATATATATGGTATTTGAGGAAAACCTTCCATTATTTGGGATTTTAAATTGGACAGAGGCTATTAACGGTACCTATTCTTAAATTTTCTAAATCCCTGCTAAATTATGTTATTGAGTTTCAAATTTTCCTCTACTGTGGGTAAATCCAGTTGTGATCTGGCACCTCTTATTCATTAAGGGTCGGTATCTTTTCAAAATTTTCTGGTACCTCTGGAATGTATTTCAAAATTCTATTCGATCTATCTTAGTCAAAATATTCCTCTAAGATTATTTTTGAAAGGTGGTATTTATCATCGTGATTTAAAATTTTCTTTATACTTCTTATTCCAACTAAGAGGAATAGCCCTATATGTATACACGGGGACAATCTGTCTGTGTGATAGAAAGTCGGAGGGGACGCCCTCACTTGTGTGACGTACGGGTTCTTCCATCATATTGATTTCTCAAATATTCTTTTGTTTCGAATAAAGGTTATTTAAAACTCTTAATGTTATAAATTTTTGTGGGACCCTTGCTTATATCTGGGTTCGTTTAAATTTAAGGTCTCTTGAATTCTATCAATTGTTTCGAATATAGAAGGTTTCAGTAATGGATGGGATAAGGGAAGCAATGTTTAGAGTATATATACGTGATTATACGAGGAAACTCGAGATTTCAAGGGAAATTTCAATAAGAGATGATTAGAGCTAGAAACGTTTCGCTATAAAAGAGGAAGGAATTTCGTGAGAAGAAAAAGGGTATAATTGAGGATTAGTGAGACAAAAGAATATGAGGAATTTTAAGGCATAATTGAGATTTACTATTGAGAGTAAGGTGTATTTTGAGGATAGAATTAGAATAAGGATAAACAAAGGAAGTGGGAATAATTAATGAAGTTTGTGTATTCTGTCTAAATTCTATTGTATTTTGATATTAAATGTTGAGATTCAAGGATATTGATGTATATAAGGTGATTGACTTAAATGAAAAGGTTATTGTGCTAAAGGTGATACGCTTAATTGATAAAGTTGAGTTGAGAATATTATGGTATATAAATGAGTTAACTAGTGATATAATTGTGTATATGAGAATGATGTATATTATACCCTAAATTGGGTGATTAAAGAAGAATATTGTTATATACAGAATCATGCCGCCTAAGCGTAATAATAGAGCAAATGCAAAGGAAAATGAGAGAGATGAAGGAAGACGAAATAGACAGAATGAAAATGCTCATAACGAACAAAATCAGATGGGGCGAGAAAGTAAGAAAAGGAGAATAATTGTATTTTGGGGGTAAACCATAGACTTATTTAAATACGAACAGGAAATATATATTATAGATAGTATTTCTTACAATTGTTTCAAGGAATTTTATTCGAGCCGGATTTCTGGAAGATTTTACAGAGACAAGATATAATAAGATCGAAGTGTGTATATTTTATGTCATGATAGAGATCAACATAGGGATAAACCATAAGTGAGATACACTATCATTCAAGGGAGGCCAATGTGGTGGCCGATACCCATAACCAAAAGAGGAATGTTGATGAATGACAAGCAAGTTTATGTTGGTGCATTATGTGCAAACAAGATAGAGATATTATGATGGAAAAAGGATGGAGAAGGTGGTGTAGAAGTTATAAGGTGTAGATGAAAAGGTATCTATAGACATTTCTAACGTGATTCCGGGACGGAATCCTTTTAAGGGGGAAAGGATGTAATAACCCTAACTTTAACAAAGCTACAGTGATCACATGAATAGTAAATTTCGAGGATTTAGAGAAAGGGTATATAAGTACTCCATAATGGAAATGGAAAAGGAATGAACAGAAACCATATTAGTGTTGTACATTGAAATTAAGTGACTCGAAATGACAATGGATTTCAGAAATTCCTAAATATGGATTTTTTAGGATTTTGATTTCGAATAAGCTTCTATTGGACATTAAGGAGCATGGAAACATTATAAGAATTATATATTAAGGAATTAGTGAATTTAGATTTAACCAAGGGATTATTAAGTTAAGAGAATACCAATGGAATTTGGATTGTTAAATGATTTCAAAACCACTGAGATAATGAGGTACATTCGAAACGAACCACAATTAGACGGATATGGAGATTAAGCAACCAAGATTAGCGATATAACAAGGATACATACCACATTATTATCTACCAATGTGATTGGCATTTTACTTAGGAAAACAAGAAAAGAGGTTATTGGATTATCAAAGTGGTGTCATTAGTCATTAACTTGTTTTTAAGGGTAAATTAGTACTTTAGCATGACTTTTAACTACAAAATATCTACAAGGCTTCCAAGACAAGCTATACTTAACAACATTAAACCAAGATTAGATCAAAACAAGAGCAAAAATCTCTTCTTCTCTCCCATTCATTCCATTCGGCCAAAGCTAAGAAAAAGAGAAAAAGAAAATTCAAAACCCTAGCTAGCATCAAGATTAAATCAAGGGAAAAATCATGGAGCTTCTTGGAGGATAGATTAAGACTAGCACAAAGTTTCAAGGCCAACCATCATCATCTTCATAGGTAATAAATTCATGAAAGTTGCTTGATGAATAGTGATGAATAGTGGTTTCAAGAAACTAACTTGGTTTTTATGATTCCTTTAGTTGATTCAAGTTAATCTAAGGTTGTTTAAGGAGTGCCCAAGGTTTATCAAGGATTTTTAAGGGTTATCAAAGCTTCAAGAAGGTATAATCATGCTTGCTCTTTTATGTTTATGATGGATATAGTTGTGTTTAGTGATTAAGTGGTATAAATGTTATGATTATGATGTTATAAGTGTTTGTAAGTGATTAAAGTTGATTTTGGAAGGAGTATGTGCTTGTAACCATGGTTGGTAAGATGACCACATGGTGTAGGTGATGGTGTATAAGGTGGATGATTGATTTGGAGGAGTTTGATTTTGGAAAGTATGAAATTACAGCAGTTATAATGTCCGATTTTTGTTAGAACGAAAACTGCCCTGTTTTGTGACCCCTGTATTCATACGGTACCTCACTGCCTAGGTTACCAATTGACCATGAAATGATAGAGCTTAGTTCATAGATCGTTTTGATATAAGGTGCGTTAAAATCTGATGAACGGTTTAGGAGAAAAGTCAGTTTTAGTGAAAGACGTTCGATAACCGAGAAAACGTAATTGTATCAACTTTGAGGCTAAAGTTACCATACTTAGACATTTTTATAAGTCACGAAATTTTGGGATAGTATAGTAGGGTGGTCAGAGGACCCTTGGCAGTTGACCTCATATTAAAATTCGAAATCAAAAATTTATAAGAAATTTTACAGTCGAGTGTGGTTGTTAGGTAAAATGGTGACAAACACTGAAACTTCGATTGAACTTATAAATGGTTAAGTTCTTGAATCTTTGGGGTAATAATGATACGTTAAACATACATTGAAGTGTAAAGGGTGTTGTTATACGAGAGGGTAGTGAGTAAGAGATGTGGTATTCTAATGACGGTCCTTTTGTGTTTATAGAAATTCCGGAGGAGGAACCAGCCATACTGTCAGGATACAGAAACCGAGGCAAGATTCTTCTATCCCTACTTTAAAAAATTATTTATCTTCGGAATAATAATGATATCATGGAATATATTTATGTATATGTGATGCTTTTGTTGCTATATTGCAAAGAATATATTCTCTTGATTGTGGGAAGTTAAAGAGAGATGGATATGTTTTCTGAAATATGAATATAGAGATGATTACGAATGGAGCGAATATGCTCTAGGGTAAAAGAGATATGAAAGAGAATGGTATCAGTTGTTATCTAGGGTTATATGGTTTATAATGCTATATTATAAACATTCTTTTTAGTGTATGTTATATACATATATTTTCTAGAAATAATGTGCGAGAATGAAAGTGATATATGGGAATGGAAATGTGAAATGGTGTTGATAAATTGAATAATGATCTTATAAAAAGGGGAATTTACAACAGTAAGCGTAAGAGGCCGTGTGGAAGTTGCACAGTCCAGCACTTAATATTACAACAGTAAGCGTAAGAGGCCGTGTGGAAGTTGCACAGTCCAGCACTTAATATTACAACAGTAAGCGTAAGAGGCCGTGTGGAAGTTGCACAGTCCAGCACTTAATGTTTCATTTCGGCCCAAGAGTTGCCGAAGGAGGATGTAGTGGTAGACCTTCCTCCTGGGGGATGGTGGCAGACCTACCTCCGTCTACCGGTAGTAAAAAGGGACGGATACGGAGGGCGACTGATCATCGTGCCTCACGTATTCGGCAACAGTGAAAACCCCTACAATATTTGAATAAAGAATAAATGATAAAGTCAGATTGGTATACTGAAAAGGGAAAATGATGTGAAAGATGGAATTATTGTTATAGATGAAGAGAAACTGATTTTATATTAATTGTTACATAAGAAGGAAATGAGAAGATGATAGTAAGAGATTTAAGTAAATATTCATGTTATTCTGAAGTATTACACTGAAAGATTATATTGATTGTTATATTATTTAAGAAGAGAAACTGATACTGTATTATTCTTGATTCTTTCTTATAATAGTAAGTGGATGATGTATTATTAAATAAGAGTTTTATTCTTCCTTAAAGTTTATAATTGATTTCCGTTTACATATGTATATACATGTATACTTGGTTACATTTTTAAATTCTAGTTTATAATAATATCTTGCTGAGCTATTATAGCTCACTCTTGCTACTTATGTATATACAGCTAGGACCAATGCCAATACTCCGTACGACACCCCGCAAGAGGGTAGAGGGAAGGCGACCTATTGAGCGAGTACTGGTGACCGTTCCCGAGGTAGATGACAAGCGCAAGGGGTTTAGTGATCTTATGTATATTAAGTGTGTAAGTGTGTGAGGTTGTAATAAATTTGGTTGTTGAAATGCTTCTTGTAGAAGCATCACTCAACAATGTACTTAAGTATGATTCTGGGTTTGTAATAACTTTTTAACTCTAAACTTTTATTGTGGTGAATGTTGTTCTCTGAGCATATGACTGGTGTGTGTGTGTGTATTATTGTGGGGTCAATTGCATAAGTATTAATTATTAAAAAAAAAAAAACCAAAGAGATATTGATTTTTAATGGAAGTTGGTCCGTGATGGCCCAGATTCATGACCCCGGATTTGGGGCTGTCACAAGTGATGTCAGCAGACAGATTTTTAATTCTTTTTTTTTATAATTTTTTTTTTATTTTTTTTTAAAAAAATAAAATAAATGTTTGGTTCTATCATAGAATCATCAAATTGGTCTCTTTTTTTTTATAGAACAAAAAAAAGAACTTTTTTTATAGAACCAAAAATTAAAACTTTGATTCTACTAAACGAACACCGAAAGTAAAAGAAAAGTTCTCTCCACTTTTCTCCCCCTTCGTCGTCGTCTTGAACCTCTGCTCCTCCGGCGGTGGTTCATCCACCGACCGGAGACCCTTTTCTTGTCCAGTTTTTTGTTTTCTTTCAATAATCATACTCCTTTTGTGAAGATTGTGAGTATTTGGCTTGCTTACCCATTAATTGGGTTTATTTCTCTCTTCTTGTGGGAGTTTGTTTTTCTCTCCTTGTGAGAGTTGGTTTGATTTGCTTGGTTTGTGTTATGATCTGCAACAGATCAGATCTGCTAAGAATGATTTTGCTGATGTTTTGGGGGATCTGGAATGTCCGCATCGAAGCTGGGAAGCTGACGATTTTTGCAAAAGCTCACCGCTCACAACCAAAGATTGTTCATCATCTGTTGGGGGGTTTTTACTTTAGGCATGTCTATAGCTGTTATACGGCATGTAGATAGCTGGGGTATTGCTCATCCTTGGGGGGTCCCCATTTTCGGCATGTCTATAGCTGGTATCCGGCATGTAGATAGCTGGAGTGGAATTCCAACTGAGGTTTCTGAACACTGGGGTATCAACGGATCTTACGTGACGTGGTCAATTGTAACACCGCTGCTTTCAGGGATGTTGGCACAGTTTGGATCGATTCGGATGTCTTCGAATTCATTTTTAGATTCAAGAACTTTTAAGTTCATTTTGTTAAACGATGAGAAAACAATTTATTTGTTTTTCAACCTCGTCGTATCGACAGTCGGGGGTTTGTCCCACTGTTTTATGTTGAATTGGTTTGATTTATTAATATAATCTCCTGCATTTCGTCAAAAAAAAAACTTTGATTCTACTATAGAATCATATAAAATTAGTAGTTCTCTCATATTCTCCATATAAGGAGGTCCTCTCTGGAATAATGGCCTACAAATAAATAAGGGATCTAGTCTTCAGCAGTGCAGATTGTTGCAGTATATCATATTGCAAAATTTTTTGTAAGTACGTGTATAATAGGATTTTTGATATGAAAATAGAGGATTCATCTTTCTACGTATCGTACAAAGTTTCTGCGATAATGCTACAACAAACATTTTTCAAAGACCGCTAGCTAATAAATAATCCTTATTTTCAAAAACTCTGACCATAAACAATGTGGGTTAACTTTTTTATGACGGAACTTTTTTGGACCATAATATCAATAATTGAAATAATAATCGATTTTGAGTATTCATTTATCTAGATTAATTTGTATATCATTTAATTGAATAAGAGTGTAACTAGTCGATGATATATTAATCAATTTTTGCATTAATAAACTTTCGATATACACTTCAAACATATTTGTTTAATACTACACATATGATGTGACAAAATATGTATGATTCTATATTTATATGTATGAAATTAGTCATTCAAATTATGAATAAAATATTTTAGTTATTGATTTGATTTTATATTTTTTTTAATCAAAAAAATTTAATGCATTTCATATATTGCACATACACAAAAATACCATGTGTACTATTGAAAACACTTATGAATGAGTACGGGTCTAGTTGTTTAAGGGAATTATGGTTATTTAGTAAATTTTATTATAATTATTGTGTTGATTATTGTTATTATTATTGCAATTTAAATATTTTTAACTAAACCATATATTATGTATCAATAATTGATATTTTGATATGAAATATTATAATTTGAATCAATAAATGTAAAAATAAAATTATGACCAAAATATTGTTAATTTGTTGCAATAATTAAAATATTAGATTTTGTTTCACTCAAAAGAGACACACACATTTATAATGTGTATGATTTAGACGGAGTGATCTAATGGTAAAAAGATGTGTGAATTAAACTGCATACCCTATAATTATCATGTTGATTATTATTATAATTACAATTTTAAAATGTATAACCAAACCATATATTTTGTATCACTAATTGATATTTTGATATAACATAATATTTTATAATCTGAATCAGTAAATGTAAAATTAAAATTGTGACAAAAAATTGTTGATGTCTCAATAATTAAAATATCATATTTTATTTATTCAAGCGACACACACATCTATAATATGTAAGATTTAAAATACATTTGACTGATTGATCTTGGGGTAAAAAGATGTGTGGATTACTTGGAAACCCAAGTTCAATCCCTTACAACAACAATTTTGTTTTTAAAAATAGTAAACACGAGAGTAATTAAGTCATTTTCAATTGAATAAAATGTCAATATAAAATATTATAATTAGAATCAATAAATGTAAAAATAAAATATTGATAAAAAATTGTTTATGTCACAATAATTAAAATATCAAATTTTGTTTCACTCAAGAGACACACGCATTTATAATGTGTATGATTTAAAACACATTTGACTGAATGATATAATGGTAAAAAGATGCGTGAATTAAAGTAAAGATCCTATAGTTATTATGTTGATTATTATTATTATTATTATTATTATTATTATTATTATTATTATTATTATTATTATTATTATGTGGATATTGATATGCTAATTTAACATAGAATAACAAAATGTAAATGATCTAAAATTTAAATGTATTAAAAATATATCTTAAATAGAATATAATTTTTTTTTATTTTAATCTAAGTTCATTGTTGATTTGATCAAATGTACACGTCTTACCGATAACAAAATTATCGTTATTTCTTTATAGATGAATTACAAGTACTCTTTCATTTGATGATCTTACTCACGATCTCGCGATGGAGAATCGAGAGTTTGCCAACAAGAAATGGAACAACGTATCCAAACGTATCCAAACGAATCCAAAACTGCTAACTCCAAAATCAAGAGCTTCCAAACACATCCAAAAAATAGGATTCGCCCAAACGAGCCAAACACTTCCAAACGAATCCAAAGTTACACCCGCACGAATCCAAAGTTACACCCGTAAAACAAGAGAAAAAGGAATAGGAGCATCCATGTCATCCAAATATCCAATAGTAAACAGAAACAAAACAGCAATATAAGTGTATCCAAATCAAAACCAAAGCGAACAGAAAATCCAAGTAGCAAGAGAAGAAGAACCACCCATGTCAGCCAATAACGAACTGTAACAATTTCAAAATTTAAACGAATCTGCAACCAATGAAACAAGAAGAAATATCCAACCTACAACCAATGAACAAGAAAGAAATATCCAAACGAATTGCAACCATCGAAAACAATACCAATACCGAAACCAAAACTTTATCCAAATCCAACCCAATAACCAATCCGAACCAATTCCAACTCCAAACCTAATCTAAAACAAGAATCGAATCCAAACTGTATACAAATATAACCAACAAACTTTATCCAATATAACCAGCAAACTTGTGTGCAAATTTAATATACAATCAAAATCAAATCCATATCCAAATTTTAACTGAGAAAACCAATTTATAATCCTAAACCAGTAGAGAGAAAAAGAGAGAAGAAAGGGTAAAGAAACGATCCTGTGACCTAAACCAATATATATAGAAAGAGAGAGAGATTTAGAGAGTGTGTATGAGAGCCCCAACCAAAATTAAACGAAACTAGTAGAAGCAAAAATCCAACCAAAAACAGTTTAATCGAAGAAAGCCAAGACGAAGAAGAAAAAGATAACCAACTAGAGAATTCATCCCAACGATTCGAGAAGAAAAACAAAACTTAGCAATCACGATTAATAACCAAAATCAATATTACCCAATAAAAAGACACAACCAATTTGAAGAAGAAAACGAGAACAAAAAATAATCGACGAACATGTTTTAATCCAACGTGCGGAAGACATCATGTTCAACCCTCAATCAACCGATCCCAGATCGAATCAACCTAGCTCTAGATATCATGATAAAGTATGGCAAGAAGAGAGAATTAAAGTAGATCTTATTATATTGAAACTTGTTCTCTATTTTAATAGAAAAGGTGCTTATATAGCCAACATCCAACAATAATAAAGGAAATTATCCTAACAAGGAAATCAACATAATAATAGAATTTCCAATAATATGCTAATATTATATATGTTAACACCCTTGACGAATCCTAATTTGTATTGCATATATAATTGTTGAAAATCTTGTTTATTTTAGAATTACTTGTCATGATATAACACATGATGTTCATACAATTAATTGGTTATCATTTTTTGTAATGTTGTATACTAGATTGCAACGCGTTGTATTTTCTAACATTTTGGAGATACCCATTTTCAGAATTTTTTATGTTTTACTATCTCATTTTTAAAGTCACGTGCTTATAATAATGATAATTTGGATGAATATCTTCGGAATTAAATTCACGATTGATTTTAATATTTTCTTTTGCGATTCTCAATTTGGATTAAACTAAAAATAGATACAACATGCAGACAGGCAGGGGCGGACCGACAGTCAGACCATGGGTGGTCTTGGCCCCCATGGTGAAAAATTACAGTGTTAAAATTATTTTTTTTACTTTTTTTTTAAATTAGGCTTGATTGCCCCCCCATTTCGCAAGAACTCATCCGTCTGCGTCCGCGACTGTAGACAGGGAACAAAATATGTGGAAGTTGGTTGTGTGATGCAAGATGACAAGGATTGTTTTCTTCGAACAAGGAGCAACACAGTGAGGGAAATACTACAGCCTAGAGAAACAGAGATATTGAGCTTGAAGGAAGTCTTATCATGGACAAAGAATTAGAGAACAAATAATTGCATCTTTAAATCTGATGCCAAATTACTATTAGACGCATTTAATGATAATATAGGCAAATCAATGTTTGATACAATTGTGAATGATTGGAGTGACTTACTTAAAACATTTTAAAAAAAATGTTGGTCGTTTTTATACATAGATCTACCAATATTATAACCTATTGATATTAAGGATTGCACATTCAACGTCAGGTCATTAGGATCAGGGGCGAACCCAGGATTTTTTTTCTACCGGGGCTAGAGAAAAACTCAGCACAATCATGCGCCCAGAGAAGCAGCTGAAAGAGTCTTTTGCTCTATGTTTCTAGTTATGTTGTGGAAGAGTTTATATAGCTGATTTGAGTATTTTGTTTCAACATCTTCTAGATGTGGGATACTTATGTTTGCACTTATGTTTGTTGCATATTAATTTGTAACTTGTCTGAGAGCTGTGTTAATGTTCAGTAGTCATGGGCCTCGATTTGCTTTGCAGAATACAACTGTGATGAATTCAAATGAACTGCAGTTAACAGAGACATGCTATGTTCATAAATCATAATTGAATACCCAGAGGTAGTATATCTTCTTAGCTTTGCAGATGGCCTATTAGACGGTGCCCTTTCTAGATGTGTTCTCTCCTTGTTATGTGTGTTTTTATCGCTTTATTTGTTTAGGAGCTTTGCTTTATTTGTTTAGGAGCTTTCCATATATCTGTACTTTTGAATTCAGAAACAATACTAAGTCTTTTGACAAGTAATACTCTGTGTGTTGCTTTTGTGTCTCCAGTCCTTCATATCAATACAGCATATATAATGTATAATATTTGTGCAATAATGTTATGGAAAAAGCAAAAATGCAAGGCTGTGGAAGAGTTTTTTGCTCCCATCATGCATTCATGCGCCCAGAGAGTCTTTTGCTCTATGTTTCTAGTTATGTTGTGGAAGAGTTTATATAGCTGATTTGAATATTTTGTTTCAACATCTTCTCGATGTGGGATACTAATGTTTGCACTTATGTTATGGAAAATGTAAAAAAGTAGGAGATGAGAATCGAACCTGAGTCTTCCATGTAATGTTGCAGCCCCCAAACCAACTGAACTACACCAGGGCTTGGTTGAGAGTGGAGAATATATACTAAGGAGACTCTAAAATGTTCACCAAGGCTGGAGCCAACCCCAGCCACCCCCTAGGTCCGCCCCTGATTAGGATGATATCATACCGCTCCAAATTTTATTACTTGTAAGTTGTAACCTTGCTCTAGAAGAAATTTAATACATACAAGTACCTTTCGTTTTAAAAAAAAAGAGTACGTTAGATACCACACATAATTTCATATAGGGTTATCTTGTTTATCGTGTCTTGACTCTTGACCACAACTACTTTCATTATAAAATAGAAGTTCTTTAAATTAATAGTTCTAAAATTATAATATCTTTAAATTGAGTGAAAGTCTTGGTACCAAGTCGGGATTGATATTAAAATTTAATAATTCTTCTCGTGATAATCAATATTTTTTTAAAAAAAATTACAGTGTTAAATCCTGCTCCCAAATTTCGTGTAAAGTTATATTTTAATTTGCATTAATTACACAATTTTATATATGCGATACATATGAAATATATTTCATGATATTTTATTTTTTTTGAAAAAGTCGAACTTGCATATATTAACTTTCATCCTTGATCAAATTACAAATAAAATCAGGAGCGGTATCATACCACTCCATTGAACCTGACATAGAATAAGTAGCTTGAGCTAACAAATGTGCTACTTTATTCGCAGATCTTCTAGTAAAAACAACTAACACCTCCTCGAAGTGTTGAAGAATTTCCACACAATCATCTATAATTGTATGAAAAATAGAGTTGCCACTACCTCCATGAATAGCCTCAACCACTGTCTTTGCATCCATTTCGAATATGCATTTTGTGTTCCTCCACTGCCTGAGCCAAAGCAATGCTTCACGAAGACTTCTCGCTTCCCCTTCCTTTGCTTGCATTCTCCCATCAATTTGACAACTATGCGCACGCAGAAAGCATCCATTCTCATCTCGAACTACACATCCAGCTCCAATGAAGTCATACCCAGTTCTACAAGATGCATCAACATTGATCTTAATCCATCCCAGTGGTGGTTTACACCAGTTCTGCACCTGTACTCGACCTGTGCTACCAGTTCTCTCCTCCTGTGCTCTATTCCAGTCTTGAAACAAATTCACAGCCATAGCATTAACACCAAACGCTGATATAACTTTTTTATCCCAAACCCAGGTATTTCTACGCACCCATAAACTCCAACAAAGCAGTCCGATTTGAACACATTGCTCCCTAGTACTATTATTAAAAGCTTGCTTCAAAATTTGTAACACAGTACCCCCTCGTAATTCTGAATCATTCTCTGAAGTCCCACCAGATTCCACATTTCCTTCGCAAAACAGCAAGTAAATAAGACATGAACAGCATCTTCAGCATAATTATGACACCATGAACACACTTGTGTCACATCCACTTTCTTAACAGCCAAAGCTGTCGTTGTAGGTAACACATTTGAACAAGCACGCCAGATAAAGTTCAGTATTTTACCTGGTAATTTAATTTCCCACAACTTCTTCCAAAATCCTCTATCCTCACACCTTTGTTCCCCCCAAAGTTGTCTATAGCAGCTCTTGACCGTAAACTTTCCACTTTCATCACCCATCCAATACCAGGCATCACCTCCAGTATAACGACTAGATAAAGGTATTTGTCTCATTAGAAGTTGATCTCTCTCATTAAACAGATCATCCAGAATTTCTCCATCCCAGCTTCTACTTTCAGCTTCCATCAATCCATTAACCGTAGCATTCTCTAACCCCTGATGCATATCAGTAGTTACATACCCATTAATAGGACATGGCAGCCATGGAATATGCCAAATTCGAGTATCTTTCCCATCAACAATCCTCCTTCTACCCCCTTGCTTCATACAACTTTGAACAGCCATGATACTTCTCCATGTATAACTTGGATTTTGACCCAAATTTGCATTTATAAATTCTGTATTCGCATAGTATTTAGCCTTCATTAATGCAGTCACCAAAGGATTCGAGTTAGTCATTAACCTCCATGCTTGCTTAGCTAGCATGGCCATATTAAACTCCCTCAATTTCTTGAATCCCAACCCCCATCCCTCCTTCACATCACACAGTCTACTCCACTCCATCCACTTAATCCCCCCTCCCCACCAATACGAGTTCATTTTTCTCTCAATAGATTCACATATACCCACTGGTATTAAGAATAATTGCATCCAAAAATTAGGTACCGTTTGAGCAGCACCTTTAAGCAACATAACCTTGCCTGCCCTGGATATATTTTGCATCCTCCACCCCTGTAATTTCTGCTCAACTCGATCCACCAAAAAACTAAAAGCTTCTTTTTTGTTACTCCCTACAGACATTGGCATCCCGAGATACTTTCCTGGACTCACACTCTCAGAAACCTGCAACTGTGAACACACTTCCCTTCGAGCTTCTACCTTCGTGTTTGAAGAGAAAGTAATGGCTGACTTATTGAAATTAATAACCTGGCCAGAAATATCAGCATATCTCTCCAAAATTCGTTTCATTACCTTTGCTTCAATCATATTTGCCCTAAAAAAGAAATAGCAGTCATCTGCAAACAATAAATGAGAGATTACTGGTGCCCCCCTTGTTATACGACAACCATGTAACAACCCATCCATTTCATTCCTTCTAATAATTGCACTTAGACCCTCAGCACACATAATATAAATATATGGTGAAATAGGGTCACCTTGCCTCAATCCCCTTCCCGGAACTACACATCCAAATTCCTCCCCATTGTGTAAAAAGCTATATGAAACAGAGTTAATAAAATACATAATTCTATGAATCCAAATCTGGTTAAACCCAAATTTCTCCATCATATTCCGAATAAATCCCCATTCTAACCTGTCATATGCTTTAGAGACATCAATTTTAAACCCTGCAATCCCCACATTTCCTTGAGTATGCCTTTTCATGTAATGGTTAATTTCATACGCAATCAAGGCATTATCAGTGAGCAAACGTCCCTCTATAAATGCACTTTGATTTTCATATATTATCGAACCCAAGCAACTCTTCAATCTATTCGACAGAACCTTAGATAAGACTCTTACTAACACATTACACAAAGAAATTGGACGTAAATCACCCATAGTTTGAGGAGTCTTAATTTTGGGAATTAAACATACCAGTGTCTTGTTTACTCCCTCAGGCAATACTCCCATGTGCATAAACTCACTACAGAACTTGACTACATCAGCCTCCACTATAGTCCAAAAAGCTTGGTAAAATGCAGGATTAAACCCATCAACTCCAGATGCTTTATCTGGATGCATCGAAAACACAGCCTCCTTCACTTCCGCACTTGTAACTTCCCTCAGCAACTCCTCATTCTCAGCATCTGACACCTGTTTCACTGTCTCTCTATCCGACAATTTACCTTGCAAGTTTGCTGCTGTAAATAGTCCTGAAAAATACTCTTCCACAACCCCCTGAATCCCTTCTTTCGTTTCTTGCCAAACTCCATCGGCCCCTTTAATTCTATCCACCCTATTATTTTTACGCCTATTTGATGCATATCGATGGAAAAACCTTGTGTTTTTGTCCCCCTCCCGTAACCAAAATTGCTTGGACAGCTGCTTCCAATATACTTCCTGCTTATCAAGTAATCGCAAGTACTCCCACCTGGTTGCATTGTACTGATGAATACCCTGATGGTCCTTTCTTGATCTCAGCTTCTTTAACATAACCCGACAGTGTTGAATCCTCACCTTGTACTCATTACTCAATCCTCCCCCCATTGCTGTAACTTTTCAGCACATATCTGAATTTTACTCATAATATCCCTATTTCCAGCTAATTCCCACCCATTCCTCACCACATTCAGACACTCCTTCTCACGCAACCAAACATTCTCGAACTTGAATCTATACCCTTTAGGCTCATAGACCTTTCTATTCAACTGTAATAACAACGGTAGGTGGTCCGATGTGGCTACCTCAATTACTTGCATCTCCGCCATAGGAAAGAGATCTTGCCATCTGCTATCAGCAAAACCTCGATCCAAACGCTCCTGAATCCAATTAGCTTGACCCCTCGACTTTTCCCATGTATACTTCTCTCCCACATACCCCAAATCTCTAAGCCCACACTCATTAATAGTAGACGTAAATCCCTCTAGCAAGTTACTTGGCTGCTCTCTACCCCCCCTCTTTTCATCCCTATACATCATGTCGTTGAAATCTCCTAGAATACACCATGGAAGATTTGATTTACCAGCCAAATACGTGATGTAACCCCATGACTCACGTCTCCTCCCTCTCTCAGGACACCCATAGAATCCCGTATATCTCCACCTTCCAATTTGAACATTTTCCACCTCAAAATCTATGAAGTGTCGTGTTGCCTCTACTACTGTGCACCCTCCTTCATATTTCCAAAGTAGAGCCAATCCTCCACTTCGACCTTCAACATCCACACTACAGTACTCAGCAAAATTCAATATCTTACACAATTGCTTTATTTTATTCGCCTTAGCTAATGTCTCCGATAAAAAAATAATGTTTGGCTTTTTTTGTTGGGTAATTTCTTTTAAAAATTGAATTGTTCGTGGTTTACCCAACCCACGACAATTCCAGGCTAACACACTCATTGTCCTAGGCGGGCCTGGAGTCCAGTACCCGCCTCTGGTCCATTTTTTGGCCCGTTACCATTTGAGAATCCAGTCACATTATCCATCTCCTGATTTAATGGAATTTCACTATTATTAAGACACTTTCTTTTTGCCTCCACAACTTCAAAATCAGATTCATCCGTTTTCCCGCTCTCATCCATCATATCCACAAAATTAGCATTCTGTTTACCTCCCTGATCCCCCAGATTTCGATGTTTAACTGTGACAACCCCATCTCTTCCTTGAATTTCGGTAACAATCCCATCTGTTTCCTTGAATCTCTCTCCCATCGTCCCACCTGCACTGGAGCTGCCTGAGTTCCATGACTGACTGCCGTTTTGCCCATTTCGCAACCACTTTGCTCCTAAATTCTGGGTTTTTGCATTCTTACTCGGTGCCCTTAACCACACCCCATACGCTTTATCAACTGTCTTGCCTGAATTAGCATATACCACCGAGCACTCCCTATCTGAATGTCCCAAACAACCGCATACAAAACAAAACATACTGAGGCGCTCATATTTAAAATTTATCCAGCTAAAATTCCCACCTTCACGCATGAGTTTCATTCTACGTTTAATAGGTTTCTCAATATTCATTCTCACACGAACACGTACAAATGGTTTCCACAATCCATCCATATTCAAAGGATCTGTTTTTATAAACTCTCCCACAAAATTTCCTATGCACTGTACGATTCTTTCTGATAGCATTCCCATTGGCAAATCATATATCTGAACCCAGATGTCCATCTTGTTTAATTGTACCATGTTTGGATCTTCTTGAGCCTCCAGTTTATGATACACTAGCAATCCCTGCTCAAACGTCCATGGCCCTCCCTCAATTACCCTCTCCATATCCAACACATGATAGAACACAAAAGAATAGCGCTGCCCCCCAAGGTCGTGTATTTTGACTCCTTCTTTTGGCCTCCAGAGTGCTGCTAATACATTCTGCATTGCCTGAAAATTCACATTCCTCTCAGTAAGGAAACGTCCCACCAATACAAATTTTTGTTGCCCTTGATTCCCTTCATCCTCCCCTACCAGAATTCCTTCCTCCTCTTCCTCCGTCAACGCCAGTTTTGCATACATATCCTCCAGATTCACATGTGACGATGCCATAATAATAGTACGTAGAAAAAGATTTGACGAAAACACTAACAAAGCAGAGACTTAATAAAACAAAACTCACTTGTCACAAGACAAGACAAAAAACTTGCTATTTAGCAAGACGGAACAAAGACTTTACACTTAATCAACCTTAATTTTGTTGTAAAAAAGTTCTTAGTTTTCATGTCGAACCAAAAAAAAAAAAAAGACATAAGACTCCACCCCGGTGAACTCATGCGGTTCCGCATTTCATGATATTTATATATGTTAGACTTTCATGTCTAATATTAATTTTTACACCTTCCACTATCATTCATTTGAATTGAATCGTTATTAATTGGTTGTTGACATACTGTATTTATGGAAAACTAGGTAATAAAACCGCGCTATGCGCGGCACAAAAATATTTTTAAAAATCGTATACAGAATTATTGTCAAAAAAAAAAATCGTATACAAAACATCATTATGTGTTAAATTTTATTATTTGTAAGTGGGTATGATAAATTAAAAATTGTATGAATTGTAATTAAATTTGAATGTTTAAAAATTAAAGAGATTAATAATAGTAGAAAATAATATCTTTCAGTTAAACTCTTGAATATTAATAATATTAATTTCGAAGATAGTATTGACACATATTCCGTTGCATAAGAATTTGCTTTTGAAATTCAATATTAACAGACATTTGCAAAGTTTGACATTCAATCATATTAATTTCGAAGATAATGATGACACCCTATTCCGTCGCATAAAAATTTGCTTTTGAAATTCAATATTGACAGGCATTTGCAAAGTTTGACATTGGATAAGTAAAGTTAACATTTGTGAATCTTTTTTTTATTATCGTTGACATTATAAAATACGTGATTGCTTAATTTGTTATTAAATTTGACAGTGTGATGAAAAGAATTAGAATATAAACAAAATGAAGATCCTTTTACACATTATCAACTTTTAAACTCTTTAAAGTCCTTTTACTTTTTTCATATACCAAAGTATAATGTCAACATATTTCTTATAATAAATATTTATAAATATAAATAAAACTAATTAACGTTCTTATATCCCGTCTCCCGTCTCATAGCATACATGCATGATTAATTGATTAATTGATTAGTAATAGTATAAGAATGTGCTTAATTGTTAGAATATTAATTTATTCTAACACAAAATAATGAAACAACGAATTTATAATTTTTTTATTGATTTATTCGATCAAATTGGTTTGATTCAATTTAATCGAGTTGGTCACACCTCATGTATAATTTGTTCATGTACAAAAGTAAATTCTACGATATCTTCTATTTAAATTGTAGATGTTAATCGAAAAATATATACTTCAATATCTCATGGTCACTCATTACGAGTTTATTAAAAAGGTAAAATCATTTATTTGTTGTTATCGAAAAAAATTGCAATGATTTTGAATACGATTGAAATAACATGATCTAAAAAAATTTATTTTATTATTTTACCTTAAAATAATGCTACTTTATATAAATAATGATATTTTATATTAAAACAATAATTATAATGTCCTAATATAGATTGCTAAACTTTTATATTAAATATGAAATAAAGTGTATTTAACATATATTTAATAGGTACAATTAATGATTAATTAAATTCAAGAAAATTATTTAAATAAAAAAGTCAAGAATGTTAAAATTCAAGAAAACTATTTTGAAGCTTAAGTGAAAGCCTCTCTGATCTCCTCCTGCTATTATAACTAGTTAATTTATCCGCGCTTCGCGCGGTTCACAAATTTTTTATTTTAAAATTTTGAAAACAAATGAATTAATTTTTATTATTTTTAAAAATTGATTGGTCTTATAAGAATTTTTTTAAAAAATGATTCAAAATAATTTACATAAATTATAAGTTTGAAGATATTCTCATTATATATCTAAAATTTTTATAATCTCAAAAATATCATAAACATAAAAAGTAGTAATTATAATAGAAACGTAATCTTTACGATTAAAAGTTATAATTATAATATATAATAACACTTTTTAAAGCCGACGCCCCTCTCATACATGTTCAATTGTAGTGTAGAATTTATTTAATTAGAATATTAATTTATTTCGACATAATATAATGAACAATGGGTATGTAACTTTTTTATCGATTTAGTCTACCGATAAAAATTTATTTTTTCAATTTAATCAGTTTGGTCATAACCAATGTTATTTTTATTACATGTGTTAAGCGAACATTTACATACTTTTATAATTTATTACGATTTTCATAATCACTAATGATTAAGATTGCTTGAAAATTTAAGTGTCGTCTGTACTACAATTATCCGAAAAGAAATTGGAGTAGTATTCGATAGGGAATAAAAAATTACGCAATATAAACAATTTTTAGTCGTCATTTTACCTAAAAATAAACTTAATTATATATGTAATTAATATTTAATACTAAAATAATAATTGTAATGCTCAAAATAATGTTTTATAATTTCTTAAATAAATAAAATAAATTTAATACATATTTAATAGGTATAATTAAGACTAATTAATATGCCATTAAGAGCTATTTAATGCAAGAAAAAAAATTAATAAAAATATCAAAAAACCAAAAATTCAAGAAAAATACCTTCAACGTTTCTGGTAACTTTCCGATCTAAAAATTGATTCAAAATAATTTAGATAAATTATAAGTTTGAAGATATTCTCATTATATATCTAAAAATTTTATAATCTCAAAAATATCATAAACATAAAAAGTAGTAATTATAATAGAAATGTAATCTTTACGATCAAAAGTTATAAATATTATATATAATAACACTTTTTTAAAGCCGACGCCCCTCTCATACATGTTCAATTGTAGTGTAGAATTTATTTAATTAGAATATTAATTTATTTCGACATAATATAATGAACAACGGGTATGTAACTTTTTTATCGATTTAGTCTACCGATAAAAATTTATTTTTTCAATTTAATCAGTTTGGTCATAACCAATGTTATTTTTATTACATGTGTTAAGCGAACATTTACATACTTTTATAATTTATTACGATTTCCATAATCACTAATGATTAAGATTGCTTGAAAAGTTAAGGGTCGTCTGTACTACAATTGTCCGAAAAGAAATTGGAGTAGTATTCGATAGGGAATAAAAAATTACGCAATATAAACAATTTTTAGTCGTCATTTTACCTAAAAATAAACTTTATTATATATGTAATTAATATTTAATACTGAAATAATAATTGTAATGCTCAAAATAATGTTTTATAATTTCTTAAATAAATAAAATAAATTTAATACATATTTATTAGGTATAATTAATGACTAATTAATATGCCATTAAGAGCTATTTAATGCAAGAAAAAAAATCAAAAAACCGAAAATTCAAGAAAAATACCTTCAACGTTTCTGGTAACTTTCCGATCTCCAGGCATTATAATATACTAGGAAACTTATCCGCGCTTCGCGCGGTTCATAAATTTTATTTTAAAATATTGAAAATATATGAATTATATTTAAAAATTTATTGTTCTCTTAAATTTTTTTACAAAAAATTGAATCAAAACAATTTACTTGAATTATAAGTTTGAAAATACTCTCTTTATATATCTAAAATTTTCATAATTTCAAAAAGATCATAAACATAAAAAGTAACAATTATAATACAAACGTAACCAAAAGTTAAAAATATTATATATAATAATACTTTTTAAAGCCGACGCCCCTCTCATAACATACATTCTCAATAGTAGTGTAAGAATTTATTTAAATAGAATGTTAATTTATTTCAACACAACATAATGAACAACGGGTATGTAACCCTTTTAACTATTTAATCTATCAATAAAGTTGGGTTTTTTCAATTAAATTGCTTTGGTCATAACCCTTGTGTAATTTATTCATGTGTAAAAATAAAAACTCTTTGTATTATTTTTATTATAGGTATTAAGCGAAAATTTATATACTTCTATAATTTATTACGATCATAATTACTAATATTGAAGATTGCTTGAGAAGTTAAGGGTCGTCTGTATTACAATTATTCGAAAACAAATTGGAGTGTTATTCGATAGAAAATAAAAAAGACGCAATGTAAATAATTTTCAGTCGTCATTTTACCTAAAAATAAACTTAATTATAAATGAAATTACTTTTACTATTAAATTAAATTAAATTAAATTAAATAATTATAAATTTATTAGGTATAATTAATTACTAATTAATATGTCATTAAGAGCTGTTTAATGCAGGAAAATAATTTTAATAAAAAAAATTAAAAAAAACAAAATTCAAGAAACCCATTTTGAACGCTTCTATTAACTTTCCGATCTCCAGGCATTGTAATCCGCGCTTCGCGCGGTTTATAATCTTATATTTGAAATATTGAAGTTAGATAAAATAATTTTTATTATTTTTAAAAATTTATTGATCTCTTAAGAATAACCTAAAAAATTGATTTAAAACAATTTATATAAATTATTAATTAGAAAACTACTCTCATCGTATAAATAAAATTTTGATAATCTTAAAAATAGAATAAGCATAAAAATTAGCAATGACAATACGAACGTAATCTTTCCGATTAAAATTATAAATATTAAATAGAATAACATTTTTTAAAGCCTACACCCCTCCCATCACAAAAATGTTCAATATTAGAGTAAGAATTTATTTAATTAGAATATTAATTTATTTCGACACAATATAATGAACAACAGGCGTAACTTTTTTATCCATTAAACCGTTGAAAAAATAGTTTGGTTGGTTTAATTTAATCGGTTTGGTCATACTCCATAATTTATTAATGTGCAAAAATAACAATAGTTTGTTTTTTTAATACAAATTTCAAATGTTAAGCGAAGATCTATATATTTTCATAATTTATTACGATTTCTATATGAGTTATAATCAAAATTGTTTGAGAAGTTAAGATCATATTTACTACTTACGATCGTTCGAAAAGAAATTAATGTAGTCTTATAGGGAATGAAAAAGAATGCGATATAAACAATTTTCGGTCATTATTTTACCTAAAAATACACTTAATTATATATATATATATATATATATATATATATATATATAATGTTGAAATAATAGTTATATGCTCAAACAAAGTTTTCTAAATTTTAAAAAATGTGAAATAAAGTAAATTTTATATAGATTTAATAGGTGTAATTAATGACTAATTAAAAGGTCATTAAGAGTTATTTAATGCAAGAACATATTTTTAATAAAAAATCAAAAAATTGAAAATTCAAGAAAAATATTTAAAACATTTCTGGTGCATTTCTGATCTCCTGGATAAATGAAATTACTTTTACTATTAAAATAATAAATATAATGCTCAGATAAAGTTTCATAATTGTTTAATTAAATTAAATTAAATTAAATAATTATATATTTATTAGGTATAATTAATTACTAATTAATATGTCATTAAGAGCTGTTTAATGCAGGAAAATAATTTTAATAAAAAAATTAAAAAAAATAAATTCAAGAAAGCCATTTTGAACGCTTCTATTAACTTTCCAATCTACAGGCATTGTAATCCGCGTTTCGCGCGGTTTATAAACTTATATTTGAAATATTGAAGTTAGATAAAATAATTTTTATTATTTTTGAAAATTTATTGATCTATTAAGAATTTCCTAAAAAATTGATTTAAAACAATTTATATAAATTATTAATTAGAAAACTACTCTCATCGTATAAATAAAATTTTGATAATTTTAAAAATAGAATAAGCATAAAAATTAGCAATGACAATACGAACGTAATCTTTCCGATCAAAATTATAAATATTAAATAGAATAACATTTTTTAAAGTCGACACCCCTGCCATCACAAAAATGTTCAATATTAGAATAATAATTTATTTAATTAGAATATTAATTTATTTCGACACAATATAATGAACAACAGGCGTAACTTTTTTATCCATTAATCCGTTGAAAAAATAGTTTGGTTGGTTTAATTTAATCGGTTTGGTCATACTCCATTTATAATTTATTAATGTGCACAAATAATAATAGTTTGTTTTTTTATACAAATTTCAAATGTTAAGCGAAGATCTATATATTTTCATAATTTATTACGATTTCTATATGAGTTATAATCAAAATTGTTTGAGAAGTTAAGATCATATTTACTACTTACGATCGTTCGAAAAGAAATTAATGTAGTCTTATAGGGAATGAAAAAGAATTCGATATAAACAATTTTCGGTCATTATTTTACCTAAAAATACACTTAATTATAATTTTATATATATATATATATATATATATATATATATAATGTTGAAATAATAGTTATATGCTCAAACAAAGTTTTCTAAATTTTAAAAAATGTGAAATAAAGTAAATTTTATATAGATTTAATAGGTGTAATTAATGACTAATTAAAAGGTCATTAAGAGTTATTTAATGCAAGAACATATTTTTAATAAAAAATCAAAAAATTGAAAATTCAAGAAAAATATTTAAAACGTTTCTGGTGCATTTCTGATCTCCTGGCATTATAATATATATAGATATAGATATAGATAATATGAAATAAATTTAATATATATATATATTTAATTTAATAAGTGTAATTAATGATTATTAAAATGTCATTAAGATGCCATTAAGCTGCAAATTAATGCAAGAAAATAAATTAATAAAAAAATCAAAAAAGCAAGAATTCAAGAAAAATATCTTAAACGCTTAACATCACAAACATATAAAAATAAAAATTACAATATGAACGTAATATTTACAATCAAAAGTTACAAATATTGAATACAACTTAATAACGTTTTTTAAAACCGACACCCCTCTCATAATATACATGTTCAATAATAGTTTAAAATTTATTTAATTTGAATATTAATTTATTTTGACACAATATAATGAAACAATTGGCATATAATTTTTTTTATCAATTTAATCTTCCGATAAAATGGTTGAGTTTGTTCAATTTAATTAGTTTGGTCATAACTCATGTGTGTATGCGCATGATTTGTTTACAAATTTCAGATATTAAGTAAAGATCCATGTACTTCCATAATTTACTACGATTCCACAATCATTGATAATAAAGATTATTTGAGAAGTTGGTTAATAATATTTTTTAAAATCGACAGTCCTCTCATAATATACATATTCAATAATAGTATAAGAATTTGTTTAATTACAATAAAAAATTATTTCAACACAATATAACGAAACAATGGGTGTATAACTTTTTTATCAATTTTATCTTCCGATAAATGACTGAATTTGTTAAATTTAATCGATTTGATCATAACTCATGTATTATTATATTTATTCATGTGCAAAATTGAAAATCTATCTGTACTGTTTGTATACAATTCCAAATATTAAATAAATATCTTGTACTTCCATAATTTATTACGATTTTCACAATTATTGATAATAAAAATTGCTTGAGAAGTTAAGATTGTGTACCCTATAATCATCCGAAAAGAAATTATAGTGATCTTGAATAGGGAATAAAAAATAACGCAATATAAATCATTGTTATTCGTCATTTTAACTAAAAATAAACATAACTATATATAATTAATATTTAATATTGAAAAAATAACTATAATGTTCAACTAAAGTTTGCTAATTTTTAAACAAATTAAATAGTGTAAATTTAATATATGTTTAATAGGTGTAATTAATGACTAATTAAAATGTCATTAATAGCTATTTAATGCAAGAAAAAAATTTTAATAAAAAAAATCAAAAAAGCAATAATTCAAGAAAAATATCTTCAACGCTTCTGGTGCGTTTTTGATCTCCGGGCATTATAATATATATAGATAATATGAAATAAATTTAATATATATTTATTTAATTTAATAAGTGTAATTAATGATTATTAAAATGTCATTAAGATGCCATTAAGCTGCAAATTAATGCAAGAAAATAAATTAATAAAAAAATTAAAAAAGCAAGAATTCAAGAAAAATATCTTTAACGCTTCTGATGCGTTTCTGATCTCCAGGCATTATAATATACTAGGTAATTTATCCGCGCTTCGCGCGGTTAATAAATTTTTATTGTTAGGTACTAAAAATTGATTGATATTTTAAAATTTTCCTAAAAAAGTGATTTAAAACAGGTGTATGAATTATTATTTGAAATAATACTCTCATATTATATATCAAAAAAATTTTAATAATCTTAAAAATATGATAAATATTAAAAGTAGCATTTACAATATTAAATATAACTAAATAACGTTTTGAAAGCCGACACCTCTCTCATAACATACATGCTCAATAGTAGCATAAGAATTTATATTGTTGTTTATTTTTGGACCATTTCTGTGTTAAAAATACATTGTTCAGCCATCATGTTGTAATTAAATCATAAACTGAATACATTCATCTATTTTAAAAAATAGTTAGGTCATCACATTATCTATTTTTATATTTGGACCATTTTTGTGCAAAAAAAAAATAGTTGAGCCCATCTCATACAATTAAGTCTAATTAGAATAGTAATTTATTATGGCACAATATAATGAAACAACATGTGTATAACATTTTTATCAACTTAATCGGTCAATAAAATGGTTGAGTTTATTATGTAAAAAATAAAAAATCTGTCAATATTATTTTATACAAATTCTAGATTTTAACTAAAAGAATATACTTGCACAACTTATAAATATTTTCACAATTACTGATTAAAAATTGTTTGAGAAGTTTAAATCGTTTGTTCTATAATCGTCTGAAAAAAGTTTTCAAAAATCTTCAACATGTAATAAAAAATGACGCAATGCGAACAAATTTAAGTCTTTAATTTACATGGAAAATAATCATAATTTTATACACATAATTAATATTTTAAATTTGAATAATAATAATAATGCTCAAATAAAGTTTGTCAATCTTTTCTATAAATAATATGAAGTAAATTTATATATATATATATATATAAATTTATATATATATATATATATATATATATATATATATGTATATTTATAAGTGTAATTAATGATTATTAAGATGTCATTAATATGCCATTAAGATGCTACTTAATGCAAAAAAGAATTTAATAAAAAAAATCAAAAAAGTGAGAATTTAAGAAAAATATTTTAAACGCTTCTGGTGCATTTCCGATCTCCTGGCATTATAATATATATAGATATATATATATATAGATATAGATATTTTATATTAAAATAATAATTATAATATCCTAATATAGATTGCTAAACTTTTATATTAAATATGAAATAAAGTGCATTTAACGTATATTTAATAGGTACAATTAATGATTAATTAAATTCAAGAAAATTACTTAAATAAAAAATTAAAAATATGAAAATTCAAGAAAACTATTTTGAAGCTTCTGAGTAAAAGCCTCTCCGATCTCCTGCTATTATAATATATATAGATTAAAAAGGTAAAATCATTTATTTATTATTATCGAAAAAAATTACAATAATTTTGAATACGATTGAAATAACACGATATAAAAAATTTTATTATATTATTTTGCCTTAAAATAATGCTACTTTATATAAATAATGATATTTTATATTAAAATAATAATTATAATGTCCTAATATAGATTGCTAAACTTTAATATTAAATATGAAATAAAGTGCATTTAACATATATTTAATAGGTACAATTAATGATTAATTAAATTCAAGAAAATTATTTAAATAAAAAAAATCAAAAATGTTAAAATTCAAGAAAACTATTTTGAAGCTTCTGAGTGAAAGCCTCTCTGATCTCCTGCTATTATAATATATATAGATGTTTATATGTAAACATAGTTATCGAATATATTAATGATTTTTTAACTTATAAATATAAAGGTATATGGATGGAATAGTAGAGATTTTAGAAATTCATATAAATTAAGAATATTGTATGTATTATCAGTTAAATTTGTTTTAACTTTTTAAAATATAAAATTTTAAACCTTTTTCATATGATAATTTCTTTAAAATGATACTCCAATTTTTACCGATCATAACAGTGTCACTTTAAAAGATTTCTACGATATCTATACTATTATATAAATTCCCAAACATTGAAAATTTTGGTATCTGTTTTTTGGTACCAAGTGAATTTACTTATTTACCCTCCATTATTAAAAAAAATAAACACACCTAAAATAAATAATAACATAATACAATTAATGGTAATTAGTCGAGATATTACATTTTGTACACCTAAAAATATCAATCTTATCATATATTTCCATCATTAATATTTTCTTTCGAATTAAAATACGTTATAATTAATGGTAATTAAACGATTAACATAATAAAATTAATGATAATTAGTCAGTTGCCTTTTTCACATTAATATAATAAAATTGATGGTAATTAGTCGATTGCCATTTTTATATTACTTTTAGTTGAACATATTATCTTTTATAAATACCTAACATCTTTCGATCATTAGTATTTTCACCTAAAAACATCAATCATATCATATCTTTCCATCATTAATATTTCCTTTCAAATTAAAATACGTTACAATTAATGGTAATTAAACGATTAACATAATAAAATTAATGGTAATTAGTCAATTGCCTTTTTCATATTACTTTTAGTTGAACATATTACCTTTTATAAACACCTAAAAACATCAATCGTATCACATCTTTCGATCATTAATATTTTATTTTGAATTAAAACACGTTACCTTTTTAATTTAAAACAAATCTTACAATCATTAATATATACCCGAAAATATCACAATATAATTTTCAAGAAAAATATAAGACCTCAAGTAAATAATAACATAATATAATTAGTGCTAATTAGTCGATTGCCTTTTTCACAATTACTTTTAGTTGAAGATATTACCTTTTATAAACACCTAAAAAGATCAATCTTATCATATCTTTCAATCATTAATATTTCCTTTACAATTTAAACACATTACCTTTTTAATTTACAACAAATCTTACAATCTTTAATATATATCCGAAAATATCACACCATATTTCTCAATTATTAATAAAATATATTAAAAATCGTATACATTGTTTATAATAACGAAATATTAGTATAATCCGTAAACATGAGTATATATATTATATTATATCAAATTAAAATTAAAAAACTTATTAAAAATAATAATTATATAAAAACATAATCATAATATTTAATAAAATTTATAATATATTACAAGAAACCCGTGCATTGCACGGGTTATAAGCTAGTAAACTGAAATAGGAAATTATTAGAAAAGAAACGAACGGCCACTCTTAAACTTAAAAATGCAAAGTCTTTATTATATTAAAATAGCAATGCACGGGTTATAAGCTAGTAAACTGAAATAGGAAATTATTAGAAAAGAAACGAACGGCCACTCTTAAACTTAAAAATGCAAAGTCTTTATTATATTAAAATAGCGAAGGTTGATGGATTATTTATACAAACAGTTCTATAAGTTGAGTGCCACGCAACATTTTTCAAATGTTTGCGAAACTAATTTTGTACTCTTGGTATTTTTCTAAATAACACTAAACAATTTTTTCATGCATATGAACGAGCTAGGACCAAAGAAATTACTCTTTCCATCTCATTAATACCGTTTCCATCTAATTAATACGGGTCACGTACTTTTTAACTAAGATGCTGTTATAGGCCCGTCTCCTTAATGGGCCGAACCAATGATCCAGCGCCTCAAGCCCGAATGAAAGCCCATATTCATCCGGCCACGATATCCGCAACGGTCATACCGTTCATCCTCCTGCGAACGTGGGACACGTCGGCACACGACGCCCACTCTTCGGGTAACCGCCTGGAGAGTATGTTAAAGTCAGGTTCATCCAATCACTTACACAATTTTTACACAATACAAACACTTTGCGTTTAATATTACTCATCAAAAACCAGTTAACTTATTCTCACACCGGAGGTGAATCGGGGGGCCACACCCTCGCATTCTTCTTCAATTGCAGGTCCGACCGAACGGATACACCGGCGGAAACTGGTTGTAACATTTGGCGCCGTCTGTGGGAAACGTAGAGTTGCGTTTGTGTTGAATTATACAGTTAGTAATGGCAAATGAAACCGAGATACCAACAGCTGACGATAGCACTATGGCCGGAAATACTCGCATCACTCCTCCCATCACCCCAAGGCTTTTGATTTTCGACGAAGAGGGGGACATACCGTCTCCCGAAGAACAACGGGAAATTCTAATGAAGTGGCGAGAGGAACAAAAAGCCAAGGGGAAACGGAAAGAGATAGAGAAAGAGAAAAGCAGCAGGGAGGCCGAACGTCTGGCCAAAAAGAGGGAGGCCGACCGTTTAAGGCTAGAGGCCCTAAAGCTCCAAAGGGAGGAGATCGAGCTACAGGAAAAGGCACTCCGCGAGGCTCTAGAAGCCGAAGACCCGGAGTTGGATGACCGAAGAGACAAGAGACCAAGAACCAGAAATGATGAAGATGAGTCAGGGGACTCTGAATCAAACTCGAGGAGAACCCGGTCAAGGGTGGTTTATTCCTCCGATTCGGAAGAGGACGGTCCACATACGGACGATCGCATTCGAAGGATTGAGAAGGCCATGTTTGGAGAGAGAAAGGTCAGCCACGAGCCAGTGGTGACCGAAGACGTCGAACACTTCCGACCGCCTCCCGGAAGGCAGTTCCCGAAGATGAATGAATTTAACGGAAAGGGTGACCCCGAAGATCACTGTGAGAAGTATGAATCGCTCATGACTGGGATGGGGCACTGCGATGTGATGCTCTGTAAGATGTTCAAGACCTACCTAAAGGGGAATGCATCCATGTGGTACAGGTCGCTAAGACCTAGGTCGATAGGCTCGTATGAACAAGTGAAGAAAAAATTCTTGAGGCACTACTCACATTTGTGCCGAAGAGAGAAGGATACCGAAGCCCTGATCCACTGCAGGCAGGGACCGAACGAAGATTTGGGTGATTACTTAGCAAGGTTCAAAGAGGAAGCCGGTATGGTCACCAACTTGGACAAAGTCAAGGCGGCTGGATTCCTCGCAGCAGGCCTCGACCCTGTTAAAGGTAAGAAGCTTCGGTCCTCTCTTTATGATATGCCTCCCAAATCCTTAAATGATATATATGTGAGAGGAGAGGCCATTAGAAGAAAATTGGAATCAATTGGGGGGTACAAGGAGAACAAGAAAAATGATAGATATGACAGGAGGGACGACCGAAGGGATGACAGAAGAGACGACCGAAGGGGTCGAGGAGATATCAAGAGCAGGTTGAATGATACGAGGCCCGACAAAGGGGCCGAACGAAGAAGAGATAGAGATAGTACTGTGTTCACACCATTAAACACACCTATCTCGAAGATTCTCCATGAGATAAAGGGTAAACCTGGGTTTGTCAGACCACCCAAGTTGAAGACCCCTGAGAATAGAAGAAGCGACAGCAAATATTGTGATTACCATCGGGACAAAGGTCACCATCGGGACAAAGGTCACAACACCGATGAGTGCTATCATTTGAAGAAGTTAATTGAAAGGATGATCAAAGATGGGGAATTGACCCAATTTGTGGGCGATTTGAGAGACAAACTCGAGTCCAGGGAGAAAAGGAAGGAAGCTGAAAGTTCCGAGAAGTACCGAGGGGAGGTCAGGACAATTTCCGGAGGAACAGTGCTTGATCGGGACAGTAAGACAGCAAGGAAAAAGTATGCCAGACAGATCTATAACCTGTACCAGTCAAGTTCAGCTAAGCAACCATTACCTATCACCTTCACAGAAGATGACTACGAGGACATGATATGGCCGCACGAAGACCCACTTGTTATAAACCCAGTAATCGGGGAAAACAAGATATGGAGAGTGCTGGTGGACGAAGGGAGCTCAGTCAACATTCTATATCACCGAACATATTGCAAGATGAATTTGGGAGGTGAACAGCTGGAGCCATGCCACGAGGCACCTTTGTATGGCTTCGGTAATCAGCCTGTACCGATAGAAGGGACCATCACTTTGTCTGTCATGATGGGAAAAGCGCCATACACTGTGGTGAAGGAAGTAAAGTTCTATGTCGTCCGTGTCGATAGTCCGTACAACGGAATTCTGGGAAGGCCAGCCTTGTCTTTGTTCCAGGCTGTATCCTCTGTCCCTCATCTGAAGTTGAAGTTCCCAACAGAGCACGGAGTTGGAGAAATGAGAGGCGATCAGAAAGCCGCCAGAATAATCATGTTGGAGGACTTGGAGAAAGACAAAGATATCGAGATGACCGAAGCCGGAAAGAGGAAAAGAAATGAGACCGAAGCGGGGGGCAGCCACCAACTGCTGAACATTGAGTTGGAAAAATTTGGTGCCGACCTGTCAAGCCCGATTGCTGAGCCGGCTGCCGAGACCGAAGAGGTGGAGCTGTACGTGGGTCAATCGGGAAAAATGATCCAAATCGGAAAGAGCATGGAGCCCAAATTAAAAGAGAAAGTCATCCAGGTCATTAGGGAATTCCATGACGTATTCGCGTGGAATCCCGAAGATATGCCAGGTTTGGACCCTGCGGTGGCTAAACATTGCTTAAATGTAGCTCCCGAAGCCAAGCCCGTAAGACAAAAGAAGAGGAATTTCGCAATGGAAAGGCAGAAAGTAATTCAAGTCGAAGTCGAAAAATTGCTGGAAGCAAAGTTCATCGAAGAGATAGATTATCCCGATTGGTTGGCAAACGTAGTGGTGGTGAAGAAATCAAATGGCAAGTGGAGAATGTGTGTCGACTACACCGACCTGAATAAGCATTGTCCGAAAGACCACTATCCCTTGCCGAACATTGATCAACTGATAGATGCTACTTCGGGGCATCAAATACTCAGTTTCCTGGATGCATTCTCAGGATACCACCAAATTGCCATGAATGCCGAGGACGTTCCAAAGACAGCATTCATCACACCGAATGGCACTTATGCCTACATAAAGATGCCTTTCGGCTTGAAGAACGCCGGGGCAACATTTCAAAAGATGATCAACAAAGTGTTCAAAGCCCAGATCGGTCGGAACATGGAGTGCTACGTGGATGATATGATTGTCAAGTCCCTTTTCAGGGATCATGCCGAGGATCTGAGGGAATGTTTTGAAACGCTCAGAAGAAACAACATGAGAATCAATCCGAACAAGTGTACGTTTGGAGTAAATAGTGGGAAGTTTCTGGGATACATGGTTAGTGCCAGAGGAATTGAAGCAAACCCGGAGAAGATTAAAGCAGTCATCGACATGGAAGTGCCAAAGACCATCAGGGACATTCAAAAGCTGACCGGACGGCTAGCAGCCTTGAGGAGGTTCATTTCCAGATCGGCCGAAAAGGCCTTACCGTTCTTTGAAGTTCTTCGGGGGTCCAAGAATTTTGAGTGGGGGCCAAATTGCCAGAAAGCATTCGAAGAGGTTAAAGAGTACTTAGTGAAAGCTCCACTCTTAATGAGACCCGACCCGAAAGAAACATTGCAGCTGTACTTGGCTGTGAACGACCGAACACTTGGAGCCGTGTTGGTCAAAGAGCACGAAGGGAACCAGCATCCGGTGTTCTATGTTTCTCATATTCTCAAAGATGCAGAAACAAGATATCCGAATGCAGAGAAGTTCGCCTATGGACTGGTAATGGCCGCAAGAAAGTTAAGGCACTATTTCCAAGGAAGGACGATCAAAGTTGTAACCGATCAGCCATTAAAGAAAATCTTGCAAAGGCCAGAGGCATCGGGCAGAGTGGTTGCTTGGGCGATCGAACTGGGGGAGCATGATTTGGAATATACTCCAAGGACTTCGATCAAAGCCCAAGCACTAGCAGATTTCATGGTAGAATGCTCATTCTCGGGGCCGAACAACTTGGCTCCTGAAGAACAAATGATTCAGACACCGGGAAAATGGAAGTTGTTTGTCGACGGGTCGGTCGCCAAGGAAAAGTGTGGGGCAGGGTTAATTCTTACAAGCCCAGAAGGATTTGAGATTTGTCAAGCTATCAGGTTCACTTTCCCGTTGACGAACAATGAGGCCGAATATGAAGCACTCTTGGCAGGGCTAGATCTGGCAAGAAGTCTAGAAGTTAAGCACATTAGGGCGTTCAGTGATTCCATGTTGGTGGTAAAGCAGTTCTCAGGGGAGTATGGGCAAAAAGATCCCCGAACCAAAGCATACGCCCTTAAGGTACGTGAACAATCTTTGCTGTTTGAAACTTTCGAGTTAACTCAAGTAGCTAGAGAAAACAACAGTCGGGCAGACGCCCTCTCGAGGTTAGCTTCGGCAGAAACCCAGAACCTAAATGGGTCCATCTATCTGACCGAAGTAAAGACGCCTTTGATAGACAAGAAGCAGTGCATGGAAATTCATCAAGGGGTCAATTGGATGACTCCCATCAGGGCCTTCTTGGAAAAAGGCATCCTACCACTTGACCGAAGGGAAGCACAGAAGGTGAAGTATCGGTCGGGAAATTACACTCTGGTCGGGGGCCGTTTGTTCAGACGATCGGCAAGCCAGCCGCTACTTAGGTGTTTAGACAAAGATGAACAACAGCTTGCTTTGGAGACGGTTCATGAAGGGATTTGTGGAGAACATTTGGCAGGACGAGCCTTAGCCTTCAAGATCCTTAGGCAGGGATTTTTCTGGCCAAAAATGAAAGAAGACGCAACAGAGTATGCAAAGAAATGCAAGCAATGCCAGCTATTCAGCACTATTCCGAAGCAACCTCCCGAAGAAATGTCTTCGGTCCTTAGCCCTATTCCATTTGCTATGTGGGCGGTCGATGTTGTGGGAATCCTACCCACCAGCACTAAGCAAGCGAAATACTGTATTGTGGCAATCGACTATATGACTAAGTGGATAGAAGCAAAACCCTTTTCGGCCATTACCGAAGAGGCCGCGAAGAAATTCATGCTGGAACAGGTCATCTTGAGGTTTGGCATACCTATGGTTTGTGTGTCCGATAACGGTACTCAATTCATTGGGAGCAAGTTCAGAAAATTCCTGGCTCAATTCGGGATAAAACAGAAGTTCAGTTCGGTAGGGCATCCCCAGGGAAATGGGGCGATCGAGGCGGCCAACAAAATCATTTTTGATGGAATCAAGAAAAGGCTAGGGGAAGCTAAGGGACTTTGGGCTGAAGAACTACCATGGGTCCTATGGGCTTACCGAACTACTACAAGATCTTCAACCGGACAAACGCCCTTCAAGCTGGCCTTCGGGACTGATGCCCTTCTACCTGTTGAAGTTGGTTTAGAGTCTTACCGAACAGAAGTGTTTAACGTGGAGACAAATGAGTTCGGACTCCGAGCGAATGTGGACTTACTGGAAGAAGAAAGAGAAGCCGCCCACCAAAGAAATTTAAGGTACCAACTGCAGGCAGCCCAGTACTATGATTCGGGGGTGAAGAAGAGATCGTTCCAAGTCGGGGATTTAGTACTTCGGGAATTAGCCACCTCCATGCCAGCCAAAAAGGGCAAGCTTATGCCCAACTGGGAAGGTCCATACGTGGTAATTGAAGTAGTTCGATCGGGCACTTACAAATTGGCCCATCCAGACGGCAGCCCAATCAAAAACACCTGGCATGCCGCTCGCCTTCGCCGTTTCTACCAGTAAGCTTACTGGACAAATTTAATTGCTTTTTTACTTCAGTATTTTGTTTTATGCAACTTTATTCTGAATCCCATATGATAGCATCAATCTGTAATCGAATCTATGTAAGAATTGCATGATTAATGAAAAGATTGTTTTGCTCCAATTTTTATCCGTTATCGTTAAGCTAAGTACATTTAAAGCCAAAGAGCTAAGTACGCAATATCAAGCTTAATAGACCCATGTTTGGGGCCGACCGTATAAAACATGCGCCCTTTAACTTATTGGTAGTGTTCAAGTACATTGCGTTTTAAGCTACAAATACTTGGCAAATCCAAATTTGGGGCCGACCGAATGAAATTTGACCCCTCACAAAATTGTCTTAGTATTCAAGTTGCTTTGACATTAATTAAGGCCGGGAAGAAATATTTTTCAGCCGACCGAATGAGACCTTAATTATTTACAAAACCCCTTAAATACTGGGGGACAGCTAGGTTACGACAAAAAATGCTCATGAATGCTAGGCTGAAGCCGAAGATGCACAAACATATGAATAATTATGCCAAGGCAAAATGAAGCCGAAGACGCATAAGAACAAGAAAGAATTATGCTAAGGCCAATCGAAGCCGAAGACGCATAAGAACAAGAAAAAATTATGCTGAGGCCAATGGAAGCCGGAGATGCGTAAAAGAGAAAATTATGCTAAAGCCAAATCAAAGCTAAAGATGCATGAACAGAGGCAAAAGCCAATTTAAGGCCGAAGCCGACAACGCATTAGAAAGAATATTATGCCAAGGAAATTTAAATAAACAAGCCCGAAGGCAAAGTAAAGTATTACAAGCCCGAAGGCACGAATAGAGAGCCCGAAGGCAAAGTTAAACATTACAATTTTAAAGGCATTGAAAATCTACAAAATTACAAGGCTTCGTCAGCTGGAGGTTCGTCGGAAAGAGACTCATCTTCGCCCGAAGAAACCTCTAAAGGTTGATCAGACTCCTCCCGACCAACCGGATCCGTCATCCCGAGTGAAAGATCTATCAGCTGAGTATGATCGAAGCCCAGAGAATGTGCCTTCAGCACAGCGCCGTCATATCCCATCTGATAGCATCTTTCTTCGGTCAGCTCCAGAGTCTTCTTCAGCTTCCGAACATTTTTCCTTGTAAGTTTGAGCTGCTTGTTTCTCCAGTCAACCCTAGCCCTCAAGGCGTCCATCTCCTGTAACTTTTCCTTTAAGGAATCGTTCTCGGCCTTCAAGGAGCTAGCCTGGCCGGTGACCCTCTCCAAGTCAGTGGTTGCATTCCGGAGGTCTTCTTCAGCCTTGACCGCCCGAACTTCAACTTGGTTGGCCGCCTCCAGTTTGTTCTGTATCCCCTCCATCCGTTCGGCCACAACGGCTGACCAGGAGACCCCCTAGAAATGAACAAGGGAAAAGAATTAAACATCGAAGACAAGTAGAAGAGAAAATTACCGAAGAAGAAAAAGCTTACCATGGAGAGCAGAGCCAACATCTCAGTACAAGCCTCAAGGTCGTTCGCCTTGGCAAACGTAGGCCTATCGGCTGGAAGAATGAGACCCCGGCAGAGATCGGGACCCACAATAGTGGACAGCTGTGGAGCGGGGACAATGATCTGATCAGTCTCGATGACTCCCCAAGGAGGAGAATACACCTTCGGATCGGCATTTCCCGACCGGAATCTCTTCCGGGAGTCGGTTGAGGTGACCTGGACGACACCATCCCCCTGATCCCGAGGAGGAGAAGAAACCAATGGAGTTTCGACTCTCTTCCCTTGATCGGGAGCCGACTCCAACTCTTTGCCGGCCGATTGAGCAGCAGCGTCGGCTTCGGCTGTAGCAGCTATCGAAAGTTGAGCTGCCTTCTTGCGTTTACGCTCAATGATATGCTGAAGAGAAGACACTGCACAAAAATAATAGTGTTAAACATGGGCAACGGGAAATAAAAATACAGTAAAGGAAGCACTCGGATGAAAAGGAATAAGGTAAAGATAAATGTTACCACTACCCCAAAGGGCGACCAACCAGTCGTTATCCCTGCCGTCCGATAAGGGAACCCTATTCATATCGAGTTCACAAAGAAGACGGTAATCATGTTTGTCCACCTCCAACATTTCGGGATACTGCAACCTTGACGGGTCCAGATCCTGCCAGCGGCCATACTTCTCCATCTTCGGGCCCGAGATGAAAGTCCACCTCTCATGGGCCCCCCTGTTGTTGGAGTTTGTTTGGGCCCAATCGGCCTTACCGGTTCGGCGAGCTATGGTGTAGAAGCCGTTGCTTTTAGAATTCCTTTGAAGCTCATAATGATGCCAAAACAGGGTTGTCCTAGGAGTCATACTCTTAGCTAAGCATCGAGCCTGGAAAGCGTTTATGTGGAAAAAGCTGTTCGGATCCAATTGCCCTACGGCGATCCCGAGTTGCTTCAGCAATTTCTTCAGTATCGGCAGCATCGGCAACCGAAAGCCGCACTTGAAAGCCATCTCGGATATGCCAGTGGCCACGCTTCCGCCGTAGAGGGGTGGAACCTCAGGATTGTGCCAGATACGGTCTTTCTTCCTAGGTGTAAAGAAATACCAGACATTCCTCTCTACAAGGTATTTGGAATGGAAGTCTTCTATTTTTTCCTCGGTCAGGTGCGACCGGAAATTTGCCGCGGGATATACCTCGACGTCGCTAAATGGTGGCACCTCCGAAGGACCCGCACCTTCGGTCGACCGATCCATGTCCCTGCATTCGGAAATGAAGAGACGGTTAGCCCTGTACTCGGATAAAGAAAAAGGAACTCAAAAGGGAGAGAAAGGCCGAGTACAGTAAGCCAGGACCGGTCGGGACACCTACAGCCTAGGACGAAGGGATCCGAAAGCCTAAATCTACAGGAAATTAGAAGGTTCCTAAGAGAGTTCTGAGCGATCGGAGTGATCCGAAGAGGGTTCTCAAGGTTCGAAAATCCCGAAGGAAGTTCTTGCCCAGGCCATTCTCCAGACCAGTTCCGTAATCGTGGGGAGAGGCAATTAAAGGATAAAACGGTACATCAGAGACCACCTAACTACTTGCAGGCATGAACAATAGAATATTTTGAGAATCACAGGCAAATCTATGCATACATACGTATAAACACATACACGAATATATGGAGTGCAGAACAGTTATGGTAAAGAAGCGAGAAGGGAAATGTTACTTACTTGTTTGAAGATTCTTGACGAGGCTGAGTTCTCGAGGATAAATTGCTTGAATGTAGACGTCCACCGGAGTCGGGGAAGAGAAGATGACCGGCGATGAATCGACGTTTCCAATCATTGTTTGCGAAAAGCTCTGAGAAATAAAGATTTTGGCTCTGACGTTTTGTTTAATTGGTAGGCGTAAAAGTGGGAATGAATGGGTTTAGAAGGATTATATACAGAGATGTGGCGTTTGGACAGAGCCGTTTCATATTCAACGGCGGGGATTGAAGCGTGAATCTCGAGATCAGACAGCTGTTAACCACAAGGGGACACGGCTTCCAAGGAAACGTTTCAACCTTGTCCATCGTCCTTATTATCTGAATAAGACGTCCGAAGAGTGGACTCCGAAGATGGGCCTAGGCTTTGGCTTCGTCCTGAGGATAACTCCGAACGAAGCCCAGGGACATGTTATAGGCCCGTCTCCTTAATGGGCCGAACCAATGATCCAGCGCCTCAAGCCCGAATGAAAGCCCATATTCATCCGGCCACGATATCCGCAACGGTCATACCGTTCATCCTCCTGCGAACGTGGGACACGTCGGCACACGACGCCCACTCTTCGGGTAACCGCCTGGAGAGTATGTTAAAGTCAGGTTCATCCAATCACTTACACAATTTTTACACAATACAAACACTCTGCGTTTAATATTACTCATCAAAAACCAGTTAACTTATTCTCACACCGGAGGTGAATCGGGGGGCCACACCCTCGCATTCTTCTTCAATTGCAGGTCCGACCGAACGGATACACCGGCGGAAACTGGTTGTAACAGATGCAAACAAAATATAGTTTTATAATTTTGTAATTTTTTGATAAATTTATTAACTATTTTTTTATTCAGAAATTTTTTAATAATTAAGAATTTATATTGTTTTTGCACTTTAAAATCTGTGTCAAAAAATAAGTAGTCAATATTAGTGGGATGGAGAAAATAATTTATTATTATTATAATTATTATTTTGATAAGAAGAAATTAGTTAATTTAAGTGGACATAACAAAAGAAAATCTAATTTATCATGTAAACTTACATGAAAAGGAGAGAGAGTTAATTTATGAAACAAGTATAAGTGTGGCCCAACAGACTAGGCCTAAGAAAATCAGCCATTACCCCAAGAAAGCAAGTAATCGAAAGGCCCACGGGCCACTACTAGTCCATTGAAAAGTTTTACAGAACTCGTTATAATCAGGCATTAATTTAGAAGCACAATTTTTTAGTTTTAGGGTACAAAATATTTCTTTTGTATGTAAAAATGAATTTTTTATTACTTGTTGAAATTTTAAAAAGATATTAAAATTCTCAATTATTTGAAAATGATGGGAAAATGCTATCCAAATGTCACAATAATTTATAAAATTATGTTAACTGTTGTGGAATAAAAACTAGGTTATGATTATGACGGCTAGGGTTCGGGAGCTTCGTGCTTTAATGGCTGCTTCTGCGTTCGAGACTAAACGGTCCTCACAGAATGCCTACGTATCTCTGTATTAGAGAATCAAGCCAAGAAAACGTAGTTCTGAGAATGAGGGGTCAGACCCTTTATATAGGCTGAGAAGCCCTAAAATCGTAGTAGGGTTAGGTGACTTGGTGGGCAAGTCACCGACTAGAAGGTTCTAGTCTCCTTCCATGTATGAATCAGTTTCCATGTTGAGATATGTATCTTGGAGGCTAAGTCAAGCAAGAATCGTATTCTTGTTTGACTCTTATTTGCTGAGCTGTTTTACTACCCTTAATATTAATTACGAAATTAATATTATAATTAGGTTTTGGGCCCAACTGGTGGGCCCCACTTTTGGACCATTCTAGGTTTAATTAATGCCACATTAAATGTGTCTTTAGGGTTTATTTTTAGCCCATATCATTTGCCCCCCAACTTCTAGGAAAATTGATCAGGTTTTCCTTGAAGTTTTAACGGCCTTTTCCGAGACTCGGGTCAGGGTTTAGTACTCTTGAGCGAGTATTTTCAACAATATCATCTTAATGTAAAGCGTGGAGCGACCGACGCATTTACGACGATGTTGAATGACACTAATCAGTGTTAAACGACACTACACAGCGCTAATCAGCCTCAAACAACGTTTAAACAGTGTTAAACGATGTTAAACGGCATAAAACGGCACTAACAGCACTAATTGGTGCTAATCTGTGCTTATTGGCACTAATCTGTGCTTAATCGGCACTAATCTGTGCTAATCGGCACTAATCTACACTAATCGGCACTAATCTGTGCTAATCGGCACTAATCTGTGCTAATCGGCACTAATCTGTGCTTAATCGACACTAATCTGTGCTAATCGGCACTAATCTGTGCTAATCGGCACTAATCTGTGCTAATCGGCACTAATCTGTGCTTAATCGGCACTAATCTGTGCTTAATCTGCACTAATCTGCGCTAATCGGCACTAATCTGTGCTAATCGGCACTAATCTTAATCTCGTTTCAGTACTGAAAGTCATCCGAAATTCGCTGAAAAAGTCGAGATTCAGGTCTAGAAACTATCCGAGAACTGCTGAAAAAGTCGGGTTCTAGGACCACAAACTACCCGTGATCGGCCGGATCAACGGGTAGCTCGTGGTCGGCTAGCCCGTGATCGGCCGGAGGGGCACGATTCACCGTGGTCGGCCACACGGTGATCGGCCGGGGCAGTTCATTCCACGGAGGTCGGCTGCACGGTGGTCTTCCACTCCGTGGTCGGCTGGCACGTCCCCGGGTGCGGTGGTCGGCCGTCTCGTGGTCGGCTGCTGCTCCCTCGGGCGTGGTGGTCGGCCGCTTCGTGGTTGGCCACTCCGTGGTCGGCCGGAGGCTTTCAAAATGGGGTGATCGGCTGGTTCGTGGTCTTCCACTCCGTGGTTGGCCACTCCGTGGTAGGCCGAAGGCCTTTAAAATAGGGTGGTTGGCCGCTTCGTGGTCTTCCACTCCGTGGTTGGCCACTCCGTGGTCGGCCGAAGGCCTTTAAAATAGGGTGGTCGGCCGCTTCGTGGTCTTCCACTCCGTGGTTGGCTACTCCGTGGTCGGCCGAAGGCCTTTAAAATAGGGTGGTCGGCCGCTTCGTGGTCTTCCACTCCGTGGTTGGCCACTCCGTGGTCGGCCGAAGGCCTTTAAAATAGGGTGGTCGGCCGCTTCGTGGTCTTCCACTCCGTGGTTGGCCACTCCGTGGTCTTGATCTCAAGTCATTCTTCATCTTAAGGATCAAGATTCTTGATCTTGATCTCAAGTCATTGTTTTGGTCACTCGTGACTTCTAAAGATATTACTCTTTAATTAGCATTGCTAACTTTACACTTATGGCTAATCTCCTGGATTAACTCCTTAAGCGTAATTAACTTTTGTATTGCAGCTTTAACAATTATATCGATTGTTTCTCCTCAGTTCGTATGAATTATAACGATCCTTTCTGTATAAAACGAGTAGTTTCTGTCCTTTTTTCATCTTTAAACGATAGATTACCTGTAAACGCGAATCAAGCTGAACCTTGACCTGATACAACAGGTCATGTTTCTTCTATAAAAGAAGAGTGGTAGCCTTCATTTCAATCACTTCTTCATTTTCAAAGTTTTCAAGTTCTTAAGCTCTGTAGATTTTCAGTCCCAATCGGGGATCAAGATTCCAGATCAAGTTTGCAGCTTCAAGTTCAAGTTTCAAGAGCAAGATGTCAGAGAACAGCCGACCAGCTGCCCCTCCAGTCTCCATGATGGAAGCATTTGCCAAAAGGAGCAAGATGAGGACAGCAAAAGGTAAAGAAAAAATAAAACCCCTTCATACGTTGAGCATAAATTTGAATCTTTACTAGATCTGCTAAACATCATGAGGGATGCGTTCCCAAATAGTGCAAGCTTAGATTCATTTCATAGTCCATGCAAGTTAACGGAGAAAGATGTCGAAAAGATCAGGAGAACATACTACTTCCCAGATGCTATTAAAGTTCGACTTCCCAGTCTAACTGACAGAACTTGTAACTGGCATCCTAAGAGAATTTGTGTTCCCTGGGGTGCCCTAGAGGCTGGATTCAGATTTCCAGTTGATGATTTTATCATCAGATTGTTGGCGGAGTACCAAATTCACCCTTGTCAATTGTATCCCAATGCCTGGAGGTACATCATTATTTTTATAATAAGATGCCGTCAGCTGAGCATCCCACTGTCTACCACGATGTTTCGGAGTATCTTCGGGGCCAGAAACTCTTCTGACTGCAAAAAAGGATGGATCAGCCTTCAACACCGAGCCAAACTACTGCATATAGTGAATCCCTTTTCTTTTCCAGATTCCCAACATTTCTGGGAAAGGGAGTTTGTAATCCTTGAGTGGGAAGGTGGTGACTGGGGCCACTACTTTGTGAAGAGATTTGGACATGTGGAAGATAGTTCACATTTCGTGTGTGATCTTACAGATTCGGAGTTACTAAACCGAGATAAGCTCCTAGCTGATGATGGTTGTACCCATTACAAAACTTTTTTGAATGAAAAGAATCTTGTTGAGACTGGACTTAGCTTTCTTTCCATTGAGGGTAAATTTCTTACTTAACCATATTATGACCTCTGTTTGTTCTTATCCCGATGTTTTTCTCGTTGCATTTCAGCTGCTGAGGAGATTGACAGTCGTCCTTAGAATCAACCGACTGTGACTCAAAGGATGAAGAAAAAGGCTGCGAAGCTACTGAATCCCACTAAGCCTAGAGTCCCTCACTTCTTGGAAGGCTGTTCCCAAGGCGGGAAAAGATCCCGGAATGCTGAAGGGGTTATCAGGACCCCTTTTATCCCGTCATGGGGTATATGTGAGCAAGATTCGGTTTGTGGGAGTCCTGACCTAGCTCTAGACTGGTCCAAGCTCTCGATTACTCCTCCTGACAGAGTGACTTTACATGCCGGGGATAAGATGAATGAAAATCGACTTCTGGGCGCTCAAGCCTTATATCAGGTATGACACTCCTTTTAATAAGTTCGGTGTGATTTAGCCTTTATAAATTTCTTATGCCTTGTCAATTTTTCGTTGCAGGCTAATACCTATTTTCAGGCGGTTTCCACCCAAGGCTTGGCTTTCAGGGATGAGAATATATCCTTGAAAACTGATTCAGCAAGGTTCAAAGAAGAAATTGATGATCTACATTCTCAGGTTGCCCGCGCTGAAACGAATGCTCTATCTTCCCGAAAACAACTTGCCTCTTTAGCTCAAAAAAGGATGGATGATGCCAACAAGGTGATCAAAGCCTATCATAATTCTGAGGAATTTCTGAGTTTCATAGATGAACATGATGATGAGGTGCGCCCTTACAACATGTATGTTGGTTGGGACAAGGCAATCAATGCTGTGAGTAACAAACATCCCTCAATAATCATCCCTTCTAACTTTCCTTGCCCTTTCTGGACCACGGGTGGCGAGAACCGTGCAACTCTTGCTTCTGGATCGGGGACCAAGATTGTTCCTCAAGCATCAGGTTCGGGTTCTAGAGGTAGCCATAGATCGTCGGGACCCAAGAGACGTCTTCCAGCTGATAGTCAAGACTCAAGTTCTTCGGGATCCCGTGGAAAGAAGCTCCCGCCTACCAGGAAAGTTGGAGTTGTTCGACAACCGATCCCAGGCAAGAGGATGATCCGTAATGAAGCCAGTTCGACCTCATCTTCCGGGGAGGAGGAAACCGAAGATGTGGAGACTACTGCTCAGCCTATGGCGGTTGTTGATCAAGCCGAGGAAGAAACTTCAGGTGAAGATTCCGGCGAGGAAGAGGATTCAGGTGAGGAGGAGTCGGGCGAGGAGGGCAGCGAGGAAGAATCCTCGGCTAAGTAAGATGGGTTCCCCTATGGCCTTGCACGGCCCTTATCTAGCCGTTTGTGGCTTTATTTTATCAGCTTTCAATCAATGTCCTTCGGGACTTAACTCTTATTTGCTCGTTGTATTTTAACTGTCGGCCCTTCGGGGTCTTTATGTATGCATTCGTTTCTTTCATTCGTATGTTCATTTATTTTTCGGTACTTGATCTTTCTAGATTTGCACTCAGCAGGTGCTAGGTACTTAAACAAAACATAGACTTTTCAGAATGAAAAACAAACTTTGCATTAATAACTCAAATGGGTTCAACCCTTACATAGCTTATTATTGTCCTGCTCGGGGAATTAATCCCTGGAATGGTTTCATCGAACCTTATTTCTACTCCTCCTACTAAATAAATAAAAAGCTACATCGTTGCAGAGGCAGCTTAAATATAATAAATCTTGAGGTTCAAGGCATGCCAAGTACGGGGCACCTCAACCCCGTCCAAGGTCTCCAACTTATACGATCCTCGTCCCAATGTCTTCCTAACTCGATACGGCCCTTCCCAGTTTGGGGCTAGTTTTCCCTTCTGGCCAACTCCAGAAGCCTCGATCTTCCTAAGAACCAAGTCACCTTGCTGAAAGAATCTCTCCTTAACCCTGTGGTTGTAATAGAAGGATGCTTTCTTTTGATGCTCCGCATTTCTGGCGTTTGCCTCGTCCCTGACTTCATCAATCAGATCTAGGGCGAGCCTCATGCCTTCTTCATTAGTCTCAGGTTCAAATGCCTCAACTCGAGGTGATGCATGCATGATTTCTAGTGGTACAACTACTTCAGCTCCATAAGCTAGCAAAAACGGTGTTGCTCCCGTTGTCACCTTACAGGTGGTGCGATACGCCCATAGTATAGGCAGCAACTCATCCACCCAAGTATTCCTCGAGCGTTCGACCCTTTTCTTTAACCCATCCAGGATGATTCGATTGGCCACCTCGGCCTGCCCATTTGCTTGTGGATGTGCCACTGAGGTAAAACGAAGCTCAATAGCGTTTTCCTCATAATACTTCTTGAATTCCTCATTGTTAAACTGTGTCCCATTATCCGTCACAAGGATTCGCGGGATTCCATACCTACAAATTATGTTCTCCCAAAAGAACTGGGAAACTTGCTTGGTGGTTATCTTGGCTAAAGGCTTAGCCTCAATCCACTTAGTGAAGTAATCAATGGCGACAATCAGAAACTTCCTTTGTGCTGAAGCCATGGGGAAAGGACCAAGAATGTCCATCCCCCACATTGCAAACGGAATGGGAGAGCTGATTAAGGTTAATCTCTCAGGCGGCTGCCTTACAACAGGGGCATGTTTTTGACATCTGTCACACTTCTTGACATAATCCTGGGCGTCTGCCAACATCTCTGGCCAATAGAATCCCAGGCGGGTAATCTTCTGGGCTAGGGCTCTACCCCCCAAGTGTTGCCCACAAATCCCTTCATGAACTTCTTCCAATGCTTCCCTAGCCTCTTGGGGCCTTAAACACTTCAAATACGGGATGACAAACGATCTCTTATATAAGATGCCTTCAATCAAGGCATATCTCAATGCTCTCACTGACAATTTTCGTGCCTCCAAGGCATTGTCAGGGAGCCATCCGGCTTCTAGATGAGCTTTAATAGGATCTATCCAACAGCTTCCAACATCGATCGGTGCTACCAACTTAGAGTTGACGGTCGGGGCCTTCAAGACCTGGAAGTAAACACTTCCTGCATAATTCTCTATCTCAGAAGAAGCGAACTTAGAGAGGGCATCGGCCTTAACGTTCTCTTCCCTAGGAATGTGCTCCACATAGCACTCCTCAAACTGAGTCATAACAGCTTTCACGACTCTGAGGTATTTTGCCATAGTTTCATCCTTGGCCTCAAACTCACCATTCACTTGCGAGACTACCAGTCTTGAATCTCCACACACTTTGAGGTTCTTGACCCTCATGACTCTGGCCAATCCCAATCCGGCTATTAATGCCTCATACTCAGCTTCATTGTTGGTTGTCGGAAAGTCCAACTTCAAAGCATATTCAACTGTGAACCCATCGGGGCTTTGCAAAACCAAACCTGCACCACTAGATTTTGTTTTTGATGCTCCATCAAAATAGAGCACCCAATACTCTTTCTGGTCAGCTATAAGTTCTTCATCTTTATCTTCGTTCTCCGGGGTGGTTATCATCTCCTGCCCCCCGACTTCTTGGTTGTTAATGGTGCATTCAACCACGAAGTCAGCCAATGCCTGAGCCTTGATGGCTGTCCGAGGCTTATACTTGATATCAAACTCTCCAAGCTCTATGGCCCATTTGATCAATCTTCCACTTGCTTTCGGGCAGTGCAATATGCTTCTCAATTGTTGATCTGTCAAGACTTCGATTTTGTGAGCCTGGAAGTACGGTCTCAATTTCCTTGAGGTAGTAATCAATGCCAATGCAAACTTCTCAATGGGAGAGTAATTCAACTCCGCCCCATGTAGCACCTTACTCACATAGTAGATGGGTTTCTGAACCTTCTTTTCTTCTTTGACAAGAACAGCACTCAATGCTTGTTCGGATACCGCCAGGTATAGGTAAAGAATCTCCCCAGGACTAGGTTTGGCCAACAACGGGGCTTCAGCCATGTATTTCTTCAACTGCTCAAAGGCCTCTTGGCTCTCTGTAGTCCACTCAAAATTTTTCACCTTCTTTAATGCCTGAAAGAAAGGCAAGCATTTGTCACCAGATTTGGAGATGAATCTCCCTAGGGCCGCAACTCGGCTAGTTAATTTCTGTACATCTCGTATTGAGCGGGGTGGCTCCATATCCAGAATAGCCTTAATCTTGTCCGGGTTGGCCTCTATGCCTCTCTTGGAAATCATCAGCCCCAAAAATTTTCCTGATCCAACACCAAAAGCACACTTGGCTGGATTCAACATCATCTTGTGGTGCCTTAGCACTTCAAATGCCTCTCTGAGGTGCCTAATGTGATCTGCCTTGAGTAGGCTCTTGACTAACATGTCATCAACATAGACCTCCATGGTTTTTCCAATTAGATGGGCGAATATCTTATTCACCAATCGTTGATAAGTAGCTCCTGCATTCTTGAGACCAAAAGCCATAACAAGATAACAGAAAACACCAAAATCAGTAATGAAAGATACCTTTGGGATGTCCTCCTTGTGCATTTTAATTTGATTGTAACCACTGAAACCATCCATGAAACTTAACATCTCGTGTCCAGCTGTGGCATCTATTAGGGTGTCAATCCTTGGTAGAGGGAAACAATCCTTTGGGCATGCATCGTTCAAATCTGTGAAGTCGATACACATTCTCCACTTTCCATTCGCTTTCTTGACCATGACGGGATTAGCCAACCATTCAGGGAACTGGATCTCCTCAATAAATCCAGCTTCCAAAAGCTTATCAACTTCTTGCTTAATGGCCTCTTGCCTTTCAGGAGCAAAATTTCTCTTTTTCTGCTTTATCTTCTTTCGTGCAGGATCGATGTTCAATCTGTGAGTTATAAGTTGGGGGTCAATCCCCGGCATGTCTGCTGCTGTCCAAGCAAACACATCGCCATTCTCTTGCAAGAATGCTGTCAATTCGCCCTTCAGGGGTTCCTTCAGAGATGCTCCTATATATGTAACCTTTTCTAGGTCGCCCAGCTCCAGAGGAACGGGTATTAAATCCTCTGCTGGCTTCCCTCGCTGTTCATCATCACTACGGACATCCATGTCTTCAATCGGGAGTACCTGCCCCCCGACTCCATCAGCTCTTAAGGCGGATACATAACAACTTCTTGCCATCTTCTGGTCGCCTTTTTGTTCTCCGACCCCATTTCGGGTTGGAAACTTAATCTTCATATGATATGTTGAGGCAACAGACTTGAACGCATGAAGTCCAGTCCTTCCCAGGATTGCGTTATAAGTCGAGGCTGCCTTAATTACCAGAAAATTCAACATTTGAGTAGCTTCCTTAGGTTCCTGCCCGATTGTCATGGGTAACTGGATAGTACCTTCTACCTTGGACTCAACTCCATTGAATCCATAGATGGGCATGTTAGTTGGGGTCAGCTGAGAATCGGTATATCCCATCTTTACAAAAGCATCGTGAAACAGAATGTCAACAGAAGCTCCATTGTCTATCAAGACTCGCTTTACTTCCGAGTTCCCAATCACAGGGGTTATAACTAACGGGTCATCATGGGGGAATTTCACCCCTTCAAGATCAGAATCATCAAAACCAATTACGATTTCAGTTCTAGCACGCTTCGGGGCCTCTCCCACGATGTGCATCACCTCCCTGGCGTATGCCTTTCGAGAGTTTCGAGTTGTACCGGCTGCTGTCGGGCCTCCCCAGATCATGTTGATAACTGGCCCTCGGGGCTGTGTGTTACGGTCACGATCATTATCCCTTCTATCATTGTTTCTTTTTTCGTAGTCCCTTCTTTGGGTTCCACGGTCTTCACCCTTGGTGAAGTTACTCAGTTTCCCTTTGCGGATCAGAAATTCGATCTCATCCTTTAACTGCCTACAATCATCTGTATCATGCCCCACATCTCGGTGGAAACGACAATATTGATCCTTGTTCCTCTTTGCGGGGTCTCCCCTGAGTGGCTTCGGCCATCGGAAGTCCTTATCCTTCTCAATCTCCAACAAGATCTGACTTCTAGGAGCATTTAACCTTGCATAGTCAGAGAACCTTGGTCCCAAGCTCTTTTTTGGTGGCGAATCAGAGTCTTTGCTAGTTCGGGGATACTTGTCCCTAGCATCGTACTCCTGCTCTTGCTTGCGCTTTTTTGTATCATTGTTCCCCCGACCATTGCCTAACGTGACTTCCTTCTTCGTGCTATCTTCGGCCTTGATGTACTTATCAGCCCTTCGCTGGAGATCAGCCATATTCTCAGGGGGATGCTTTGCCAATGATCTCTTAAAGTATAGGTCGGTGGTACCATGCTCCAAGGCTACCATTGCAACCTTATTGTCCAGATCAGTGATGTTCAGAGTCTCTTTGGTGAACCTCTTAAGATAGTCTCTCAGACTTTCGTTCTTCCCTTGTACGACATACATAAGAGATGCAGAAATTTTCTCATGCGTTCTTCCGCTGATAAACTGACTAATGAAAGCAACACTCAACTCTTTAAAGGAACCAATCGAATTTGCAGGAAGCCGGCTATACCATCGTTGAGCCATACCTGATAAAGTTTGAGGGAATGCCCTACACTTCAAAGCGTCACTTGCAGGCTGCAACAGCAGAGCATTTGAGAATGTTCTAACGTGGTTTGCAGGATCACCCATTCCATCATAAGCTTTAATTGTTGGCATCTTAAACTTCTTTGAGATACGAGCATTCATTACCTCCTCAGTAAACGGGGGTGTGGGATCATCAGGATCCCCAAGTGGCATCAGATCCTTGGGGTTGCTCTTGGGGGTTTCCACCCTCGTTATTCTTCCAGTCGGGACGGTAGCCCTTCTTTGCCTTCTTGAAGGCCTCTCCAGATCTATAAAGGGAATCGGACCAGATGTTGGAGGGGGTAGAGTCTGATTTGATCTGGCTTGTTCTCTGGCCATGTCTTCCTTTAATCTAAAGATCTCGGCTTCATAAGCCTTAATCCTCTCAATAGTTGTTGAAGGGAGTCCATCGTGAGTAGTTTGAGTTCTTCCTCGAGGTTCTTTACTTGCACGTCGCCTCCTTGGAGCTTCATCACGTTCGTAATCATCGTCAGAAGATGACTCATCCGTATAAGGACTAGAAAAATCGTGATAATCTCGATCTCGAATATACAGGGCATGACCACTTGATCCAGCTCCTTGAGTAGGAGGGTAGTTAGGCAGCCCATACATCGGATTGGTGCTTATGGGGAGATCCGTAGTGTGGATCTTAACCCCTCGTGGAGGGTTGTTAGGATCTACAATCAAGGAAGAAATCCCCACCTGGAGGGAGTTAGTCCCTGGATTTGTGTGGACGATCGGTGGTAGCGTACTCTCAACATGGGAAGTCGTCCCTAGGGGTTGAGAAACTTGATACGGAACGATAGTCCCGGATGCTGGAGGTACTTGTTCAGTGAGGGACGGAGCAGAGCTGAGAGGTAGAGCCTCGGTTGCGATTGGCTCTGTAATTGCTGGTGTCCTTCGTGTGTTAACCATGGTTGATGTTTTAGTCCCTCAGACGGCGCCAAATGTTGTGGAATAAAAACTAGGTTATGATTATGACGGCTAGGGTTCGTGAGCTTCGTGCTTTAATGGCTGCTTCTGCGTTCGAGACTAAATGGTCCTCACAGAATGCCTATGTATCTCTGTATTAGAGAATCAAGCCAAGAAAACGTAGTTCTGAGAATGAGGGGTCAGACCCTTTATATAGGCTGAGAAGCCCTAAAATCATAGTAGGGTTAGGTGACTTGGTGGGCAAGTCACCGACTAGAAGGTTCTAGTCTCCTTCCATGTATGAATCAGTTTCCATGTTGAGATATGTATCTTGGAGGCTAAGTCAAGCAAGAATCGTATTCTTGTTTGACTCTTATTTGCTGAGCTGTTTTACTAACCTTAATATTAATTACGAAATTAATATTATAATTAGGGTTTGGGCCCAACTGGTGGGCCCCACTTTTGGACCATTCTAGGTTTAATTAATGCCACATTAAATATGTCTTTAGGGTTTATTTTTAGCCCATATCATTAACTATATTTTTATGTCAACTGTACTCATTACAATTACGAAAATAAAAATATTATTGATGGGAAAAAAAATGTACCTGAGAGATTTTCAAGATCGGTCCCGTTTGAATGTTACCTATAAATTCTTGTTCTCGATTTTTTGATCTCTTTTGATGTTATAAAATTGGAAAAATAATTATTATTAGAAAGTTATTCCCTCAATCCGAGTAAATACTTTACCTTTTAGGATGAGGTTTCTGGCACGATTTTAAGGTGCATTTTAAGGATAATTTCATAATTTACTTTTTACAATTTTTGTTTTTAAATAAAAATTTTAAAAAATAAATTATGAAATTATCCTTAAAATACAATGTGCGACAAAAAATGAAAAAAAAATAAAAATAAAAAATCAAGTGAGAGGGAGAGATTTTGGTGAACTGAATACAATCACATTCAACCAAATTCAACCACATTTAACTGTGGAGTGATTTTGGTGGATTTGGGTTGCAAGGCCCCGCCAGGGGCAATATTCAACCAAATGCAATCACATTTAACTTTTCTTTTGCATTTAGTTGAATGAATATGGTTGCATTCAGTTGAATATGCTTTTGCGGAGCCCTCGAACCCAAATAGCACCCAACTTAAAAAAAAAAAAAAAGAGAGGACAGGAATGAGAAAAGGCGGCAGGAAGGAGGGGGAAGGAAAAGGGAACCCTAATATCTAGTATTTTTGTAATTTTGAAACTTAGTTTAATAAAATTGTAAATAATTATTCCTAACAAAAGTAAATGTACAAAAATTTATTTTTTCCTATATATTTATGAATAAAAAACCCTACAATTTAAGGATAATTTCATAATTTATTTTTAAAATTTTCTTTTTTATATAAAAATATAATATATATATATATATATATTTATATAAAAACAGAAATTTTAAAAACTAAATTATAAAATTATCCTTAAAATATAATATAAATACAATGTGTGATAAAAAAATGTAAAAAATAAAAATAAAAAATCAAGTGAGATGGAGAGAATAAAAAATAATGTACGAAATCCACCTAGAAAAATATCAGTATAAACTTGTGGCAGCCGAAGTTTGAGTGGGGTGGCCCTTTAGAATTGTCTCCATCAGTATAGCTTTCACTTTCCAAGGCTAGTATTCCACCTCTTTCCTTATAAGTCCAATGTTAAATGCTAAATATCTATTACTATTATTCTAGCATAGAAAGTGTGTTTTGGTGCTAAAATAAAAGTTGCATTTTAATACTATTTTCATAATTAATTTCAAATTTAACTATTTTTTTTCCATTTTAGTATACTTTTGATATCTAGTGATGTATAATACAATAATTGTTTAATTATTATCCTCTATTTGTAGTACTTGATAATGGGACAAATAAGGATGGATCCATCCTTGGTTTCAAATATAGAACCAAGGATGCATTTTTTCATGAATGCATCCAAATATGAAACTCCTTTGGAGTTGGTTTTTTTTTTTTTTTTTTTGCATTTAAAACTATAATATAGCAATAGAATTAGATATAGCATTGCATTGGACTTGATCTAAGAAAACACAAGTCAATATTTCAATTAATCCGCTTGGATTCTCTCTTCCAAATCCTAATTTCCATTAAAAAAATTTGAAAGAACCTTCATCGATTTTTATCGGTGAAAAATTCTATTTCCTTTATTTTTCATTTTTTTGTTTAAAATTTTTGTTTTTCTTCAAAAAAATTTCAATTTATTTTAATTTTGTTAATATCTTTTTGTAAAAGTTTAATTTTTATTTTATTGTGTTTTGGTGTTATTTATGGCTGAGGGTATAACTCGACATAATTTTCATGAATTTAATTCAGAAATAAAGGTTATTATAGATCACATCTATGATCGATATAACAATCGGGTAAAAAACAAGTTGATATGGGTTAAAAGTAAGCCCTAAAGACACATTTAATGTGGTATTAATTAAACCTAGTTTGGTCCAAATACGAAGCCCATTAATGAGGCCCGAAACCCCAATTAAATGGAAAATTCGTAGCTGATAAATTAGCTAAATAAAAGACTTCGAAATTGAGTCCAGAAAGGAAACTAAATCATATTAGGAGTAGCCTCCAAGGCACATATCTCCAATATTTATCTTCTTATCTATTAGAAGGCTCTAGAATTGGGCCTAAGCTGTGACTTGCCCATCAAGTCTCCTAATTTAATCCTAATTCTAGGGTTTTCCCCACCTATATAAGGACCTGCTCCTCTACAAACAGAACTACGTTTTTTGGCTTGATTCTCTAAATACAGAGATACGTAGGCATTCTGTGAGGACCGTTTAGTCTCGAACGCAGAAGCAGCCATTAAAGCACGAAGCTCCCGAACCCTAACATTAATTACATACAAACCCTAGCCGCAATTTAATAATCTAGTTTTATTCCACAACATTTGGCGCCGTCTGTGGGAAGAAGACATCAACCATGGTAAATACAAGAAGAACACCACCAGCAACTACTGATCCTATTCCACTTAGCTCCGCTCCACCTGTAACAGATCCGGTGCCCCAAACGACCGGAGCGATTGTTCCGCTTCAAGTTTCTCAACCCCTAGGGATGACCTCCCATGTTGAGAGTACGTTACCTCCGATCGTCCACACAAATCCAGGGACTAATCCTTTTCATATGGTGGTTTCTCCCTTGATTGTAGATCCCAACAACCCTCCACGAGGGGTCCAGATCCACACTACAGATCTCCCCGTGAATACCAACCCAATGTATGGGCTGCCTAACTACCCTCCTACTCAAGGAGCTGGATCAAGTGGTCATGCCCTGCATATCCGAGATCGAGATTATCGCGATTTTTCTGGCCCTTATACGGATGATTCATCCTCTGACGACGATTACGATCGTGATGAAGCTCCAAGGAGGCGACGTGCAAGTAAAGAACCTCGAAGAAGAACTCGAACTACTCACGATGAGCTCCCTTCGATAGCTGCTGAGAGGATTAAGGCTTATAAAGCCGAGATCTTAAGATTAAAGGAAGATATGGCAAGAGAACAAGTCAGGTCAAATCATACTCAACCTCCTCCAACGTCAGGACCGATTCCCTTTATAGACTTGGAGAGGCCGTCAAGAAGGCAAAGAAGGGCTGATGCCCCAACCGGAAAAACAACGAGGGTGGAAATCCCCAAGAGCAACCCCAAGGATCTGATGCCACTTGGGGATCCTGATGATCCCACACCCCCGTTTACTGAGGAGATGATGAATGCTCGTATCTCAAAGAAGTTTAAGATGCCGACAATTAAAACTTATGATGGAACGGGTGATCCCGCTAACCACGTTAGGACATTCTCAAACGCTCTGCTGTTGCAGCCTACAAGTGACGCTTTGAAGTGTAGGGCATTCCCTCAAACTCTATCAGGTATGGCTCAAAGATGGTATAGTCGGCTGCCTGCAAACTCAATTGGTTCCTTTAAGGAGTTGAGTGCTGCGTTCGTTAGTCAGTTTATCAGCGGAAGAGCGCATGAGAAAAGTTCTGCATCCCTTATGTATGTGGTACAAGGGAAGAACGAAAGTCTGAGAGACTATCTTAAGAGGTTCACCAAGGAGACTTTGAACATCACTGATCTGGACAATAAGGTTGCAATGGTAGCCTTGGAGCATGGCACCACCGACCTATACTTTAAGAGATCATTGGCAAAGCATCCTCCTGAGAATATGGCTGAGCTCCAGCGAAGGGCTGATAAGTACATCAAGGCTGAGGACAGCACGAAGAAGGAGGCCACAACAGGTAATGGAGGAAATAACAATGATTTTAGGAAGAGGAAGTCGGATCAGGAGTATGATGCCAAAGACAAGTACCCGCGTACGGGCAAGGATTCAGATTCGGCTCCTAAAAGGGAGAATCCAGGACAAAGATTTACTGAATATTCAAGATTGAATGCACCAAGGAGCCAAATCCTGATGGATATAGAGAAGGATAGAGATGTGAGATGGCCGAAGCCACTAAGGACCGATCCTGAAAAAAGAAATAAGAATCAATATTGCCGATTCCACAAAGATGTGGGGCACGACACTGACGATTGTAGGCAATTGAAGGATGAGATTGGGTTTCTAATCCGGAGAGGAAAGTTGAATAAATTTTGCAAAGTTGGGAATCAAGGAAACCCGAGGCGAGATTATGATAGGAAGGATGATGATCGCAATCGTAACCCACAGCCCCGGGGACCGGTAATAAACATGATTTTTGGTGGCCCAACAGCGGCCGGGACAAGTAGGAATTCCAGAAAGGCGTATGCGCGAGAAGTGATGCACATTGTTGGAGAAGCACCAAAGCGTGCAAAGACAGAGGTCTCAATTGGATTCGATGACTCGGACCTTGAAGGGGTGAAATTCCCCCATGATGACCCATTGGTAATCTCCCCAGTGATCGGTAACTCCCAAGTGAAGAGAGTCTTGATAGATAATGGAGCTTCAGTGGACATTCTGTTCCATGATGCCTTTTTGAAGATGGGATACACTGAGTCTCAGTTGACACTAGTACAAAACTGGCCTATTACGTCGCCTTTTTTGGTCTTTTACGTCGCCCTTTTGGCGACGTATACAGGGGCGTCGTATAAAGTCACCATCTTTTACGTCGGTTAAAAAGGCGACGTATAAAACTTCATATACGTCGGTTAAAAAGGCGACGTATAAGACCAAAAAGTGCGACGTATAATGTCATAAAAAGGGCGACGTATAAGATCAAAAAGCACGACGTATAATGTCATAAAAAGGGCGACGTATAAGATCAAAAAGCGCGACGTATAATGTCATAAAAAGGGCGACGTATAAGATAAAAAAAACGACGTATAATGTCAAAAAAGGCGACGTATAAGACCGAAAAGGCCAACGTATAAGATCAAAAATGGCGACATATATGTCTATTGAAAAATGACAATTTTCCCCTGTTTATATTTATATATACAACAAAATTCCTGTTATTACAAACCAAAAAAATAATAAAACTTGCAACCCAAATTTCTCAACAAATGACTAATTAAATTAAAATAACTATTATTACATACTTGAAAATACATCCACAATATTTATAAATTCTTGATCCAAGCACGTCATAAAATTAATTCAACACTACATGTCATACATCATGACTATCGTAAATCCAAAATATAGTATCCATTTTCCGATTGCTTCATACTCCCTCTTTCCGGCACCTACAAAACCAGTATAATACTTGCCTTCATCATCATCAAAAGCTTGACCATAGTCATCTCCACTGCCACCCATTTGAAGAACCTGTAATAAATCAAATCAAACAAACACAACATCAATTCTATACATATTATACCCACCTGAAACCATTCTCATTTTCACTACAAATACTCACCGAGAAGTTAATGTCATCCAAATTCATATTACTCTCATCTGAAAACCAGAAGACAAGTCAGTCAGTTTAGTAGGTTAATAACCAGTAAAAATATAGTAACTAATGAAACATTAACACACCTTCCTCCTCCTGCTCATCTTCATCAATCCATTTGTTCCAATCAACTTTTAGAAACACAGGAGAAAGGAGAAATAATATATTCTTACATGTTTACATCTATATACATTAAATAATTGCATAAAACTATAAATGATACACGTTGAAATTCTAATAAATAAGGGAAAAAAAGCTTGGGAAAGATTACCTACATCATAAATTTGGCAAATGAATTCATGAAAAGGTACCAGCTATCAGCCTATCACAGAGAATAATGATATAGCCAACAGATCATACTCCGCTGTAAAATTTATAAATTTGGACTTAGTCTTATGTTGACGGTTTCAACTAGCAAGTTGTGGGATATTATAATAAAAGCATCCCCTGTCGCCTGACTAACAAACAACCAGAACCTCACACGGTGATTTCTATAAATTATTTACCTTATAACAGAAATTGCACCATATGCATAGCGATGAGTTACCCATAGCGCTGTAATATCTTCAGAACTGGCCAGAGAGTTCTTGACTGCTTTAATTACTCCAATCTAGTCACAAAAAAAATATCACATTTGAGTATAGTCTAGGAGTGCAGGAAAAAATCAGGGCAAAGTATAAGATTATACAAACAGAGTGAAAAAAAATAGATTGATTTCACCAGACAACACATTATATGTTTCACTCTTAGCATTCTCAATTGGAGGACTTTAAAGTCAGTTTGGGTAAGCTGGGGGTTAGCTATTTTTGGCTTCTTTAAGTCAGTTCTTCCTGGTGGGACCATTCGCAATGCTCGGACATCCTAGAGGTGAAGGACCTTTAGATTTAGCCACGATTTAAGAAGCAACAATTTGCCATCATAATCTGACCTTAAATGACATGTTACAAGTTGCAATATCTAGATTTTAGTATTAAATTTGCTTGACTAGAGTCCTAGATGCTTGAAGGAGGCGTTATTATATGTAGACATATACAGAAGGTCCAAGTGGACATGCACCCAGACCCCATGTATTTGGAGATCAAGTATTTTCTTAGAATATATTTCTCTTGCATTATCTTTAAAAAAGTGAAATGCCAACTTGAGCTTCTAAGAGAATCAACATAGCTACTTATATTGATATATTTAAATATAAATAAATCTAAATGCCTAAACCATTACCCGAAAAGTGAAAATAGTTCTCATATATGCAAACCTTTCCTGTGTCCTTGGGATCCTATAGTAGAAGACATTTCGTGAACTTAGACTTTAAATGTAAATGCACCAAAGTTTTTTTATCTTGAATTCTGGTCTTCTATTTGTGATTCATACAAACACTAAATTTATTTTTTATGGTACAAATAGTCAAAGATAATATTATGGCATTCTCTTTTAAACACTAAACAAGAAATGCTGATAAAAAAAGTAGATTTTTTTTAATTCCAACCTGATGATCTGGGTTTTGGAAGACAAAACTCTTTGGTTTCTTCACATACATAAATCAATCAGTCGGAGACAAGAGACCTGCCAATATCTGTGTAATTCACAAAAAGTGAAAACAAAAAATAAATATCAGACATTAAGGCTTTCAAAAATAAAGAACTTGAATATTCAGAAACTTTTGTCAAACTGTAAGACACAATAAAACTGATGACAGACCGAACAATTTCTGATAAACCTATCACCGAATATAGAACTAGTAAAACCTCCGAGTAATGTTTTAACTTTATTCCCAATTAAAATTATCAAGATAGCTGAGAAAATACGAACAATTTGATGTTTTACCTCGGAGCAGCAGACCTCTCAATCGGCTCCAATATCGAACCAGCTTGCATCATCTTGGCTTCCCACAGCTAAATTCCAAAAAACAAAACTCACAAAACCCACAATTCATCCATACATTAATTAAAAAAAACCCAACCAAACCCTAATTAACCCTAATCAACTAATTTCACATAATTCAAACACAATAAACTCAATTCACAACAAACACAATCAATCGATCTAATATTGATATTTATATCGATAGATATAATCGATTTATACGATATGCTAAGAGGATTAGAAGGTGGGTGGAGGATGAAAGGTGAACGGCGGGAGGGTTGTGGGCGGAGAAGGGTGTGGAGGAGGAGAAGGGCAGTGGCTATTGGTGAAGAAGGGAGGAGACGTACATACCTGAGACTTATTCACATTTTATGTCCTTAAAAAACATATATATCCTTAAAAAAAACATATATACGTCGCCTTACATAAAGTTGACGTAAAAGATACATCTTATACGTCGCCTCATGCAAAGCCGACGTAAAAAGTACATTTTATATGTCGTTTTAAACAAAGCCGTCGTAAAAAATATATCTTATATGTCGCCTTAAACAAAGCCGACGTAAAAAATACATCTTATACGTCGCCTTAAACAAAACCGACGTAAAAAGTACATATCTTATACGTCGCCTGTAAAAAAGGCGACGTAAAAAGTACATCTTATACGTCGCCCTTTTAAAAATGCGACGTATAAAGTAGTACATACGTCGCCATCCTTTATGTGCGACGTAAAAAGTCATCTTAAAAGGGTCATATACGTCGCCCTTTTAAAAATGCGACGTATAAAGTAGTATATACGTCGCCTTTCTTTATGTGCGACGTAAAAAAGGCGACGTAATAGGCCAGTTTTGTACTAGTGTGACGCCTTCGAACATGCCTATATATGGTTTTAACGGAGTAGAGTCTAAAGTTGAAGGAACCATTCAGTTGCCCATGACCATAGGGCAGGAGCCACAGGAAGCCACTCAGATGTTAAATTTTTTGGTTATTAAAGCCACGTCCACCTACAATGCTATCCTAGGAAGAACGGGACTTCATGCTTTTAAGGCAGTTGCTTCTACCTATCATTTGAAGGTTAAGTTCCCAACCAGAAATGGTGTTGGAGAAGAGAAAGGGGACCAGAAGATGGCAAGGAGTTGCTATGTGACTGCGCTGAGGCCAGATGGAACTGGGGGGCAAGTCCTCCCTATTGAGGATATGGATGTTCGTGAGGACGAAGAACAGAGAGGAAAACCGGCGAAAGATCTGGTTTCCATACCTTTGGGGTTAGAAGATCCAGAAAAAGTTACTTACATTGGGGCAACTCTGAAAGACCCATTGAAGAGTGAGTTGATCACCTTCTTGCAGGACAATAGCGACGTCTTTGCATGGACGGCAGCTGATATGCCAGGGATAGATCCCCAACTGATAACACACAACCTGAACGTGGATCCAGACAGGAAGGCGGTGAAACAAAAGAAGAGAAATTTTGCACCTGAGAGACAAGAAGCCATTAAACAGGAAGTTGACAAGCTCCTAGAGGCAGGGTTCATTGAAGAAATCTAATTCCCGGAATGGTTGGCTAATCCTGTAATGGTCAAAAAAGCCAATGGAAAGTGGAGGATGTGTATAGACTTCACTGATCTGAACGATGCATGCCCAAAGGACTGCTTTCCCTTACCAAGGATTGATATGTTGATAGATGCCACGGCTGGGCACGAGATGCTAAGCTTCATGGATGGTTTTAGCGGCTACAACCAAATCAAGATGCATAAGGATGATGTTCCTAAGGTATCGTTCATCACTGACTTTGGTGTGTATTGTTACCTGGTCATGGCTTTTGGATTGAAAAACGCAGGAGCTACCTATCAGAGGTTGGTAAATAAGATTTTCTTTCATCTCATTGGAAAAACTATGGAAGTTTATGTAGATGATATGCTGGTAAAAAGCCTGTGCAAAGCCGATCACATTGAGAACCTCCGTGAGGCATTTGAAGTGTTGAGACACCACAAGATGATGTTGAACCCAGCCAAATGTGCCTTTGGTGTCGGGTCAGGGAAGTTCTTGGGTCTTATGGTCTCAAAACGAGGAATTGAGGCTAATCTCGATAAGATCAAAGCTATCCTAGATATGGAACCACCTCGTTCCATAAGGGACGTACAGAAACTGACTGGAAGGATTGCTGCATTGGGGAGGTTTGTCTCCAAATCCGGAGATAAGTGTTTGACGTTCTTTAAAACCTTGAAGAAAGTAAAAAATTTCGAATGGACAGAAGAAAGTCAAGAGGCCTTTGATCAGGTGAAGAAGTATATGGCAGAAGCCCCGCTATTGGCCAAGCCAAGTATGGGAGAAACCCTCTATCTTTACTTAGCCATTTCAGCTCAAGCTGTGAGCACGGTGCTAGTGAAAGAGGAAGACAAAATTCAAAAACCCGTATACTATGTGAGCAAAGTACTACATGGAGGAGAGTTGAACTATTCTACCATTGAAAAGTTTGCCTTAGCATTGGTGACTGCCTCAAGGAAACTACGTTCCTACTTTCAGGCACACAAAATTGAAGTCCTTACAGGGCAGCCATTGAGGAACATCCTGCATAGCCCGAAAGCCAGTGGTAGACTTATTAAGTGGACAATTGAGTTGGGAGAATTTGATATCAAGTACAAGCCGAGGACGGCCATAAAAGCTCAGGCACTTGCTGACTTCATGGTTGAATGTACCATCGACAACCAAGAAGTCGGGGGGTAGGAGATACCTCAGGAAGGCAATAGAGAAGACAAGGAACCTGTGATAGAAGAGAAGGTATTCTGGATGCTCTATTTTAATGGAGCGTCAAAAACAAAAACAAGTGGTGCAGGTCTGGTCCTACAAAGTCCCGATGGATTCACCATTGAATACGCCCTGAAGCTAGACTTCCCAACAACCAATAATGAGGCAGAATATGAGGCTCTGATAGCCGGGCTCGGTTTGGCAGGAGCATTAAGGGTCAAAAATCTAAAAGTTTGTGGAGATTCAAGGCTAGTTGTGGCCCAAGTCAATGGAGAGTTTGAGGCAAAAGATGAGACAATGATTAAGTACTTAAGGGTTGTCAAGGCTGTAATGACCCAGTTCGATGAATGTTACGTCGAGCACATTCCTAGGGAGGAAAACGTCAAGGCCGATGCCTTCTCTAAGTTTGCCTCTTCCGAGATAGAGAATTATTCTGGTAGTGTCTATTTCCAAGTTCTGAGAGCCCCCACTATTGATTCAAAGCTGGTAGCACCTATTGGAACTAGAGAGTGTTGGATAGACCCGATCAAGATGCATATTGAGACCGGTTGGCTCCCGACTAATGCCATGGAGGCACGAAGATTGTCAGTAAGGGCATTGAGGTATGCTCTGATTGAAGGGATCCTCTATAAGAAATCCTTTGTGATTCCGTACCTGAAGTGCCTAAGGCCCGAAGAAGCTAAGTCAGCATTAGAAGAATTCCATGAAGGAATCTGTGGGCAACACTTGGGGGGCAGGGCCCTAGCTCACAAGATAGTTAGACTCGGATTTTATTGGCCTGAGATGATGGCTGATGCCAAGGAATATGTGAAAAAGTGCGATCGGTGCCAGAAACATGCACCAGTGGTTAGGCAACCACCAGAGATGTTGACGTCCGTCAGTTCCCCCATTCCTTTTGCTATGTGGGGGATGGATATACTTGGGCCATTTCCAATGGCCACAGCTCAAAGAAAGTTCCTGATTGTAGCTATTGATTACTTTACGAAGTGGATTGAGGCCAAACCTTTGGCTAAGATCACAACTAAGCAAGTTATGCAGTTCTTCTGGGAGAATGTCATGTGCAGGTATGGAATACCACGGATCCTAGTTACAGACAATGGCTTACAATTCAACAATAAAGAATTTAAGGATTATTGTGATGAGAACGGAATCGAGCTTCGGTTCACTTCAGTTGCCCACCCTCAGGCTAATGGGCAAGCTGAGGTCGCCAATCGGATCATCCTTGATGGACTCAAGAAAAGGGTGGAACGTTCCCGAAATACTTGGGTGGATGAATTGTTGCCCATACTTTGGGCATATCGTACCACTTGCAAGGTAACCACTAGGGAAACTCCATTCATGTTGGCTTACGGAGCTGAAGTTGTTGTCCCCGTAGAGATCATGCATACATCTCCTCGAGTGGAGGCTTTTGAGCCTGACGCTAATGAAGAAGGAATGAGGTTAGCTCTTGACTTGATTGACGAAGTAAGGGATGAAGCCCATGCTAGGAATGCTGAAAATCAGAAGAAGGCCTCCTTCTATTACAATTTGAGGGTGAAAGAAAAGTTCTTCCGTCAGGGGAACTTAGTACTCAGAAAAATCGAAGCATCCGGAGTTGGACAAAAGGGAAAGCTGGCACCAAACTGGGAAGGTCCGTATCGTGTCAAAGGAACACTAGGTCGTGGATCGTACAAGTTGGAGACCTTGGACGGGGTTGAGGTGCCTCGTACTTGGCATGCCTTGAACCTCAAGATTTATTATGTTTGAGCTATCCTTGTAAGGATTCAGCTTTTTATTTATGTGTTAGGAAAGTAGAAATAAGGTCGACGAAACCATTTTGGAGTTCTTAAACTCTAAGTAGGAAGTAGAGTATTATGTAAGGGCCGGACCCAATTCAAGCTTTAATGCAATTTGATTTCCTCCTCTCTTGGTTATTATTCCTTATGTCTATTATGTATCAAAGAATATTTAAAAATTTCTAGCTAAAGTAAGCCAAAATACAAAAGACGAAACAACTAAGTGAAAGGAAAAATCAAAGGATGCTTAAAATGAATTAAGCCCGGAGGCTATAAGTTACGATTCATGAGTTAAGAAAGCAAAATAACAAAGGATAAGCCACGCAGGGCCGACATAAAATAAACTCAAGGAGCCTTAGTAGCCTTGGTAGCCTTGGCAGTACTCCTAACTGGGGAATCTCTATCAGTACTAGAGGCAGTAGTAGATTCTTCAGCATCAGCTTGAATCGGGGAGCGCTCAGGATCCAAGATCCTATCTGTAGCATCACCTCCCTCCTCACCATCCTCCTCATCCTCTTCCATAGGAGAAATCCTCTGGGACTCTAACAGCTTTGCCAACTCTAAAGGAGCCTCGGGGCAAGGGAAATCCCCAATCTGGAATAAACCAGGGTGCCTCTCAGACACAGCATCTAAGGCCCCTTTCCAACCACTAAAGTAGTTGGCCGGATAGGCAAGGTCATCATGCTTAGTCATAAGCTTTTGGAAGTCCTCGGAGTCCATATAGTCGTCGATGATATCCTCCTTGCCTTGGCGAAGCTCAGCAATGCTGCCATAGGCTTTCTCAAGTTCCTCCTCCTTTGCCTTCAACTTCTCCTCTAAGCCTGCAACTTGGACCTTTGACTGATCAAGATCTTTCTTATGGGTCCCAGCTTGAGTTCGCCAAGACTTGGCATGATGCATGGCTGCCTGGAAGTAGGTGTTACCCTGAAAATACGATTTAAGTGTTAAGGAACGGAAAGTAAAACATTTAAGCTAAAAGAGAAGTAAAATACTCACAGTAGCAAGAGCTTGAGTTCCCAGCAACTCAACCCCCTCTAAGTCACGAGAAACAACAATGTCACGATAGTCGGTAGGGGTGATTGAGTGGTAGGACCAATCCTTCGAATGCTTGGTATCTCCAACCACAGAGTCTTGTTTTCTGATGCCCCAAGCTGGCCGAAAAACAGATGATTTGACAGAAGAGGCAGCCCCACTCCCATCATCCACATCAACAGCATCATGGGGCCTTAGAAAGGCAGGCCCTGTAGGCTATCCCCTGGGATCTTTAGCAGCTCGTTTCCTCTTCATCCGGGAAGTTTCACCAGATAGATGCTCTTGAAGATCATTTATGGCTTTAGCAGCTGAAAAATCAAAGGCAAAATTAGTCACGATAAAATACAACCATAAATGATAAGCTAAGTGAAAGAATGATGAGGTTTACCCTTATCAGTAACAGAAGAAAGACCCACAGACTTGAGGGAATATTCCTCAAGAAGAGTGAAGAAGTGAGTTTCCCCTTTGTCTTCAATAAGGGTGTTGAAAGCAGCTTTTTCGGCATCATCCAGCTCGATATCGTCTGGATTTCCATCAATTACCTTCCCAAATGAGCTACGAAAGAGGGTGCCCCAGTCACCCCCCTCCCACACAAGGTACATGAACCCCTCTTTCCATTTATGGTTATTATCCGGAATTGAAGAGGGATCATAGATGTTTGGGATCGTAGCACGAAGGCTGATGTATACCCAACCAGGATAGGTGATTGCGCTATTTTTAAATTGAAAAATTTTCCTAAAAAGGGGAACAGATAATGGAAAATTGTTTTTCAAGCAAAGAACCATGAAGCAAAGAATGGCTCTCCAAGCATTTGGAACTAGCTGACAAGGATTTATTTGAACATCAGCTAACAAGGTGGGAATAAAATTATGAAAAGGGAAACGAAGCCCAACCATGATAGCATCTTTGTAAATGCAAAGGGCGTGGGGTTTCCAATGACAGGAACGATCCCCTGGTTCAGCTGGGACTAATTTTAAAGGGGAACGAATGTTAAAGAGTTTGTTGAATTTTTTGATTTTTTCAGCATCAAAGAATTTCGAATGATGATTATAAGAATCTAATGCAGATACAGAGGGATATTCATCTCCTCTTTGATTAATCATGTCAATTAAAGAGGTATATTTTGAACGGATAGGAGGGAAAGAGGTACCTCGTGACGAAGAACTCATCTTGCTTAATCTTCTAGCTTCTCTGTCATCTGCCATGGATATGCTTGGGATGAAGGTTTCAAAGGATGATCTTCAAAGGAAGCCCAGAAAACTACCGTGGTGGGAAGAACTTTCGCCGGAAAACTCTTGCCGGAAATCGCCTTAAGTTAGGAGCTCTAGAGAGAAATTGTAGTGAAATATTTGAGTGAAGTAAAAAATGAAGTTCACTTCTCACTCTTTTATACAAGGTATAGCCGGTCATTTAGCCGGTTAAGATGCTAAAGCAACCGTTTATAACCGGTTAAGGCCCATAGGCCCATATAAAGGCCCAAGATCTAGAAGCTCGTGGAAACTTGTAGAATCTAAAAGAGAATTCTAGAAGGATCGAGAAAATAAAAAAAAATAATAAATAAATTGAAAAACCTTACACGAACTCAGTTCAGTTCGTAGGTTGAGTTCGAGAAAAGCCACGAGGAGGCCCATTATTGTTCCTTACACGAACTCGATTCAGTTCGTAGTATGAGTTCGAAAAACCCACGAGAAGGCCTGTTATTACTCCTTACACGAACTCGATTCAGTTCGTAAATTGAAGTTGAAAACAATACGAATAGGCCACATTAAAGGTCTCACACGATTTCGATCCATCTCGTGAGATGAGATCGTGTCTAATTCGACGAGGCTGATCTATAGACCTTGGACGACCTCGATTCACCTCGTATATTGAGGTCGTAGGCTACGCGAGGAGGCTCGTGGAAGGACCTAACACGAACTCAAGTCACGTCGTGATTTGAGCTCGAAAGCAGAACGACCTGCCCTATATGGTGCCCTTGCACGACCTCGAACCAGGTCGTAGTATGAAGTCGTATACCTCACGACCTGCCTCTTTTACAGCCCTTGGACGAGCTCGATTCACGTCGTGAGACGAGGTCAGAAGTCACACGACCTGGGCACTTCGTGACGACCTCGATCCAGGTCGAAAAATTTGCAGAAAATTATGAAAAAATAATTACATTCCAGAGATAAAAATTCTGAAAATTCCAGGAACATGGAAATATAATTTTATGCTCAAAGCACAATTTAATATTTTCAATTAGCACCGTTTAGCGCCGATTAGTGCCTTTAGTGCCGTTTTATGCCATTTAACATCGTTTGACACTGTTCAAACGTTGTTTAAAACTGATTAGCGCTGTGTGGTGCCGTTTAAAACCGCTTAGTGTCGTTTAACATCATCGTAAATGCGTCGGTCGCTCCACGCTTTACATTAAGGTGATATTGATGAAAATACTCGCGTACGAGCAATGAACCCTGACCCAAGTTTCGAATAAGGCCGTTATAACTTCAAGGAAAACCTGATCAGTTTTCCTAGAAGTTGGGGGGCAAATGATATGGGCTAAAAGTAAGCCCTAAAGACACATTTAATGTGATATTAATTAAACCTAGTTTGGTCCAAATACGAAGCCCATTAATGAGGCCCGAAACCCCAATTAAATGGCAAATTCGTAGCTGATAAATCAGCTAAATAAAAGACTTCGAAATTGAGTCCAGAAAGGAAACTAAATCATATTAGGAGTAGCCTCCAAGGCACATATCTCCAATACTTATCTTCTTATCTATTAGAAGGCTCTAGAATTGGGCCTAAGCTGTGACTTGCCCATCAAGCCTCCTAATTTAACCCTAATTCTAGGGTTTTCCCACCTATATAAGGACCTGCTCCTCTACAAACAGAACTACGTTTTTTGGCTTGATTCTCTAAATACAGAGATACGTAGGCATTCTGTGAGGACCGTTTAGTCTCGAACGCAGAAGCAGCCATTAAAGCACGAAACTCCCGAACCCTGGCATTAATTACATACAAACCCTAGCCGAAATTTAATAATCTAGTTTTATTCCACAACACAAGTACATTCATTCAGATAATCTTCAAATCGCTTGGTTGCCTCTTCAGAAAGAATCTTAAATGTCTGTCCAATTTTGATTGTATTTGTAGATGTCGTTCGATTTTTAATTAATGAATTGATTTCTTTTTAAAAAAAACACTAGTTAATATTAAATATTACTAATAGAATATAGCATTTTAATAACAAAATGAAATTAGGGCTTTTTAAGTTTTTATTGATTAAACTGTTTTTGCAGGCAGAGGATTAAAAGTTCTCAACTGTAACTCTGTAAGCAATAGTGTTATACCGCATTTCCTTGTCATGTTGATTGTTGACCACCATGGCACCATCTCTATTTTATTAGAAACAATAATCCCATTATCGTTTTAACGAATTTGAAGTGAAAGACAAAATTAAACAACAGCATGTCTGCTAAAAAGATATATAAAAAATCATTCCATTTTGCAAAATAAAGTCTCCACTGTCCATGCTTAATTTTATCCTATATATGATGAATGTAAGGGAGTTTTTGTGATCGTAAAAGATAAAAATATATTTTCATGAATATTATTAATAATTATAATTTAAAATAATATCAAATAAAAATTAAATAAAATTATAAATATGTACACTGTATTATAAAAGTTATTAATGGGGTTTGTAGATATTATTAAATAATTTTTCCAAAAACAAAGACAAAATATAAGAAAAATATAAATTTAACAATTTTTATATTGAATAAACATCAGATTTCATTCAAAAATACAATAATAGCTAAAATAAAAAAAACAATATTAAAAAAATAAGTATCATCGACTTAATGAAATTTACAAATAAATACTGTATAACTTAATATGAAAAATTCTTAAATACTTTTTTAATAATAATTCTTAATATAAGCATAAGGTGGATATTTGATTGTCACTTCTACCACTAAACAAATTATATTGACCATTAGATCTAAACTTTAATTAACGGTATAGATTATATCCTATTAATTTTACTAGGATCTAGATTTTATTTTATTACTCCCTCATTCCCACCCATTTCTTTACAATTTTTTTCATTGCTTCACACGCATTTTAAGGCTTCTAAAAAGTATAGTTCCATAACTTATTTTTAAAATTTACTTGTATAAAAATTTAACATACCTATTTTAGTATAAAAAGGAAAATTTGAAAAATAAATTATGAAACTATCCTTAAAATGCACCTTAAAATGTGTGTCACGGTCCCGTGCCCCAATAATAATAATTGGTTGGGACGGAGGGAGTATTTATTATAATATTTGTTTAGCGGTAGTATTAACAACCAAATATCCACGCTTATTATATATAGGATATAAATTTCCTATTACTTAAATAAATATACTTGAATAGTGATCTAAGCATACTAACCACCTATATGATAAAAGTCCTAAAGTGTGTAGAACAAGTATTAACGGTAAAAGTCCTAAAGTGTGTAGAACAAGTATTACGATAATAGTCCTAAAGTGTGTAAATATACTTAGATGTTTATCACTAAAGCGATGATTTAAAAGAATACAAACATTAATTTTTATGTTAATTTTAATTTAATGGATTAGTCTTTTTTTTTAAATAAATTTAATGAAATAGTCTTAAAAGATTCTACATTTACACGAATTATGATTTCTAGAAAAATCTAATTAAAGTTGTTATACATTAGTGTAAATAATACATTAAGCGAACTATACCTATTTATAGAGAAAACATGGACTATGGATTAAATCTATAGTTATGAGTTTTAAGTAATATAAAAATCATACAGACTTACACAAATAAACCATCATAGTACTATGATTCGAAATATATTCTTAGATAAATTTAGAATATAAAAACTTATAAACAACTTTTATAAGTACTTGGGGATATTAATCAAAAAACAATGATGGTGAAAAAATTAAAAGCATATATTTCAATTAGAATTCTTATTATTTTTAAATCTTAATTTTATATAAAAAAAGAAAACCTTTTGTATTAAATTTTATTCCATTTGATTTTAAAAAAAATTAGATTAGTTTTTGACAAGAAGTTAAGTTTTTTTTTTGTCAAGGATATGATAAGTTAAGTTTAATTAATATTAAATTTTGTGATTCTTATTTTAATAAAGATAAATAAAAAAAATGTAACAAACATTTACATATTTCTACATTGATCCTATAACAAAATAATTTCAAGTAACAAATAACATTTCAAGATTATAAAATATTATATTAAGATATTGATATAAAAAATCTCATTATTTCGTTATTTAAATTCGGTACGAAAGAATAACTTATATATATTGATATTATCATTATATTACGACTTACTTAAAAAATTCATATTTTATTACTTTTATATATTGTGAGGTATAGAAGCTAGGTTTGTTCTTATTAAAAGCGGATACTTGAAAATGAAATTACAAATATGTATGAAAGTGATTACATATTAGGTGCACACATGGAGACTTTGATGTGATTAGGTGTAAGTATTAAGGTGAATAGGTTGTTCAAATATGCTTCTATATATACCTGGAGTGCATTTGATTGTTTACAGATGAGTGCATGAAGTAAAATATAAAAGTTTTTGTAGAGATGAAAAGAAATGAGTTAGAGAAGAAGATGAAGGGCGCGATTCATTTGAGGGTATTATTGTAAATAAAAAATTTATTATAAGATTATAATAGTGCCAACATTAGAAGGTTATAATAATGGGCAATTTTTTCAAAAAAATAGTTACAATTTTTACATGGTGTGAACTCCAATGGCTTAACTTAGCTAATAATGAATAAATATAATTATTTTATTAAGGGAAATTTGGTTTAACAACTATATCCAATAAAGATGATTATTTATAATTTTTTCTAAGGATGTTATGTATCACTACACAATAGATTGTCTATTGCACCAACCTTTATATTTGTTGATGACAATGGTTTTGTAAAATTTACATAATAAAATATAATATATTAAAAATATATCAAACATTATAAATATAATAATGTTTTTGACACCAAACAGAAACATAATAAAGTCATTGCAATAGAATTCAATAATAACATTTTAGGCTCTATAACAATGATTAAAAATTATTGCAGCAGCACATAAATCAGTAAATTGCACTTTAAGGCAACATTGAAATGCAATTTCTTTTACATATTATCCAAAAGATATGCCACATAGATATTTCTGTACTCATTGGAGATGCTTTTAGGGGTAAAAAGAAAAACGTTAATCAAAATAGCCTAGAATAAGAAAATAGAAATTAGGTGATATTAGTTTAAAAAATATTTAAATAACTAAAAAAATTTAATCATAATTTTTAGGTATTCATTAATTTAAATATTTAAATATTATTAATTAATTATATAAATGAAAATATTAAAATATGGAAGATTAAATACATGCAATACTTAAGATAATCGTGCATTGCACGGGTTCTAAGCTAATCTATACTATACTATTATAAATGAAACAGGGTATATTTGGTTGTCGGTTTTGTACTCTTTTTTTTGTCACTCTTTTTAGTCACTCAATAACAACCGTTAGATTTTAAGATAAATAAATGAAAACCGTCGGATCTAATGCAAAAAGAATATTCTTTTTTTAATATTTAAAATACTATTATAGGTTCCAAGTTAGAATCCCACCAATAACGTATCTCTAATAAACATATATATTATTTTATAAACTACTCTTACGAATTTAAGACCCGTCAACAACATATTATTAATTAAAACACCATCGTTAAAAATACTGTCAAACATTTACTATAATATTTTACTATCTTCTATAATTTATTTTCCTACTAATTAATATATATATATATATATATATATGTATATATATATATATATATATATATATATATTTGGTACTCTTTTTTTGTCACTCTTTTTGGTCACTCAATAACAACCGTTAGATTTTAAGATAAATAAATGAGAACCGTCGGATCTAAGGGTGAAAATCCAAAATAACACTTTTTTATAATATTTTTCCCAAAATATCACTTGGCGCAAAAGGTTCCCAAAATCTCACTTTGAATATGCATTTGCGCTGTGCGTACAGGTTTAAGCCCTGTACGCATTTTATGAATGCGTGGAGTTTGTAAAACTAAGGTACGGCGTTTGTGAAACAGAGATGGGATACACATATTCAGAATGCGTGGGACGTGATACGCATGTAGAATATGCGTATTAGACACTGCTCATCGTCTCCTTCGAGGCGTCGCCGGACTCGTTTTCCGTCCAAAAATTCGACCACATTTTACACCCATTTCCAGCAATCTTTCACTACCATACTATATATCAAATTGATCGCCTTTTCAGGCTCTACATGTCTATACCATTGGTTTTTCATTTGTTTCGCCGGATTAAAAAGACCCAAAACATGACCTCCTTTTCCGATTTGCTTTCCGGTAGGTTCATACACACCCCTGCGGGGCCAAAAATCAATAAATTAATGGATTAAAATGGAGAGGGAGTTGTGGGCTTCTTTTTTATGTCCTCAGAAGCAGTGGAAATTGCCGAATTATGGTGAACGAAGTGAGGTAGTAATAGAGGCGATTTTGAGCGAGAGAGACGACCGGAGCCGCGATTGTAAAAATGACGTCACATGACGTCATCACGCATTTGCGTGATGCGTGACTTATGATACGCAAGTCTGAAATGCGTATCTCAGACTACGCAGACCGCAATTGCGTAACCCCCTTGTTATTTTGGACACTGTTCGCGCGATTGGTTATTTTGGGCAGTTGGGGTATGTTTTTGTGTCATTTTGGTCATTTTCTCCGGATCTAATGCTAAAAGAATATTCCCTTTTTAATATTTAAAATACTATTATAGGTTCCAAGTTCGAGTACCACCAACAACGTATCTCTATTAGACAAATATATTATTTCATAAACTACTCCCACGAATTTAAGACCCGTCAACAACATATTATTAATTAAAACACCATCGTTAAAAATACCGTCAAACATTTATTATAATATTTTATTATCTTATATAATTTATTTTCCTACTAATATATATATATATATATTAAGATATGGATAATAAAACAAAAAATATTAAAAAGAACATCGGTGCATCACACGAGTAACAAGCTAAATAGTACTCCTTCCATCTCTTTTTTCTTTTCTCGTTTGCTGAATTTCACGGGTTTTAAGATAGTGGGGAATGAATATTGTTTTTTATAGAATATTGAGTATTGAATATTATTTTTAAGGAGTAGTGGGTATTGAATATTTTTTTTTTGAGTAGTGGGTGGATTAATGGGTCTTGAATATTATTTTTAATGAGTAGTGGGTGGAATAGTGGGTATTGAATATTATTTTTAAGAAGTAGTGGGTGGAGTAATTTGTATTGAATATTATTGATAGAATATATTTTTATATATATTTTAGATGATTTTATTCTCATATTTATTGTGTTTTGCATTGATTTGGATTTTTATTTAATAGATTTGATTGTTTTATTGTAGGAAATAAAGAACTCATGACTTGGAAGGATTTGGAGCAAAAAGAGCTATTTTGGAGATAAAATAGGAGAAAATTCGTATTATTGGGCTACACGGGCTGTTCTACACTGTTTTGGCCATATCTTGAGTTCTAGAAGTCCGTTTGAGGCCCGTAAGCTGTCCACGCGAAGCTTGGAGGATTATCTTTAATTCAGAGGTGGTCCAGTAAGCAAAATCCAACTGGAAGAGCCCAGAAACAGAGGAGAAAAAGAAGTGACGAATTTTACAAGAAAATACTATTCAATTATGAATATCTTTTTGTAAATTGATTAGGATATTAAAAATACTTTTATTAGGGGATAGAGATCAGATTTTATTAAGGAGTTTTATTATAATAGAAAGAGAGAAAGTGAAAAGGAGGGATGCGTATACTTTTACTTTTTAAAAAACTAGGGTTTTGGTTTTTCTCTCTTCATCTCTTCCTTTGTAAACACTTGGTTAATTGAATTCTTGGATTTAATTGTTCTTCGCTATTCAAAGGTTTAAGGTATTTCTTATCTTCTCCTTATTAATTACATGTTTATTATGGCTTTCTTGATTATTATTGTTAGTCTTAATCTTAGAATGAGTGAGTAGTTTAATTCTAGGGTATTAAGGGGAGCCATGTTTGCACCATGATTTGGGCTTAATTTGATTAGTAAATTGATGGGTAGAGGGTAATTCTGATTGATATGTTTTAATTCTTAATTTGTGTAATTGCGCAATATCATGGATTAATTGATTGCAATAGGAGTAATAGATCGAAAGATTTTACTACTAGAGGCTTACATACAATTAGCAGAATTGAAGGTGATTGTGGAAGCATCATTAGATATTCTGAGTAGGGATGACAATCGGGTCGGTCGGTTCGAGTTTCGTGAAAACCAGACCAGGACCCAAATATATATGTTGGATCCAGATTCGGACCCAGACCCGATTAAAACCCAAATTCCTAGATCCAAACCCGATCCGTTGGGTTTCGGTTCGGTTCGGGTTTTAATCGGGTCTCAATTTATTTATATAATTATTTATCAACATGTTTTTTTTGAAATAATAATTTATCAACTAGAACACTATATTTAATCAAATGTCAAGAAAAATGTAAATTTTAATTAAGCGCATGCATCATCCAAATATGTATAATTAAAAGATGAATAGGAAAAATATGTCTATCAATTTGTAACATTTATATATCAAAAATTGACTTGAATGCTTTATAAGATGAGTCTCTTAATAGTTTATGAACAAAAAAAATTGTTGACGAGATTACGAGAAAGATATAGTAACCTTAAGTTGAATACGGCTTAAATTAATAGCATTAAAATAATTAGACTATTAAAAAAATAATAACTAAAAACATATTATTATATACATAATACACTGTATTATACACAAATATATATATATATATATATATATATATATATATATATATATATATGTATATATTTGTATTTCGGATCGGATCGGATCCGGGTTTGAGATGGGTTCGGTTCAATTTTCGGGTTTCGGTTCCGGTTCGGTTCGGTTTGGACAAAACCCAAACCCGACCCAAAATTTATTCGGGTCTAGAAATAAATCCCAAACCCAGATCCATATCCAAAATTTCGGGTTCGGTTAGACCAAATCGGATCGGAACGGGTCGGGTATCCATCGGGTCGGGACAAATTGCCATCCCTAATTCTGAGAGTGTTAATGCTTGAAAAAGATTAACCATTGCTTTAATTACTTAATCCCATTGAAAAGCTATACTTTTGTGATTTGTTTGGTGTAAGCATGGTGAACCTGAATTGCCCTAGATCCCTTAATTAATTGATTTAAAACCTTTGTTAAATTTGTTTTAGTAGTTAACACAATTCTCCAATAATCGTTTGTGACTGAGAACAATTGATAACAACTGAATTGAGATTGAAACTGTCTCCTTGAGGAATCGACCCGTATTTGCTAATATCTACTACAATAGAGACCGTGCGCTTGCGGTTAGGTATAATTTGACACATCAAGTTTTTGGCGCCGCTGCCGGGGAGACGCCTAGTTTCTATTATTTTAGTTTGATTGTTTTAAATTGTTTCTCTTGTCTCTTTGGAACTCTTGTTCCAACTGAGACCGATCTTACTGCTTTTCCTTGTTTAGTTGTTGATGCCCAGGACCAGGTCTCAAACGAAAGAAGATCAAGCGAAAGAGGATACAACTCCTCTTAGTCCAGATTCTGGAATTACTTGTCAACAATACATAGATCAACAAAGGAAAGAGAAGCAGCAAAAGATACCTGAACCAAAGATTGAGATGGTAGACCCTCCCAAATCTTTGAAGAACTACTCACAGCCCTCTCCGAGTGGGGTACCTACTGGCCTTGCTATTGCCAGCGATTCAAGCAGCAAATTTCGAGATCAAGCCTGCTTTGCTCACTATGATCCATCAGAATCAATTTGCTAGGCTTGCCTCTGAAGACCCTACAAATCATCTGCAACGGTTTCAACAGCTCTGTTCTACAATTAAACATCAGGGAGTCACTCCAGACCAGTTGAAAGTCATGTTGTTCGGGTTCTCTCTTCGTGACAAAGCTCAAAAATGGTTGAATGATATTGACCCGACAGAGTGGGATAAGATTGCTCAGGCTTTCTTAACTGAGTTCTTCCCTCCTAACAGAACCGACGATTTGATCGACAAGATGATGGGTTTTAAGCAAGATTATGGCGAATCTCTACGGGATGCTTGGGACAGATTTAAGGATTATCAACGTGCATGCCCACACCATGGTCTTGAGAAGTGGTTTCTGCTTAAACGCTTCTACAATGGTCTTGATCCTGAAACGAAAGGTATGGTTGATAACGCCGCAGGTGGTGTGTTTTTAGACAAAGGAGTTGATGATGCACATGCTTTTCTCTCAAATTTGGCTGCCAATCACTTCAGTAACCCGAGAGCAGCCAAGAAAGGGGGTAAACTTGAAGTGGATGCTTATTCTTTATTATCATCTTAACTCGCTGCACTGACTCAAGAGATCCACTCATTGAAGACATCTCAGCCCTCTACTCAATCTATGAGCATCAATGCACTGTCATCCATGGCTCATATGAATAATCCCGTTTGTGAAGTCTGTGGCATCCAAGGCCACTATGGTAACGATTGCCAATACAATGCTCAAAATTCACAACATTTTCAGATGGAGCAAGCAAATGTTTTCCAGCAGAGGTAGCAGTACAATCCGTACTCCAACACTTACAATCCTGGTTGGAAAGATCATCCGAACTTCTCATATAGGAACAATAATGCTCAGAATTCAAATGTTCCTAATCAGCAGCAATATCAACAGTCGTATCAGCCTCCTAATCAGCAGCAGTATAGGCCTCCTCAAGGACCTATGAATCCCCCTGGATTCCAGAGGCCTCCTCAGAATTATGCTCCTCAAGCAAATCAAGCTGTACAGGCTGATAATCAAGGTGACATGATGAAGATATTGTTACAAATGCAAAAGAGTATGGAGGATACCAACAGAAAGATGAACCAGATGGAGATAATTAATAAGATGTTGGAAACTCAGATTGCTCAAATGGCTAGTTCTTCATCTACAAGGCAACAAGGCTCTCTACCAGCACAACCAACTCAGCCAAAGGAAAATGTGAATGTCATTGCTCTTAGGAGTGGTCGTACATATGATGCTCCTCCAATGCCTACTGACGATGTTCCTACTGAGCAAGAAAAAGAGGATTCTGAGGAAGACAAGGTAAAGAAAGTTGTTGAAGATGCAAGTGAAGGTGAAACGGAGGAAAGCAAGAAAAAGGATAAAGAGAAGACTGCAGTTACTCCTCCACCATTTGTGCCAAAGCTCCCATTCCCTAGCAGGATGAACAGAAATAAGGTGGACCACTAGTTTGGTAAGTTCATGACACTTGTCAAGAACCTTGAGGTAACAGTTCCTTTCACTGATTTAATTTCTCAAGTTCCATCATATGCAAAGTTTCTTAAGGATATTCTCACTAAGAAAAGGTCTTTTGGTGAGGTAGAGACAGTAGCTTTTACTGAAGAGTGTAGTGCTGTTTTACAAAATAAGTCTCCACCTAAGCTTAAAGATCCTGGTAGTTTTTCGATCCCGTGTCATTTAGGTGCATTGTTCATTGATAAAGCTTTATGTGATTTAGGCGCTAGCGTCTCAGTCATGCCTCTCTCGGTTTTTCAAAAACTAAATATGGGAGAATTAAAATGTACACAGATGACTTTGCAAATGGCAGACCGTTCGATAAAATATCCCCTTGGAATTTTAGAGGATGTGCCTGTTAGGGTTGGAAAATTCTATATTCCTGTAGACTTTGTAGTCCTAGATATGGAAGAGGATAGCCAGATACCTATTATTTTAGGTAGACCATTTCTTTGTACTGTAGGTGCTGTAATTGATGTTAAAAGTGGGACTCTTACATTGAGCGTTGGTGATGATAAAATTACTTTTACTCTAACCTCTGCTCTTAAATCCCCTTTGCTTGAGAATACTTGCTGCAGGATTGATGTTATAGATGGAATTGTCCGAGATGAGACGCCTTAGATTCTATTGAATGATGCATTGGAAGCAGTGCTCATGCTTGAAGCTTCAGAAGGAGAAGGACATGCTGAAGTCGATTCATTAATTCTTGAGTTAGATTGTGCAACTGATCCGAATTGTGAGGTAACCAATACTGTCACTTCTTGTGGTGAACCTCAGGTAAAAAAGTTAGAGCTAAAGCCTTTGCCATCTAATTTGAAATATGTGTTTCTTGATGATGAAAAGACTTGTCCTGTGATTGTTAGCTCTAGTCTTGATGATAACCAGATTTTTAAGCTTCTTACTGTTTTGCGTGCACATAGAAAAGCTATTGGGTATAGTATTGATGATCTTACAGGGATTAGCCCAGACTTTTGCATGCATAGAATTCACTTAGATGATGACCATAAGCCTTGCATACAGGGACAATGTCGCTTGAACCCTAACATGCAAGAGGTTGTTAAAAAGAAGTTTTGAAGTTGTTAGATGCGTGCATCATTTACCCAATTTCTGATTCTAAATGGGTAAGCCCAGTTCAGGTAGTCCCTAAGAAAGGAGGAACAACGGTAATTAAAAATGATAAAGATGAATTAATTCCCACTCGAATTGTCACCGGTTGGCGAATGTGCATTGATTACCGTAAGTTAAACACTGCTACTAGAAAAGACCATTACCCTCTCCCTTTCATTGATCAGATGTTAGAAAGACTTGTTAAGCATAAGTACTTTTGCTACTTAGACGGATATTCAGGGTTCTTTCAGATCCCTATACATCCTGATGACCAAGAAAAGACTACATTTACTTGCCCATATGGTACTTTTGCATATCGTAGGGTGCCTTTTGGTTTGTGCAATGCCCCTGCTACTTTTCAGCGTTGCATGACTGCCATATTTTCTGATTTCATAGAGTCTATCATGGAAGTATTTATGGATGATTTCAGTGTTTATGGGTCTGATTTTGATGTATGTCTGCATAATCTTTCTAAAGTGCTTAAACGTTGTGAAGAGGTGAATTTGGTTTTGAATTGGGAAAAGTGCCACTTCATGGTCAATGAAGGAGTGGTACTTGGTCACTTGGTTTCTGAACGTGGCATCCAGGTTGACAAAGCAAAAATTGAGGTGATTGAGAAACTTCCTCCTCCTATTAATGTCAAGGGAGTGAGGAGTTTCCTTGGTCATGCGGGTTTTTATCGTCGTTTTATAAAAGATTTTTCAAAAATTGCAAAACCCCTCACTCAATTGTTGCTTAAGGATGCCACCTTTGTGTTTACTGACGCTTGTTTGGAGTCTTTTAACAGGATTAAGGAAGCTTTGATAAGTACACCAATCATTCAATCTCCAGATTGGAATCTTCCATTTGAAATCATGTGTAATGCAAGTGATTATGCAGTTGGAGCAGTTCTCGGTCAAAGGAAAGACAAGGTATTGCACGCCATCTACTACGCAAGTAAAACTTTGGATGAAGCTCAAGTCAATTATGCTACGACTGAGAAGGAACTTCTAGCTGTGGTCTACGCTCTTGACAAATTCCGATCCTATCTCATTGGCTCAAAGGTCATTGTTTACACTGATCATTCGGCACTTAAGTATCTGTTGGCGAAGAAAGAAGCAAAGCCAAGGCTTATTCGTTGGATTCTCTTACTCCAAGAATTTGACTTGGAAATCAAAGACAAGAAGGGTGCTGAGAATGTGGTTGCGGATCGTCTTTCACGGTTGCGTTTCAAATCTGATATTGCGTCAAGTACTTCTATTGACGATTCTTTTCCAGATGACCACCTGTTTTCGGTTGCTACTCAAACTCCATGGTATGCAGATTTTGCAAATTTCTGTGTTAGTGGATCTCACCCTCCAGAATTGACTTATCAGCAAAGAAAGAGGTTTTATCATGATGCTAAACAATATTTTTGGGATGACCCTTTCTTATATCGAAAGTGTACTGATGGAATCTTTCGTAGATGTGTCCCTGAGTTCGAAGTACATGACATTCTCAAGCATTGTCATTCTCTCGCATGTGGAGGCCATCATGGTCCTTCCAAAACTGCTGCTAAGGTACTTCAATCCGATTTCTTTTGGCCGTCTCTATTTAAGAATGTTCGTGCTTTCTGTTTGACGTGTGATGCATGTCAAAGAACGGGTAATATTTCTAAACGCCATGAGATGCCTCAAACTGGTATTCTTGAAGTCGAGATATTTGACGTATGGGGTGTTGATTTTATGGGACCCTTCCCAAGTTCTTGTGGGATGAGATACATCTTAGTTGCTGTCGATTATGTGTCCAAGTGGGTTGAAGCAGTTGGATCAGTAACCAATGATTCCAAGGTTGTTATGAAGCTTTTCAAGAATATTATCTTCCCTCATTTTGGAGTTCCAAGGACAGTGATAAGTGATGGTGGTTCTCATTTTCGCCATCGACAATTTGAAACTTTGTTGAAGAAATATGGCGTTACTCACAAAGTTGCTCTTTCATATCACCCCCAAACAAGTGGCCAAGTGGAGGTTTCCAACCGCCAAATCAAAAGCAATTTGGAGAAGATGGTGGCAAAGTCTAGAAAAGATTGGTATTTGAAGCTAGATGATGCTTTGTGAGCTTATCGGACGGCATATAAAACACCCATTGGCACCACTCCTTATCGGTTGGTTTATGGTAAAGCATGTCACTTGCCAGTGGAGTTGGAACATCGCGCTCTTTGGGCTATAAAAGAACTCAAAATGGATTTGAAGGCTGCGGGGCAAGCGAGACTTCTTCAACTTAATGAGTTAGAAGAGCTTCGATTTGATGCTTATGATAATTCTCGGCTTTACAAGGAGAGAACGAAGAAGATGCATGACAAAATGATTCAGAGAAGAGATTTTCAGGTTGGTGACAAGGTGTTGTTGTTCAATTCCAGACTTCGACTTTTTCCAGGGAAGCTCAGATCAAGATGGTCCGGACCTTTTACTGTCACCGATGTCAAATTTTATGGTGCTATTGAAATTATGGGACGAGATGGAACAAAATTTAAGGTTAATGGTCAACGCCTTAAATTGTATGTGGATGATGCATTCGTAGGAAAGATGGAAGTGATTTACCTTGACAACCCCTCCACGGAGATCTGAACCAGCTGAGTCGAGCCAACGACGTTAAACAAAAGCGTTTGGTGGGAGGCAACCCATGTATTTCTTAAAAAAAAAACAGAATTTCAGGATGCACCAGCGCATGATGCGCCATCCGGGCGCAGGAGCGCGGTAGTAACGCAGAAGCTGTCTGCGCATCAGGCGGCCAACTGGCGCAGGAGCGCCAACACGCGTTTCAGAACGGCGCATCAGGCTTGTTTCCAGCGCTTCAGGCGCCAAGGCCTCCTGCATATCCCGAATTTTTTTTTTTGTTCTAAACACCTATTCTCCATTTTTTCCCCCTTTTATTCTCTATTCAACCCCAATTCAATCTCAAATCAAAATCCTAACACCTCTAAACTCTATCCTATATAGAATACAAATCCCAATTCCTTTTCCATCTCTAAATTACATACACCATTACCTATATATATACACCCACCACACCTATACATACACAAACCCTTTTATATAACCCAAAATTTCTCAACTTTCATCCATTCAAAGTGCAAAAGGGGAATTAAATTCGAAGTTTTGGGGATTATTCTAGCAAGTTCACCTCTTTGATTCAATTGGGTAATCTTCTATCTCATCTTTTATTTGAATTTGTGAATTTTGCAAGCTAGGGTTCTTGGTGTGTAAATTGTGGGTTCTTTGTTTGGTGAATTGTTTGGAGATTGTTGATATTTGCTTGATAATTGTTGATTATGGCTCCTAAGAGGCCACGATTAGCGGGTAGTGGTAGTAGTGCTCCTCCCTCTTTGGATGAGAATGATGTTGTAGGAGATGGAGTGGAAAAATTTGTGAATGAGAATGCCAAGGCGGAGTATGGTAGGTTAGTTGAGAAGGGGGTTATTCAGGAAAGAAGGCTTGTGCCCCGTAAGTATGAGGAGATGGTGGCGATGATTAGTGAGCGGGGTTGGAAGTTATTTTATGAATTTGCTAATGATGCCGCGTTGGATGTGGTTAGGGAGTTTTATGCGAATGCTTCAATAGCAAGGAATAATTCCACGGTTGTTAGAGGTCGGAAGGTGGATTATTCGCCTCGTGCTATTCGTAATTTGATTAGGCAACCGCCTAAACCTAGAGATGCTACGGATTGGGGTAAAAGTCTAGGAATGATGTTGATCTTGATGCACTCGTTGGTGAGTTATGTGTTCCGGGAAGGGTGTGGAAACGCAGAGTAGGTAAGGAGATAAAGTGTACTTTCCCGGCTTCATCATTGTCTAGTTTTGCAAAGGCATGGTTCTTTTTCATAAGTTCTAATATCATTCCGTCAAACCATGTTTCCGATGTTACTGTTGATAGAGCTATTTTGCTATGGGGTATTCTCAAGGGTGAGTATGTTGATCTTGGGTACCTTATTAATCAAAATATTCTTCGGTTTTTGGGAAGCAATTCGTCGGCAAGTATTCCTTATGCTTCTATCATTGCGTACTTGTGTGATGCATCGAAAGTCAAATGGTATCAAGGTGAGCCAGTGCATAAACCTATGGCTTCTATTAGAGATGCTACTATTGATCGGTTGAGATTGAAGGAGTGGCCGGGCGGCACTCCTCATCCTCGGGGTTTAGGCTTTATTGTTAATGGTGATAGTGGTCAGGGAGCGGGCGCTCCGCCACAGGTTTCAAGGGCACAGGGAGAGGCTATGGTAGGTACTTCGCAGAGTACAGTGGATATGTCCGTTTTTGAATCTTATTTTCGTCGAATGACTAGGCGGTTGGATGCTATGCATGTTAGCAATCGCCAGTATTCTGAGGACATGGGCGTAGCCTTGGAGGCAAAGTTTCAGTCGCCTAATACTCCTGTTCAGTGGCCTATTTTTGGAGCTCGGACTCCGTACCCTCCGCCTGATTCATCTGATGAGGATGACGAGGGTGACGACAGCGAGGATGAGTAGGATATTTCTTGGTGGTGAGTGGGTGGCTCCTAAGCGACTGAGGGGTGGTTTTCACACCTGACATCTTGATTCCAGGGGAGTTTTCTTTCTTTTCTTTTTAGTGTAGTTTTATTTTATTTTTAGTTGTAGTTTTGTATCTTGTTCATTAGTTCATTGGGGACAATGAACCGCTTAAGTGTGGGGAAGGGTTCTCAATGTTACGAGAATTTTTTTAAAAAAAAAAAAATTAAAAAATTAAAAATACCAAAAATAATTCTAGCCATGCAATTTGATTAGTTGTTGTATTTTGCTTGATACACCCATGCATGCATAGGAATCTTGTGTTTATGGATGCTTTTGTATGAGAAGTGACGTGCTTTGTTCTTGTGCACACACTTTCACTAGCAAGTTGAAGCCGGTAGACTTAATTGGATGTTGGAAGTGATTAGAATGACATGAATATGTGCAAAATGACTTGGTTTACATGCTTTGAGTACAAGTAGGTGCGTTAGAGAGTCTTGTTACTTGGGATTGATTATGTTTTGTCACACCAAGTGAGTTTTGAGCCTATATGCATATCTTTTGTATGATTTTTCGTTTGCTTGAGTGTCCACATGTTGTTTACATTGCTAGCACTTACTTGAGATCTTTCTTGAAATGCACTTACTTGAGATCTTTCTTGAAATGCATGACATTAATTGATGATAAGATGATAAAGGCAATTAGGTATAACCTCATATTTCCCATAATTCAACACCTTTTAAACATGATCTATTAGTTAACCCTTTGAGCCTAATCCTATTCTTTCGGTGACACACCACATTACTTGCCATTATCCTTTTTATTCTATTGGCCTTACATTGAATTTGAACCTAAATTGTCAAGGGCTAGTATCGTGCTTAAGGGAGTAATAAGGTGTACAAAAGGGGGGTTTTATTGATGATCATACCATTGGGGAATATTGATTTTGGGTTGATGCTTGCTAGTCGAAATTCATAAAAATGTGTATGGATCATTGTGTTTATTCCTTAGCTCTCTAAAAAAAAAGAAAAAAAAAGAAAAAATAAATATGAGAGCATTCTTATCTTTTGTGATCCTACTTTGATTCGACTAGACAAGGTGTTTATTGGAAAATAATAAAAGTTCAAGTATGGGGAAGTATTCATTGGTTTTAATAAGTATGGGAGTTGTTTGAATTTCATTGTCGGGTACTAGCTTTTGATTTAACCTGTTTTAGCTTTACTTGACATACCTGGTCCCTAGCCCACGCTACAACCCGAATAAAGACCTTTTGATTGTCATCAGTGATGTATGTTGTGTTGAGAGTAAGATTGATTGCGAGTGTCAAGTTGTGTTTATGATTTTGTTGGAATTGAGTGATACACTTAACCTTGTTCTTGAGTGAATATTCGTTTTTGAGTGAAAGGTGAGTTATTACTTGTTTTGGCATAGGAGATCCCGGGTTTAGACTTAAAGATGTGTTTCTTGTGGTCTTAGCATGATTACCAACTGTTAGGTCAAATACACAATATGTATAATCAAATACTGTATGAGTAAATAACAAGAACACACGTTTTAATACTTAAAACTGTTTGGAATTAATAATTCCTCTCTCAGTGATGTAAAATATCACAGAGTGCTGCTTAGGTTACAAAGAATGATATTCGTTCACGATGGATACCCCTCTAGGGTTAACCTAACTGTATTTATAAGATATACAGCTACGTACAATCGTTAATTGATTCTCCTAAAATTAAGCTATACAATTGATATCAATTACGATTGCTACACGTCTTCTAAGTCAACTCAATCTCTTTGACAGCTATCCAATCTTCAAAGATATTGCTTCCATATTAATCTTGAATTAATCTTCAAACTCTGTTGACTTGTAGACGCTTCCAGTAGACAGACTTTAGCAAACTCTGTTGCTCTCCTAGCAAGCAGTGTTTGCGCTTCCTTGTGTTCAGCTAGCAGTGTTTACGCTTTCTTCTGTCAGCGTTTGCGCTTCCAGCTATCAGCGTATACTCAAACTCTGCTACGACTGCTTTCAATAACAAGTTAAACTCTTTTTACCTGTAACACTTAAACACTGACATTAAATCACATCAATTATATCTAACAATCTCCCCCAACTTGTTCATTAGAAAAATGTACAAGTTCACAGTAATTGATGATGTCAAAACAATCAAATAAAAACACAGTGTTTAACATATAATCAGAGTTTAATCTTGACTTAACAAAATCTACAGAAAATTCAAATTACTTACAAATTCTGTCTACCTAACCTCCTCAAGATCTGGAGTTGTTCTGAGATAATCTATCAACAGTCTTCTCTCAGCATTTTCAAGTTCTCTCTGCATAGCTTCCTTGATCTCTCTTAATTCTGGATCATTCTCATCAGTTTGAAAGATAGCAGCTCTTAGATCATAGATTTTATTTCTCCTCATCTGATTACCCAGTCTAATGAATTTGACTTCCTCTGATTGAGAATTAAAATCAAGAACTGTAATCCCCAGATTAGTCTTTAATTTAGCAGTTCCTTTCTTCATCTCTACAAGATTTCCATTCAAATCTCTGTATTTAGGAACATACTTTTCAGTAGTCTTAGATCCTGTAATGACTTTGGCTCTCTGCATATATTCCCTTATAGAATTAGCAATAAGCTGTGTTTGTCGGTTTCTGACTCTGAATATATGCAGAACATACTGAAGTTCTTCAAATAACTTTAGCTTGATTGCTTCTTCATTCAATCTATACACTGATCCATCTATCATAAAGTATAACAGAAAGTGAATATCCAAGCTCCTTTGATGAACTAGTTGAACTGATTCCAACTTGTCTAGATTTTCTTGAGTAATACCAGAACCAAGAGAGACAAGTGCAGAGGGATCTCTTGGACTGTTACTAACTCTCAAATCTCTTCTTGAACCTAAGCCAGAAGTATTCCTGCCTGGTGGCTTTCCTGAGCAAGCAACACTATGTTGATACCCACCAGTCACTCCTGTTTGTGCTTGAACTGGAATCTTTGGCCTAGAAAACCCAGGTAAAGGTTTGCTTTGAATCTGTACAACTTGTGTGGCAACAGAGGTTGTAACTGTCATTTCGCCTTTGCTCTCTTCGCCCATTACCCCTTTTAGCTTTAACTTGGCATCAAGAGAAGACTTTCTTACCAGCTTTCCTTCTTCTTCTTCTTCTTCTTCTTGAATACCAGATAATTTCTCTTTGATTTCAATCCCTTTCATTGCAGGCTTTGAAGCTCTGACAGTCTTCTTTTCTTTCTTGGACTTTAGTGCTTTTAAATGTTCTTTTTGCAATAGCTTTTCTTCAGCTTGTATGTCCTCAAGTGTAGCCTCAGCATTTTCCTCACGAAAGATCTTAGCAGCCAACTCTTCATCTGTTTGTGGATTGTCAGTGAATGACAAATCCTTTTGCTTTGAAGTAGAAGTACTCTGAAGATTTGTATCTGCCACCACATTTTGCTTTGACCTTGTAGACCTTCCATTTCCATGTCTTGGATTATTTGCACTTCTTAATCCCTTATCAGCATTTGCACCTTCTTCATCCAGATGATCCTTCTTTAACAGAGTTTGAGTTTGCTTACACTTAGTTTTAGCAAGTCTCTCCCCCTTTTTGACATCATCACCATCTGGAATCAGAATAGAGGTGATTAACTCAAGATAGTTTGCAATAGAATCCACCTTCTCAGTCAGCAAAAGCTGATTCTGTTCAACTTTGCTCAATCTGTCATTAAGATTCTCTTGAGCTTTGGAAAATTGTTGAAAAAGCTTAGAATTAGCTCGTTGAGATTTCTCCTCATGAGTAGCAACCTCTGTTCGAAGATCAACAATTGCCTTCTGATTATCATCAAATCTGTGATTCAAGGACTTGATCTGAATCACTGTTCCTTGCAGACAAGTGAAAATATCAGGATTTGAAATTTTTGAAGAATTTGCCTTGAGAAAGTTAGCTGCTCTGCCAGGAGGAAAAATACAATCTGACTTGTACCAATCCACAGTTTGCTTTGTCAAGTAATTATCATCTATTTCATTAGTAGAAGGTCCAGCAAAATCTGGTTTTTCTCCTGTTTTCTGACCATCAGTTTGAAATTGTTCTTTATGAGCTTCTGTACTCCTTTCTTCAAAAGAATCACTGACTGAAACATCAGTAGGTGCAACTGAAGCAATGTCCTCATCTTGAGTAGCAACTGGTTCTTGAATAACCTGTTTTCCTTTATCATCTTGAATATGCTCTGAAGAAATAACTTTTTCTGGTTGATCAATCTCCTCACCATGATCAGAAACATGATGTGCATCAGAGTTCAATTCTGTGTGTGATGCAACCTCAGTGTCTTCCAAGACAATAGTAGGCCCATCTGCAACACCAGTATCAACAGAGTGTGTAACCTCCATGGGTATTGGAGTAGATGCTTCATTATCAAAAGAGAATGGAGTAGGAGTTTCATCAAACTCTTCAATTGGAGGCAATGCATCTCTAACAGCTTCATTAGTTTGAACCTTAGCAAGTTCTGGTTCAACAATCTTGAAACCTGATTCTTCTATAGTAGGTTCTATGATAACCTCTGTCTCACCAGTAGGAATATCATGAGAAATTTTCTCTTGAGCCTCAACAACTTGCTCATCATCAGAATCTGTAAGAATCAGCCTCCTTCTCTTTGCTTGAGGCACTTCAATCAGTTCTTCTTCTTCACTAGAACTTTCCTCAACTGGTGGTGATGAAGGCCTATTTGCCCTTTTAATGATTCTTCTGGAATAAACAGCTCTAGAAGATGTCTGTTTAGCCTTGGAATGTTTTGTGTTGAGGGCAGTATGCTTCTTCCTTTTTGGTTTAGATTTTGGTTAAGGTTGAGTAGTAGTGACAGGCTCAGGGTTTGTTGGCTCAGGGTTTATTGATTCAGGTTGTGTGTGTGGTGATGTAGTAGGTACAGTGTTTGTTGGTGTTGGCTCAGGTGATGGTACAGGATGAGAGAGTATGGTTTCAGTGTGGTCAGTGGCTAAAGGTTCAGACATATTTTGTGTTTCTGGTTGTTGTGTTTGGTGTGGTTCATGTTGTGGTGATTGGGAATCTTGTGGTTGGTTGAGAAAGTTCTGCAAGGCAAGTGCCAAAACAAAAGCAGGTAAATCTTTACCAACATCTTTATTAGTCATATCAGAGAATATTCTCTTATTGACTCTAAAAGGTTGAATCACATCAGCTGCATCAACTTCTAACCCAGGTACACAGGCATTGAACAAAAGTTGACAAAATCTAGCAAAATAAACTGTAGTAGACTCTGACAACTTATCACCTAAGTTCATTAGCACATATCAACCAAAATCAAAATTACTGCCATAGAGTAGAGAATACCCAATTTGCAGACTATCCATTGGAATGGCATCCCAGTTGGTGACTTTCTTCTGGAATGTCCTGGTGATACAGTCGAAGAAAAAATTCCATTCCTTTCTAAGATTCGGCCTTCTCACACTGCCCAGCTTTGCAAGAGATTCCATGTACCCAATCTCTGTTAACATTTCTCTCAAATTCTGTTCCGAAACAATAGCATACGATGTGTGTGTGTCGAAGTCCATGGTCTCTCGAACAGTTTGTGGAGTTATCACAAACTCTTGTTCATCATGAGTGAAGATGATAGACGGAGTCCCATTCTCTCCTCCACCTATATACCTTGAGTTTTGCCAGAAAGTGACAATCTGAGATGCAGATAGAATAGCAGGTTCAATCAACGCTTGCCCAATTTCAGAGTCACGAAGAAAATTTTGCATAAGGTGAAACGCTTCAGGAGCACGGTCGTTCTCAAGTAGAGCTGCAAAATTGTTAGGCACAAAACGAAGACCAAACGAAGTAAAAGGTTTTGTTGCCATTAGATCAAGAAATAAGCAAAAATCAACTGTGAAAAAGATATGGAGGAAAGGTGTTTGTGAAAATGTCAAAGTGAAAAACAAAGGAGGTCTGTGTGTTTGGTAAAGTGAATATGAGTGGATGTGGAGTGACAGTAACAAAAAGTGATTTGAGTAGTAAAAAAAAACTCAATCGTTTTTACATTGAAAACACGCAACCATTCCTAGAATAGTGTGAAAGTGATACACAATGATGGGTGAGTGGGTGAAAGTGGGACACGTGTCAAACATGCAGCGAATCACTTAATCACGCGTAGTAAAAGCCATTATTACTGCTGTCTTTCCTATTATCAAGACACTTTACCACAAATACACTTATTAACAGTTGTCAACCACTCTATTTACTCCAAAATTTTCAAATTATCTTAATGAAAATTTACCTTAGAGTACGGAACACAATCCATCAGTGTTTGTCAAATTTTCCAACTTTATCACCAAAACCCTTTCAAAAAATGCACAGTCGTGAATATTTTGTGTGTGTGTAGCAGAGGTTACCAAATCAATTTTTATAGCATCTAATATTTCATAAAATCCATAAATCAAATCAATAAACACTGAATGCATAAACTCTAATATTAAACACGGAGTATTTGATGAATGCTAAACTCTGTAGTTCCTTAAATACAGAAATTTGAATAACCCTATTTCCATTGATGTTCATGATTATCCAAGTAAGCACACAGTCATTATAGACAAAAAGATCAGGAGATAGATATCAAAGCATCATTTAGTGAGTTACATGTCAAGGATTTCCTCACAAACTCTCAAAGCACACAAGTGTTTAGGTGAAGTGTTTTCTCTCAAATTCAATCAGTAAAAGCAGATACTTCCATAGGCTTGAATTTCCACCAAATCTACACTACTTTGATTACATATATGCACAAATCAAAAGGACTTTATTCAGGGTTGTAATGTAGTAAGATCAAACAGGTGAGAAGAGATGTTTTTTTTAAATGAATGAATTTCGAACTGAACAATTTAACAGACCAAAGTGTTCAGTCACACTGTTAGTACATTTTTGTACAAGATGATCAGTATATATACCCCTTTTTTTTCCTTTTTTTATATACTGAGTTAACTTTTCCTTTTCTTGAGAAACACTCACCTGCTTGCATTTGATTTTCCAAAAGAATATAACTGCTCTTAATACGTCAGAGTTTAAGAAAAATGAGCAGTTAATTAGGCTCAAAGGGGTTTACTAAGGGTGGTATTTATGAACAGTGTTTGAAGAAAGATGGTTAATCCTAGTGCCTTTATCATTTTCATGCACACACATATCATGTAGTCTCAAAATGGTTTAATACAAGTTCTAGAGCAACATACTCACTGATGAACATCACACATCAATAAAATCTGATTGATATAAAATATATCAATCACTTATATGGCTCAAAATCTCACAGGATGCTGACATGAATTGTTTCTCACCAAACTAAACAATGACACATCTCAAGTTTTAAAATTTTCACAAGTACGAACAAGGAATCATCATGAACTATGTATGTCTTGGAAACAGAGTGTCACTAATCAGAGTTTAGAATTCGTCAATATCAGAAGTTATTCATGATAGGCAATGCACACAGTATTCATAGACTCAGAGTTTAGGACCAAATAAACTAAGAGATGCTCTAAATATGAAACAGTATCATTGTTGTGTTAACTTACTGCACAGTTTCTGATTAGATCACAGTGACTCAGAAAGAATCTTGATTTATTCACTGAGAATCATGCTTCATACATATTTCTTCATTGGTGTTTTCATTCAGACAAAAATCAATTCAGAATGCACAGAGTTTATCAACATATTAACAGTGTATGACAGACAGACATGCTGACAGAGTTTAACATTGTGAGGACAAAAACATGTGAACAGAGTTTGCATAACAGAGTTTAAACAACAAAGTTCACATAGCACTTAACAATTCACAGAAATATGAGCAACACATTTTATAAGAAAATTTTGAGTCTAACCAACATGTTTTAGTCAAAACCAAAGACCATTCCTAGTTCATTGACCAGCCTTGTAAATGCTACTTCACTCAAAGGCTTGGTGAAGACATCTGCAAGTTGTTGATCTGTAGGCACAAAGTGAAGCTCAATATTGCCTTCCTCTACATGCTCTCTGATAAAGTGATACCTTATGCTGATGTGCTTGGTCATTGAGTGTTGTACTGGATTACCTGTCATTGCAATAGCACTCTGGTTATCACAGAAAATAGGTATTTTGCTATACCTCAATCCATAATCCAGCAATTGATTCTTCATCCATAGAATCTGTGCACAGCAGCTACCAGCAGCAATATACTCTGCTTCAGCTGTAGATGTGGATATTGATTTCTGTTTCTTGCTGTACCAAGAAACAAGTCTGTCACCAAGAAATTGACAACTTCCACTGGTGCTTTTTCTGTCAATCTTACAGCCTGCAAAATCTGCATCAGAGTAACCAAGTAGTTTGAAATCTGATTCTCTTGGGTACCACAGCCCTAAAGTTACAGTGCCCTTGAGATACTTGAAAATCCTCTTCACAACTGTTAAATGTGGTTCCCTTGGATCTGCCTGAAACCTTGCACACAGACATGTTGCATACATTATATCAGGTCTACTTGTTGTTAGATAGAGAAGAGAGCCAATCATTCCTCTGTAACTTGTCATATCTACTGATGACCCTGTATCTTTGTCCAATTTTGTTGCAGTTGCCATGGGAGTTGTTGTAGATGAACAGTCAAGCATGCCAAATTTCTTGAGAAGATTTCTGGTATATTTTGCTTGATTGATAAAAATTCCATCATCTGTTTGCTTCACCTGTAAGCCTAGAAAATAACTTAGCTCTCCCATCATACTCATTTGATATCTGGACTGCATGAGCTTGGCAAACTTCTTACAGAGTTTATCATTAGTAGATCCAAAAATGATATCATCAACATATATCTGAACTAAAAGCAAGTCACTTCCAGATTTGAAATAAAACAGAGTTTTATCAATTATACCTCTGTTGAATCCACTTTCTAAAAGAAACTGAGCCAGAGTTTCATACCATGCTCTTGGTGCCTGCTTAAGTCCATAAAGTTCCTTGTCTAGCCTGTAGACATGGTCAGGATATTTTGGATCTACAAAACCAGGTGGTTGTTCAACAAACACTTCTTCTTCAAGTTTTCCATTCAGAAAAGCACTTTTCACATCCATTTGAAAAACCTTGAATTTCTTGTGAGAAGCATAAGCAAGAAACATCCTAATTGCCTCCAATCTGGTAACTGGTGCAAAAGTCTCATCATAATCTATCCCCTCTTGCTGTGAATAGCCTTTTGCCACAAGTCTGGCTTTGTTTCTTGTAACAACCCCTTCACTGTCAGTTTTGTTTCTAAAAACCCACTTAGTACCAACAATAGACCTGTTCTTTGGTCTTGGTATTAGTGTCCACACTTCATTTCTCTCAAATTCATTTAACTCTTCTTGCATTGCTGTTATCCAGTCAACATCTTTAAGAGCTTCTTCAACTTTCTTTGGTTCATTTTGTGACAAGAATGCATGAAACAGACATTCATTTGTTGTTGCACTTCTTGTCCTTACTCTTGCATCTGGATCTCCAATGATTAAATCAGGTGTGTGAGATTTGGTCCATTTCCTAGCTGAAGGCAATTGACTTCTTTCAAAGTTGGATCCTCCCCCTTGATCCATGTTCTCCTGATTTTCTTGATATCTTTCTTCATTCTCTGAGGCTCCCCCTGAATGTGACTGCTCAGAATGTGAACTGTCAGATTTTGGACTTTCAGAGTTTGAGTCACCAGAGTTTGATTCAGAATTTTCAGCTGAGTCATTATCAGAATTTGAGTTATCACTTTGATGAGTTTCTTCATGCTCCCCCTCAACTGGTTCTTCTCTTGTTTCTGGCTGAAAGGTCTCTTCAGTATTTACCAGTAGAGGTTCAGAGTTTGTCAGATCAGACTCATCAGAGTTTAATTCATCAGAGATTAAATCTTCATTTTTGAAGTGCAGTTGATCATGTTCATTTACATCTTCAAGTCCAGTTATTTTCTTGTCATCAAAAGACACATGAATAGATTCCATGATCACTCTAGTTCTCAGATTATAAACTCTGAATGCTTTAGTTGACAGTGGATAGCCAACAAAAATTCCTTCATCTGCCTTCAAATCAAATTTGGTCAACTGTTCAGGATGAGTTTTCAGCACAAAGCATTTGCACCCAAAAATATGAAAATATTTCAGGTTTGGCTTCTTTTCTCTCACCATTTCGTATGGTGCTTTTCCATGCTTATTTATCAGAGTGGCATTCTGAGTAAAACAATCTGTTTGAACAGCTTCTGCCCAGAAATAGGTTGGTAATTTTGCTTCATCAAGCATAGTTCTGGCAGCTTCTATCAAAGTTCTGTTCTTCCTTTCAACTACACCATTTTGTTGTGGAGTGCCAGGTGCAGAAAACTCTTGTTTAATTCCTTTGTTCTTGCAAAATTCTTCCATTTTTGAATTCCTGAACTCAGTTCCATTGTCACTTCTGATAATCTTCACTTGATTCTTTGACCCTTTGTCCAGTTGCATTATATGTTCTGTTAGTGTTAATGCAGTTTCATCCTTCTTTGCTAGAAAATACACCCATGTGTATCTGGTGTATTCATCAACAATGACTAGAGCATATTTCTTCTTTCCAAGAGACATAACATTCACTGGTCCAAAAAGATCAACATGTAGAAGATGATAAGGATCAACAATTGAAGACTCAGATTTGCTTTTGAAAGAGGCTTTTCTCTGTTTGGCCTTTTGACAAGAATCACACAGGCCTTCTGCATTCAACAAAGACTTTGGTAGTCCTCTTACAAGATCATTCTTTATTAGCTCATTGATGTTGTTCAGGTTCAAATGAGAGAGTTTCTTATGCCACTTCCAACTCTCTTCACTGGACATTCTTGTTGACAGACACACTGCTTTGCCATCAGAGTTTGTTGACAATTTTATTTCATAGATGTTTTTGTGTCTGTTTCCAACTAGAGCAACTTTCCCTGTAGATTTACTGATGACTTGACAATATTCAGGCTGAAAATCTACATGATATCCTTTGTCACAGATTTGACTCACAGAAAGCAGATCATGCTTGAGTCCTGGAACCAGAGCTACATTTGTGATGATGACACTTCCAAGATTATTATTGCCATATCCCAGAGTATGTCCTATGTTGCCATCTCCATAAGAAACTTTTGGGCCAGCCTTCTCCTCATACTCTAATAGCAGGGCTTTATTTCCAGTCATGTGTCCTGAACATCCACTGTCCACGACTAGGGTACTTACCCTGGTGCCCTGCAATCACAAACAATCACTGATTGTTAGTTTTAAGGATCCAGACTTGCTTGGATCCTTTTGCTTTATTGAATCTGTTAGTTTTTGCAGCGGATTTTTCATTATCAGAGTTTAAACTAACATTTTCAGTCTTAGCACTTGCAGAATCAACTTTAACCCATTTCAAATTAGGTTTCAGTTCATAATAATTATGATAAATATCATGATAATTCTTGCAAGTATAAATTGAGTGCCAAGTACTTCCACAATGTTTGCACAGAGTTTGTGGTCTAGGATTGACATTATCCTTTTCACTCCAGATTTGGAGGGTAAAGAATTAATATCTTTGTTCTTCCTGCAATAACTAGCAAGATGATTAGTGCTACCACAGTTATGACAAGTTTTTCTAGGTGCAAATGTAGCAAGCATTGGCCTATTTCCTGATGTAATGCCTACCTTTCCATTTCTGTTTTTCCTAGGCATTTTCTGTTTGTTGACAGATTTTATCTCTTTAAGCTTATGCTTGAGTTGTTTATCTGTCATTGAATCAATATTAACCTGTTTGACACAGGTTTTTACTGGCTCACTTTCAACAGCTCCATGTTCAGTTTTAATAGTACCATGAACAAATGTTCCAAATTTCTTAGGGGAAAGAGGTGGTCTAATCTTGACTATATTCTGAAACCTAAGCACATCATCCTCAGAATAACCTAGACCTACTGTGTCTGATTGAAAAACCTCTTGAGTGTCTTTTCCAGAGTGTGTCCAAGTTTTAATAATGTGCTTTGCATCCTCCAATTCAGATTCTAGTTGCTTATACTTACCTAGCAACTCTTGTTCTATAAACACAACATCATCTCTCTCTTTCTGAATTTTATTCATGTTATCAAGTTGTTCCTCAACAAGTTTATTTCTTTCTTTGAGTTGAGAACACTCATTCTTGATTCTCTCATTTTCTAAAGTCTGATCCCTATAACTGATATGTAATGCTTTAAGATAAATTCTCAATTCAGTTATATTATCAGTATTATAAGCATAGGTAGTTGGAGGTACCTTTAGTTCAGAATCTTCATTCTGAGTAGAGGCCATGAGTGCATAGTTCACCTCCTCATCTGAATCTGAGGTGTCTGCCCAATCTCTGCCTTTGGTGTAGAGTGTCTTTTCAGTTTTACCCTTTTTGCACTCAGGAGCATAGTGACCCATCTCCTTACACTTGTAGCATTGAATCTCAGACTGATCTTTCTTACCAGATTTGAAGTCCTTTCCCTCAGATTTTCTGAAATTTTTCTTGTCAGACTTTGAGTAATCCTTGGAGAATCTCTTTCCCTTCTTGAAGTTCTTGAATCCCATCTTCTTGAAGGTCTTTACCATCAATGCAGCCATTTGCATCATCTCTTCATCATCTTCAGAATCAGATGATCCATCTATGTTTGAGTCAACATCAGTGTTTGATGACTCATTTTCTGAATGAATGACCAAGGCTTTTCCTTTTGCCTTCTTCCTTGATGCTTCTTTCTTTGAAGATTTTTCTTTAACTTTCAGAGCAACAGACTTTGACTTCCTGCTTGATCTTCTATTTCTCTGCTCCATTTCCAATTCATGAGTCTTGAGCAGTCCATAGATTTCATCAATCTTAGTATCAGCAAGATCATAGTTGTCTCTTATAGTGGTTGCTTTCACATCCCACTTTTCAGGAAGAGATAGAAGAAACTTGAGATTCGAGTCTTCTAGATCATATTCTTTGTTAACCAATGATAGATCATTGAGCAGTTTACAGAATCTGTCAAATGTTTCTGTCATGGTTTCTTCAGACTTTGCCTCAAAATGCTCATACTCCTGTGTAAGTATGTTCCTTCTATTCTTCTTAATTGCAGCAGTTCCTTGACATCTAACCTCAAGTGCATCCCAAATTTCCTTTGCAGTTGTGCAGTTAATCACTTTGTTAGACATAACATTGTCAAGAGCACTGTGAAGTAAGTGCCTTACTTTGGCATCCTTAGTAATAGATGAAAGATCCTCAGCAGTTAGATCTTTCTTTTCCTTAGGAACCACCTTTGATTCCTTACCAGCAGCAGCAGCAGTTAACTTTGTAGGTTTATGAGGACCTTCATAAATTCTATCAAGATATTCTGGATCTGTGGCTTCCAGAAACATGGTCATCTTTACCTTCCAGATTGCATACTCTGATGGCTTGAGTATTGGAACCCTAATCGTTTCATACCTACTAACAGTAGTAGGTGCTTTCTCAGAACCTGATGGAGGAGGAATCTCTGCCATTGATTACTATTATGTTTTGGATCTTTAACTGTAATAAAGTAACAGATTGGCTCTGATACCACTTGTTAGGTCAAATACACAATATGTATAATCAAATACTGTATGAGTAAATAACAAGAACACACGTTTTAATACTTAAAACTGTTTGGAATTAATAATTCCTCTCTCAGTGATGTAAAATATCACAGAGAGCTGCTTAGGTTACAAAGAATGATATTCGTTCACGATGGATACCCCTCTAGGGTTAACCTAACTGTATTTATAAGATATACAGCTACGTACAATCGTTAATTGATTCTCCTAAAATTAAGCTATACAATTGTTATCAATTACGATTGCTACACGACTTCTAAGTCAACTCAATCTCTTTGACAGCTATCCAATCTTCAAAGATATTGCTTCCATATTAATCTTGAATTAATCTTCAAACTCTGTTGACTTGTAGACGCTTCCAGTAGACAGACTTTAGCAAACTCTGTTACTCTCCTAGCCAGCAGTGTTTGCGCTTCCTTGTGTTCAGCTAGCAGTGTTTACGCTTTCTTCTGTCAGCGTTTGCGCTTCCAGCTATCAGCGTATACTCAAACTCTGCTGTTGATGGAGGATTTTCGTAATCAACGTGATTTTCGGAGGCCCGCTGGAAAATTACAAGTGTAACACATGTAATTGGCTGTTTTTAGTGATTTGGGTGTGATTTGATGGTGGGGGTGAGCTGAGCTTGAGAGGTTACGAGAATCATCGCAGGTTCCATTAGCGAGATCTGTGGCCGTTTTCTCAAGGTGCCTACGTACCCTTGTTTTTATAGGGATCAAGCTCACGTAGTTCTAATATGATTCTGTCTCTTACTGGAATAGCTGTATTCGGTCACCTAATTCGTGTAGGACTCAGGTTCCTTTAGAGCCTTTCACGAACTAGTTGGCTAAGTAGAGTAGAACTCGAGTTCGTACCCTACTATAATTCTCATGTCTATTAGAGGCATTCTAGGATCAACTGCGCCCTAGAATTACACTCCAATAATAATTCGGTCTCTTTCTGACTGGCTACGCTCAGGAACCTGGTGCTCAGGAACCTATGTCTCAGGAACCTGGTGCTCAGGAACCTGTATTTCGGAACCTGGTTCTCAGGAACCTCTGTCTAGGAACTTGTTTCTCAGGAACCTCCTTATTTCGGGACATATTGCTTAGGGACCTCATTATAGGTACTTGTACCTGCACAAATAACAAATATATTAGTTTGGGGAGCCTCTTTGTGGTTCCCATATGCTCTTGTTGTCTTCACTGCTGCTGCTAGGCTGTCTTGAACTCTTCTGCAGGGAGGAACCTGGTCCATTCGTAATCTACTCAGCTTCCGGTTTATCAGGAACCTCATAATACTTGTAGCTTCTTGACTGTCTACTCAGCGAGTGCTCATTTCTTCATGTCTAGTCTTCATATCTTGTAATGGATCTACTTTCTGGCTCGTATGGATTGGACCCTATAGCTTATTGGGCCTAAATCTAGCCCATGGAGATTTTGGGCACAACAAGTACCCCCCGGTTCCTTGAAGTCATGTAATGCGAAAGGAACCTATTCAACTTTCTGATATGGGGTTCAATGCTTTATCACTTCTCTTAAAATGTATTACTTCAACAACACGTATCCAAGCTTACATGAGCTCACTCGGCGTAAGAAATAGGACACATAATGTTCTAGTAAACATAGTATTGATCAGCTTCTTTCTTGGTGAGGAACATGTTCTATTCTTCTTCTTCGAAACTCATTCTTCTGACAAATCTTCACTCTTAAACTGCTAGTCATTCTCTGTACATTCTTCTAATAACTTTGCAAAATCTCTCCAAGGACACTTCTGAGGTTTCGGGATATTATCATACTTCTGCTTACTCTTGTATCTTCTTAGGTGATCTTTGTCTTCAATGTCTTCACATGTCTTTTGTATATCTAGAAGTCTCGAAAAGCGAGTGGCACCTCAACAGCTTCCAATCAAGAGGTTCAACCTTTATTTACTTCTTTTGGGAAAAATGCATAATTTTCACATCGTGCATCCAAGCTTACATGAGCTAACTCGTCGTAAGAAACAGGATACACTACACTTCTGTATGCAGATTCCAAATTAAATCCTCAGATCAAAAATCAAAGGATCGTGCTGAAAACTAACCTGGAAACTTTTCTGAAGCCGTCTTCTCGTAGATCATTATCACCAGACTGCGAAACTCGTCATAAATACTCTCTAAATGTTCAAGAAATACTTCTTTCTTCTACCGAACTGACTTATATAAAATGATCTCTCATCCAATGCTTTCATAGAAAACGTTGTAAACTTACTTATAACCCCAAGAATCTCCATTATTCGTAGGATGAAACAACCCTGGAACCTCTTGAACCATCTAAACAGCTTCTTAGCAAACCTCGGCTGCTTGCTCTACTTGGAACTTTCAAAACTTTTGTAAACTTAGAACCTCTGGTCTTCATACTTCAAGTACTGTTTCCAAAACCATAATCTAAACCATAACCTTTCTTGATAACTTTTTTAACTTTTCATTGCTGAATAACTAGACCAGGTTCCTTATGAATAACTATTGATGACTACTAATCCTGCAAAGTAAAAACATAAAACAGAAACCAGTTAATGTTAGTAAAATTTCTCTTGTTCAATTCGGGTCAACTCTTGGAAAGGTTGCCTGCTTGGCTCCCAATCCTAATCTCTAGGTCCCAACATGCCTCGAGGCATGTTGGTTCCTTTTTGTGCCTCGAGGCGATTCTAGGAACCTGTGCGCCATTCTGGGAGTCCACACAGATTCCTCTTCTTCATGTGTCAGGCTAGACATCTTATGAAGGTAAATGCTAAGGATTTTATCCCTTCTTCCCATGTGCCAAAGGCAGTTCCACATGAGGGAGAGCTTATTAGGCTTCTCTTTAAGAACAAGTGTGCCGGTCTAGGCTCCACACAGGTTCCTTTAGGTGCCTTTTGTCAGGACTTTAGGTGCCTTTTGTCAGGACTTTAGATGCCTTTTGTCAGGACTTTAGATGCCTTTTGTCAGGACTTTAATTCATGTGCTCAAGGAACTTGAGGCTTTTGGCAACAATGTCGTGCTCAGTCAGCTGAGGCTTTTCAATCACATTTGCTCAGGAAGCTACCTGAGGCTTTTCTCCTGCCCAGGAAGCTACCTGGGACTTTTTTTTTTTTTTTTCGATGCCCAGGAAGCTACCTGGGACTTTTTCTCGATGCCCAGGAAGCTACCTGGGACTTTTTCTCGATGCCCAGGAAGCTACCTGGGACTTTTTCTCGATGCCCAGGAAGCTACCTGGGACTTTGCTCGATGCCCAGGAAGCTACCTGGGACTTTGCTCGATTCCCAGGAAGCTACCTGGGACTTTGCTCAATGCCCAGGAAGCTACCTGGGACTTTTCTAGATGCCCAGGAAGCTACCTGGGACTTTGCTCGATGCCCAGGAAGCTACCTGGGACTTTGCTCGATTCCCAGGAAGCTACCTGGGACTTTGCTCAATGCCCAGGAAGCTACCTGGGACTTTTCTAGATGCCCAGGAAGCTACCTGGGACTTTGCTCAATGCCCAGGAAGCTACCTGGGACTTTTCTCGATGCTTGCTCGGGAAGCTGCCCGAGGCTTAATACTTGCTCAGGAAGTTGCCTGAGACTTAACTCTTGCTCAGGAAGCTGCCTGAGGCTTAATTCAAGGCTTGCTCGGGAAGCTGCCCGAGGCTTAATACTTGCTTAGGAAGCTGCCTGAGACTTAACTCTTGCTCAGGAAGCTGCCTGAGGCTTAATTCAATGCTTGCTCGGGAAGCTGCCCGAGGCTTAATACTTTTCTCAACACAATCTGTCTATAAGCTAATTCTGATCAATCAATCGTAGTCTGCACATTCTGTCAATTCATACTCATACTTCATGAATACTGTCAAAACTACAGGAACCTGTTAGTCAAGGTAACCTGCAAATACTGTCAATGCTACAGGAACCTGTTAGTCAAGGTAACCTGTTCCACAATACAAGTACTAAAACAAGCACTTAAAATTTTCAAATTGGCATATGAAAAAGGCTAATCATATCATGCACAATACTGTCTAAGTAGGAATACTACCCCCCAGTTCTTTTGGGTAATTACTGTTACGTAAAAGAACAATAAGGAAGCTATAATCATCATCGTCATTCTAAGAATAAGGAAGACTAACCTCATCATAAGCTAAATAGATCTTCTTCTACTATCATCAATTCTTGCTAAAAGAAATGCCATGCTGTCTAGTCAGAATACTAATCTGGCGAAGACTTACGTGAATCCAATTGGATATTATGTGATCCTTTATGGATAGAAAGTTCTCGCGGTATGTGTACCGGAATCTCTTCATATGAACCTGTTAGCTACAGGTGAATTTTGGAAGCTGTTGCTATGAACTTCCGAAAAATATAAATGAACCTGAAACTACAGGTGAACAACATAAAATCTGTTAACTACAGATACATAAAAATATAAAATCTTTGCAGCAATACACACTTTCTTCTATTCAAGTATCGATTGGCTAAAAACTTCTAGCAGGAAGCTGCTAATCAAAAGCTGTCTACATCTGGCTTCTAACCAATATCAATGATCCTGAAAGCTGTCACATAAAAGCTTCAGGTATATATAAATGAACCTGCAACATGTCAGTTACAAGAAAATAGCAAATAATCTACTAGATGCTGGTAAAATAGCTATACTTGGGAGCTATTACTAGAATCTTCATATAAGTAACGTAGAACCTGTTAGCTACAGGTAAATATAATTGAACCTGAAAGCTACAGGTATATTTCAAGGAACCTGCGAACTGCAGGTAAACATTAAGGCACCTGCGAGGTGTAAGTAAATAACAAAGAATCTACTAAGTGTAGGTAAATATCAAGTAACCTGCGAGCGGCAGGTAAATGTGCATTCTAACATTTAAAAACACAATCAAGACATAATCATAGCTTTATCTCATGTAAGACCTCAATAGCATAGATGCTTATGTATTATTTATGTATAACAAGTGTTTGTCGCGCGTATCTGTGAGGTTTCTACGAATATATAAGCATAAACGGAAAGGTGTCACCTGGATCTTTCTCTAGATTGATCTGCTGTGAAGCGGAATCCTCTGTTAAGCTTTGAAAAGTCATTGACGTGTTCATGATGCAAGCGTGCTGCTCTTCAAGGTATTAAACCAAAATAATCCACAAGATTTCTGAACCAAATCTAAACTATGAGGTTCCTAAATCTGATCGTGAGGTTCTCGAACCTGATTGTGAGGTTCTTTAACCCGAATTCTCTTAAAATTTTGAAATCCTTGATTTTTGCAATAGTAATTATACTACCCCCCAGTTCTTCAGGGAAGCTTGTCTTCGGTGGAGAACTATATTCTGGAAGCTCCACAATTCTTCATTAATCTTGAGGCAAAGCGCTCAATTTCTCTCATCATAACAAATATCAACTTTTCTGATCTTGCTAATACCAGTTCTAATCATCATATCAACTGCTCTCTAACAAGTTGCTGAACATTCCTCTGTGAAGTTGAGTAATGCGCGCTTTCTTCAATTTGAGCTTCATTTCTTTTTGATTTTCAAGAGGTTCCCTTCTCTCTATTAGGGGACCTGAACTGTTCGACTTTATCAAAATTACTCTTGTCAAAATCAAGAATGATTCTTGCATCTACTCTTCATCAAAATCTTTAACTGTATCTGATCTCTTCTTCAAACTATGCTGAATCTTCTTTAATGCTTCGATCGATATTGTAACCTCTTCGTGTCATTCTTGCTTATAGCTTCAACTTTTCCTCTAATTTCTTCTTCATCATATGACCTCATGTGTGAGATATAATCTTCTCGAGATCTCATCTATATGGCCTTCTTACTCAGGTACATACTCATCAGCAAAATTATTGCGCACGGGGGGAGACCTCTGGTTACGGGAACCTCCTGCCAGTATGTCTTTTTTCATTCTGAATCATCTTGCTATATCTCTTTCTCTCGATCTCTCATTCTTTTTAACCTCTCATGACATGCGTTGCGAGCGAATCTCTATATCGAATACAAATGTCCCAATACAACACCTCTAAGCTTACGCGAGCTAACTCATTGTAAGAAACAAGAGGTGTTGATCATGGAGATTATTTGCAAAGTATTTCCAACAGCTCACTGAATTGAATGAAGCTCCTCACTTTAGTTTTGTAATGTTTAGCGACCAATCCTGCACAATATGTCAATTTTGCAAGCATATATACAATGCAACAATATATATTCATGACATTATTAATACACATTAATGAATAAGTTATGATAACTAGGACACATAATATGCACATGCATTTAATTATGTATGTCTCATGCAAATATTTGTTTTAAGTCATATATGTAGAATATTAAATCTAACTCTTTTTAATGACTTTCTTATATTTTTTTTATGTTGGCAAGCTAGTCAAATAATTATCTTACTGTGCTGCTTCGGAGATCTACTGCTAGACTTATCTCATCACTCCTATTTCTCATTTCTATCTCTCGCGAATGCATGCTATTCTAACTATATATCTTTTTACAGACTTCTTTTCTTAGGTGCTCAAAGTAATCTAAATCTATCTTTCGTAATAATCCCAAGATTTAAACTTCCTAGAAATCTCATAATTTTCAATCTAGAACTAGCTAGCCAGTCATTAAAATCACAACGTCTTCTGATTATCATCATTCTATAAACTGTCTAGCATTACTGTATGAATCTTCTAAAACATATTTGTTGTTCCCAAGATATTCTTATGCATGCATGGTATATATATGATATTTGCAAAATAAAGAATAAGATAGGAGGCTTAGCTCTGTGTTTCTGCAAAACGGCTTCCGGATGATTTTAAATCCAACTCCTCATGTGCACATTACTATTGCTGCGATCTTCCTTGGCTTTTCCAGTATCACGACGTCGACCTTCAATTCTTCGTCTTTCATCTATTTACATTTCTTATTTTCTGTATTTGTCGAACTGCATTGGACTTGCATGAAACCTGATTTCTTTATTAGTCCACGTTGTCAATTTTTTTTCACAAAACCTCGGGAGCTCGCATGTATCATCTTCTATCTCCATTCTTTTTCCCGGAATTAAAGAAGCTGAATCCACTGTTATTCTTCATCCTTGATTTTGTTTAACAGTGCTTTAACACCTTATTGCAGAATTTTTACTCAGAAACGCCATTCTGAACAGCTTGACCACTTTCTATCGGTATATCATACTGCTCCTAGAACGTTCCAGATCAAAACAGTTTATTCCGTGAAGTTGGCTCAGAATCAGCAGCCTGAGAATTCTGATTTCGTTCCTCTAACAGTTTTTGCTCTCATTATTTCATACTATAGAGATACTTTGATTTACTAGTCTTGGCTGCATACTAACTCCTTGCAGGGACTCCATGCTACCATTCATGCACAGCTTCCCAAGACCTCCTTGTTTTGTCGTGCAATTCTGGTTGAATTTGTCTATAAAACAGGTCTCGTGGTCCACATACTTTGTGCAGGAATCGTCTAAATAAATTGATCATTTCACCTGCTCCATCTCCATGATATACATATGCTTCTTCTCCTGCACACTTTAACATTGTATCACTATCTCTTTTGATCAGCCACGGTTGAGGTTTTCTGCCGTTATTGTGAAGATGGCTCATCCATTTCCTGGCCATTTTACTTCGACCAATCGCAGCCAACATCACCTTTAACAACTTGTGGGTGTGTGACAAGCATTTGTTTCGGTATTCAATCAAGTGAATTACCACATGAGCAAATTCTGCTAGAATCTTCTTCTATAGTCTATAGGGTTTTAATCATGCCATATATTGAATCATCACATTTCCTTGATAACCTCCCTCGCTGCTGCCCCATAACCTTTATCCTGGGTTGATCTCCAAGCATTGTTCCAGTCTCATGTTGTATATTTTCTTTAAAATCATGCCGCTGTCAAGTCCAAGGTATCTCATTTCCACCGCCAGTTTCATTGTCATACCAGCAACAAAGTCCGAGACTTCGGCCTCACATATTGTGTTCCTTCTTCTATACTAGTGCGGCTATCGTCCTGCTATCCCTTATATCCTATTATTTTTAGCTTTGTGCAAGCGGGTTCTGTCCTCAACACATGATATCAATTCCCCCTCCTGCACTGTCATGTTGTCGTCAAACTTTTCATTCAATATCTTCAGCTTTTCCTCCATGCTATACACATCTTCACATAAATACAAGCATGTTGTTGCTGCGCTTTCATGCATGCATACACCTCTGTTATAATAAATTTTCCAAAACCAATGCTTTGTTGCTCTTCTAATTCATACATCTACTTTTGCCATGGGTTAAACCTTCAATGTATATGTATGTACTTTTGTTTGATGACATCTACACCACTCGCCTCTGTCATTGTCTTCTCTGGCACTTCTCCAATCGCAACTAACATTACCATCAACACCCTGTAAAAATCATGCAGGCTACTGGCCTGCCTATCTCTTTTTATTCATGCGTTCTCTGTTCGATGTTTCTTATTAGTGCCTTAATATCCATAACACTGAAAGCCAGGTCTGATATGTACTCTTTAACCCCCGCTGACTCTGCTATGAATTTATGCTTCTCAGTGCCTTGTGTAGACAGCCCAGGTCTTTGTATCCGAGTTAAGATATCTCTACAGCCTACACCATCGTCCATGCCACTGGTTCTCTCCCGGGCATCCTTGGTTGGAGCCCAACCTGAATCCATTTTGCTAATCCCCTCCGATCAAATTGAAATCCTCATATCACAAACACCACACTAACCGTCAGAGAGCTCTAAATATACTAACCACCGCTGTTTGTCGTAACAGGTAAAAGTCCGTATACAATATAAAAATTTTGTTTTTCTTCTGGGCCATTGTCGCCGTCTTGTTGTTGCTCATCCAAAATTAATCAGAAGAGCCACCATATTAAGAAAATCTCCAAGCTTTTGGTCTGCATCTCCTGGTCGTCTTGCATTGGTTGTCTAGATTTTGTTTATTTCACAAACCGCTCTGTCAAGTTCTCGTCCTTGACGTCATATTGGCACCATCAAACCTGCAGTACGTATCTGCTGTGACTTCCAGTACCATCATGTTGCTTCTATTCACCTCTGGATGTGCATACAAACGTACACATATATGCCATCTGTATCATCTCTTATAGAACATAATAAAAACATCCATCCTGGTTTAATTTGTTGTGCGACAAGTACCACCATATCTGTCCTTATGGTTTCGTTTAATTCGACACCCACCAGTGTTATGTCCTTGTTTCCAGGTGTTTGTAAAACTAGTTGTATACATGCTTTTCATATCACCGAGATATGGTCGTAGGTGTCTCATGTGTATACAAGTTTCTTGTAATACGTCTCTTTATATCTATCATCTCTTCCGATGGTTACTTTTGTCTTCTGTCTAAACTCATCGCCAACAATACGCACGCAGATCATTCAAAACTTGTATCTTCCTTGACGTTGCTAAATATCCAATACGGCCACTGTATGTCATTGTCCTCTGTTTAAGACCAGGTATAACTGCTGATTACCGTGTGTGAATTATCACCCAAAACTTGATCACGTGCGTACTTTACATATACATACAAAACCATAAGATATTTGGACTGCTGCTGACAATTTACTGGCTTGTATCCTGCTATCGTCTCTATCATCATACCAACGCCTGAATTATTGATTTTAACGTTTGTAAAAATTCTCTGTAGCAAAAGCCATGAACGTCTCTCAAACAATTCATCACAACACGATTAACCACCCATATTTGTTTTATATCTCGTTTGTCCTCCACAAACGAGCAAGGCAGGCCCCTCCTTCTAGCGCCAATGTTGATGGAGGATTTTCGTAATCAACGTGATTTTCGGAGGCCCGCTGGAAAATTACAAGTGTAACACATGTAATTGGCTGTTTTTAGTGATTTGGGTGTGATTTGATGGTGGGGGTGAGCTGAGCTTGAGAGGTTACGAGAATCATCGCAGGTTCCATTAGCGAGATCTGTGGCCGTTTTCTCAAGGTGCCTACGTACCCTTGTTTTTATAGGGATCAAGCTCACGTAGTTCTAATATGATTCTGTCTCTTACTGGAATAGCTGTATTCGGTCACCTAATTCGTGTAGGACTCAGGTTCCTTTAGAGCCTTTCACGAACTAGTTGGCTAAGTAGAGTAGAACTCGAGTTCGTACCCTACTATAATTCTCATGTCTATTAGAGGCATTCTAGGATCAACTGCGCCCTAGAATTACACTCCAATAATAATTCGGTCTCTTTCTGACTGGCTACGCTCAGGAACCTGGTGCTCAGGAACCTATGTCTCAGGAACCTGGTGCTCAGGAACCTGTATTTCGGAACCTGGTTCTCAGGAACCTCTGTCTAGGAACTTGTTTCTCAGGAACCTCCTTATTTCGGGACATATTGCTTAGGGACCTCATTATAGGTACTTGTACCTGCACAAATAACAAATATATTAGTTTGGGGAGCCTCTTTGTGGTTCCCATATGCTCATGTTGTCTTCACTGCTGCTGCTAGGCTGTCTTGAACTCTTCTGCAGGGAGGAACCTGGTCCATTCGTAATCTACTCAGCTTCCGGTTTATCAGGAACCTCATAATACTTGTAGCTTCTTGACTGTCTACACAGCGAGTGCTCATTTCTTCATGTCTAGTCTTCATATCTTGTAATGGATCTACTTTCTGGCTCGTATGGATTGGACCCTATAGCTTATTGGGCCTAAATCTAGCCCATGGAGATTTTGGGCACAACATCTGCTACGACTGCTTTCAATAACAAGTTAAACTCTTTTTACCTGTAACACTTAAACACTGACATTAAATCACATCAATTATATCTAACACCAACGATTTTTACACTTGACATGAATTTTTATGACCTTCTGCATGTTGGTTGAGTAGACTACGTGAATACTTGCACTTTCGACACCAAGACAACGTATGTTTGCTTTGATTCTTAAGTTGATGTGGCATGAGAGGACTTGTGTGTGTGGTGATGTGTTAGCATTGATCTTTTGCATGGTTAGATGAATTTTGTGGGTACATTCACTATAAACCCTCACGAGACAACACTCGTCCTACTAGGGCTGCCTAGGGGTTTAACGGCTTGTTGCATATGCTCAATGCAATCGTGTCATCTACAAAAGTGATATTTGTTAGGACTTAGTTTTTATTTCACTTATTTGCCCGAGGACGTGCAAATGCTTAGTGTGGGGATGTTTGATAGAATATATTTTTATATATATTTTAGATGATTTTATTCTCATATTTATTGTGTTTTGCATTGATTTGGATTTTTATTTAATAGATTTGATTGTTTTATTGTAGGAAATAAAGAACTCATGACTTGGAAGGAATTGGAGCAAAAAGAGCTATTTTGGAGATAAAATAGGAGAAAATTCGTATTATTGGGCTACACGGGCTGTTCTACACTGTTTTGGCAATATCTTGAGTTCTAGAAGTCCGTTTGAGGCCCGTAAGCTGTCCACGCGAAGCTTGGAGGATTATCTTTAATTCAGAGTTGGTCCAGTAAGCAAAATCCAACTGGAAGAGCCCAGAAACAGAGGAGAAAAAGAAGTGACGAATTTTACAAGAAAATCCTATTCAATTATGGATATCTTTTTGTAAATTGATTAGGATATTAAAAATACTTTTATTAGGGGATAGAGATCAGATTTTATTAAGGAGTTTTATTATAAAAGAAAGAGAGAAAGTGAGAAGGAGGGATGCGTATACTTTTACTTTTTAAAAAACTAGGGTTTTGGTTTTTCTCTCTTCATCTCTTCCTTTGTAAACACTTGGTTAATTGAATTCTTGAATTTAATTGTTCTTCGCTATTCAAATGTTTAAGGTATTTCTTATCTTCTCCTTATTAATTACATGTTTATTATGGCTTTCTTGATTATTATTGTTAGTCTTAATCTTAGAATGAGTGAGTAGTTTAATTCTACGGTATTAAGGGGAGCCATGTTTGTGATAAGTGGATTTTATATCCACTTGGAACATTCCGTATCGGCTTAAATTGGTGTATTTGGCCTCAAGTTTGTCGTAGTTTTATGTGTTTTATTTACTTGTGCAGATTTGGAGAATTATCGATTAAGGGTGAATTTTCCGTTGATTTTGGAGTTGATTATGCTATGGAATGAAGAATGGTGACTTATTATCAACTATCAAGAGTGTTACAAGACATTGGAATGAAGACGGGAAGTGAATGCAAAAGGAACGGAAGAAAACGGACGAGAAACGAGAGAAATATTTCAGGAAAAATCAGCCTGAACAGCCAAGGCAGCGCAGGCTGCGCTTGAAGCTGCGCAGGCAGCGCTCTGGACAGTGGAGGTAGCGCAGGCTGCGCTCTAGCTGCGCAGGCTGCGCTCTAGCTGCGCAGGCAGCGCTCTTGCGGGGAGAAAAAGGCTGAAAATCTCTGTTTTGCCCTTATTCGAGTTTTAATTATATTTTTGGTACCTAAACCTATTTCCAATTGTATTCTAGGTTGTTTTTCTTGCTGGGCAAGATATCTAGGCCTATAAAAACACATCTTAGCCTTGTAAAATAGATCATAGTTTTTATTATTGTAACATAGCTTAGATCTGCAAGGGAGAAAAAGAGAGAAGGATTCAACGCTCGTGACAAGTAACGGATCTAGATCTACTTCATCCTTTGTGTTATTCTGGATTATAGATTTGTTTTCTCAACTCTTCGTTTTAATATTATTGTTTCTTTCTTTCATATTTTGTTTAATATCATGTTTTCGTCAAATCCCATGGTGACGAAAGGTTCGATTATGAACTAATCGTTATCGTGGGATCCTAGTGGATTTATCTATGTAGCTTAGTAGTTTGCATGCCTTAAAAATTTATGTGTGGTGACTTCTTGATATCCTTGTATGGTTGTGCTTATTGAATTTAGGTGCGTCGCGAACATCTAATATGTTAATCTCTTGCTAAACGAGAGTGGATCTTGAGATTTAGAACTTGCCATGCTAGCATAGGATAGGTTGATGTTTTAGCATCATGATTTGTGGCATGAATATTATGCTACCCTATGTGATCTAAGTGGATAACTTGTGCTTCAACCTTTATGTTTTTAAATTCTATAGAGATATAGGGTCTAAACATAATAGGTGCCTATTCATCTTCTATCTCTTTTGTGGATGTATGCGTAGATTGGTACTAGTATACCGAGAGGTAACTTTTACTCTTTTCGTGTTATTCGATCATATATCAAAACCATCGCATGTTTTAATTGAAGGCTACAACTCTAAGTGAAGTAGATAATGAAACTAGGATTCCATGTTTATTCTCATATAAGTAATTCGATTTTTAATTCTTGTTAATTAGTTAATTCTTAAATTTATAATTTGCATTCTAGTTTAATTTAGATAATCAAAACCAAATTTGTTATTTTTCTTAGCAGTGAATTAAAACCATACATTGTTGCATAGGCATATTTTCTGAGTAAAACTTAACCAGATCTCTGTGGAACGAACTTTAATTGTATTACTTGTGACTACGTGCGCTTGCGTAATTATAGCATAACAAGTTTTTGGCGCAGCTGCCGGGGATCATCGGTGTTTTTATTTTAGTTTATGTGCTTGTCAACAGTGGTCGTTAACGTTCACTAACTCGGATTCTTATTTAGTTTGTTTGTTTCGTGGTGTTTCAGGTACTTAGGTTTGTATGCGAACACGCTTACAAGCTCGTTTGGAAGAACTGGCGGAAGACGATTTTGTAGAGAATAAAGAGGATAAGAAAGAGGAAACTGAAACTACAATAGCGATGGGTGATGCAACAGCAGCTAAGGCTTTGAAGGAGTATTCTCAGCCAAAGATCAATGATATTCAGTCTAGTATCATCAGGCCAGCTATTGCAGCTAATAACTTCGAGATCAAGCCGGGCACTATTCAGATGCTACAGAATTCGGTTCAGTTTGGGGGTGCTCCTACTGAGGATCCTAACATGCATATTCGGGACTTTATCGAGATCTGTGATACTTTCAAGTTCAATGGTGTTTCGGAGGATGCTTTCAAGTTGAGGCTTTTCCCATTCTCTTTGAGGGATAAGGCTAAGGGCTGGTTACACTCTCTACCACCTGGTTCCATTACTACATGGGAGGATCTTGCTCAGAAGTTTCTTACTATATTCTTCCCTATGGCGAAAACTGCAGCATTGAGGAATCAGCTAACTCAGTTTCAGTAACAATCTGGAGAATCTTTGTGTGAGGCTTGGGAACGATACAAGGAGATGCTTCGTAGGTGTCCACATCATGGCATGCCTGACTGGATGGTGATCAATAGTTTCTACAATGGGTTGGGAACACAATCTAGACCTATGATAGATGAACTAATTGAGACGATGGCTGCCAATGAATATCAGAATCCAACCCAGAGGCTTTCTCAAGGTAAGGTAGCAGGTTTGTTTGAGGTTGATACAGCTTCAGCTATTGCAGCTCAGTTGAAGGCTTTGACTATGAATGTGGATTCTCTTGCAAATTATGGAATTCAGCAGGTGGCTAGTGTTTGTGAGTTATGTGCGGGCGCACATGAGACGAATCAGTGTGCTATCTCTTCTGAATCAGCACAGTTCGTGAGTAATTTTCAGAGATCTGTTGTACCAGTTCCAGCTACTTATCATTCTAACAACCGGAATCATCCCAACTTTAGCTGGAGCAACAATCAAGGTGCACAACAACCTTATCAGCAAGCCAAGCCATTCAATCAAGGCTATCAATAGCCTTATGCTCCAAGGGCACCATATCAACCTCCAGGATTTCAGCAGCAACAGCCCCAGGCTCAGGTGGGGCAATCTTCTAATGAAAAATCAGAGATGGATGATTTGAGGATGATGGTGAAGAATCTGCAAGCTTCTCAATAGATTTTGGAGAGTCAGTTGGGACAGATTTCAAGTGCTTTATTTAGTAGGCCACAAGGAACTCTTCCTAGTGATACAGAGACTAATCCAGGCAGAAGGGAAAGCAAAGAATAGGTCAATGCAGTTACTTTGAGATCTGGAAAAGTCACGGGTGATCCTAAATCAGCAACTGAAGAAGATGAAGATGTTCAGAATCAGCAGGTTAAAAAATCTGTAGTGCCAGAAATTGAGAAATCTGATTTAGTGGCTGATCAGCTTGATTGTGAAAAGAGCAAGAAACCTGTTGAAAAGTCTACTCCGGAGCAATCTTCAAAGAATAAGCAGATCTATCCACCTCCTCCATTTCCTGGACGTTTGCAGAAAAGTCAAGAGAAACAGTTTCAAAAGTTTATGGATGTCTTCAAGAAACTGTCCATTAATATTCCTTTTGTTGAAGCATTAGAGCAGATGCCGAGATATGCCAAGTTCATGAAGGATATTTTGTCACGGAAGAGAAGGTTGGAAGAATTTGAAACAATGGCATTGACAGAGGAGTGCAGTGCGGTTCTGCAGCAGAAGTTGCCACCTAAACTGAAAGATCCAGGAAGTTTCATTATTCCATGCACTATTGGCAACATTTCATTCAGCAAGTGTTTATGTGATTTGGGAGCTAGCATTAATCTTATGCCCTTGTCTGTTTTCAAGCAACTTGGTCTACCGGAGCCGAAACCAACTAACATCTCTTTGCAGTTGGCTGATAGGACGATCACTTATCCGAGGGGTATAGTAGAGGATGTCTTGGTGAAGGTTGATAAGCTCATATTTCCTGTTGATTTTGTGATTCTAGATTTTGAAGAAGACAAGAAGATTCCCATAATTTTGGGAAGGCCTTTTCTAGCTACGGGCCGTACTTTGATTGATGTGCAAAAAGGAGAGCTTACAATGAGGGTACAAGATCAGAATGTCACCTTTAATGTGTTCAAGGCCATGAAATTTCCGACCGAGGATGAAGAGTGTTGTAGTGTGAATATAGTTGATACGGGTCAAAGAGAGAAGTTTGATCCGTTGTTGAGCGAAAAGTCGGACATGCACATGCTAGAACATCACGTCAGTGAGTCCATTGACAGTTCTTCAATACGAGATCTCTTGAATGTCAAGCTTAGAAAACTTCAATCCCATTTGAAGTATGTCCTTCTGAATGATGAGTTGTTAATTTTTGAAGAGGGTCACGATAATGTGTTAAGAAGGTGGAGCATGGATGATGAGGTAGAGGAGTGTTCTTATCAATCGACTGTGAAGCATAAGCACCTTAGAGGTGTGAAGAAGAAAAAGAAAAAGTCGGTTGGAGGAAGGGGCAAAGTGAAGTTTGATTTAGGAAAGAGGTGGGAAGATACCAAGAAGGTTGTCAACCAATGGGTGAATGGTCCTTCTGCTAAGGACAAGTCAAATGCGATCTTCGAGCCACCATGATTTGAATCATATTTGTCCGGCTAAATGACGTTAACGACAGCACTTCGTGGGAGGCAACCCATGTGTTTTGGTGTTTTCAGGTATGTTTTCTACTATCCCTTGTATTTACTTCCATTCAATGCGGACATTGAATATTATAAGTTTGGGGGTGGTTTGGGGGATAAGTAGTATGTATATGTGTTAGTAGTATTTGTGAGTCATTGTGTTCATATAGATATCATGTTTTGCATATTAGTAGTAATTCATGCATATTTGTTCGTATTATCTATGTTTGTTTCATTTAGGACATTCTGTTATTTTTGTTTTACCATGTGAGTCATATTAGTTGAATTTTCATGGCATGCATTTTTCATGATCCCTTATTGAATTTAGGTGCGTCGCGAACATCTAATATGTTAATCTCTTGCTAAACGAGAGTGGATCTTGAGATTTAGAACTTGCCATGCTAGCATAGGATAGGTTGATGTTTTAGCATCATGATTTGTGGCATAAATAGAGATATTATGCTACCCTATGTGATCTAAGTGGATAACTTGTGCTTCAACCTTTATGTTTTCAAATTCTATAGAGATATAGGGTCTAAACATAATAGGTGCCTATTCATCTTCTATCTCTTTTGTGGATGTATAAGTAGATTGGTACTAGTATACCAAGAGGTAACTTTTACTCTTTTCGTGTTATTCGATCAGATATCAAAACCATCGCATGGTTTAATTGAAGGCTGCAACTCTAAGTGAAGTAGATAATGAAACTAGGATTCCATGTTTATTCTCATATAAGTAATTCGATTTTTAATTCTTGTTAATTAGTTAATTCTTAGATTTATAAATTGCATTCTAGTTTAATTTAGATAATCAAAACCAAATTTGTTATTTTTCTTAGCAGTGAATTAAAACCATACATTGTTGCATAGGCATATTTTCTGAGTAAAACTTAACCAGATCTCTGTGGAACGAACTTTAATTGTATTACTTGTGACTACGTGCGCTTGCGTAATTATAGCATAACAGCTTGCACCATGATTTGGGCTTAATCTGATTAGTAAATTGATGGGTAGAGAGTAATTCTAATTGATATGTTATAATTCTTAATTTGTGTAATTGTGCAATATCATGGATTAATTGATTGCAATAGGAGTAATAGATCGAAAGATTTTACTACTAGAGGCTTACATACAATTAGCAGAATTGAAGGTGATTGTGAAAGCATCATTAGATATTCTGAGAGTGTTAATGCTTGAAAAAGATTAACCATGCTTTAATTACTTAATCCCATTGAAAAGCTATACTTTTGTGATTTGTTTGGTGTAAGCATGGTGAACCTGAATTGCCCTAGATCCCTTAATTAATTGATTTAAAACCTTTGTTAAACTTGTTTTAGTAGTTAACACAATTCTCCAATAATCGTTTGTGACTGAGAACAATTGATAACAACTGAATTGAGATTGAAACTGTCTCCTTGAGGAATCGACCCGTATTTGCTAATATCTACTACAATAGATACCGTGCGCTTGCGGTTAGGTATAATTTGACACATCAATTATTTGTAATTATTAGTGGGTGGAGCAGCAGGTATTGAATATTATTTTTAAAGAGTGGTGGGTGGAGTAGTGGGTATTGAATATTATTTTTTATGGACAAAAATAGTAAGAGGAAAAGTATTTTGAATATCCTTAAAAGGAAAGTAGGAAAAGAAATAGAGGACATATGGAGTAAATAATTACACAAAATCTGGAAAACACTTACAATATAGAAAATTTTGTATAAAAATCGAAAAAGATCTACATGATTAGATAAATTTCACTTTTTCTATTAAATAAAAGTTTAAAAAAAACAATTTTGTGTAAAATTTATATCTATACGTATGTATTTTAAAGTAATAATTCAAAATAAATAATTTTAATAATATTTATATACATGGGATTATAAAGTTAAAAAAATTATTTTAATAATAAAAATATATATACAACTTAAAACTTTAATAATAAAATGTAATTAAAAAGTTTACAAGCAACCGTGCATCACAGGGTTATAGGCTAGTAGACATAACATTGAAATAAAGAGATCTAGATTTAAAACATTAAATATGACCATTAATGGTTCAGCATTGCAAATTTTTCAACAAATGAGGTCCGACATCTTAAACTCCTGATACCAACATAATTTATTAGTCTACGATAAAATTGTTGTTAAAAATTTAATACATATTAGGTTTAACATGTTTAATTTATTATTTGTACTCTATCTTAAATTCTAAAATTGATTTGAATCATTTTACGATCCACGTGAAATTAATAAAATAATCTTTAATTTAGTGATGTTTTAACAACAATTTAAACTACCAAAAACAAAAGAGAAAAAGAAAATGACAATTTTTTTAAGAATTCTACTCCATTTAGGGAATCTACTTATATTTTGGTTTAATTTATCAAAATACTCTTTTAAGTATTTGGATATAACAAAAATTGAAAATAATTTACGTATATAACATTTAAGAACAAGAATAATTTACTTATTAAGTGTATTATTGAAAGTAAGAAGAAGAAGAAGAAGAAGAAAGAGGAGTTGAATAAATGAAAACATTTTATATTTATATTAAGGCACAAAATTGAAAATGGAATGATGGATTTAAACTTTATTTTTGTGTCTCAGTTTTTCTATCAAAAATGGAAGGGGAACGTTTGATTTGTAGGGGAGGTACATGAAAAAAACGTTAGAAAGAGAGGATAGAAAAATAATATTTCAATATTTTCTTTTTCACAGTTTATTCATAGTTTTATTTCTTCATAGTTTCTTTTTCATGAATTCTAAATCAATATTTGAATTTATTTAATATCATTTGCTTGATAAATATGCAGTAATATGACACTACAGTGCATACTTGTCAACATCTCTACTGTCCATAAAACCTCTTTCTCTGCCACCAGTTGCTCCAACTCCATGTGGCTAATTTAATTCTTAAAATTTTTTGTCCAACTTGTAGATATTTCCTTAAACATTATTGAGATCCATCTCACCATATTTTAAAGTCCAAAAATAAGCTTCCATTTCCTCTTCACTCAAGAAATTTCCATTGATTTCGATATTGTATCTCGCGTGGAACACCTTCAAATCTCAATCGTAGAACTTTAGAAGCAAAAATTCCAAGCCAAATGAAGCTTGGCTTGGTGAACGGTAATCGACCTTTCACGGTTGTAGTGGAAATTCTAAACAATATCCTCGACTTGATTCAACAGTCGCACATATTCCGAAATAAAAACAATCCCAAGTAATCCACAATATGTTGCAACTGCCACCAAAGGATTACTATAAAATTTAACATCTTTTCAAAAACACTATCAAGCTCGGCTCTTCCCATCAGAATTTGACTTCTATGTCTACCAGCAGCTGTTTGAAGAGAAGTGTATGAATCTTTAATCTCGAGATTGTAAAATGTGGCACACCAAAATGAGTAAGAAATCTGAGAATGAGGGGTTTCTTAATGGCCCTTCCGAAATTTACATTCATATTAGCCCTCTTTAATTTTTCCACATAACTAGCTAAAGCTCCATTATCGAAGAAATAGAATGTACCATCATCAATTTGAAAAACTTGAATGAAAATATTACCGACTCTCATCAAATAGATAATTGAATGTTGTAATATGAATGAAATAACATTGTTCTTGGGCGGTTGTGGGACGGTTGTACTCCCCATATTCACTATAATGAAGCACATTGTGGGTCTTTACTTCATCGACATTACTAATCCTGCAGACAAACATTATTATGATTTTATAAAACCTCATAAGCCCATCATAAGTAGTAAAAGTAGAAGAATCCCCAACCACCAATGGAACGTTCGGACCTGGATTCACAAATTGAGATATAAATTTCAATACGGAGTTTGATTTTTCCATTGAAGAAGAAAAAAAATTTAGAACACGTTTCCAACCTTCATGAGATAGGTAATCGAGTGAGCCTCTCTAAAAATTCTGATGAAGTAGTATTGTTGAGCATTTGTCGTCGGACGATTATAATGAAAATATTCACTGAAGTAAAGCACATTGGTTGTGTTGACATCATCAATGTCACTAAGATTGCAAGCAAGCATAATAATGCTTTTGAAGAAATTCATCACGTCATCATACGCGATGAATTCAGAAGAATGACTTTCAACCAATGAAACATCATCAACTAATTGTAGCCATTGAGCCATTGAAGAATTGGAGAAGATAATTGAAAAATAATTGAAGAAGATAAAATTGAAAAAAGAGGAGTACAATAAATTGAAAATGGATGATGGGTTTAACTTTGTTCTGTGTTTTTCAGTTTTTTGTAACAAAAATGGAAGGAAACGTTTTATTTGTAGGGAAGAAGAATATTAGAGAGAGGAAGACAAGAAAGCCGTCCGTTACTGCTGATGTATAGAAGAAGAGGAAGTGTTGTCATTTATATTATTTGACAATATTTGTAGATTAATGACTTTGTGACCCAATGGATAAGGTGTGCCATTAGTAAACAGGAAAACTTTATTTTATTAATATTATATTCTCTCTTGTCATCTTAAATATAAATTAGTTTATTTATTTAATTTACCATTATTATATTATAATTTTCAATAACCTTTTAAAATACCATGTATCATGGACTGTAAGCTAGTTTAATTATTTTATATAATCTGTTAAAGTAGTGGGTCCATGGATAAAAGTAGTTTCATTTCATAAATTAGTTCTAATATTTATGGATGTGGATTATGGATGATCTCATCCATTTAAAATTTAGTTCGATTAAATATACCTTCTCTATGGGGAACCACTATTTTTGAGTAACTTATGAACTAAACTAACTACTACAACAACAATTACCCAGTACACACATTTAAGAAAATACCTACAAACAAAAGAAAATATATAATTAATTTGTATTTCCTATTTTGCATTTCTATATTTTGTATTTCATGTTCTGTATTTTTACCTATTTAGTACTTTTAGCACTTTTTATTTTTATGTTCTGTATTTTCATTACATAATTATTTTTGTTCTATGTTCTGTATTTTTATATTCTATTTTTCCATGTTCTGTATTTTTTGTTCTACTAATTTGTGTCTATTTAAAATTTATTTGTTTTTATTTTTGTTCTGTATTTTTACTATGTCATGTTTTATTTGTTCTTTATTTTGTAGTATGTATTATGTATTTTTAAATTTTGTTTTGTGCTGTAATTTTTTCTTTGTGTTTTATATTATTTTTTGGAAATTTCTATCAAGTTACTTTTTATGTCTAAAATATAAAATATAAACACAATAATAAAATAATAAAAAAATATGAAATACATAAACAAAAAGAAGCATTAGTTGAAAATTTAGTGCCACGTGTATATGGAGACAGTTAACATAAATGAATTGTTAAAAAAAAAAAATTGAACACGACGTGGATTTTTCCAATGGGCTCATCAGGACTCCATCCGACCGTCCAATTCTTTATCTATCTAAGGGTTGTTATTCAGTTATCAAGTTACTCAAATTTTTTAGTTCCTAAATCAAACAAGGCATATATATATATATATACAAACACTTTATATAAAGAACAATAAAGAACACCTATTTTTTAAAAAAAATAAAATTCTATGAACAGTACATGCTGGCGTCAGCAGCCATGTCAGCACTGCCACGTCAACAGTTGGACCCCCATTTGCTGACGTGGTAGTGCCACGTACGTGGCATGTCACATGGCAGACTGGGAAGTCAACTGCTGATGTGTCACCGCCACATTAGCATGCCACGTGGAAGTGCTGACGTGACAGGTATTGTTCACCTTTTTTTTTTTTTTGAAAATCTGGTGTGTGAGAGCAAGTCCAACAATATCCTAGTTGGTGGCCTATAAATATAATAAAATATAGTGTCTTAGTAATTTAAGTCATGATTTTTGTGTATCAATTTCAACAACATGCCTTATACTTGTGCCTTATAAATTAAAATAATAATACATTTGAATTAGAATTGGAGGGAAGGGAAAAAAGAGAGGAGAGAGAAGTCTAGAAAAGGCGGGAAATTAATTTTTGATTGTTAAAATTGATTTGGGACGAGTATAGAGGTACCTTAAAAAAAGGGCATGAGATGGATGTCCTAAGGTTTTAGGCATCACTAGGACATTGTTGGAGCACAAAAAGTGACAAAATGTCCTAAATATTGATTATGGACAATATTTAGGACATTGTTGGACTTGCTCTAAGGGTGCATTTTAATTGTGTGGGTTCCCCTGGTGGGGCCATTAGATCATAATAGAATCAATGGTTTAGATTGATTTAAGGGTGTTCTTTATTATTTTTTATATAAGGGTGTTCTGTATGGAGCAATGATATGTATATATATATATATATATATATATAAATGTACTATTATAAGCGAAACAGGTTATATTTGGTTGTCGGTTTGGTACACTTTTTTCGTACACTCAATAGCAACCGTTGGATTTTGAGATAGATTAGTGAAAACCGTTGGATCTAATACTAAAAAAATATTCTTTTTCTAATATTTAAAATATTCTCATGGGTTAAGTTCAAATCCTACCAACAACATATCTTTATTAAAAATATATATGATTTTATAAACTATTTTTAATAGTTAGAGTATCTATTCCCGTCAATATCATATTATAAAAAAAATTATTATTTTTTTAATAAAGTATTATTATACATTTATATAATCTTGTAAGCTACTCCCAAAAATTCCCGTCAATAACATATTATAGTTAAAAATTAAAATAGGCTTAATGACCTTTTGGTCCTTCAAGTTTGCGCAGTTATACCCATAAAACCCTAAGGTTTAAAGTCGTTCCTTTTCGCCCCTCCAACTTCAAAAATGTACCTTTTAGCCTCAAACTGTCGTCTTTGGCCTTTAAAAGGCGACGGTTTTATTTTAAAAAGACGACGGTAAAGTGGCTAAAAGGTATATTTCTGAAGTTGGAGGGGCAAAAAGGAACGACTTTAAACCTTAGGACTTTATGGATATAGCTGCGCAAACTTGAAGGGCCAAAAGGTCATTAAGCCAATTAAAATATTATCGTTTAAAATACTATAAAAAATGTATCATGATATTTTATTAACGTAAATAATTCTTTTTCTTACTAATTCAAATATATATATATATATATATAGTGTGTGTGTGTGTGAAAATATGAGTAATAAGATTAAAATTATTAAAAAAAACATATGTGCATCACACGAGTTGTAAATTATGAAAACACTTATAATATAATTTTTTTTATAAAAATCGAAAAAAGGTCTACATGATTAGATAAATTTTACTCTTTCTACTAAATAAAAGATAAGTGTAATATTTTTATATATACATATGTATTTGAAAGTAATAATTAAATACATAATTAGAATAATATTTTTATTCATTAAATTTATAAAATTCAAAAAATATTTTAATAATAAAAACATATATACAAATTATAATTTTAACGAAATATAATTAAAGAATTTACAAGCAACCGTGCATCGCACGAGTTATAGGCTAGTGTATATCTATACTATTATATAAAAGCCTAAACATTAAAAGTTTTGGTACCTATTTTTTGGTACTAAGTGAATTTACTTATTTACCCTTCATTATAAAGAAAAATAAATACGCCTAAAATAAATAATAACATAATATAATTAATGGTAATTAGTCGATTGCCTTTTTCACATTTACTTTTAGTTGAAGATATTACCTTTTATAAACACCAAAAAACATCAATCGTATCATATCTTTCGATCATTAATATTTTCTTTCGAATTAAAACACGTTACCTTTTTAATTCAAAACAACCTTTTTCACATTAACATAATAAAATTAATGGTAATTAGTCAAAATAAATAATAACATAATATAATTAATGGTAATTAGTCGATTGCCTTTTTCACATTTACTTTTAGTTGAAGATATTACGTTTTATAAACACCTAAAAACATCAATCGTATCATATCTTTCGATCATTAATATTTCCTTTCGAATTAAAACACGTTACCTTTTTAATTCAAAACAACATTATTCACATTAACATAATAAAATTAATGGTAATTAGTCAATTGTCCTTTTCACATTTGGTTGAAGATATTACCTTTTATAAACACCTAAAAACATCAATCGTATCATATCTTTCGATCATTAATATTTCCTTTCGAATTAAAACACATTACCTTTTTAATTTAAAACAAATCTTACAATCATTAATATATACCCGAAAATATCACACGATAATTTTCAAGAAAAATATAACACCTGAAATAAACAATAACATGATATAATTAATGGTAATTAATCGATTGCCTTTTCACATTTACTTTTAGTTGAAGATATTACCTTTTATAAACACCTAAAAAGATCAATCGTATCATCTCTTTCAATCATTAATATTTCCTTTCTAATTAAAACACGTTACCTTTTAATTTAATCATTAATATATACCCGAAAATATCACACCATACAGTAAAACCTATATATATTAATAATGTTGGGACCGGAAAATTTTATTAATTTAAAGAGGTTTTACGTATAACCTTTAAATTTTCAAGTCCAATGTACTATTTACAATGTATATTAGTTAGAAATGAAAAATAAATTACAAAAACAAGTTCCAAGGCACATTCTATTAATGTACATTCACAAATTAATTGAATTTAAGAATGATTCACTAGCTTGGAACCGGTCACTCGGAAAGAAGCATTGCAAGCGGAAACAACTCTTCACAACTTTTTGTTGAAATATGAGAAGACAATGCCCCAACTCTTAAGTGCAATGAGAAGATTTAAAGATGAACTCAATATAGATTTGAAGTTCAACAAAAAATAAGTGATAATAGATTCATTTTTTACTAGACAATCTTAGAATTTGGAATCTTTTAATAATTATTAATTTATAGTTTTGTTGGGACCAATATATATACACTGTGATTTCAAAAAAGTTATTATCTTATTATTTTATCGATTGGGGTCCAATTTTGTACTGGTCCCAAGTTGGGACTGGACAAATTATTAATTTTATCGAGATTATTAATTTATCGAGTATTAATTTATAGAGGTTTTACTGTATTTAAATTATTAATAAAATGTATTAAAAATTATATAAGTTATTTATAATAAGGAAACATTAGTAAAATCCGTAAAGTTGAATATATTAAATTATATCAAATTAAAATTAAATAAATGATTAAAAATAATTTTTATATAAAAACATAATTGTAATATTAAATAAAATTTATAATCTAATACAAGATTCCCGTGCATTACACGGGTTATAAGCTACAATGAAATAAGTAATAACAAAACATAATTAATGGTAATTAATCAAGATATTACCGTTTATAAATATCTAAAAATATCAATCGTATCGTATCTTTCCATCATTAATATTTCCTTTCGAACTAAAACACGTTACCTTTTTAATTTAAAACAAATCTTACAATCATTAATATTGATAAGTGGATTTTATATCCACTTGGAACATTCTATATCGGCTTAAATTGATTGTTTTGGACTCAAGTTTGTGTAGTTTTGATGTGTTTTGTGTAGTTGTGCAGGTTTCCAAGAATATCTAAGCTTTTGTCGTTTTTGGAGATTTAATTGATTAAAATTCGGATTTTCCGGGAAGGCTGCGCAGCTTATACTGTTTTGGCCATATCTGGAGTTCTAGAAGTCCGTTTTCAGCGATCTTACTGCTCACGCGAAGCTTGAGAGATTTTCTACAACCTGGGATAGGAAACAAGTGCAAGAAACGTACTGATTAAAGGCGCGCACGTAATCTTTATTTAAGAAGGCTGGGAATTTACTGTTTTGCCCTTTTTCTAATTCTAATTGTATTCTGGGCAGTTTTGGGTACCTTCTTTAAATCCTAATTGTAATAGAAGGCAATATCTTGCTGGGCAAGATTTGTAGAGCCTATTTAAACACATCCTACCATTGTAAATTATAATAATATATAGCTAACAATTTCATAGCTGGTAATCATATCAAGGTACTTTCGATTTTCAATTCTTCAATATTATGTTTTCATTCATTATCATTATTATTTTGTTTTCTTCTTTAATTATGTGTAACTAAATCTTTAATCTGAGGATTGGGTAGTATTCCTTGGTATTCATGTGTGTTTAATTATCTGTGATTTTCTTGCTTTGCTGATCTGTTATTGAGGGCTTGACACAATTAGAAGAGTAGCTAACTTTTGATTGTATTCTAGGGATTGTAATAACTTGGAAGAGGAGTTGCAATTTTAGTACATGATTTAACAGACATAACTCGAATATTTGATTGGAAGATTAATAGGAGAGTTGTGAGACTTATAATTCTTGGAGCTTAATAGTTTATGATTGTCTTTGATTGTATCACGGAAGTGACAATTAGGGTATAGTTGTAGACATTATATTGTATCTTGGAAGAGAACATTATAACCTTAGAAGAATTGTTTTCAGCAGAGTAAGAACGTAGACATCACATAGATATTGAATGTGCATTGAAACCAAGTGAAGAACCCCAGTTCTTGGATTGTTTTCCTCATATATTTTATTCTCGATTGATAATTAGTTTAATTTCGTTTAGTTTAATTTAGTTTATAAACACACCAAACATTATTCTACACTTCTAAATTGTGAGAGATAAAAACTTGAACTTGATATTACAATTCAGTCCTTCCCTGAGAACGAACACACAAAAATACTATTAACAAATTGGCGCCGCTGCCGGGGAAGGCAGTATAGTTGAGTTTAGGTTAATTGTTTCTTATTGTTTAGATTTTAATTGGTTCCACAAGTTGTTTTGTTGGTGATTTTCATGTGTATGCTACGTTCATCTTGCGTTAGAAAGTTGGAATTTGACCCTGAAATCGAGCGTACCTTGAGAAAGATAAGAAAAGAGAAAGCTAAGATGACGGACGCTGAGAATGTTAACGCAAATGTTAATGCAAATGTTAATGCAAATGTTAATGTTGATCAGACTTCTATTTGGGACCATGAGACACCTAATCCTGCCAATTGCATGTACAAAACTCCAGAGATTGGTGCAACCCAATTCAACATTAACCCGAGTTTAATTCAGATGATCAGCAATCAAGCTTTTGAAGGAGACATTGAACTAGAGGATCCACACAGACATCTAGAGCGTTTCGTGCAGATGTGTGGCTCATTCAGAATCAATGGTGTTACAAGTGATCAGATTCGTCTCCATATGTTTCCCTACTCTATTAAGGGAAGAGCTTTGGAATGGTTTCAGCAACTTCCAAACACTGCGGTTGCTACATGGGATAGTCTTTCTATTGCATTCTTGTCCAAATATTATCCTTCTGACAAGACGCAACAATTGAGGACTATGATTATGAGTTTCAAAGCACAACCGGGTGAAGGTCTATATCAGGCATGGGAGAGATTCAAGGCACTATTGAGGAAGTGTCCACATCACGGCTTGGAAGATTGGCAGATCATCAGTACTTTTTATGGGGCCATGAATGCAGACATTCGTTTGAGTTTGGATGTGGCTGCTGGTGGAAATTTCAAGAAGGCACCAACTACACAGTCTAAAGCACTCCCTGAGGAATTGGCATCTAATAACTATTCATGGGCACCTAGTGGGACGAGCTCAGCTAAAGCAGCACAAGACTCTGAGATGATCAACATGCTGGCTCAGAAGTTGGATACTCTAACTCAGGAGATGCGAGGACAAAGAGCAAATGTGAATGCTATTTCTTCACCTATGGAGGGGTATAATGATTATGGTGCTAATCAGAACTCTTATGTGCAACAATTTCCAGAAGAAGCATCTTTCATTCAGGGAAGACAGTCGTGGCCTGTTCAGAATAACTCCTATTACAATCCAAATCAAAGGCCAAACAACAATCTTTCTTACAGTAATAATCATGCGGCTAATCCTTCTTATGCATTTCCAAGGCAGAATCAACCTTCTAATTTTCAGTCACGATCACCATATCAAGCACAGCAGCAGTATCAACCTCCTCCGAAGAAAGAACCAGCTGATTGGGAGGTTGCACTAAATAAGATTATGCAAGGAACTTCTGGGGCATTGGCTAATATGGAATCAAGAATAGAGCAGATGGCATCATCTCAAAAGATGCTAGAAACACAGATTGGACAGATTGCCTCCAAGATGGGTGTTCGTGAGCAAGGATCACTTCCTAGTCAACCCGACCAGACTGGTAAAGAGCAATGCAAAGCAATTACTTTGAGGAGCGGGAAAGAGTTGCCCGAGGTTGAGGTTCTTGAGCCTAAAGAAAAGGATGCTGAAAAAGAAAGTGAGATAGTAGAGATCGATGCAGAAAAGTCAGAGAAAGTAGATGAAGAGAAGAAGGTAGAAGAACCAGAAAAGCCGTATGTTCCTCCACCACCTTATGTTCCTCCAATTCCTTTTCCACAGAGACTTCACAACAGGCAGTTAGAGAAGCAGTACGAGAAGTTCTTGACTATGTTCCGGCAATTGCATGTCAATATTCCTTTGGCTGAAGCTTTGAATCAAATGCCACTCTATGCTAAATTTCTTAAGGAGATGTTGACAAAGAAGAGGAAACTTGAGGATGCAGAAACCATTACTCTAAATGCTGAATGCAGTGCAGTCATCCAAAAGGCCATTCCTCAGAAATTGAAAGATCCGGGAAGCTTTTCTTTGCCTTGCACTATTGGTAAGATGGAGAACATGAAAGCCTTGTGTGATTTAGGGGCTAGTGTGAGTTTGATGCCATATTCAATCTGCAAACGACTTGGTCTTGGAGAGCTTAAAAAGACACGGATTTCACTTCAGTTAGCGGATCGTTCTGTTAAATATCCTTTGGGGGTCATCGAAGATGTGGTTGTCAAAGTTGATAAATTTGTCATACCTTGTGATTTTGTGGTGTTAGAGATGGATGAAGATGTTGAGATACCAATTATCTTGGGAAGGCCATTCTTGGCTACTGCTGGCACTACAATTGATGTTAAAGCTGGAAAATTGACATTGAATGTTGGCGAGGACAAAGTGGAATTTGATCTAAACAAAGCAATGAAGATACCTCCTTTTGGAGCAACTTGTTTTACCATTGATATAGTGGATGATATCGTGCAGCTAGAAAATGAACACTTCATGGGAGCAGAACGGGTATTAGATGAGGTAGTAGAAGAAGAAGCACTTGTTGTTCGAGACACAGAAGTTGAGATGGTTTTTACGCTTTCAGAGGCACCACAGGTGGAACTTAAACCTCTACCTGCTAATTTGAGGTATGCCTTTCTTGGTCCTAATGATACATATCCTGTGGTAGTTTCTGCATTGCTTAGTGATGATGAGCTGGAAAAATTATTACATGTTCTTCGGCAATATAAATCAGCTATTGGTTGGACAATTCAAGATATCAAAGGAATTAGCCCTGCTCTTTGTATGCATAGAATTGCCTTAGAAGATGATCATAAGCCTGTGATTGAGGGACAAAGAAGATTGAATCCGAATTTGCAAGAGGTGGTGAAGAAAGAAATCACTAAGTTGCTTGACGCTGGTATCATATATTCGGTTCCACACAGTAAGTGGGTTAGTCCTATTCATGTTGTGCCTAAGAAAGGTGGGATGACTGTTGTTCACAATGAGAAGAATGAATTAATTCCCACAAGAACAGTAACAGGTTGGAGAGTTTGCATTGATTACAGGAAGTTGAATAACGCTACTCGCAAAGATCACTTTCCCCTTCCATTCATTGATCAAATGCTCGAAAGGTTGGCGGGTAATGAGTATTACAACTTTCTGGATGGTTTCTCGGGCTACTTTCAGATTCCTATTGCGCCCGAAGATCAGGAGAAGACCACCTTTACTTGTCCTTATGGTACTTTTGCTTATCGGAGGCTTCCTTTTGGTTTGTGTAATGGTCCTTCGACGTTTCAACGGCTCATGAACCACATATTCTCAGATTTTATAGGGAAAGACATGGAGGTCTTCATGGATGACTTCACAGTTTATGGTTCTTCCTTTGAATAATGTTTAGCCAGTTTGTCGAAGGTGTTGCAGAGATGTACTGAAACTAATCTTGTTCTTAATTGGGAAAAATGTCACTTTATGGTGAAGGAAGGCATTGTGCTTGGGCATAAAATCTCTAATAAAGGCATTGAGGTCGATAGAGCAAAAATTGAAGTTATTGAAAAATTGCCACCACCTTCATCTGTGAAAGGAATTCGAAGCTTTCTTGGTCATGCTGGTTTTTATCGACGGTTCATCAAGGATTTCTCCAAGTTAGCTCGGCCTCTCTGTAATCTTCTTGAAAAGGATCGTGTTTTTGACTTTGATGAAAGTTGTCTTGTTGCGTTTAACAAGCTGAAGAAGGAACTTACTTCTGCACCCATAGTTACATCTCCTGATTGGAGCTTGCCGTTTGAGCTTATGTGTGATGCTAGTGACTATGCTGTGGGTGTTGTTCTTGGGCAAAAGAAGGATAAGCGTATGCATGTGATAGCTTATGCAAGCAAGACTCTTGATGATGCACAAATCAACTATTCAACTACGGAGAAAGAGCTACTTGCAGTGGTGTTTGCACTTGATAAATTTAGATCCTATCTTGTTGGGTCTAAGGTGATTGTCTATTCAGATCATGCTGCGATTCGTTTCTTGATGACAAAGAAGGATGCCAAGCCTCGTCTAGTTCGTTGGATTCTCTTACTTCAGGAATTTGATCTTGAGATTCGAGATAAGAAGGGGTCCGAGAATTTGGTAGCTGATCATTTATCTAGGTTGGATCAAGGAGATGGAGAGGTAGGAGGTGAAAAACCTATCAATGATAAATTTCCGGAAGAGCAGCTTCTAGGTGTGTCCTTGTCTACACCATGGTATGCAGATTTTGTGAACTACATTGTGGGAGGAGTTGTGCCGGATGATCTATCTTATAACCAAAAGAAGAAATTCTTTTATGATGTGAAGCACTACTATTGGGAGGAACCGCTACTTTACAAGGAGTGTGCTGATGGAATGTTTCGTAGATGTGTGCCTCATGATGAAGTTCCTCATATTTTCAGGCATTGTCATTCTCTGGAGTGTGGAGGTCATAACAGTAGTATGAAGACAGTGGCAAAGGTTTTGCAGTCAGGATTCTATTGGCCAACCATGCATCAGGATGCTAGAGACTTTGTGGCAAAGTGTGATAGATGTCAACGAGTTGGAAATATTTCAAGGAGGAACGAGATGCCTTTACAGTCTATTCTTGAGGTGGAGATATTCGATGTGTGGGGGATGGACTTCATGGGTCCATTTCCATCTTCTTATGGGAACCAGTATATTTTGGTGGGAGTTGATTATGTTTCTAAATGGGTTGAAGCTATTGCATCTCCTACTAACGATGCTAGAGTGGTGAAGAAGTTCCTAAAGAAGCATGTGTTCACTAGATTTGGAGTGCCAAGGGTTATTATCAATGATGGAGGTGCACACTTTTGCAATAAACAGGTGGCTGATCTCTTGAAAAAGTATGGTGTGACACAAAAGGTGGCAACTCCTTATCATCCGCAAACAAGTGGACAAGTTGAGATTTCGAATCGTGAACTGAAGTCAATTTTGGAGAAGACAGTGGCAGCATCTAGAAAGGATTGGTCAACAAAGCTTGATGATGCACTTTGGACATATAGGACGGCATTTAAAACACCTATTGGAATGTCTCCATATAGGTTGATATTTGGGAAGCCATGTCATTTGCCGGTGGAACTTCAGCATAAGGCATTTTGGGCGACAAGAGAGTTGAATTTTAATCTAAAATCTGCAGGAGAGAAGCGTTTACTTCAACTTGGAGAGCTTGAGGAGATTAGGCTTCAATCTTATGAAAATGCTAGTATATACAAGGAGAAGACCAAATTGTGGCATGACAAGCACATTCAGAAGAAGGAATTTGAGGTTGGGCAACATGTTTTATTGTTTAATTCAAGACTCCGTTTATTTCCTGGAAAGCTTAGATCAAGATGGTCCGGACCTTTTGAGATTGTGAAGGTCTATCCTAATGGGGTTTGTGAGATTACTAGAGAAGGGTCAGATGTATTCAAGGTGAACGGGCAGAGACTTAAGCCATACCTGCTTGGAGAAACAGTGGAGCGAGGAATGAGCATTCTTCACCTCCAAGACCCTACTATGAGTTGAGGAAGTAACGTCAAGCTATTGACGTTAAACGAGCGCTTCTTGGGAGGCAACCCAAGCATTTTTTTTGTACCTTGATGTAGCATAGGATTTTTATTATTAAGAAGAAAAAGAAAAAAAAAATATCGATTTTTGAGCAGGTTGCAGCCCTGTAACGCAGGCTGCACCTGCGTTTCTGCAAGTTCCGCAGTCTGCATCTGTGTAACGCAGGCTGCTCCTGCGTTACTGCCCTTCCAGCAGTCTGCACGTCTGATGCGCACCTGCCCCGGCGCATCTGCTCTTGAGGCAGTCTGCCTCCCACGCGCGCAGCAGGCGTCTGTCCAGGTAAAATTTTTTTGTTTCTTCAGCCTGTTCTGTGTGTGTCCGCGTGAGTTTGTATATATAAAAAAAAAAATTTCACCCCAAATCTTTTTATACTCCCGTATTTCCCCTAAATATTTTCCTATTTCAAATCCAAAACCCCTCACCTCTCCTAAAATTTTTTCAAATTCCTATTTCTTTTCTAATTCTTTTTCTTTTATTCATTAAATATTTTTTCTATCCTAAATCAAATTCCAAATTCCACCTAAATTTTTTCCTTTTCACATTAAAATTCTTATATTCATCCTATCACTCCATGACCTATATATACCTATCCATACACACCCAATTCATTATCTTTTTCCTCTACATCTCTTAAAAATTCAAGTTTGGGGGAAAAATTAGTACAAGTTCACCTCTTTGATTCGTAGTGGGGATTTCTTTTCTCTATTTTATTACGAATTTGTGTTCTTGTAAATTAGGGTTTTTGTATCATTCTTGTTACTTGGGTATTTGTGGTGTGATTTTTTTTGGTGGTTTTTGGTGGGATATTTCTTGGTAATTGTTGGTGGTGCTATTATTGAGTGGGGTTTTTATTATTATGGCGCCTAAGCGAATGAGGGGTGGTTCTATTAGGGTAGAGAGATTTTCTTCTCCGGATGCGGAGGTTGAGTATAATCGGTTGTTGTTAAGGTCAGTGGCGAAAGAAAAGGGATTTTTGCCAATTCGTCACTATGGATTGGTTGATGTGATTAGTGAGTTACGTTGGGGAGATATTTGTAAGGCACCTGCTCCAGTTCCGGTGAATATTGTTAGGGAATTTTATGCTAATGCTAAAGGTGAGCCGGATGAGGTTTGTATGGTTCGAGGTAAACAGGTGGATTATAGTATTGATGCTATTCGTGCAATTTTGGGGCAACCACCTAAGCTTGTGGGGGATGAAGATTGGGCAAAGAAGACTAGTAAGGAAGTGGATTTGGAGGCAATTGTTCGTGAATTATGTGTTCCTGGTACAGTTTGGAAGTATAAATTGGGAACCACTGAGCCGATTAATTTTCTGTCTTCTGCGATGAATAAGTTTGCGCGAGCATGGTATTTATTTATCTGTGCGAATATTATGCCTACTTCTCATACGGGTGAGGTAACAGCTGATAGAGCGATTCTTCTTTGGGGCATTCTAAAGGGGAAGTACATTGATGTAGCTTATATTGTTCATCAGAATATTCTGCGGTTTTTAAAGTCTAATGCGCTGTCATCAATGCCCCATGCTTCTATTATAGCTGGTTTGTGTAAGGATAGTGGTGTTATATGGGGTGCGGATGAGGAGCTGCAGTCACCTTTGGCTACCATTACTGATGTGACTATTGATCGAATGCCTGACTGGCAAGGTGGGGTTCCACATCCGAGGGGGCTTGGTTATATTGTTGATGATGTTGGTGCTAGTGGTCATGGAGCGGGCGCTCAGCCACGTGTTTCAAGAGTACCGAGAGTTTTGGATGCCCACTTTAGGCGTTTGTATAGGCGGATGGATGCTATTCATGCTTGTAACAGGGAGTATGCTCAAGATATGGCTACAGCTTTGAAAGATGCGGGTATTCAGGCGAGGTGGCCAGTCTATGGAGCTCGTACGCAGTATCCACCGCCAGATTCTGATTCCTCCGAGGAGGAGGACGAGTAGGTATGTTTTCTGCTATCCCTTGTATTTACTTCCATTCAATGCGGACATTGATTATTTTAAGTTTGGGGGTAATTTGGGGGATTAGTAGTTGTATGTTGTATATATTGTTGTATTTTGTGTTCATATAGGATATCATGTTTGCATAGTAGTGATAGTTCATGCATGATTGTTATGTTCGTATTATCTAAGTTTGTCTCATATAGGACATTCTGTTTTTATTTTTCGTATACCATGTGAGTTTTCATTTAGTTGCATTTTCATGGCATGCATATTTCATGATCCCTTAGGACGAGCTGATTCTGATTGATAGGTGGATGTTGATTTGGGTGTGATGATGATGAGTAGAGGGCTGATTTATAGTTTCTATGAAATTGACTTGCATGTTACAGGAACAAAATTTATTACACAAACTCATTGGGTGCTTTTGGGCTAGGTTAGAGTCATGCCTGTGGGATGTTTTGAGATTTAATCACTTGTTTATATTTAGAATTTTCGTTATTCCCTTTATAGCGTAGGAACATTAAAATCTAAGTTTGGGGGAAACCAGGAATTTTCATGCTAGTTGTTCATAATTGTCAATAAGGCTAGGTGTCAAATGGCTAGTAGCTGGCTCATATTTATATGAGTAGTCTAGGGTTGGAAATGAGAAAGGCTCATTCCAGATTGCAGAAAAAAAAAAAGAAAAGAAAAGAAAAAAAAAAGAGAAAAAAAAAAAGAAAAAAAAAAGAGAGTCAATAAGTTATTTGTTTATATGCAAAATTAACCAGAGTGAGCTCTTTAATACTTGAGTAATTAAGTCTGAGGGGACTTAGTCCTAGTAACCTAAAGCCCTTGAGGTATGGGATTGCTGACCTAACACTCGCTACATGGGTATTATTGTATAAGCCTTTTGGGGTCTCATTCATTGCACGGTTAAATAAGCATGCGTATTGTATATAGTGTCGTAGTTTAGTAATAAAGCATGAGTTTCTGTCTACCTTGGATAAGGGTGGAGGTGTTCCTAGGTTATGAAGTGTCTACAGTCTATTCTGATTATAAACCTGTGATTGTCTTGACGGAAAGCATGTATGATTTTTGACCTAGTTTTGGGAGTATTTCTGATGAGCATTGCACACACGCACGTTTCTGTTCATGTATTTGTTAGTATACGGGGACTTAGTCGAGCTCTGCTTGGATTTGTTGCATTCTTTGAGATATTTGCTTGTTAGTTGGTTTTGGTAAGTTTGAAGGGGATCTTTGCATTTTTCATGTTAGTTGCATTCATGCATTGCATTGCATTAGGTTAAATGAATTTTGTGGGTACATTCGCTATAGGCCCTCACGAGACCTTACTCGTCCACTAGGGCTGCCTAGGGGTTTAAAGGGCTTGTTGCATATGCCAAATGCAACCGTGATCACCTACGGAAGTGGTAATAATTAGGTAGTTATAATTGTTTATGCTTGAGGACAAGCATCGGTTTAAGTTTGGGGGTGTTTGATAAGTGGATTTTATATCCACTTGGAACATTCTATATCGGCTTAAATTGATTGTTTTGGACTCAAGTTTGTGTAGTTTTGATGTGTTTTGTGTAGTTGTGCAGGTTTCCAAGAATATCTAAGCTTTTGTCGTTTTTGGAGATTTAATTGATTAAAATTCGGATTTTCCGGGAAGGCTGCGCAGCTTATACTGTTTTGGCCATATCTGGAGTTCTAGAAGTCCGTTTTCAGCGATCTTACTGCTCACGCGAAGCTTGAGAGATTTTCTACAACCTGGGATAGGAAACAAGTGCAAGAAACGTACTGATTAAAGGCGCGCACGTAATCTTTATTAAAGAAGGCTGGGAATTTACTATTTTGCCCTTTTTCTAATTCTAATTGTATTCTGGGTAGTTTTGGGTACCTTCTTTAAATCCTAATTGTAATAGAAGGCAATATCTTGCTGGGCAAGATTTGTAGAGCCTATTTAAACACATCCTATCATTGTAAATTATAATAATATATAGCTAACAATTTCATAGCTGGTAATCATATCAAGGTACTTTCGATTTTCAATTCTTCAATATTATGTTTTCATTCATTATCATTATTATTTTGTTTTCTTCTTTAATTATGTGTAACTAAATCTTTAATCTGAGGATTGGGTAGTATTCCTTGGTATTCATGTGTGTTTAATTATCTGTGATTTTCTTGCTTTGCTGATCTGTTATTGAGGGCTTGACACAATTAGAAGAGTAGCTAACTTTTGATTGTATTCTAGGGATTGTAATAACTTGGAAGAGGAGTTGCAATTTTAGTACATGATTTAACAGACATAACTCGAATATTTGATTGGAAGATTAATAGGAGAGTTGTGAGACTTATAATTCTTGGAGCTTAATAGTTTATGATTGTCTTTGATTGTATCAAGGAAGTGACAATTAGGGTATAGTTGTAGACATTATATTGTATCTTGGAAGAGAACATTATAACCTTAGAAGAATTGTTTTCAGCAGAGTAAGAACGTAGACATCACATAGATATTGAATGTGCATTGAAACCAAGTGAAGAACCCCAGTTCTTGGATTGTTTTCCTCATATATTTTATTCTCGATTGATAATTAGTTTAATTTCGTTTAGTTTAATTTAGTTTATAAACACACCAAACATTATTCTACACTTCTAAATTGTGAGAGATAAAAACTTGAACTTGATATTACAATTCAGTCCTTCCCTGAGAACGAACACACAAAAATACTATTAACAAATTGGCGCCGCTGCCGGGGAAGGCAGTATAGTTGAGTTTAGGTTAATTGTTTCTTATTGTTTAGATTTTAATTGGTTCCACAAGTTGTTTTGTTGGTGATTTTCAGGTGTATGCTACGTTCATCTTGCGTTAGAAAGTTGGAATTTGACCCTGAAATCGAGGGTACCTTGAGAAAGATAAGAAAAGAGAAAGCTAAGATGACGGACGCTGAGAATGTTAACGCAAATGTTAATGCAAATGTTAATGCAAATGTTAATGTTGATCAGACTTCTATTTTCAACTAAAATCCATCATCTTTTCTAAATTTCTAAATAAAATCCCTCATTTTCTAGAATTATCACGAATAACATTTATATAATTATCATCAGATAATCTCATTTAAAAATTTAAGCCTCCAAAAATCATGTTTTAAAAACATTAATTCAAAAAAATGAAAAAAATTCATATAATATTAAAAAAATTATGTGCATCTCACGGGTTTTAAACTAGTATATATAAGCTTTTGCTCAAATACAAACCAAGACTTAAATACAAACTACAAACCCCTATCTCCACACCCTATTTTACTATCTACACAACATATTTTACTATCCCCACCACTATATGACATCACCCATCCCCAAAATGACATCATCATGCCATCACCCACCCCTATATGACATCATCATGACATCAATCACTATTTTTATTTAATTATTCAATTTTTATTTTAATTTATTTTAATTTATTTTTAGTATTTTTTATTTTTTATTTCTATTTTTATTTATTTATATTTTTATATTTTAAAATTTATTTTAATTTATATCTATTTTATTAATTTTTTTGATGTCATTGCTGACGTCATCAATCACTGAATTACATCTGTCAAACTATTTTTTATCATCTATTTTTTAAGCCGTTGACCGCGCTTTTCACCACCAAATCTCACCTCACTCTCCTCACGCTCCTTATATTCATCTTCTCTTCACTTTCATCTGTCAAACCATACCACTCCCAAACCAGATCCGTAAACTTTGATTTTTCCGATGGGCTCTTTGAAGTCGGAAAACTCAATTTGCTCTATGGTTATTCGCTTGGTTTCCATGAATTTGAATATTGTCGAAATCATTTGTACAAATTGTACTCCTATCATAGGCTTGTTGTGAAATATCTCACTTCATGTACATTTGTAAAGTCTATGTCCAATTTCCGGTTGAAGGGGGAGATGGAAGTGAAGGGGGTAGAGAACGGCGATGGTGAACGAGTTGATGGAGGTTATGGGAGGAGGCAGACGGAGATGGTCAGCAGGAGAGGTGGTGAAAGAGGGCTGGGGGAGAACGAAGGGTGAACGGAGGGAGTTGGGAGGAGGACTGGGAGAATGGCTGCAATGGTCGAATTGGTGGCGGAAATGGAGGTTATGGGTGGAAGGAGAGTGAACGGTGGCTGCTGGGTTGAGTTGATTGGTGGAAGAAGGCAGCGGGGTAGTCGGGTGAAGGACGATGGTGACTGGTGATGCTACAGGAGGCAGGTGGATTACAGGTTGTGAAGGCTGGTAGTGAAGATTTGGGTTTGCATTGTGATGGAGAGGTGGAGGCGTGAAGTGAATGAAAGAAGAGGAGCAGGGATGTGGCATTGGAACGTTAGTCATTGCAGTGATGTTAATGGAAGGTAATGGCGAAATGAAAGATGAGAGTGTTGGTGCAGGGTAGTTGCAGTGGTGAAGAGAGAAGGATATGGGTTGGGGCTGTTGGCTGGAAGGAGGACAGGCGGTGGAAAAGATGTAGGCGGGTGAAGAACAAAACGAGGGAATGTGTTGCGTGGGCATTAATGCTAAGCACACCAGTTTTCACTAAATTGGGGATAAGAGTCGGCGAGGATGACATAATTCTTTGGGTATCAGGAATTGCAGCTACATACGAGGCAGTGGACATGATTGATTACAACATTATAAGCAAGAACTAGTATAGCATATTGAAGCCAAATATCTCCATTTATTAAAACCAAACCAAACCAAACATACCCAGTATATCCCGCTCAAGCAGGGTCTGGGGAGGGTAAGATGTACGCATACCATACCCCTACTTTTTACAGTAGGGAGGCTGTTTCCGTGAAGACCCCCGGCTTAGTGCACCACAAAACAATGTGAATTATGAACAAGTATGATAAGGATGGGGAAATTATTTAACCGAACCTGGGCCCATGGCCTGGATCTCATGGGACTTACCTAAGCGGGCAATGGGCACTCCTCTCCTGATCTAGGATGGCCTCTGGCCAAGGTCCCTGCACCTGCAAAACCAGAAAACAGAAGACAATATGAAGGTGAAAAGCCAAACTTCTAAGCTAATGCTAACCAAGAAAACCCAACTCTCAGGCTCTCAACCACAGAACCGCTCCCTAGAAGAGAATCCACTACTCTAATCTGGCGCCTCCAACAACTCCTATCAGCGGTCGAGGTCTCATTCAAGTTAAAGGCCTTCAAATCCATCCTAAGCTGTTCTTCCCACGACCTCCTCGGTCTGCCTCTCCTCCTCACCCCAACAACCGAAAGACTCTCGACCCTCCTCACCGGGGCTTCCGATAGCTTTCTACGGACGTGGCCGAAGGCTCTCCATTTATTACATTTTTGATAATAAGAAAAGGTAAGGAATGTGTGTAGAGACCCCACATCAAAGGTGAAAATCTTATTAATCTTTTTTTGTTTTGTTTTAGTTTTTTTCTAAGTTGGTATCAGTTTACTGGCTCTTGAGCATGTCTTGAATTTTTTGCATTGTTGTATCTGTTGGTCGGAGTTTTTCTGACGCATGAATTTAGTGTGTTTTATCTTAATTAGCAACTCTTTTAATAACTTTTATTCGCCCTGCGTTGCGCTAAGGTATTTTGTGAGTATTTGTTTTGCAGTAATTGTCTTTGAATTAAATGCGAGAATGTCATCTTCTTGTTTATGGGGCTCTGCTCAGCATCACTCTGGGATATATGCTTCGTGACAGTTTATTTGTTTAGTGGGTTCATCAGTATTTCGGCGAGAGGGCACTCTTTTCCCCCCTTGAGTTTTTTTCCCATTGGGTTTTACTCTTGTGGGGTTTTTAGCGAGGCCCTTTAGCTAGGAATAACAGTGGTTCGTCATTTGAGGATCAGATAGTTTCTGTAGAAGCTTCAGAGGTGGATTGGGAGATTGTTGGCAGATGCTAAAAGCAGCAACAAGGGATTGCAGGTTCAGAATTTTATAGTGTTTTTAGATCGTCATTCTTCATTGATGTGTTCTAAAAACCAACTATAATTAGAACCCCGGTTCTTAATCTATAGTGTCTTTAGAGCGTCATTCTTGACAAATGCGATTTAGAAACCAACTATAAGCCTTTATAGTGTTTATAGATCACTAATAATGATTAATGCGATCTAAAAACCAACTATAGATAGAATTCAGGATCAAATTTTTATAGTGTCTTTAGGTCGCTTTTAGGGATTCATAACATTCAGTGGTATTTTCAGTGCTAGTATGCGACCTAAAAACCAACTATAATTAAAATCCTGGTTCTAATTCTCTATAGTGTTTTTAGATTGTCATTCTTGACTTATTTGATCTACAAACCGCCTATAATAAAACTCGGGTTCTAAATCAATGTATAGTGTCTATAGATCATTAATCGTGATTGATGTGATCTAGAAACCAACTATATATAGAACTCGGGTTCTATAGTTTTTTTTATAGTGTCTTTAGATCATTTATCGTGATTGATACGATCTTTAATCCAACTATAATTACAACTAAGGCTGAATAATTTTCTTATATTGTCTTTAGATCGTAAATCGTGATTGATGCGGTCTAGAAACCAACTATAATTAAATCACAGGTTCTGAACTTTGATCCTGAAATTGCTCTTTCGGTGTTTGGCATTACAAAAAATTGAAGATCATATTCAGTGGAAGTATGTGCAGCGATAGTTATTTTGAAGACCAGATTTCAGTAGTTGTATGTTCAGTGGGAATTGTATCAGTAGTAATTCAGTGAAAATTTGTATCAGTGGTTGTACCATGATTGGCCTTACGGCTTATTATAATAAAATCTTTGCTTATCAAAAAAAAAAAAGAATTACATATTTCGATCACAAAATATTTTCTTGGAAAATAGTTTCCATAACAAATTTTCCTAAAAAAAATTCTCGGGAAAAATTTTTCTAGACAAAAAATTTTCGGGAAAATTTTTTTGGGAAAAAATTTCCGGAAAAAAATTTCTCTGAAAAATTTTTCTTCGAAAAAATTTTCGGGAAAAAATTTCTTCCAAAAAAATTTTATGAGAAAAAATTTCCGGATTTTTTTTAGATTTTAGTGCTTTTAGTTGTGTATATTAGTGATTTTAGATGTGTAAATTAGAAAGAATGACCGAAATGCCTACCATGGAGGATGGATGGCCCAAAATACCCATAGGCGCTGGGCGCGGCCCTTTCTATCAACTGTACACGCATGTGTGACATGCGTGTAGGCTGCTTACAAAGAACACGCATATGTGACATGCGTGTGTTTTGTTTTTCATTCATGGGATACGCATATTACACATGCGTGGGTGCTTTATGAAAAAAAAGTACACGCATGTGTGACATGCATGTTCTGTGTAAACAGGCTACACGCATGTCACACATGTGTGTACAGTGGACAGAAAGGGCCGCGCCCAGCGCTTATGGGTATTTCGGGCCTTCCATTTCTTGTGGTGGGTATTTAGGGCCATCACCCTGTAACTTAATGATTTTAGTTGTGTAAATTAGTGATTTTAGCTGTGTAATTTTTTTCGGAAAATTTTTTGGAAAAAAGTTTTCAGAGAAAAAATTCCCGGATATTTTTTCCCAGATATTAATGATTTTAGTTGTGTATATTAGTGATTTCAGCTGTGTAAATTAGTGATTTTAGCTGTGATATTTTTTTTGAAAAAATTTCTCGGGGAAAAAAAATTTTTAGAAAAAATTTCTTGAGAAATTAGTGAATTTTAGCTGTGTATATTAGTGATTTCAGGTTGGGGTGGGTATAAATTAGTGATTTTTAGCTATGTAAATTAGTGATTTCAGATGGGGTGGGCTGAAGTATAAATTAGTGATTTTTAACTGTGTATATTAGTGATTTCAGATGTAGATGGGATGGGATGGGATGGGATGGGATGGGGGTGGGATTCGTGTTCATGATAAATTACTTGTTAAATGTGGGTTGTGGTTTGTAATTATGTAATAAATTATTTCGAATATAATATCTATTAAATGTCGGAAAAGTTTAAGTGCCTGGTGGGGTGGGTATAAATTAGTGATTTTCAACTGTGTAAATTAGTGATTTCAGGTGGGGTCAGGTGGGTGGGGTCAGGTGGGTGGGGTCAGGTGGGGTGGGGTGGGGTGGGGCGGGGTATTTGTGATTTTTAGCTGTGTATATATTACTTATTTCAGGTGGTGGGATGGGCATTAGTGATTGTCACTTGTCAGTTGTATATCTATACTCTTTATTAAAAGCAGAAACCCCCTTTAAATGGTATGCCATGTATACCGCGGTATGCACGGTATGCCAATTAATTAATTAATTAATTAATAATAACTTATTTTACTATTTGATCTTACTTTAAAAACTGTTTTTTAAGTGTATAGAAGGCCAATAAGAATAAGAACTACTAATGAAACAAGTCCTCTCTGAACTAAAATACTGTATGCCAATTAATTATTTAATTAATTAATGTATACCGCGGTATGCCATGTATACAGCGGTGTGCCACTAAATTTTAATTAATTTAATTAATTAAAATCATAATATTAAATATTAATTTAATTTAATAATGAAGTTATATACTAGGAGACTATTAACTAAAAATTGAAATAAAGTCGAGAATATAGGACTTAGGGCTCCATTAATTAATATTTAAAATATATCTATAAGAGATTAATAATAAATACAATTAATAATATAACTATTCTTATATTACCAAAGATAAGTTATATAAATTTAATTAATTAAAATAATATAATTAAATATTAATTTAATTTATTATTGAAGTTATATACTAGGAGTCTATTAACTAACAATCGAAATAAAAGTCGAGAATAACTTAAAATAATATGCCATGTATACAGCGGTATGCCACTAAATATTATTTAATTTAATTAATTAAAATCATAATATTAAATATTAATTTAATTTAATAATGAAGTTATATACTAGGACTATTAACTAAAAATTGAAATAAAGTCGAGAATATAGGACTTAGGGCTCCATTAATTAATATTTAAAATATATCTATTAAAGATTAATAATAAATACAATTAATAATATAACTATTCTTATATTACCAGAGATAAGTTCTATAAATTTAATTAATTAAAATAATAAAATTAAATATTAATTTAATTTATTATTGAAGTTATATACTAGGAGTCTGTTAACTAACAATCGAAATAAAAATCGAGAATATGATATTATATACAACTTGGTGGTTCAAGATTTTATTCATTTAAAAATTAAAAATTAGGAATTTAAGATAATTTATCACAAAATTAATTATTAAATTAATTAATAATAACTTATTTTACTATTTGATCTTACTTTAAAAACTGTTTTTTAAGTGTATAGAAGACCAATAAGAATAAGAACTACTAATGAAACAAGTCTTCTCTGAACTAAAATACGGTATGCCAATTAATTAATTAATTAATTAATATATACCGCGGTATGCCACTAAATATTAATTAATAAAAATCATAATATTAAATATTAATTTAATTTAATAATGAAGTTATATACTAGGAGTCTATTAACTAAAAACTGAAACAAAGTCGAGAATATAGGACTTAGGGCTCCATTAATTAATATTTAAAATATATCTATAATAGATTAATAATATAACTATTCTTATATTACTAGAGATAAGTTATATAAATTTAATTAATTAAAATAATAAAATTAAATATTAATTTAATTTATTATTGAAGTTATATACTAGGAGTCTATTAACTAACAATTGAAATAAAAGTCGAGAATATAGTATTATATACAACTTGGTGGTTCAAGATTTTATTCATTTAAAAAAGTTAAAAATTAGGAATTTAAGATAATTTATCACAATCCGTGTTTCGCACGGGTTATCGGCTAGTGTTATACCCAAAATCTCGCACGGATATTTTATTCTAGATTCGGGTCAATATTGGGTATTAATTTGGGGATTTCTTAGATAAATTAGGGTTTTGATAAACGATTGAAGAGGCATGACGCGCCCTCTCCTTCTTTACAAGGAGGGCGTGCCCTCAAGGTTGAAGAAGCTCCAAAAAATTGCAATTAACTGATTTTTATGAAGACTATTGAAGAATTCCCTCCTGTCGTATCTCAGGAGGGGGATGTCCGTCGTAGAAGGCCTCCAGGGGTTTGCCTGAATATAAGGACCCTTCTTAGACACTAAGGGCGCGCCCTAAGGTGGAAAGATGGGGACTTTCTGGTGTGTTTTTGGAGCTCTGTTCCTGTAGCCAATGGGCGCGTCCTCATTGGGGAACTTCGGAGTAATCCTGCACTTTGCACCCAAAAGCTCTGGATCACCTGTCTTGCTATCTGGTGGGTGCTTCTCATTCGGGGGACAGGGATGCGTTCTGCACTTGGGGTAAACCATGGTTATACATGCATCCTTGAAATCAAGAAATAGCGGTAGCGAATAGGACTAGTCCTCGACGGGGGAAGTTTCCTTATCCGTGAAGTCTTGAGATCTTGGGTGAGCCTTGGGCCTTTGTGGTTAGGCCTCATAGTAGAACATTCCGGAAGCTAGACCGATAATCCAAGCCCAATTGGGTTTCTTGCTCTCCAAGAACTACGTGGGCTTGATCCTCTATAAATACAGAGGTACGTAGGCAAATTGAGGGGGATGGAAGCGAAGAGCTACGAGCCACCACCAAGAACCCTCTCAATCTCAGCCCCCAATTCATCACAACCACCACACTTCGACGACTTATCCGGCGAAGAACCACCGTCATAGATCTTGATTCCGGCGACAGACCTCAAACTTTATTGTTACCAAATTCCTCCGTCAACAAATTGGCGCTAGAAGGAGGGGAGCCAATCAAGATCTACATCTTAGGAGGAAAGATGTTACACCAAATCTACGGTTTTAAAGATTTTGCATTCAACAGGTTACGATTCTCATCATGGTTTGAAAAATATGGTCTCAAGTATGGCTTAATTGATGATGGTTCATCGATCTTGGAGTTAAAATATATGAAAATTCGTATGTATTGTGCTGCACGCGCTACCTACACTGTTTGGGTCATATCTTGAGTTCTAGAAGTCAGATTTGGACGATTTTACAGCCCACGCGAAGCTTATTAAATTCTCGATAACCAAAAGGTGTTATAATCTGAAGAATTTTATTGGAATCAGTCCGAAACTGGAGAGAAAAGACAACTACGAGTTTTCAATGAAGAATTCTACTTGGTTTAGGAAACCTATTGGTAATTGGTTTAGGATGAAATCCACATCCTATTCTGAGAAGGAAGGCTACTAATCGAGATCATAATCCAAGGAGGATGGATTTCTCATCACGATGAAGGTTCTTCTTATGAAGCATCAAGCAAGATCTAAGCCATAGTTCTCGATGAGGATGCTGGCCGGCGGCTACAAGGAAGATTCAACCATGGCGATCTCTAGTAGGGGGGTCGAACAAGATCTGAAGAAGGGTTTATCGAACACGACCTGAATTTCCGACCAGCCACATTGAACTAAGTTTTCGGTGAGGAAATTCTAAATATGATTCGAAGAAGGATATTCCAGGGAAGAGGCGTAATTGTCGGGATCTCGTCCTCACCATCAGGATGCGCCCTCATCATCAGGACGCGCCCTCAAGGTAACACTTGTTGTGTTGTGATTTCCACTATTTGTTCCTTCAACTTTAGCAGGAAGAAGATTGTGAAGGAGAATCCCCAAGAAATCTCAAGGCGCACCCTGAGGGTGGTATCCAAGGTTCAGATTATTTCCAACAAGTTCTAGGGGAATTCGATGACTAAACATGCTCTCTCTAAGGACTAGCCCTCTCTCAGGACTAGCCCTCTCTAAGGATGCCTCCTCCAGGTAACATCTAAGACTTTCCGTTAGACGAATAGTTGCAGGTGGGACATCTACTTCAGAAAAGATCTCAAGAATATGTCGAGTGCAAAATTCCAATTTGTGAGGATGCTCCTTCAGAATGTTAGATATTCCCAAGATGCATCTCCCTCTAAGGGCGCCCTCAAGTAACATAGGTCAGGGCGCGCCCTCAGTGAAATCTAGCGATATGAGGTGAACCTTGCTGGAAGGAGAAAGCTGCAAATGGTGAGTTTTGCTAATTCAAGCAGAGCATGCCTCAGAAGATTATTACGAAGTGCGCCTTCCCCTGACTGGGCGCGCCTCCAGGTAATATACAACCTCTATATTATTTTGCTCTATATATTTATTGCATGTATAAAGTTACAGGAGTTTACCTGATGAGAAGGCCTCCAGGGGTTTACCTGATGAGAAGGCCTCCAGGGGTTTACCTGATGAGAAGGCCTTCAGGTGTTTACCTGATGAGAAGGCCTGCAGGGGTTTTCCTGGCCAGAAGAAAGGGGAACACATGGAATCGAGGCCTCGTGATCCACAGCGCGTGCCCCCTGATTACAGGTCAAGGCCCCTTGGACATGAGCGAGCCCTTCCTCAAGGCCGTGATCCACAGCGCGTGCCCCCTGGTTACAGGTCGAGGCCCCTTGGACACGAGAGATCCCTTCTTGGAGATTTTGTTGGAAGATAATGAAGCTAATGATATAGGAATGACGTTGTTTGGCCAAATCGCCAAAGTGAGGCTCGACATATTGCTGAGGGCGCGCCCTCAAAAGAGAAAGGCCCTACAATTGTTCCCTTGATTTCTCATAGTGCAACTGGTGGAAGAGAGGGTGAGAATTCTCAACCTCAGGGAAATGCACAACTTCGGGAAAATCCTCCGACATAGGACGCGCCCTCATGGGGCTCTCCCTCAGAGGACCGTTTCAGTTAGGGCGTGCCCTCAAGGAAAGATGCAAATGCTCAAGCGGACTCCAATATCTACGAGGATAATTTACTGCTTGGACTCCAGAAGTAAAGAAGTTGAGTTACGGCCCCACGAACCACAGAGTGTGCCCCCTGATCACCAGGTTGAGGCCCCAAGGTCGTGAGCGAGCCCCTCTATAAAGAAACAATATTTTGCTACTGAGTACGCACCCTCGTATATACAATGACCTGAATGATAGGCATCAGTGCGTACCCTAGCTTATCAACCTCATGTTGTGGCTTTGTCTGCAAGTATGATCGCAACGATCCATGGCATATCTTTTGCTTGAAGAAAATTGTATTAATGTGCGGCCCATGAATCTTAGAGTGTGCCCCCTGATAGGCAGGTTGAGGCCCCAAGGTCATGAGCGAGCCCCTCTACATAAGAATGACATTCATCCAGACTAGAAGAGACTTTGTCATTACCCTCGTCCTCATAGGGTGCACCCTAAGCAACAGGACGCGTCCTCAGCAACTCCAACGGTTCACTCTTACAATTCCCCTCTTGGGATGCCTCTTTAAGAGACGTTTCTTTAAGGAATGATATTCTGATGCTAGGGGGTAGTACTGATGCACCTCCCTAGCCCTATATATACATGTATTTCAGGACAATTTGGGTGAACAACGGAATACCCCCACGGGGATGCCTTTCATAGGATTCCTCTTCGTGAGATGCCCTTTATTGGATTCCTCCTAGAGAGATGCCTCTTCGGGAGATGTTATTCATAGGCTGCCTCATTTTGAGATGCCCCTTCATGGGATGAGATTTGAAGTAGCCCATGACCGGAGAATGCACTCTTTCTACCAGAAGTTGATTGAAGTAGAGCAATGCCTGAATAGTAGACTACAAGGTAAATTAATTACCTCCTAGTCTAGGGGGGTAGTCCATGTACACTTTCCCTAGTCTTAGTTCAGTGAAATTTTCAACTTTTTCGAGAATGCAAGATTATGCCTGTAGGGCGCGCCCTGAAGGCCTTCCGAACTCTAAAGTCATCAATCCAGTTGATAGTATCTTGATCAAATTTGGATATGTCTCACAATCAAGGTGGAGGTTCTCATGAAGAAATTGGTTATGATTTTGAAGATAGCTTGGGGGTAATCAAGCTCGTCACGAAGCTTATATTCCGGAAGAGATCCCTGATCCCCCACACCACCGTGGAAATTCGGCTACCGATAGACAGCCAGCCGTTCTTATCAGCAACGTGGAGTTAATGGAACAGTTATATCATATGGGAACTGCCATAAATAACTTCAGGGCAAGATTGGATTCAGTGGAGCAAAAGCAAGGAAGTAGGAGAAAATCTCGGAGAATTCCACGAAATCACCGTCAAATAGGGAAAGCATTTCAAGTTGAGTAAAGCTCTCGAAGAGGTGAAGAAGTGCAAGAAAGGAGGTTTTAACTGGTGACTCCTCGAAGGTTAGATTATTCTGATCCCCTTATTAAACACCCAAGTGAAGATAATTGTGACCGTAGGATGCCAGCTATTCAGGAAAGGGCGCCCCCTCACCTACATCGCTCAGGGCACGCCCCCAGTGAGACTCAATGTGATGAAGAAAGACTTTGCAAGTTTAAAGGAACACTTAGTGATGACGATCTAAGGATGGTACTCCTTGAGCATCAGAAGAAAGAGAAGCACTTGGAATCGAGGCTCCGTGATCCACAGCGCGCGCCCCCTGATTATAGGTCGAGGCCCCTTGGACATGAACGAGCCCTTCCTCGAGAAGGTGATCCATAGCGCGCGCCCCCTGATCACAGGTAGAGGACCCTTGGATATTAATAAGCCCCTCCTCAAGGTAGTGCTGGAAGAAGAAGTAGCCAAGACCATGAAGATTGGAGGATGGAGAAGTATCAAGCATAGAGACGACTTCGGAACAAAGAGGGCTTGATAGATCTCCTCGTATCACTTAAATTTTTTCAAGTAATTGTAGTGAAGTGAGGTCGAGGGCGCGCCCTCCCTCTAAAGGAAAGCATCATGGAGGTTGTCAGGGGAATCCATGACCTCAAGGGAATCCACAGATTGAAGAAAATCCACCAACTCAAGGTCAAAAGGAACAAACTCAGACTCAAGAGGTAATTCTCACACAACTTCATGCCGGAGTTCCAGGAAATGCTCAAACAATGACTCAACCTCCACCCTTGGGGGGTAATCAGTCCAGTGCGCAACCACATATCCAAAATATTCATGGGGTTGGAACTTTCAATATAAATGACTTGAGGAAGCACTCTGCTCACTTGGATGGAGGAAGCATATCCGCCACTGCTTAAACTTCTTCTCCATTTTCGGCGGAAGTTAGAGAAGCACAACTCCATACTGGATATAGGGCTGATACACGCTAATATATACAAGAATTAGACGATAAGAATGATCGTTGGAAGAGATGCAACAAAGAAGGAATATTTTTGTTAGAGACAAGAAGATGTTCAATAATTTTCAGTGAAGAAATCAAGGCCTTTAGCTGAACAGAGGCAAACTCAAGGCCTTTACATTGAAACTCTCAAGGCCTTTACATGAACAGTAGCGAAACTCAAGGCCTTTACTCTGAATCTCAAGGCCTTGAGCTCTAACGGAAATTGGAGTTTTAAGGCTTTCTTAATTGATCCGGTGGAATTCTTAGGATGTTTTGACATTGAGATGGATGCTTACCAAGTAACTAACTTTGCTAGATGTCGTCTGCTGGCAACAACTTTCAGGGAGAGTGCTTAGCAATGATTTCAAAAGCTTGGGTCTGGAATGATTACCTATTGGGAGACGATGAGGAATTTGTTCTTAGCCAAGTTCCAAGAAACAGTGAAGTATGCTCCTCCCATTACAACTCTGGCCAACATCAAGCAGAAAGAAGGAGAAAGTCTTTAATCTTACTTCAAAAGATTCAATACAGAATCCGCTTTGGTTAGAGGAACAACCGATGAGACACTTAAGAGTTTCTTGATAGCTGGTTTGCAAGTAGAGACGGATTTCTGGAAGCGTCTCCAAGAAAGGGATTCAGCTATTTTGGTTGATGTTTTTGCACAGGCTGAATCTTTTAAGATAGTGGAGCAATCCATGGTAGAAAATCGGAAAACAGAAGCTCAGGGAACGCTAAGAGGAAGATTACAAGTCCTGTATATCGTACTGGAGTTGGTGCTAACGGAATGAATGCAACTAGTGTTGGAAGAGAATAGGGAACTCCAGATACGTATTCTTATGATCGAAGGACAAATAATTACACTCCGTTGGCGGCTTCGATTGAACACATCTTTGAGGTGAACAAGAATAAAGGGCTTTTTAAGAAGTCGGATCCTTTGTCTGCCTAAGCAAGAATAAGAAGAAGCATGGTGAGTACTATGAGTCGACAAGTCATAAAACTCATGAATGTCGTCAACTGAAGGATGAAATTGAAGATCTGATCAAGGAAGGATACTTGATCGATTGGATTGTCAGAGAAGTCAAGAAGCATAAGGAGAATCCTGAGAAGAACGGAGGGCGCGCCCTCCGTGATGAGGACAAAAATGTGGAGAAGAAATTTGTCAAGGAAGGAAGTGTACACATTATCTTTGGAGGACATCACTTGGGGGGGTGATAACAACAATGCTTTGGAGAGATATGCTCGAGAGGCAAGATATACTCTCACCGATGTGAATATCTTGGGGTTAAGGCCGCCCAAATTGTTCAAGGGAGAATATGCGGATATCACTTTCACTGAAGATGAAGCTAGATGAATGCACCACCCTCATAATAATGCCTTGGGTATGGATTGGCTCTAAGAACGTGCATCGAATTTTTCTATACAATGGAAATTCGGTGAATATTCAGTATTACGACACTTATAAGAAGTTGGGATTCCTAGACAAGGACATGGCACTAAACAATGCATGGATTTATGGTTTTTCAGGAGAAGTTGTGAAAGTGATCGGTGCAATCAGGTTACTAGTAACTCTTGGAGAAGGTTCTCTCTCAGTAACTCGGATGATGGAATTCATGGTTTAGATCAGGAGTCAGCTCACAATGCCTAGTAGGGCGCCCCTTGTTGAAAGAAATGAAGCATGATTCAAGGGAGTACCACCACAAGGCAATTTAAGGTTTCAGGAGAATAAAGGGATGGAGGGCGCGCCCTCATTGAAAGAAGTTCTGGAAGAATCATGAACAACATCAAGGTATGAATTCAGGCTCATTATTGAATTCAAGAATCAGAGGATGAGGAGGCGTCCACCCAGAGGGCGCGCCCTCAACATGAAAGGTGAAAAGATCAAGGGAAGAAGAATGTTATTGGAAGGCTTGGTGAATGCCCTTGTCGAGGAAGACTTCCCTCTCAAAGAGGATGTGCCCTCCAAGGATGGTGCCATGATTGAAGACCCTCGAAGTCTTGATTTTGATATTGATCCAAGAATGCCTCGACTGGTGGAAAAGACAGATTTGACGGAAGATACAATCTTAATTTTGGTGGATGCTAGGGATTCAAGTAAAATTTTGAAGATCGGTTCTTAGTTGAATTCTAAGTAGAGAGATATGCTCACAAGCTTTCTTTTGACAAATTGAGATGTTTTTTATTGGAGTTGTGCTAGTATAGTGGACATCGACCCAAAGGTCATGTGTCATCACTTGAATATAAATCTTGATAGAAAAGGTATTAGGCAGAAGCGACATTTGGTAATTGGGGAAAGAGCTATTGCATTGAAGGAAGAAGTTGATAGATTGTTAAACGTTGGCTTGATTAAAGAGTTTTATCACCCGGAGTGGCTAGCTAACCCAGTTCTCGTTATGAAGCCTAATGGGAAATGGAGGACTTGTGTAGATTTCACTGATATGAGCAAAGGCTTGCCCAAAAGATAGTTTTCCTCATCCTCGGATTGGTCAGTTGGAAGATGCAACAGCAAGGCATTTTCTTTTGATTTTCATGAACGCTTATTCGGGTTATAATTAGATTTCCATGTATGCACTGGTCAGGAGCATACTTCTTTCATCACAGATAGAGGATTATACCGCTACATTGAAATGCCTTTTGGCTTGATTAATGCGAAAGGAACCTGAGAAGACCATAGAAGTGTATGTGGATGACAGCTGAAGGGGTCCGTACGCTATAATATCATAAGGCACGCCCTCTGAAAATATATATATTTAGCTTTAGTGCGAGCCCAATGAGAGGTTTACACTTGTGCATAATATCTCTTGTTTCTTACGCCGAGTTAGCTCATGTAAGCTTAGAGATGTTGTAAGAACCCTAATTTTTGGTAATATTTTATTTTATTTAATATCTTGTGGCAATGTCAATATGGAACCTTTCTGGTCATCCCTGTGATTAATAGAATTGATTGTTTGAGAAACTGTGTTGTTGTATTCCCTATGTAAGGTAAAAAGGGAGATTGTGAAGGCAAGAGTCTTATTGTTAGTAAGATTTATAAAACTTGGGATTTGAGAATGATTAGAGTGTTACAAGATTTATTAAGGATCATGACAAGGAATTATGGACATTAGAGGAATTTACACAATTAGCACTAAGGAATTATAGGGGAAATCTCTACGCGACAAAATATTATTACGAGGGATTAATTAAGATACGATACGAACTAAAGATTGGATAATAAGCATTGGTGGGAGAATAATAATACAAGGAGTAGTATTGCATGCAAGCTCATGCAACTAAGTAGTTAGAAAAGCAAACTAGATGAACCAAATAGCAAGGGGAATAGTAACTAGTTGGCTTGCTTTTTAAAAGGTGGAGACAACAAGTACCAATGGCCATACCTATAGCCATACCTAGGCTTGTACAATGCTAATACATACACATTATACATATCACCCAACCACTAATTTAACCATTCATCCAACTCAAAAATATCAAACACCAAAAACTCTCCCCCCCCCCCTTTTAACCTTGCTCTCGGCCAAGACAAGTGGAGAAGAAAAGAAAAATTCTTCTCCCACTTCCCATCACTCTAAATTCATACCATAATTCCTAGGTCATCTACATCATCTAATCAAGGTATGCTAGTGATTTCACTTCATTTCATCCATCCAATTCCAAGATATAAAATGTTAAAGATTGGGTGAATAGTAACCATGTTTGATTTTCTTTTAGATCTTGGATTATAAGTGTTGTAGGAGATCATCTAAGGTGTTGTTGTGTTGTGAGAAGCTTACCCAAGGTCCCTAGGAGCTCAAGAAGGTATAAAATCACAAACCCTCTTGGTTATGTAGTATTTATAATGTTTAGTAGTAGATCCATGCATGTATGAGCTAATCTTGGTTATATAAGTGTTGGATGACTTGGATCTTGAGTTTTTATGTTGAGATTGTGGCTTTTATGATTATGGATAACATGTATGTCACCATGAGTGTTATGAACCATGATTTGAGTGTATTAAGTGTTGGTTGTATGGTGGAATTGTGAAAAATGGTTGATCTAAGTGATTTGAGCATGCTGATTTTATCCAGGAACATTGACCTGTATTGTGACACGATTTTGAACCCCCAAATGATGTCCCCTGATGTCTTACCTTATATGGATAGAAAGATAATTGAATGTAGTTTCTGGATATGTAAGGTTCATAGCTAGGTGATGTGTGGATTTTTAGTTATGGCCGGAGAAGTGATTTTTGTTTCTGGACTATGGACTGCATAAAGTGACCCCCTTGTGAACCTTGTTTAAACACCTTAAAAATTATTTGGGATCATGGAAAAATTAGAGAAGCTAGGAAATTCAGTGGTGAAGGCTACCCAAAAAGAATTGGATTAAAATATGAATTTTTGGATTTTATAAAAATGCTAGAGTAAATTTCGCGCAAGGGAAAAAGTCGTTAGTGGAGCATAATTCTAGGAGTAGTGGTTATGGTTCGAACGTGGTAACTAAATTAAGTCGAGTAAGTGACGAGCGTAAACGAGTGATGTCATGGACCTATAGTGGGGCTAGGGAGTCATAAGACGAAGTCGTTAAGTTAATTTCGTGTCCCCTTAAAACCCCGTAATTAGAAAGAAATTGTTAAGGTACTAACGAACGATTATTGTTTATGTATAGATCGTTCGAATTCACGCGCTCGACCACCCCAACCAAACCAAGGCAAGTTTACTTTTCAAAACTTATACATATACAAGGATTTTCACTGTTGTGTTTGTAGTTTTCAAATTATATCAAATGCTATGTTTATCGAAGTATTGATGCAATTGAGATTGAACAAGTACATGTATGCTTTTACCCCTTGAACTTAGATTGAAATGTTTTCTTCGGACAACGACTCTAGCAATAGAGATCGTAGCGGTCCGTATATACTATTGACCGGGGAGCGGTATATTATTATATCGTATCTATATTGCGAAAACCCGAAGGGTCATTCGGGTGGTATCGTATATTCAAATAACTATTATTATATCTTCGTAAATACTCGAAACCCTATCTTGGATTAAAAGTTTATTTATTAAATAATTATTTTATTAATTATTAATATTAAATCTTAAAATATCATTTAATGATTATTGTTCACTATTTTAAAAACAAAGTTAATCCAAGATACCTTTTAATACTTTCAAACTCGAACTTTTTCGAACTCAAAACCTTTTCGAAAACCCCCGGTCAGGATTCGCTTCTTGTATGATTTCAAGAATTATCGGTCGACTGATGTCGAACCACAACTACTCTGTTTTCAATCAAAATCTGGATTTTAAAAGAAAAAGAAAAAGGGACTCTGGCAGGTGTGGGGATCGTTGACGAACGATTCCCGGGATGTGTAAGCGGCCGTGAGCCAGGCGGTCCATCACTTATTATTCCGGCCCAGGTGTTGCCGAAGGATGATTACGGATGTAGTTTTCATCGAGGGTTATTACGGATGTAGTTTTCACTCAGGGATAGTTACGGATGTAGTTTCTATCCTTCTACCGGTAGAGAAGACCCGCGGATTATTGGACTCGGATGTGGCGACTGATCATCGTCAATCCCTGTCAGGTTTTATGTTTTCTTTAAGTCCCATTCCTCCACTTTGGAAAAATGCTTTGACACTGCATCTTAGGCCTACGTGCCAGTTGCCGATAGTGTCCTATTTTGATGAGAAAGATGTTGACTTTATGCAGTAGCTAGAACTGCAAGGTTATTTTGAAAACAAGGGCACGTACTGGTGCACCTTTGAAATTTACCAATAATGAAAAGTGATTCTATAACTGATTGATACAACGAGTTTAATGACTATTATACATATGAAATGTTATATTGCTTATCTTATACATATATTCTTGCTGAGCTATAGTTGCTCACTCTTGCTTGTTTTCAAATTTTACAAACACAACAGCTAAGAGAAATGGCAAGAACCAGTCAGACTGTTCGAAAGCAGGTGACTAGACCCCAGGCTGCAATCGAGATTCCACCGGTAGGCCCCATTAGCCGGATTGGTCGGCAACTTTTGTTAGTACGTTTTATTTATAAGAATGACCTGTGCAAGGCAGTGTACCGCAACAAACTTTCAAGCCGCCAACTTCGCTTCATATCGAAGTGTTGCTGGTAGCATAAATGCTATTTAATTCGGTCTGTAATAACTCTAAAACTTTTACTTTTGCTTAATCAAATGTATGACGTTTCTGAGACTCTAACCCGTGTGTGTGTGTGTGTGTGTGCGGTGTGAGTTATTGTGGGGTCGATGGTTGTTTATTTATATTATGTGCAAGAACAAGTATATTGTTAATGGAAAATGGACCGTGAGCGCCTAGATTCCCGACCCCGGATCTGGGGGCGTCACAGAAATGGTATCAGAGAGAAGGTTACAGTTCTCAGAAACGATAGTAATTTAGGAAAGCAACCATAATAATACGAATAATATAACACTAATAATAATCCCATTAATACCTGGAGCCCTCATCGAGTTCACAGTCGGGTTATCGGATATAGCCCTGACTTCTAAGGCCCGTGAGGGAACTACTTCTTAAACCCTTCTTTTTGGTTAGTAACCTAGCTTATTTCCCTTGTGTAGATGGAGGATATACCAGACCCTGAGGCCTATGAGAGGGAGCATGATGAGGCACTACTGAGAGAGACTGAGGACCCTGTTGAGGATACTGATGCTGACCCTGAGCTGGGCCCCTGGATTACGATATTAGGGGATACTGATGATGAGGACCCCGAGGAGGAGCCCTTTATGGAGCCTGAGCCTGTTACCCCCTCCCCTGTGGCCACTGATGAGGAGAGTGTGCGATCCGGTGAGGACCGTGTTGTGACACCCCCGCCCTCTCCACAGTTATTGAGCCTCACTTCTTCTGATGATGATGATCCCGAGGAGGACACTTCTAGTGAGGAGGAGCGTGACCCTACCCCCGCTCCTGCTCCTGCCCCTGTTATGCCACCCCCACCACTGGACCTACCCCCGGTGTCGGGCGCTGAGCACGCCTATGTCGTGCAGTTCATGACCCGAGACTTACTTTCTGCGGAGGCCCGACTTAACGAGGCGAGGAGGGTGATAGTGGAGGAGCGCGAGGTGCGCTTGAGGATCCAGGCTGAGATGAGGACTACTGTAGCTAGGAGGACTAGAGCTCGCCTCCACAGGATTGAGAGGAGGAGTCGCGAGAGGGTTCTCGGATTAGGGATCCGCGGGGGCGGAGTGATCCGGGCTAGGGATGTTAGGCGTGTTGTGCGTCGTGCATTTGCCCGAGTGAGGGCCTTGCTCCGTCGCGGTGGGGCCCCGTGATGTGTTACTGATAGCTCAGTCCCCTAGGTTCAGATGACATTAGTGTGTCGATTTTGCGGGACAGTTGACTTGTGCAGTGGCGTCCTTTCTGACCAGTGGATGAGTAGACTGACCTACATATATGTAGATGTGACTTCAGATAGTATGTATGGATGTAGCCCTACTTTTGTGTAGCCTTGACTATTCGGATTATGTACTTGTATTTGTTCCACTTTTGCTAGACTTTGACATCGGAACTATGTATTTGGCTCTAACATCCGAACTTGTGACCACCCTTGTACCGTACTTATTTAGTTTCAGTTTCCTTGATATTGTCTCAACTGCTTTACTTTTCGATGCCATGCTCTACTGTTTTGATATACAACTGTGATTATACAACTGCTACAAGCCCCAAATACAACCATGCTATTTCAAATTTACGATATGTGATTTCAAATTGTTCTCCACATTTTCCAAAATATTCCTACGATTTTTCTAAAATAAACCTTTCGAAAAAAAAAAAAACGGTTTTAGTTATTTAAAAATTTTTGAAAATATTTCTACAGATTGCGAAGTTTCGAAATTTTGGAAATTCCTACAAATGTTTTCGAACCACGTAACGACTTCCCCTAAAAAGTTTTTACAGTTTATCGCCATCATAAGAGCACTACGAGTTTCGAAATTTTAACCCTGTGTAAGGAGGAACAATACGTTCCTGACTTCTCTAAATACGGTCAAATAATTGAAAACCCTAACCCATTTTTGTCTTATTATCAGAATCATGCCACCCAGAAGAATGAACACTCGAGCTCACCCGGCTAGCTCTGAAGGCCAGGGTAGCCACCATGGGCCGGAAGGCCGCCAAAACCGAGAGAGAGAGGATCAGAACCTGAGCGAGGATGAAGGTAGTGATTATAACTTGTTTGATAACTCTGAGTATGATGAAGAGGAAGCTGAAGATGATACCCTAGAGGTGGAAAACCCAAGGAGAGACCCTATGGAGCGATTCATGGACCTACATAGGCAGAACTTGGACCGTCCCCCGGTTCAGCCACCACCCAACAATGCGAATGCCAATGCCTTTCGAAATTTCAAATCCCTGAAACCCCCGGAGTTTAAGGGAACTGCGGACCCAGTCGAGGCAAGAGCCTGGCTGAAAGAAATGGAAAAATCTTTTGAGATACTAGGAGTCGCTGAAGAGCAGAAAACTGTTTTCGCCACCTATCTACTGAAGGGTGAGGCAAACTACTGGTGGGAAGCTAAAAAGAATTTGGAGGGAAGAGGTGTGGTGACCTGGGAGAGGTTTAGCGAGTTGTTCTTGGAAAAGTATTTCCCTAGGTTCATGGAAACACAAATGGAGCTGAAATTTTTGGAACTCAAGCAAGGTAACATGACGGTGGCCGAGTATGAGGCAAGATTTACTGAGCTGTCAAGGTTTGTGCCGGAATATGTGAACTCTGAGGTGAAGAGGGCCCGAAGGTTTCAATTGGGGCTAAAGCAATGGATTCAGAATCGTGTGGCGGTTCTTGAGCTGACAGACTATGCCACCCTGGTACAGAAAGCATCGATTGTTGAGGCTGGAGGTGAACAGATGCAGAAGGAGAGAGAGGGAAGGAAGAGGAAGTTTGATAGTCGAAAGGGGAACTCTGCGGGAGGTAGCTTTCCGAGCAAATTTAAGCGAGGAACAATGTCCCAACCCAGCGGAAACTTTGGAACCAAGAGAGCCGAAAGTTGGAGTGTGGGCCAGGGCGGCCGACCCCAGGGATCATCGTACTCTACCCCACCCCGAGCCCCACTCCCGGAATGCAATAAATGTGGAAGGAAACATGCGGGCGTGTGTAACCTGCAAGATGTGAAGTGCTTCAAGTGTGGGTTGACGGGACATTATGCTAACGCCTGTCGAGGGACTAGTAACAACACCAGTGCTGGAGGTAATTGCTTCAAGTGTGGGAAACCAGGGCACCGAATGAGGGAATGTATGTCCTCTGGGCCAGCTGCATCAAGAGTGAGTGGAACTGCTTCTAACAGGGCCCCTACTGCAAGAACTTTTAACATGACTGTGCAAGATGCCGTGAGGAACACGGATGTGATCGCAGGTACCCTACTACTCAACTCAGTTAATGCGAATGTTTTATTTGATTCGGGAGCTACCAAGTCTTTCATATCTCTAGATTTTGTATGTCGGCTAGGCCTTAAGACTGAACCACTGAGAGACAGACTGCAAGTAGAGATAGCTAATCATGAAATTATTCCTGTTAACCAAGTTTGTCCAGGTTGCGACCTAGAAATAGAGGGGCGACACTTTCGGGTAGATTTAATACCTTTTAAATTAGGGGAGTTTGACGTAATAATAGGTATGGATTGGTTGACAACCCATGGAGCTCAGATTGATTGCGTGAAGAAGAAAGTGAGTCTAAGACTGCCAGGGGATAAGGAAGTAGTGTTTAGTGGAAAACGACAAACCCAAAAATTCCTGACTATGATTTAAGCTAAAAGGCTGTTACGTAAGGGATGCGAAGCCTATCTAGCCTATGTAAAGGATACCAAGAAGGAGGCACCCAACCTACAGGAAATCCCAGTCGTTAATGAGTTCGCGGACGTATTTCCGGATGATCTTCCAGGACTACCACCTGATAGAGACATCGAGTTCGCTATAGATTTAGTTCCGGGCACGGCCCCAATTTCAAAGGCCCCGTATAGGCTAGCCCCAGTGGAGATGAAAGAGTTGGCCACCCAATTGCAAGAGCTGTTGGATAAAGGAATGATAAGACCTAGTGTGTCACCGTGGGGAGCCCCGGTGCTATTCGTGAAAAAGAAGGATGGCAGTATGAGATTATGCATAGATTACAGGGAGTTGAATAAGGTGACCATCAAGAATAAGTATCCCTTGCCCAGGATAGATGACCTGTTTGACCAATTGAAAGATGCAGTTTATTTCTCTAAGATTGATTTGCGGACCGGGTATCACCAGTTAAAGATTAAACCAGAAGATATACCAAAGACGGCCTTTCGCACCCGGTACGGACACTATGAGTTTTTAGTAATGTCGTTTGGGTTAACGAATGCACCCGCAGCTTTCATGGATTTAATGAATCGAGTCTTCAAGAAGTACCTGGACAAGTGTGTTATAGTCTTCATCGACGACATCTTAATTTATTCCAAGACAAAAGAGGAACATGCAGAGCATTTGAGGATTGTATTGGGAGCATTAAGAGAAGAAAAGTTGTACGCTAAGTTCTCGAAGTGTGAATTTTGGTTGAAGGAAGTTCAGTTTTTGGGGCATGTGATTAGCGAACAAGGCATCCTAGTGGACCCAGCCAAAATAGAGGCTGTATCAAATTGGGAGAGACCAACCACTCCGACAGAGGTGAGAAGTTTCATAGGATTGGCCGGCTACTATAGGAGATTTGTCCAAGACTTTGCCAAGATAGCAGCCCCTTTGACCCGGCTAACTCGCAAGACCGAGAAGTTTGTGTGGACTGAGAAATGCGAAGAGAGCTTTCAAGAGTTGAAAAAGAGGTTGGTGACAGCACCAGTACTAGCCCTACCCGATGATAAGGGAGATTTTGTGATTTATAGCGACGCGTCCCATAAAGGTTTAGGGTGTGTGCTTATGCAGCACGGTAAGGTGATTGTGTATGCGTCCAGACAACTTAAGGAGTATGAGATAAGATACCCCACCCATGATTTGGAATTAGCAGCAATAGTCTTTGCTTTGAAGATCTGGAGACATTATCTTTACGGAGAAAAGTGTGAAATCTACACGGATCACAAGAGCTTAAAGTACATATTCACTCAGAAAGAGTTAAACATGAGGCAGAGGAGATGGTTAGAGCTAATCAAGGATTATGATTGTGAGATTCATTATCACCCAGGGAAGGCCAACGTAGTGGCCGATGCACTTAGCCGAAAGGAGAAGCTTAAGATGATAACGTCAGTGGACGAATTGATCAAGGACCTCGAGAGGCTGGAGATTGAGGTGAGGTTGCCAGGAATTGGCCAAGAGAGTCTAATGGAAATAAAAGTCCAACCACCGCTATTGGAAAAGATTAAGTTATGCCAGGAAAAGAAGATAGAAGAAGAAAAGAATTCGATGGAGAAAATTTTGACTGGCGAAGAAATTAGGTGTGAGAAGGACGGGAATGGAGTTATGAGGTACGCATCTAGGATATGGATCTCGAACGTTCAAGAATTGAAAGATGAGATTTTGCAAGAGGCTCATAGCTCAAGGTATTCGATTCATCCTGGAGGCACCAAGATGTATAGGGATTTGAAAGAATATTATTGGTGGCCAAACATGAAGAAGGACATAGCAGAGTGGGTAAGTAAATGCTTGACATGTCAGAGAGTGAAGGCCGAACATCAGAGGCCCAGTGGATTGTTGCAACCCTTAGAGATACCCGAGTGGAAGTGGGAACAGATTGCGATGGACTTTGTGGTCGGGTTACCAAGGACCAAGACTAATCATGATGCCATTTGGGTAATTATTGATAGATTGACCAAGTCAGCACATTTTCTTCCAATCAACGAGAGATACACTGTCGACAAGCTAGTGGATATTTACTTAAAAGAGATTGTGGTTAGGCATGGGGTTCTTGTGAGCATCGTATCAGATAGAGACCCAAGATTCAACTCCAGGTTCTGGAGGAGTTTTCAGGATTGTGTGGGGACTAAGTTAAACATGAGTACTGCATACCATCCCCAAACAGACGGACAGAGCGAGAGAACCATCCAGACCATCGAGGACATGTTGAGAGTATGTGCCATAGATTTCAAGGGAAGTTGGGACGACCACTTGCCGTTGATCGAATTTTCCTACAACAACAGTTACCATGCGAGTATAGGCATGCCCCCATATGAAGCTTTGTACGGACGAAGATGTCGGTCTCCTTTGTGTTGGGAAGAAGTTGGAGAGCGGAAGATTTTAGGGCCTGAACTGGTCCAACAGACAAGAGAAACTATTGAACTCATAAGAGGACGGCTGGTAGCGGCCCAAGACAGACAGAAGAAGTATGCGAACCAGTCCCGCAAAGATAAGGAATATGAGGTAGGAGAGTTTGTGATGTTAAAAGTATCACCGTGGAAGGGATTGATGAGATTTGGTAAGAAGGGGAAACTAAGCCCGAGATTTATTGGACCTTTTGAGATCTTGAAACGAGTTGGAAAGTTAGCCTATGAATTGGCTTTACCCCCAAGCTTACAGCAAGTACATAATGTGTTTCATGTGTCCATGCTGCGACCCTACCATACCGACTTCCGACATGTGATAGAACATGATCAAGTGGATCTGCAACCAGACTTAACATATGTGGAGCAACCCGTAGAAATTATGGATAGAAAAGAACAGGTGCTGAGGAATAAGGTTGTCAAACTAGTGAGAGTCTTGTGGAGGAACCAGAATGTCGAAGAATCAACATGGGAACTAGAAAGCGCAATGCGTGAAAAGCACCCCCAACTGTTTTCGACCTGATTCCGGGACGGAATCCTTTTAAGGAGGGGAGGCTGTAAGAACCCTAATTTTTGGTAATATTTTATTTTATTTAATATCTTGTGGCAATGTCAATATGGAACCTTTCTGGTCATCCCTGTGATTAATAGAATTGATTGTTTGAGAAACTGTGTTGTTGTATTCCCTATGTAAGGTAAAAAGGGAGATTGTGAAGGCAAGAGACTTATTGTTAGTAAGATTTATAAAACTTGGGATTTGAGAATGATTAGAGTGTTACAAGATTTATTAAGGATCATGACAAGGAATTATGGACATTAGAGGAATTTACACAATTAGCACTAAGGAATTATAGGGGAAATCTCTACGCGACAAAATATTATTACGAGGGATTAATTAAGATACGATACGAACTAAAGATTGGATAATAAGCATTGGTGGGAGAATAATAATACAAGGAGTAGTATTGCATGCAAGCTCATGCAACTAAGTAGTTAGAAAAGCAAACTAGATGAACCAAATAGCAAGGAGAATAGTAACTAGTTGGCTTGCTTTTTAAAAGGTGGAGACAACAAGTACCAATGGCCATACCTATAGCCATACCTAGGCTTGTACAATGCTAATACATACACATTATACATATCACCCAACCACTAATTTAATCATTCATCCAACTCAAAAATATCAAACACCAAAAACTCTCCCCCCCCCCCTTTTAACCTTGCTCTCGGCCAAGACAAGTGGAGAAGAAAAGAAAAATTCTTCTCCCACTTCCCATCACTCTAAATTCATACCATAATTCCTAGGTCATCTACATCATCTAATCAAGGTATGCTAGTGATTTCACTTCATTTCATCCATCCAATTCCAAGATATAAAATGTTAAAGATTGGGTGAATAGTAACCATGTTTGATTTTCTTTTAGATCTTGGATTATAAGTGTTGTAGGAGATCATCTAAGGTGTTGTTGTGTTGTGAGAAGCTTACCCAAGGTCCCTAGGAGCTCAAGAAGGTATAAAATCACAAACCCTCTTGGTTATGTAGTATTTATAATGTTTAGTAGTAGATCCATGCATGTATGAGCTAATCTTGGTTATATAAGTGTTGGATGACTTGGATCTTGAGTTTTTATGTTGAGATTGTGGCTTTTATGATTATGGATAACATGTATGTCACCATGAGTGTTATGAACCATGATTTGAGTGTATTAAGTGTTGGTTGTATGGTGGAATTGTGAAAAATGGTTGATCTAAGTGATTTGAGCATGCTGATTTTATCCAGGAACATTGACCTGTATTGTGACACGATTTTGAACCCCCAAATGATGTCCCCTGATGTCCTACCTTATATGGATAGAAAGATAATTGAATGTAGTTTCTGGATATGTAAGGTTCATAGCTAGGTGATGTGTGGATTTTTAGTTATGGCCGGAGAAGTGATTTTTGTTTCTGGACTATGGACTGCATAAAGTGACCCCCTTGTGAACCTTGTTTAAACACCTTAAAAATTATTTGGGATCATGGAAAAATTAGAGAAGCTAGGAAATTCAGTGGTGAAGGCTACCCAAAAAGAATTGGATTAAAATATGAATTTTTGGAATTTATAAAAATGCTAGAGTAAATTTCGCGCAAGGGAAAAAGTCGTTAGTGGAGCATAATTCTAGGAGTAGTGGTTATGGTTCGAACGTGGTAACTAAATTAAGTCGAGTAAGTGACGAGCGTAAACGAGTGATGTCATGGACCTATAGTGGGGCTAGGGAGTCATAAGACGAAGTCGTTAAGTTAATTTCGTGTCCCCTTAAAACCCCGTAATTAGAAAGAAATTGTTAAGGTACTAACGAACGATTATTGTTTATGTATAGATCGTTCGAATTCACGCGCTCGACCACCCCAACCAAACCAAGGCAAGTTTACTTTTGAAAACTTATACATATACAAGGATTTTCACTGTTGTGTTTGTAGTTTTCAAATTATATCAAATGCTATGTTTATCGAAGTATTGATGCAATTGAGATTGAACAAGTACATGTATGCTTTTACCCCTTGAACTTAGATTGAAATGTTTTCTTCGGACAACGACTCTAGCAATAGAGGTCGTAGCGGTCCGTATATACTATTGACCGGGGAGCGGTATATTATTATATCGTATCTATATTGCGAAAACCCGAAGGGTCATTCGGGTGGTATCGTATATTCAAATAACTATTATTATATCTTCGTAAATACTCGAAACCCTATCTTGGATTAAAAGTTTATTTATTAAATAATTATTTTATTAATTATTAATATTAAATCTTAAAATATCATTTAATGATTATTGTTCACTATTTTAAAAACAAAGTTAATCCAAGATACCTTTTAATACTTTCAAACTCGAACTTTTTCGAACTCAAAACCTTTTCGAAAACCCCCGGTCAGGATTCGCTTCTTGTATGATTTCAAGAATTATCGGTCGACTGATGTCGAACCACAACTACTCTGTTTTCAATCAAAATCTGGATTTTAAAAGAAAAAGAAAAAGGGACTCTGGCAGGTGTGGGGATCGTTGACGAACGATTCCCGGGATGTGTAAGCGGCCGTGAGCCAGGCGGTCCATCACTTATTATTCCGGCCCAGGTGTTGCCGAAGGATGATTACGGATGTAGTTTTCATCGAGGGTTATTACGGATGTAGTTTTCACTCAGGGATAGTTACGGATGTAGTTTCTATCCTTCTACCGGTAGAGAAGACCCGCGGATTATTGGACTCGGATGTGGCGACTGATCATCGTCAATCCCTGTCAGGTTTTATGTTTTCTTTAAGTCCCATTCCTCCACTTTGGAAAAATGCTTTGACACTGCATCTTAGGCCTACGTGCCAGTTGCCGATAGTGTCCTATTTTGATGAGAAAGATGTTGACTTTATGCAGTAGCTAGAACTGCAAGGTTATTTTGAAAACAAGGGCACGTACTGGTGCACCTTTGAAATTTACCAATAATGAAAAGTGATTCTATAACTGATTGATACAACGAGTTTAATGACTATTATACATATGAAATGTTATATTGCTTATCTTATACATATATTCTTGCTGAGCTATAGTTGCTCACTCTTGCTTGTTTTCAAATTTTACAAACACAACAGCTAAGAGAAATGGCAAGAACCAGTCAGACTGTTCGAAAGCAGGTGACTAGACCCCAGGCTGCAATCGAGATTCCACCGGTAGGCCCCATTAGCCGGATTGGTCGGCAACTTTTGTTAGTACGTTTTATTTATAAGAATGACCTGTGCAAGGCAGTGTACCGCAACAAACTTTCAAGCCGCCAACTTCGCTTCATATCGAAGTGTTGCTGGTAGCATAAATGCTATTTAATTCGGTCTGTAATAACTCTAAAACTTTTACTTTTGCTTAATCAAATGTATGACGTTTCTGAGACTCTAACCCGTGTGTGTGTGTGTGTGTGTGCGGTGTGAGTTATTGTGGGGTCGATGGTTGTTTATTTATATTATGTGCAAGAACAAGTATATTGTTAATGGAAAATGGACCGTGAGCGCCTAGATTCCCGACCCCGGATCTGGGGGCGTCACAGATGTGGTGCATTTGTGTTATTCCTCGACGAAGAAATCAAAACTAATGTTGTCATGAAGAATTGAAGGACGCGCCCTCCGTATAGAATCTTGAAGATGAACGAGGACGTGCCCTGAAGAAGAAAAGCTACAAAGATTTTGGTGTTGTTTGAGATTAAAATTCCATGCTTCATCTTTGATTTTACACGGAATTGGGGGGTAGTTGTTATACCCAAAATCTCGCACGGGTATTTTATTCTAGATTCGGGTCAATATTGGGTATTAATTTGGGGATTTCTTAGATAAATTAGGGTTTTGATAAACTATTGAAGAGGCAGGACGCGCCCTCTCCTTCTTTACAAGGAGGGCGCGCCCTCAAGGTTGAAGAAGCTCCAAGAAATTGCAATTAACTGATTTTTATGAAGACTATTGAAGAATTCCCTCCTGTCGTATCTCAGGAGGGGGATGTCCGTCGTAGAAGGCCTCCAGGGGTTTGCCTGGATATAAGGACCCTTCTTAGACACTAAGGGCGCGCCCGAAGGTGGAAAGATGGGGACTTTCTGGTGTGTGCTTTGGGAGCTCTGTTCCTGTATCCAATGGGCGCGTCCTCATTGGGGAACTTCGGAGTAATCCTGCACTTTGCACCCAAAAGCTCTGGATCACCTTTCCTGCTATCTGGTGGGTGCTTCTCATTCGGGGGACAGGGATGCGTTCTGCACTTGGGGTAAACCATGGCTATACCTGCATCCTTGAAATCAAGAAATAGTGGTAGCGGATAGGACTAGACCTCGACGGGGGAAGTTTCCTTATCCGTGAAGTCTTGAGATCTTGGGTGAGCCTTGGGCCTTTGTGGTTAGGCCTCATAGTAGAACATTCCGAAAGCTAGACCGATAATCCAAGCCCAATTGGGTTTCTTGCTCTCCAAGAACTACGTGGGCTTGATCCTCTATAAATACAGAGGTACGTAGGCAAATTGAGGGGGATGGAAGCGAAGAGCTACGAGCCACCACCAAGAATCCTCTCAATCTCAGCCCCCAATTCATCACAACCACCACACTTCGACGACTTATCCGGCGAAGAACCACCGTCATAGATCTTGATTCCGGCGACAGACCTCAAACTTTATTATTACCAAATTCCTCCGTCAACAGCTAGTAATACTAATTTCGATAGGGGGTTGGGGTCGGGTGATTTTCAGTTGTATATTAAGTACTTTTTTTAATAATAATTCTTAATATAATTTATACGGAGTAATGTATAAAGCTAGTAAAAATTGAAAAACGACTTGATTTTTGATCTAACATTTCCTTAGTTTTACTTCTCCTTAGTTTGATGACTTGATCATGAAAAGATATTTTTCTTTTTTTAATTTTTTTACCCATATTCATCATGGGGTCTGTTCTATGGCAAACATTTGCCATAGAACTGTTTCATAACATATGGTTCCAGGACCGTTGGATCGTTGATCCAACGGTCCTGATTTAAAAAAAAAATTACACCGTACCGCAGAAACTTTCCGCGGTACGGAGCAATTACAAAAATACCCCCACTGTTCACGTACCGCAGAAACTTTCCGCGGTACGGTGAACAGTAGATTTTTTATGTGAAAACAGGGGGCAGTTTTGTAATTACTCCGTACCGCGGAAAGTTTCTGCGGTACGGTGTAATTTTTTTTTTAAATCAGGACCGTTGGATCAACGATCCAACGGTCCAGAAACCATATGTTGGGAAACAGTTCCCTGGCAAATGTTTGCCAGGGACCGTTCACCATTCATCATTTCATCTGAATCACAAAACTCTACTATCAATATCAAACTCCCCAACACACAACAAATGAAAACACACAACTCTTTAACTACTTCCAAACAAAACACAAACAACCCCTTCCGACACACCCCTTCACCGCCGATGACCACCCTTCCCAACCACAACAAAAACACCACCCACCGCTTCCTCAGCTTCCCCACCCCAACCCCAACCAACCCATCTTCCAACTCTTTCGAATTTCAAGAAAGTGACTTAGTTTTCTCACCATCTTCAGATACACCTATAGACACACACTCTGTGTCTATCTCTCCCCCCACACCCACCACTCCTCCGAATCATCTTCCCCGTCAACACGCCCATCTCTCATCTTTTCAGGGTCTCTCTGCGGCGTTATCCAACGATCACCACCCTCTTGTCCGACGCAAATCAGCTCTCAATCCGTCTGTTTCAGCTGTCAAAACGATCCCGCACCGACCCGAGGGGACGAGTGGTGTTAAGTTTCATCCTCAATCTGCTCCCATGGATGTCCCGGTGTGGCCTAAGAAGGAAATGAGGTCCAAGAATTTTGATGAGATTGAGGAGGATGAGGAAGAGGTGGAGGAGGAAATGATTCCCCCTCATGAGATTGTGGCGAGGTCTCATGTCACGTTTTCGGTGTTTGAAGGTGTTGGAAGGACACTAAAAGGGAGGGATTTGAGGCGTGTTCGGAATGCCGTGTTTCAGCAAACAGGTTTTCTTGATTGAATTTTGAGAAACATCGGAAGTTTATGCAGTTTCGATGTGTTTGTAGTTTTATGGATGCTTAATTAGTTGATGATTTTGGTTGAAATTAAGTCTTTTTCGAGTTCAAGTTACCATCTTTCCTTCTTATACACTAAATTTCTCGTATCTAATACTACAATTTTACAGAATTGGGTTGAAATGAAGTTTTGAGCATAGTTTAGTTCAGTTGCTTTATGCTCTGCATTTTTATATATTGGGATGCTAGCTAAGTTATCTCCGAATGATATTTGTATGGTTATTGCCAAGGCATGTTACCATTCTTGATGTTATTCTTTAATGCTTAGTAGTGATAGTGATCACTGGTGTTCGAGTTTTATCTTGTTCTTTATGTATGTATTGAAACTTCATTGGAGTGAACTGGACAAAACACAATTCATTTAAGCATGTTACTACTATTGATGTTAAGGCTTAATGCTTAGTAGTGAATTGGGTTGAATTGAAGTTTTGATCATTGTTTAGATAAGTTGCTTTATGCTCTGCATTTTTATATATCGGAATGCTAGCTAAGTTATCTTCGATTAATAAAGTTTTGTTTTTTATGGTTATTGCTTAAGCATGTCCACTTACCACTCTTGATGTTATCCGTACATGCTTAGTAGTGATAGTGATGGTGTCCGAGTTTTATTTTGTTATTTATGGTATTGGAACCTTAATGGTGTGACTGGACACAACACCTTATTTCAACATGTTACCACTCTTGATGTTAAGGTTTCATGTGTGGTAACTAGTAGTGATTGCTGGTATTATATTTGTATCTTGATATTAATGTGTGGAAACTATATGGGAGTGAACTGGATGCAGTATATTTAAGTAGTTATTTGTCTTGTGCATCCCATCTATTAAAATGCTAGCTAAAGCTATCTTGATATTGAGCAAGTCTTGTTGTAGATGCTCAAGCATGTTATTGCCAGTGGCAGACCTGAACAAAAAGGACCGTGAGTTGCAAAAACATAAACTACTAAACATGATACAATACCTTATTTTCTTCATTTTTCAGTTGAGCCTCTAAAAATTCACTATTTTCTAAAATTAATCTGGGGATATAAGAAAACATTCTACTGATTTCCGAACTTTAGCAAGGGTTGGAACCTAGGATAGCTCCGGCTGATTCCACGTCTCATTTTTACTTGAGATGCTATGGTTTGATACGTAATTGGATGTTTGGTGATTTTTAGTACTCCACCTTATTTTTAACTAGATGACTGTCAACATTCATGCCTGTGCTGGTCCTAGGTGTTTAATCACTTGGCTACTCGCACACATTTGCCTTCCTTTCAGTTCTGTTGATTATAGAAGTGTTGCAGATGTGTAGAACTGTAAGCTTTAAACCCTTAATCCCTAATACGGGAGCAAAGAGTAAGTTTGGTTATGATATGTAAAAAGTCTCAAAGGTCGAAGTAAATCACAACAAATAGTAGGAGTAATTGGTTGCGTATTATCATAAGAAATTAGCACTACCTGGGAGCCGGGGGAGCAAGTCAATTGCCTGCTTTTAACACACACCCCAGCTCTTCTTTATTCCAGCAAATACTGAAAATTGAGTCAGTAAACTGGTGTTCCCACCTGGGAAATTGTATTTCATCAAAATCCCCAAATTGAATAGGTTGATTTTACACTCAAGTGGTCCCTCCCCCCTTTCTTATTGTGGATTCTTTCAGTGATAAATTGACACAGTGTTCTACTTGAGTGGATGGAGCAGATTTATGAAAAGGTCTTACTTTACATAGAATCATATAATCAAATGATTGAGATTTGTTTCAACTACTGATTCTTATGTCACTGGAATCTTACCTTTGTGGTCCATGTATACTTTCCTTATTTGAGTTTGTGGTTTACAGCTAATCTTGATTGTTCCAATTCATACTTCAATCATCATCATGAAACAGGTTTCCAAAGCCGTATGGGCTATGGCCTATGGGGCTTATAATGTAGAAGAGAACTTTGCCCCGTACTTTGTAATTAGACTCATGCTTCTTTTACACAAAAAGTGTTATGCTAAGGTCCTTGCTAGACGTGAGTTTAGTGAAATAAACTCATAATTAGAACTTTTAGTACAAAATGGTTCGAGCGAGCCGAAATAACACTTAAGCGAGCCTAATTTTCTACCCGAACTCGGTTCGTTTAATTTCACGAGCCGAGCCGACTCGTTTAATTAAACGAGCCGGAAGCTCTACCCGAACTCGGCTAGTTTAACTAAACGAGCCGAGTCAAGCCAGCTTAAACGAGTTCGAGCCGAGCGAGCTCGCGAGCAGCTCGGCTCGAATTACAGTCCTAATGAGAAGTGTAGGTCCAAGGCTTTGAGGCGAGGCCTATGTTTCTTGGCTCGAATTACAGCCCTAATGAGAAGTGTAGGTCCAAGGCTTTGAGGCGAGGCCTATGTTTCTTGTGTCTATCACAGATTGTATTTGCTGCCTGGCTGCCTGCCTCACTGCCTGTATAGAAGTTGTCAAATGTACACACGCATCGCCCGCGCCATGTTAGACTGGGCGTTAGCAGTAAGCCATCAATCATTTATATGACGGAATGATTGCAATCATATAATACTACTCCAGTATTATTATTGTTATTGTTCAACAAGTCAAGTTAGATCTCTACACCCTGTACTCTTACCTGTAATTCCACATATCCAACTGCCAGAACAATGCTGTTGGTTCCCAGTTTTTTTTCTTTTGTTTTGTTTGTTTTAGAGTTATTTTCTAAAAAAGATCGACAATTTGTAAATTTATTGCATTCTAACCAACCATCTTTGTTTTTGGTGTGACAAACCCAACCAACCAGCAGTTTTTCAGTTGGTTGGAAAACTTGAGCATCGGCATTCAGCACAAGTATAACTCTGTTGGTAAAAGTTGATCTTCTCTGAACAAATGAAAAGAATTGACAAATGCTTCCTTCTTAGCTTTAAAATTTTGGCCTCTTATCATATCACACTGATATTTTAAATTCGGATTGAAAAGCTAATTTGATATGTTCAACTATCAGTATATTATACGATTAAAGCTTTTGTTTCGCATTTCAAGAAGACAAATTTAACAGTAGTGTAGTGCCTGCAAACTGCATAGTTAATTGGAGTAAAATATTAGAAGTGGATCATGACAAATAGTGCATGTCCATGTGGGCATCTGGTGTGAAATATTCTTACTGTGCACAATAATCCACCAAGATCATAGATATTGGACTTCGTATCCTATTATTAGCGGACAAAAACGTGCAGATTACTTAAATCTTAAAATCAATAAAATGACACTAGTAGAATAAATTACCTGCGCAGTGGCTCCTTTAGTTAAATGATACTCCCTCTGTCCCTCCCATTTCTTTACATTTCTTTTTCACTGCTCGACACGCATTTTAAGGCTCCTAAAAAGTATAGTTCCATAACTTATTTTTTAAATTTTCTTTTTTTGTATAAAAATAGAACAATTCTATTTTTATACAAAAAAAGAAAATTAAAAAAATAAATTATGAAACTATCCGCAAATTGCACCTTAAAATCCGTGCCAGAATTACGTCCCCCAAGGTAAAGAACCAAGGGGGACAGAGGGAGTACTAGTAAGAAATTGGGAACAAAATGGTGCATGTCCAGTGTTGTGGAATAAAAACTAGGTTATTAGATTGCGGCTAGGGTTTGCTGTATTTAATGCTAGGGTGCGTGAGCTTCGTGCTTTAATGGCTGCTTCTGCGTTCGAGACTTAAACGGTCCTCACAGAATGCCTACGTATCTCTGTATTAAGAGAATCAAGCCAATAAAAGGTAGTTCTAGGTTGAGGGGTCTGACCCTTTATATAGGCTGAGAAGCCTCAGAATTATGGTAGGGTTAGGTGACTTGGTGGACAAGCCAACCTTGAGGAAGGATCTAGACTCCTTCCTTGTAGGAGTCCGTTTCCTTGTACGACTATGTGCCTTGGAGGCTACTCTTTGGAGAGATAATATCCTTATTTGACTTATATTTCCCAGCTGTTAATTAGCCATGAATATTAATTACGAAATTAATATTTAACTAGGGTTTTTGGGCCATCTAGTGGGCCCCACATTTGGACCAAACTAGGTCTAATTAATGCAACATTAATGATATTTTTAGGGCTTATTTTTAGCCCATATCATTTGCCCCCCAACTTCTAGGAAAACTGATCAGGTTTTCCTCGAAGTTTTAACGGCCTTATCTGAGACTTGGGTCAGGGTTTATATTTATACACTAGTGTTTCACGAGTATTGTCTTGATGTAAAGCGTGGAGCGACCGACGCACTTATGACAATGTTAAACGATGCTAAACGGCAATAATCAGCACTAAACGGTGCTAAACGGCACTAAACGGCGCCAAACGATGCTCAAATGGCACTAGTTTGAAAATATTAGATTGTGCTTCGAGCATAAAATTATTTTTCCATGTTTCTGGAATTTTCGAGAGAGATTTTTTTTTAAGAATTGCAGGCCAAATTCGAGCTCAAAATAGCATCCAGGTCGTGTAAAACGACCTCAACTTTTAGGCTAAATTCGAGCTCATTACCACGACCTCAGCCAGTATAAAAACAACCTCAAGTTGGTCTCAGGTCGTGAGCTACAAGCTTGATTTATAGTTCATTTCCGACCTCAATTTTGCGACCTCAAATAAAGGGGAAACAACCTCAAAGTGGTTCCAGGTCGCACAGATTTTTCACGGATTCCAACTCTTTTTCGACCTGGATCTCACGACCTTGATGTAGTACAACCTCAACTTCAATTCAACACAAGAACGACCTCAAATGAGCCCCAGATCGTGGGGATTTTTCACACTTCTCAGTTCAAATTCGACCTGAGATTTGCGATCTCAAGCCATGTCATAACGACCTCAATTTGAGTGGTAGGTCGTGGCCTCATTTTGCTTTTCATAAGTCAAAAACGATCTCATCTATGCGACCTAGAATCTGTTTTGTTCCGACCTCATCTTTCAAGGTCGCTCACGACCTCAGATGGAATTTTCCAGATCGCCTTGTCGAGCTCGTACTTACACTAGAAAACGAGATCAATTGTTACGACCTCGTGCTTCCTTTTGGTAACTCCAAATCCTATTATGGACTTCAACGGGCCCCGTCCGGCCTTTAATTTTCATGGGCTGGATCTAGATTTTCAAATCGTTGGGCCTATAAACTTTTTAAGTTTTGATTGGGCCTTTCCTATGGGTCAAAATGACCTTATCTCAAAACCTTAATTAGGTTTATCAATCTTGGTTGGGCCGTGACAGGCCTTAATTCCTTTTAATTACTTTAGCTGGACTTGGGCCTTAACAGGCTTGGTGTTATTGGGCCTTTTAGAGTCCAATTTGTGTTGATGGCCCTCAAAGGTTTCCAATGGGCTACAACCGGTTGAGATGCCCTAGATTTTCGCCTATATAAAGGCCAAGGCTTTCATTTTCACTTTCATCACAAAAGTTCTTAAAAACTCTCTCAAAAGTTCCAAAGTTCTTTAAGAAATTTCCTTTGAAGAATCTGAGTTTGATCTTCATTCTTTGAAGATCACTCAAAGTTCATAGACTTTCAACCTCAAATCTGCACATTTCTGCAGATTCTTTGGAGATTTGAAGGCATCCTTCAAGTTTTCTGGCAATTTTCCAGAAATTTTCCAGTTGCTGTTGAAGATTTGAAGAATACTCAAGGTATTTTCCAGAATTTCTAGTTTTATAGTTTGAAGATCACCCTTTTTCTGGGTTTGTTCTTCAATTCCTTTGAAGATTTGAAGATTGTTCTAACAATTTCTTCATCCTTTGCAGGTTTCCTTGGAAGATCAAAACTTTTCTTTGAAGATTTACTGAGATGGCAGAAGATCGTGCAGCACTTCGTTTCCAAAAATTGCAAGGAGTCTCCAAAAGAGGTATCATCATTCGTTCTCCCTTCATGAGTTTACAGGATATGATTTTAAATCGTAAAGAAGATTTTCCATCCTTGTCACACCTTGATTCCTTTAATCATAGTAACATATTTCATGATATAGAAAAGATCACTGATTATAACAGGATGTATAAAATAGAACCACCCTATAGACTTGTCCCAGCTGATCCTGGGGATCGATCTTGCCATTGGCGCCCCGATGCACTTTGTGTTTATAGGGGTGCCATTGTTGCAGGAGTTCGATTCCCCTTCCATGAGTTTATTCCTAGGCTCTTAGCAGATGTAGGAATTAACCCTTGCCAACTTCCCCCCAACTCTTGGAGGGTAATCAATTGTTTCATGGTCCTCTGCCTTAAGAACAAATTCCCTCTTTCTGTAGCTCTCTTTAGAAAGATTTTTCAATTTAAGAATTCTGCTGAATCTACTCCGGGTTGGGTTTACATTAGTCATCGTACTTCCACTCCTCCAATATTTCACCCCCAATCTATTCCTGACTCCATCCCAAAATGGAAGAAGGAGTTCATGTATTTGACATGGGAAGGTGGAGATTGGGGCAATGTTTTTCGTAGTACCTTTGGTAAGGTCGTAGATGGCAGTGCCAGTGATATTGAGCTCAACGAGGAAGAGACCCAGGCCTATAAGGAGCTCATCAAAGATAATCATACTACTATGGCTTGGGATCTCCTGAATGAGTTCCAGCTTAAATCTTTGGGACTTTCCCGAGTGACCAAGAAGGGTAATTTCCTTTCTTTTTGTATTCCTTTACCTGAATATGATTGTCTCATACCCATTATTTGTCTTTTGTTTTGTAATTGCAGCTGCAGCTTTTATCAACAAGACTAATGAGCCTGAAGATGGAGACACTGCTAGGTTGAAGAGGGCTCGTTCAGGGAAGGATCCTCGAGCCCCAACGGCCACGGATGCCTACTTGAGGCCCCATGTAGTCGATGTTGAAGAAGCAGATGGCTCTTCCAAGAGCGCTTGGCGTCCCAACTGGGGTATTAGGAAGAAGGACTCCATTGTTGGAGATTGCAGGCATGCCATGGATTGGTCCTATCATTCCATAACTCCCGGTGATTTCAAAGATTTGGTATCCGGCTCCACTCTTGAAGGAGCCGAGAGTGCTGGAGCTCAGGCCTTTGCTGCTGTAAGCTCCTTACTTCCCTCTCTCTTATATACTTGTTTGCTATTTGAATCGTGGTTCTAACTTTATCTTTTGTAGGCTAATGCCAACTTCCAGGGGGCCATATTCCAGGCTAAGACTTGGCGTTCAGTCTATGAGACTCATAAGGCAAAGTATGATGATTCTCAGGATGAACTGGCCTCTATCAAAGCTACCTTAGCGAGGAGGGAGAAAGAGCTTCTAGAGTCTCAGGCTGAAAATGTCACTCTCAGGAAGGGCAAGGACGACCTGATTGATGACTACCTTGCCTCCCAGGAGTATGTGGGCTTCATGGAGAAGCATGACGACTCTCTATTCCCTTACCAGTTTACTCAGGGATGGGACGGAGCTCTTGCTGAGGTTACTAGGAGATTTCCTAGTACCCTTAATGTTTCAGACTTCCCTAGCCCTCATGCTCCTATGGCCTTGGCAGTGCAGGACACCCAGGAGGAGGACCAGGAGGATGATGAGAGGATCCTGGAGCCAGAGCCCTCTGCTCATCTTGGCGAAGATAAAGAGGATGAGCGTACTGGAGATGCTCAGTAGTTGCTCTTTTTATCAATCTATTTATGTACTCTGCCTTCGGGCATAACTTTTAATTCGTAATCCATTGTCCTTGATGTTTCTCAACTTATTCACGTTCGCATGTGTAGTCTAGCATTTTATGCATATATATCAATAAATAATGCTCATAACTTATGCGAAAATGTAGAATAGTCTTATTAGTATGAAGAAATGGGCACAGCCCTTACATAGGTAGCATAAACGGGCACAGCCCTTACATAGATACTCTACTTCCTATATCTCAAGTTTAAAAACTTGGAATGGTTTCATCGACCTTATTTCTACTTCTATTATATAGGCAAAAAGCTAGGTCCTTTTCAGGAGAGCTTAAACATAGTAAACCTTGAGGTTCAATGCATGCCAAGTCCGGGGCACCTCAACCCCGTCCAAGGTTTCCAGTTTGTAAGATCCTCGTCCTAGCGTCTTCTTGACTCGATACGGCCCTTCCCAGTTCGGGGCTAGCTTTCCCTTCTGACCAACTCCAGAAGCCTCGATCTTCCTAAGAACCAAGTCACCTTGCTGAAAGAACCTCTCCTTAACCCTGTGGTTGTAATAGAAGGATGCTTTCTTTTGATGCTCCGCATTTCTGGCGTTTGCCTCGTCCCTAACTTCATCAATCAGATCTAGGGCGAGCCTCATGCCTTCTTCATTAGTCTCAGGTTCAAATGCCTCAATTCGAGGTGATGCATGCATGATTTCTAGTGGTACAACTGCCTCAGCTCCATAAGCTAGCAAAAACGGAGTTGCTCCTGTTGTCACCTTACAGGTGGTGCGATACGCCCAGAGTATAGGCAGCAACTCATCCACCCAAGTATTCCTCGAGCGTTCGACCCTTTTCTTTAATCCGTCCAGGATGATTCGATTGGCCACCTCGGCCTGTCCATTTGCTTGCGGATGTGCCACCGAGGTAAAACGAAGCTCAATAGCGTTTTCCTCGCAATACTTCTTGAATTCCTCATTGTTAAACTGTGTCCCATTATCCGTCACAAGGATTCGCGGGATTCCATACCTACAAATTATGTTCTCCCAAAAGAACTGGGAAACTTGCTTGGTGGTTATCTTGGCTAAAGGCTTAGCCTCAATCCACTTAGTGAAGTAATCAATGGCGACAATCAGAAACTTCCTTTGTGCTGAAGCCATGGGGAAAGGACCAAGAATGTCCATCCCCCACATTGCAAACGGAATGGGAGAACTGATTGAGGTTAACCTCTCAGGCGGCTGCCTTACAACAGGGGCGTGTTTTTGACATCTGTCACACTTCTTGACATAATCCTGGGCATCTGCCAACATCTCTGGCCAATAGAATCCCAGGCGGGTAATCTTGTGGGCTAGGGCTCTGCCCCCCAAGTGTTGCCCACAGATCCCTTCATGAACTTCTTCCAATGCTTCCTTAGCCTCTTGGGACCTTAAACACTTCAAATACGGGATGACAAACGATCTCTTGTACAAGATGCCTTCGATCAGGGCATATCTCAATGCCCTCACTGATAATTTTCGTGCCTCCAAGGCATTGTCAGGGAGCCATCCGGTTTCCAAATGAGCTTTAATAGGATCTATCCAACAACTTCCAACGTCGATCGGTGCTACCAACTTGGAGTTGATGGTCGGGGCACACTTCCAACATAATTCTCTATCTCAGAAGAAGCGAACTTAGAGAGGGCATCGGCCTTAACGTTCTCTTCTCTTGGGATGTGCTCTAGGTAGCACTCGTCAAATTGAGTCATGACAGCTTTCACAACTCGTAAATATTTCGCCATAGTATCATCCTTGGCCTCAAATTCACCATTCACTTGCGAGACTACCAGTCTTAAATCTCCACACACTTTGAGGTTCTTGACCCTCATGACTCTGGCCAAGCCTAATCCGGCTATCAGGGCTTCGTACTCAGCTTCATTATTGGTAGTTGGGAAGTCCAACTTCAGAGCGTATTCCACTATGAACCCGTCGGGACTTTGCAAGACCAAACCAGCGCCACTAGATTTTGTTTTTGATGCTCCATCAAAATAGAGCACCCAATATTCCTTCTGATCAAGTACAAGTTCTTTATCCTTACTCTCAACCCCAGGGGTGGTTACTATCTCCTGCCCCCCGAATTCTTGGTTGCCAATGGTACATTCAACCACGAAGTCAGCTAATGCCTGAGCCTTGATGGCTGTCCGAGGCTTATATGCAATGTCAAATTCTCCGAGTTCGATTGCCCACTTAATTAGCCTTCCACTGGCCTTCGGGCTATGCAGGATACTTCTCAACTGCTGGTCCGTCAGGACTTCAATCTTGTGTGACTGAAAGTAAGGTCGTAGTTTCCTTGAAGCTGTTATCAATGCTAAAGCAAACTTCTCAATGGTAGAATAATTCAACTCAGCTCCATGCAACACCTTACTCACGTAGTAGATGGGTTTCTGAACCTTGTTCTCTTCCCGTATGAGGACGGCACTCAATGCTTGCTCAGATACCGCCAGGTATAGATAAAGAGTTTCTCCGGGACTAGGCTTGGCCAACAACGGGGCTTCAGCCATGTATTTCTTCAATTGTTCAAAGGCCTCTTGGCTTTCGGGTGTCCATTCAAAATTCTTTACCTTCCTTAATGTTTGAAAGAAAGGCAAACACTTATCACCAGACTTGGAGATAAACCTCCCTAAGGCTGCAACTCGGCATGTCAACTTCTGCACATCTCTTATAGAACGTGGTGGCTCCATGTCTAAAATCGCCTTGATCTTGTCAGGATTGGCCTCAATGCCTCTCTTTGAAACCATCAGCCCTAAAACTTTCCAGATCCAACGCCAAAGGCACACTTGGCGGGATTCAACATCATCTTATGGTGCCTCAGCACTTCAAATGCCTCTCCGAGGTGCTTAATATGATCAGCCTTGAGTAGGCTCTTGACCAACATGTCATCAACATACACCTCCATGGTTTTTCCAATCAGATGGGCAAATATCTTATTCACCAGCCGTTGGTAAGTAGCTCCTGCATTCTTTAGACCAAACGCCATAACAAGATAACAGAAGACACCAAAGTCAGTTATGAAAGATACCTTAGGGATGTCATCCTTGTGCATCTTAATCTGATTATAGCCGCTGAATCCATCCATGAAGCTTAACATCTCATGTCCAGCTGTGGCATCTATCAACATATCAATCCTTGGCAGGGGAAAACAATCTTTTGGACATGCATCATTCAGGTCAGTGAAGTCTATACACATCCTCCACTTCCCATTCGCTTTCTTGACCATCACAGGGTTTGCTAACCATTCGGGAAACCGAATCTCTTCAATAAAACCAGCTTCCAAGAGCTTATCCACTTCTTGTTTAATGGCCTCTTGCCTTTTCGGAGCAAAGTTTCTCTTCTTCTGCTTTATTGTCTTCCTCTTGGGATCCACATTTAACTTATGAGTTATAAGTTGGGGGTCAATCCTTGGCATATCAGCTGCTGTCCAAGCGAACACGTCGCTATTCTTTTGTAAGAATTCTATCAACTTGCCCTTCAGGGGTTCTTTCAGAGATGCTCCAACATAAGTAACTTTTTCAGGATCGTTCGGCTCTAGAGGTATGGGAATCAAATCCTCTGCTGGCTTCCCTCTATGCTCTTCATCATCGTGGACATCCATGTCTTCAATCGGAAGGACCTGCCCCCCGACTCCATCGGCCCTCAGCGCGGCTACATAGCAACTTCTTGCCATCTTCTGATCACCCTTCTATTCTCCGACACCATTCCGTGTCGGAAACTTAATCTTCATATGATAGGAAGAGGCCACAGCCTTAAACGCATGAAGTCCAGTCCTTCCAAGGATTGTGTTGTATGTTGAGGCTGCCTTAATCACCAAGAAGTTCAGCATCTGAGTCGCCTCCTTAGGCTCCTGCCCAATAGTCACGGGTAACTGAATAGTCCCTTCAACGTTGGACTCCACCCCATTAAACCCGTATATGGGCATGTTTGTAGGGGTCAACTGAGAGTCGTTGTACCCCATCTTCACAAATGCATCATGAAACAAAATATCCACAGAAGCTCCATTGTCTATCAAGACTCGTTTTACTTCTGAGTTTCCAATCACAGGAGTTATGACCAGCGGGTCATCATGGGGAAACTTCACCCCTTCCAAGTCTGAATCATCGAAACCAATTACCATCTCAGTTTTAGCACGCTTCGGGGCCTCTCCCACAATGTGCATTACTTCTCTAGCATAAGCCTTTCGAGAATTCTTAGTTGTGCCAGCTGTTGTCGGGCCTCCCCAGATCATGTTGATAACTGCCCTTCGGGGCTGTGGATTGCGGTCATGGTTGTCATCCTTCCTGTTATTATCTCTCCTGTTATTGTCCCTTTTATCATTGTCCCTTCTCTGGTTCCCACGGTCATCACCCTTGGTGAACTAACTTAGTTTTCCTCTTCGTATCAAGAACTCAATCTCATCCTTGAGTTGCCTACAATCGTCGGTGTCATGTCCCACATCTTTTTGGAACCTGCAGTACTGATCCTTGTTCCGCTTGGCTGGGTCTCCCCTAAGTGGCTTCGGCCATCGGAAGTCCTTTTCCTTTTCAATGTCCAACAAGATCTGACTTCGTGGAGCATTAAGCCTAGCATACTCGAAAAACCTTGGACCCGAGCTCTTTTTTGGAGCAGATTCAGAGTCTCTGCTAGTTCGGGGATACTTGTCCCTAGCGTCGTACTCTTGTTCTTGCTTCCGCTTGTTGTTCCCTCCATTGCCCAATGCGGCTTCCTTTTTCATGCTGTCCTCAGCTTTTATATACTTGTCTGCCCTCCGTTGGAGCTCATCCATGCTTTCAAGGGGGGTGTTTTGCCAGCGACCTCTTAAAAAAGAGATCTGTGGTTCCGTGCTGCAAGGCTACCATAGCCACCTTATTTTCCAAATCAGTGATGTTCAGGGTCTCCTTAGTGAATCGCTTGATATAATCCCTCAGGTTCTCGTTCTTTCCCTGTACTACATACATAAGGGATGCAGAGCTTTTCTCATGAATTCTTCCGCTAATGAATTGACTGACAAAAGCGGTGCTCAACTCCTTGAAAGAGCTAATCGAGTTTGGAGGTAAACGACTATACCAGCGTTGCGCCATGCCCGACAGGGTTTGGGGAAACGCCCTACACTTAAGGGCATCGTTAGCAGGCTGCAGTAACAATGCGCTCGTAAACGTTCTCACATGAGTTGCGGGATCCCCCGTTCCATCATAAGCTTTGATTGTGGGCATCTTAAACTTTCGGGAGATATGTGCGTTCATCACCTCCTCAGTGAATGGAGGGGTTGGATCATCAAGATCTCCTTGTAGCATCAGGTCTTTGGGGTTACTCTTGGGGAGTTCCACCCTTGTAGTCCCTCTGGTTGGGGCTTCAGCCCTTCGGCGTCTCCTTGAAGACCTTTCCAAATCTATGAAGGGAATCCCTTCTAAAGTCGGAGGAGGTCGAGTCTGATTAGATCTGGCTTGTTCTCTGGCCATGTCTTCCTTTAATCTTAAGATCTCGGCTTCATAAGCCTTAATCCTCTCAGTAGTTGCTGAAGGGAGTCCATCGTGAGTAGTTTGAGTTCTTCCTCGAGGTTCTTTACTTGCACGTCGCCTCCTTGGAGCTTCATCACGTTCGTAATCATCGTCATAAGATGACTCATCCGTATAAGGACCAGAAAAATCTGATAATCTCGATCTCGAATATACAGGGCATGACCACTTGATCCAGCTCCTTGGGTAGGAGGGTAGTTAGGCAGCCCGTACATCGGATTGGTGCTTATGGGGAGATCCGTAGTGTGGATCTGAACCCCTCGTGGAGGGTTGTTGGGATCTACAATCAAGGAAGAAATCCCCACCTGGAGGGGGTTAGTCCCTGGATTTGTGTGGACGATCGGAGGTAGCGTACTCTCAACATGGGAAGTCGTCCCTAGGGGTTGAGAAACTTGATACGGAACGATAGTCCCGGATGTCGGAGGTACTTGTTCAGTGAGGGGCGGAGCAGAGCTAAGAGGTAGAGCCTCGGTTGCGATTGGCTCTGTCATTGCTGGTGTCCTTCGTGTGTTAACCATGGTTGATGTTTTCTTCCCACAGACGGCGCCAAATGTTGTGGAATAAAAACTAGGTTATTAGATTGCGGCTAGGGTTTGCTGTATTTAATGCTAGGGTGCGTGAGCTTCGTGCTTTAATGGCTGCTTCTGCGTTCGAGACTTAAACGGTCCTCACAGAATGCCTACGTATCTCTGTATTAAGAGAATCAAGCCAATAAAACGTAGTTCTAGGTTGAGGGGTCTGACCCTTTATATAGGTTGAGAAGCCTCAGAATTATGGTAGGGTTAGGTGACTTGGTGGACAAGTCAACCTTGAGGAAGGATCTAGACTCCTTCCTTGTAGGAGTCCGTTTCCTTGTACGACTATGTGCCTTGGAGGCTACTCTTTGGAGAGATAATATCCTTATTTGACTTATATTTCCCAGCTGTTAATTAGCCATGAATATTAATTACGAAATTAATATTTAACTAGGGTTTTTGGGCCATCTAGTGGGCCCCACATTTAGACCAAACTAGGTCTAATTAATGCAACATTAATGATATTTTTAGGGCTTATTTTTAGCCCATATCATCCAGGAATGTACCGGTGAGTTTCTGCAAAACAGGATGTTTTTCAACAATATTAGCAAGTTTTTAGAAAAAGTAGGATATTCCTCTACAACACTATAAAATTTATTTACATTTTAGGTTTTCACAAAATGGAACGCTTTGTTTTGTATTGACTTAATTGACCGTGTGATCATCTAATACAATACTAGCCTATGACCCGTGCGATACACGGTTGCTTTAAGTTATTACTTTAAAATACATATATATATATATATAAATATTACATAAAAAAATGTTTTTTTTAACTTTTATTTAATAGAAAGAGTGAAATTTATCTAATCATGTAACCTTTTTTCGATTTTTATACAAAATTTTTTATATTGTAAGTGTTTTCCAGATTTTGTGTAATTTTTTATTATATAGCTTATTACTCGTGTGATGCTCGGATGTATTTTTTAATATTTTTTATTTCATTAACCATATTTTCATATATTTTTTTTAATTAGTAGGAAAATAAATTATAAAAGATTATAAAATATTGTAATACATGTTTGATAGTATTTTTAACGATTGTGTTTTAATAATTAATAATATGTTGTTGACGGAAATTGAATCTTAAACTCGTGAGAGTAGTTTATAAAATAATATATATGTTTAATAGAGATATGTTGTTGGTGGGATTCGAACTTGGAACCTATAAGAGTATTTCAAATATTAGAAAAGGAATATTTTTTTAGCATTAGATCCAATCTTATTTATTTATCTTAAAATAGTGTACCAGAAAAAGTATACCTAAAAAAGTTTACCAAACCGACAACCAAATATACCCTGTTTCGCTTATAATAGTGTAGTATAGATATGTGATTTTGTTTTTGTTTGATTAGGACTTGATCCGTTAGAGCAAGTCCAATGCTAGATGCTAAATTGCTATTGCTATAATATAAAACCAAAAAGTGAATTTTGGTGCTAAAATAAAACCCACCCTCCAAAGCTAGTTCTATAACTAGTTTCAAATTTAATCAATTCTTTTAACTTTTACCTAACTCTTTTAACTTCTATTGAATATTCACAACAAACCCATCTCATTCTAGTTAAATGATGATGTGGCATGGATGCATAAATGCATCTTTGGTTTCAAATTTAACACCAAGGATGCATAATATAACAATAGCACCAAGAATGCATCCAACTATAACACCACTTTGGAGATGAGTTTTTTAGCACTTGGTGCTATAATATAACAATAACACCAAATATAGCATTACATTGGACTTGCTCTTAGCCATTGTATTCATTCAAAACAAAGAAAAAAGAAAACTGGTTTATAAACCCATACGGTAAAATCTCGTTAAATTAATATTCGAGTACACAATTCAAATTTTTGATTCCAACATAAGGACGACATTATAAATCTAAATTTATTGATAACTTTTATAAAATAGTAGAATTCATCGATCCTAATCTATAACCTTTATTAATAAGCGAAACACTCTTTTAAAGGTAATTAAAGTTTGGTTCGCACTATATTTTTGTTTCACCCGTTTTTGGTTCGCACTATATTTTGGTTTCACCCCTAAAATCCTATTTTCCCTAGAATACTATGTTATTGTTTTCAAAAAAATAGAATAAAAATAGAAATCCTATTATAATTATAATTCTTTTTGTAATTTTTATCTTATTATAATTATAATTCTTTTATTTGTAATTTTTTTAAAAAAAATCATATTTCCCCTAGAATACTAAAAAGAGTTAAAAATAGAGTTGTAATTATCATTATAATTCTTTTGTTTATAATTTTTTTAACTTGAAAAAACCAATGATAAAAAATCACCAACAAATATAGGGTAAAACACCAACGAATACGTAGCCAGATCGTATAACATTTGATAAAACACTAACGAATCTATAACCTTTATTAATAAATTTCTGTTTAATGATATTTTCGTAACAAATTTGGTTTCACCCTTATTTCATCACAGATTCCTACTCCCCTAAAATTCATATTATTTTCTAAAACAATTGTTTAGAATTTTGTTATAATTATAATTCTTTTACTATAATATTACTGAATTGTACAAATAACGTACATATTAGAACCAGAACCATGTATGTTATGTTTTCTTGATTGTTTAAAATATAATCTTAAATAAATAATAAATAAATTTATATCTATTACGTGTATTAATAACAAAACCCCTTTTTAAAGTACTATTTTATACCAAATTTGGTTCGTACCATATTTTGGTTTCACCCCAAGACTCCTATTTTCTCTAGAATTCTATGTTATTTTATAAAATAAATAAATAAATTATATTACAATTATAATTTTTTTATTACAACTTAATAAAAAAAAAACTACGAATACAAATGTTAATCTACGGTGACAAACGAAATACATTTTTAATGGTACTTCGGTACCAAATATTGGTTCCACCCATAAGATTACTATTTCTCCAAGAATTATATATTATTTTTTATTAAAATAATAAATTGTTAATACTATTATAATTGTAATTTTTATTATAACTCTATTCAGTTCACAAATAACGTATTTATCATAATCATGTACATTTTAACGTATATATCGGAATCATTTAGTTTGTTTTCTCGATTTTCTTAAATAAACTTAAATAAATAATATATAAAATGACCTTTATTAATAAGCAAATTCTTTGTATATAGCGTAATTTTTTTATAATAAATTAATGATCAATTTAATTAAATTTCTCGGGCCCTTATCATCTAATATCTTATTTGTAAGTGAAACACGTTTTAATGATACTTACTTTTAAATTTGTGTCTCCTAGAAATGTTGAAATTTTGATGTAATTATAATTATTTTTTTATAAACTATTGAGTTCCATAAATATCCTAATTTTATTTCGTACTTTTATCATTTTTATAGTATTTTTTAATGATAAATAAAATATTACCTATAAAATTTAATAAAAAATGATCAATTTTAATAAATTATTTTGACCCGTGCTTCGCACGGCCTATCATCTAGTAATATTAATTTATAAAATTTTTGTTATAACTAGAGTATATTTCACGATAATTTGATTTGACCCCCTGTAATAATCCCAAACATGTTCTGATTTCCATAAGTGTAATTGTATACATCCAGTTTTCACTTAAAAATTGTGAACACTCAGTATCTAACTGGTGAGTGGTGAGTGAGATTATTGGCCTGTTTGGCTTAACTTATATAATGGACTTATTGACTTATTTTTGGGTAAAAATTTTATATTTTGATAATTTTTTTTATAAAAGTATTTAATGTATGCTTGAGATTCAATAAGTTGCAAAAATAAGTTGAAAAATAAGTTGGAAAGTTAAGAATCTCCAACTTTGTCTTAAAATAAGTTGACTTATTCTGGAAAAAAGTTCCCCCAAACACCCCCTATATCATTCGGCCAAACTGCCAAATCCAGTTGTATCAGCATAAAATATATTGAGATAGCCGCTGAGCTCAATCTCCAGCTTTCAACTCGACATTTTTCTAATCATGTATGAGATAGCCGCTAATTAGCTGCCCAATGCTCAACTCTTGGCTCTTGCATGCCTCAACTCACATCCATCACAGATTAATTTCTTAATTAGTTGGGTTGATTACTAAATTATAATTAATTAATCCCCTGTTTAGTGGGTCTCATACAATAAACGTGATGGCATCAGGAAATTCAAACAGTGGGAGCCAGGCATTATCTAGAACAAGGAATTTTATACAAATACGCTAACGTGATCTTAAAATTAAAATCGAGAATCACAATATAAAGAAGTAACCAATGGGACTCTAGACTATATAGCCATAGTCAATAGTCATATATTCACAACTAATTCCATACACCATCACAACCTTATTTCTCTATCCCCTCTATTCTTATTCTTATAGTATTTCATATTTCATTCCACACGCACTCTTCATCTTTGACCTTTTTCCCTTTAAATTTTATTCTTTCATTTCATAGCCTGCCGGCGCTAGCCGTCTTCAATTTCCCCAACAAAACATCTTCAATATATATACGCATACATCTCCAAACACCTTTCGATCATACTCCTTCTCCAGTTCTCCACCATCCGCAATCTTCGTAAACAGTTAAACGAAAACATACTCAATATATCCTGCTCGAAAGTCATCGAAAATTTCGTAAACTGAACGAAAACATACTCAGTATATCCCGCTCGAAAGTCATCGAATAATATTATCTTTATCATCAAGTATGGTTTTGTTAAGCTTATTTCTTACGTCTCCTGTGGTGGTTATTGGTATCTATTTTCTTCTTCGGCTTGTATCGAAAACATCTCTATTATTCGTTGCGAAAAAATGGTGGAGATTACTAGAAGATAGTTGTCACGTCTACCAGTTTTACAAAATTCCAAAATTCAACGATCATATGCAAGAGAATCAACTTTACACAAAAGTTGTAACGTACCTCAATTCGTTATCTTCCGTTGAAGATTCGAATTACGCAAATCTTTTCACAGGCAACAAATCCAACGATATTACCATCGTTCTCGACTCCGATCAAGTTGTAACCGATACTTTCCTCAGCGCCAGAGTGTACTGGACTAATGAGAAGTCTAAAACAGGCTCTACTACTTTGGTTTTGAAGATTCGACGAAGAGATAAACGAAGAATTCTCCGTCCATACATTCAACACATTCATACTGTTTTCGACGAAATTGAGCAGCGAAGAAAAGAGGTGACATTATACATAAATGCAGAGACTCAACCAGAGAAGAACGGACGGTGGATATCTGTTCCATTTACTCATCCGTCAACGATCGAAACGACTGTTATTGATGCGGATCTAAAAAACAAGGTGAAGTCGGATCTCGAATCATTTCTAAAGTCAAAGCAGTACTATCAACGACTCGGACGAGTTTGGAAACGGAGTTATCTTCTCTGTGGACCTTCTGGTACTGGAAAATCGAGCTTCATCGCAGGAATGGCCAAGTTTCTCAACTACGATATCTACGATATTGATATGCGTAAAGTCACCGATGATTCTGATTTGAAGATGCTTCTGTTACAAACCACGAACAAGTCAATGATTGTGATCGAGGATCTGGACCGTTTCCTAGTTGAAAAATCAACGGCTGTCACCTTATCAGGAATTCTAAATTTCATGGACGGATTTTTCTCTAGCTGTGGTGAAGAACGCGTGATGGTGTTTACAATGAATAGCAAAGATCAAGTTGATCCTGCGGTTTTAAGGCCTGGAAGAATAGATGTTCACATACAATTCCCGCTTTGCGATTTCTCTGCTTTTAAAAATCTAGCTAACAGTCATTTAGGCCTCAAGGAACACAAGCTATTCCCTCAGGTTGAAGAGATTTTTCAAAGCGGTGTGAGCTTAAGTCCAGCTGAGATTGGCGAGATCATGATTTCAAATCGTAGCTCGCCAACTCGAGCTCTTAAATCGGTGATCACAGCAATGCAAAGTAATATGGCTGCGAGAGTAGTCAGTAAAATTCCCAGAAGTGCATCAGCTAGGGTTGTTGGAATGGAAGATTCCAGAGAATCAGCTGGATTGTACAGTGAAAGTGTTCATACAGTTAGAGAATTCAGAAAGTTGTACGGACTGTTCCGATCCAAGAGTAACAGAAAGGAGTCGATGGATGTAGATTTACAGGACAAAGAATATCATAGACAGAGTTCTTAAATTTTAGCATCTGGCAGTGCTAGTGATTTAATTTCTTAGATAGAACACAATCCTGTATAATTTATTTCTTTGGCAGATGATTGTCGCAATTCTTTGTATTGTTATTACTCGGTAATCAATGTATATTGCACCGGGAAGAATCAGAATTTGTAATGTGTAGTGTTCATATATAATCCTAAGGAAATTTGTTACGGAGTACTATAAATCAACATTTTGTACTAAATTTGCAATGTCTAAATACCTTCACCTGCATAGCATTTTCTTTTGACGAAATTTTGTTTACATAACGGAGATTACAGTGGTCAAGGGTCTATGCCCACAGATCAAACGTAAACAAAATCGCACGACTTTATTAAGAAATGAGTAAAATCACCGTTGCACGTACGAGCATCATGAACAAGCATTCACAGACCTTTGAGAATGTCCCATGAACTGTGGTCTACACTAAGAACACCACAAGTTAGCAGAGTACCAGCAAACCCACCGAGGGCTAAGTTGATAAAAGGGGTACTGACACCCTTATAACATCCCACATCGATTAGAATGATAATATTTATGGTCTTTATAGATACAAGTGAACAACTAATGTGTATCAAATTGGCATTTTTGGACTGACCTATATGGTGGGTTGTTGGGTCTGGTATGCATTCGGCATGGGCTTGGATGTTATCCACCCTCCCACCAACATTAGGGAGGGGAGTGAACCCTTACCTCTTGTGACAAAAATTCCTGAATTTGTAATTTTTTTAAAAAAATATTGAATTAGTGAACCGTTTTTGACTTAAATAATATGAAAACAAAGAATGCCAATGATATTCAGAATTTGACAAACAGCAAAAGTTATTAATCAGAAGGAGTAGTCATACTTGACTTTAGGGAGGGCGGGGCAGTATTTTAAGGTGACCAAGCGAATGTAAATACAAAAATGGAATATTGATTAGCAGATTAGCAGTACTACTTTGAAAAATCTGCGTGCAATTTTGTCACTTATCTTTCCCGTAGTCCATGTTTGTTTTAGGGGATTATAATTCTTGGAAAATTACATTATCTTTCTTAAATTTAAAGGATTATAATCCTATGGAAGTATATTGCTATCATCTTTTTGATTCATTTTTATGGAATTATAATACCTTCTTTCACAAGGTATTATAATCCCATGGGAGTGAACTAAAACAATGATCAAAATATGAATTCATGGGATTATAATCCCTTACGTTTGGGATTTATAAAGTAATAATTTGGGAATTATAATCCCTTGAAACAAACATGGTCGTAGAGTACAGAGTATAGACCAAGTCGAGGGCCTACAAATTCAGAGTCTAGTTTATGCTGCTTCTGCGGGGAAAACATGGTGTTGCGTGTTTTTCAACTCTCCACTTTGGTTTCATTTTCCTCCTAACCAAGTTAATGCCGTTCTTAGTAAAGCAGCATTAGTCCAACGACGACAGCCAAAGTTGAGATTGTGTTCGGTAGGGCTATCGTATTAGCCGGTAACGCTTAAAATTGGTTAGCTCCAAATCCAAACTGAATTGCTAGTATTGAAAATCGAACAGAGTGGAGAATTATTTTATCAAATCGAATAGCTTGTTTTAGCTAAACTCAAAAACCGAAAAATCAAATCGAATTAGAAAAAAAAAATTCAGCAAAACTAAAATCACATAATGACAGCAGTACAGGACAGCTTGTGCAAACTCAGAAACGAAGACAGGCACTTTTAGAAGCTTAGTATCTCATTCTGCAAAAGAAAACATCAAAATAAATGAAAAGGAAGTGAATTTGAAAAAACAACCAAATGAGACGAAGAATTTTGCCATAACCTGATAGATTCCATTAGAATGAATTGCACCATTGCACTATATCTCGGCTGTACACAACACGATAGAACTTTACATGTTAATCAGGAAAAAGCACTAATGAACATCAATGGTACTGTACCACATGTAATCATATCAGGCAGACATTTATAAGCCAAAAAATATGAAGCACACTGTAGCATGCAGGTACATCAAGTCATAAAACTCATACCACTATACCAGTTCAATACCCGAATCGAATTTATTATGTTCAAGAACACTTGCTTTGTATAAAAATGATTAAAAATAAAAATAAATTTTTAATGTAAAAGAATTCAGAAATTAAGTATGTATCATTTGTGTTCAGATACATGAAATTAATATATATTAAGTAATTGACGGTATTAAGTAGCACTCCTAAATAACGTTTCTCTCTCTGCTCTCAAGCTCTCTCCCTCACATGAGAGTCTACCGACTCCGATAACCCTCTTCTTCATCTCCACTTCCCCCATCATTCCATCCTCCCATCCTTCCCCCAATCTTTTAATCCCCTTTTGTGTTCTTTCCAGTTTTAAATAAAAATGGAATCAAAACCAAATATTTTAGAATTTATTTCTCAGATCTATCTTGGTTTTGAGTCCGTCTACTAAAATAAAAAATACCTTGAAGATTCAAATCTCCTCCTTAACATCATACCAAAATTTGGTGTTATTCCGAGATCTTTGAATTTCGGTTGTTTGTCTCGCCTTTTGGCGTGTTTGTCTCGTCTTTTGGCGAGTGTTTACTTTTATGTTGGTATGGATTTGGTTCATGGCTACTTTGAAAACGATTTTTGTGGTTTTGTGGGAGATCTGTAATTCATGCATTGTTTTTTGGTTGGTAACGGATATTGCAAGAGCTTACTTTTCACAACTAAAATTTGTTCATATGAGATATTTTACTTTCGGCATGTCTATAGCTGGTTTCCGGCATGTAGATAGCTGGGGTGTGTCTGAACATTGGGCAACAGGTGATGCGTATGTGAAGGTCATTTGCGATAATACTGGTCTCAAGATTGGTGCAGGTTTGATTAATCGGGAAGTCACTCTAATCTTTTTTAATCCGAAGAATTATTGTAAAATTCATGATGTAAAACAGTCTGCAAACATAAACGACTATTTGGTTAGCTCGTTTATTTGTTTCCTTTCAGATTGTAATGTCAGTTCAGGATTTTGTGCTGGCTGCGTTTTGATTGTTGCAAGTTAATACAATTCCTTGTTCGTCAAAAAAAGAAGTAATTGATGATATTAATATTGATCGAAAAGATAGAAGATTTTATTTGATACCATTATATAATTGATTTTTCCCTTTGGCACCATTCAAATTTTTTAACTTCCAAATTATACCATTATACTATTGGCTTCAATCACATAATATCACTTTTTTAACCAAATGTTAATCAACATTTTATTTGGGTTTGAACTCCAAAATATCACTATTAAATGAATCTCACGAATCTGTTTAAACTATTTGGTTTTATTCTCCTTAAAATATTATTGGGCATCTCTTTGCCCACCAAAAGACAGGGAATTTGATCAGAATGATCAGATTCATTAACATAATGATATCTTGGAGCTGAAGTCGAAAGTAGAATGATATTACTTAGAAGTCAAAAATTTCAAGTGATATCAAATGAAAAATTTCATAATTTTATAACAGTCGATTAACGTTTAATTAACGAAGTGGTATTATGTGAATGAAGTCTAAGTCAAAAATTTTGAGTAGTACAAATGGAAAATCAAATTGAACAATGGTATCAAATGAAATATCCAAAAAATAATTAAATACAAATTCGGTAATCAATTTTTTTTGCAACCCTATATCCATATAATATAATTTAAAATATTTTTAGAAAACAATAATGTCAACAATCATAACTAATAAATTCAAATATTATATTATATATAGATAGGGCATTACTCCATGAAAAACACCCTATATAAATCAACATTTTGTACTAAATGTTAATCAACATTATATTATACTATTGGCTTCAATTACATAATATCACTTTTTTAACCAAATGTTAATCAACATTTGGTTTTTTAACCTTTAAGATTGAGGTTTTCTCCAAGGAGTGAGCTGCTATAATCTCTGAACCCTTACAATCATCTTCTTTCCTTCCAGAGACTACAGGTTTCAGTATACCACTTTCAGGTTCTTTACTAGACTCTGATGTCTTCAGTAATACTTCATTAGATACCATAGTTAGTATGTCACCGTCTTTAAGTGTTGTTTACTGAGACTCACCCTCAAGGTTGATAGACTCTAACTGAATAATATTTGTTTGATCTTCAAGAAAACTAGTCAAAATTATTCCTCCCATATCATAGGGTTTCTCACTTGCAATTTCAGTCATCACAGAAGGCCTTTAAACATCAGCTATCACAGCTCCTGAGTCATCTAACCTCTGACTAGATGGTTCTTGTGTTGCAGTGACTGTGATCTGATTTTTCCTACTATCCACCACTGGTGCAATAGTATCTTCTGTTGACTGCATTCCTCTATCTACTTCCTCCACTTGTTCACCTTGAGCTGAAGCATCTTCAATAATGACATCCTTGTCAAATAAATATGCATGAAGTGATTGAAGTGCAACATGCTTCGAGAGTCCAAATTTCTTGACTAATTGTCTTCTGACAGATACATAGAAATACATCTTCATTAAGTCAAGTCTTTGATGTAGAAGTCCATATTCATCTGGAAATAAAAGTTTTGGTACTCTTTCAACCATAAAATCTAGAACAGGCGTTGACAACTTCACTTTGAGAGAAATTAGTCCCATAGCCAGTCTGTATGATAATGTAGTTTCCCATGAAGAATCAATATCAAGATCTCTATAGTCATTTGCTGACTTGATTGTAGCTTTATTTGTAGAGACCTGCATGATATTAGTTGGACTAGACTCTGTGTGTGTAGGTGACAATTAAATCTTTCTCCTTGTTCTCCTGGTATAGTGAGCAAAAGATTTATCCTGAGTAGACTCGAGAGGTGTAGACACAGAAGTGATCTTAGGATGAGATTTTTTTTCAATAGACACAGTCTTTTGAGAGACAGTATCCAGTAATTGTTTTCCCTTTTTAAGTACTACAGTCTTTTGAGAAACTGCAGCCTGGCTGTGACTAGGTGCTTCATCTCTTTGTCCTAGCTTAGAAAGTCGAATTGCAGCCTTCAATTCTTCTCTCTCAGCAAGAGATGAAAACAACACCTAGAGGGGGGGGTGAATAGGTGTTTATGGCTAACAATGCTTATTTATGAACTGTTTTGAAAAATACCAGAAACAACTTGATGTTTGTAATAACACAGTTTACAAATGGCACGCTGTTTGTGTTTAATTTGCAATGCAGTATGAAATAAACAGTAAGTAAAATGAGACACACAATCTTTTAGCCAGGTTCGACCCCTATACCCCTATGGTCTACGTCCTGGTCTCTTACCAAACTTGGTAAGAGAATATATTATTGATCAATTATAAACCGATTACAAGATACAACAATATATCTCCCTTATACCCTGCTGCTTACAAATGGCTTGCTGTTTCCTGTGCTGAACTAACTCTCTAAGTAACACTTCCCAAGCTTACTTCTCTAGTCTAGTTCGACTCATCCTAAACGTTAATCCAACGTTTGTACAGCAACAAATAAATACAATCTGAACAATACAAGTTTGAATGATACAACTCAACCTATGACCCTCTGAATATATATAGATATATACGAATGAAATGGGTTTGAAAGGTTTAAAGAATATTGCAATGAAGGCTTTGAGTTTTTTTAAGGCTCTTTAATTTTCTGCACCGTATTATCCTCAAGAACTGAATGATATTAGTTCTTTTATAGGCGAATGAAAGCAAGAGAAGAAATTAATTTGAAGAGCTCCAACGGACATAAATGTAGCCATTATGAAATAGAATGTTTGAAGGTGTGAGAGAAGCTTGGAAGATGAAGTGTTATTCACGTGAATAGCAGGTGGTGTATAGAATGAATATGGCAAAGAGAATATTTGATAATGATGTGTATCATGTGAATAACTTGAGTGGAAGTATGGTGTGCATTAAATAAATGAAAAGTAGAACTTTACTTTTCTTAATTTATCTCAAGAATATGTTTGTCTCCCAAGCATGTGTGAGATATGAGTGATGAATAATTAAATATACTCAGAGGACCCATACAATTAAACCTAAAATAGATTCCACTTGATGTTCCTTGAATTCTTTATAATCGGCAAAACTGCCCAGAATGAAATCAGCATGCTGTTTGTGAAACTGGTACGCCAATTTAATGAATGGCTTGTTGTTTGATTTAAACTGATAATATAATCAGTAAGCTGAATTCTCTGCAAAACCAAGTTAGCACATATACATATGGTATGCTGTTTTATATCTGAAATCAAGCCAAATGGCTTGCTGTTTGTTATCATCAAAACTTAGGAGTTTCAATCTCCCCCTTTTTGATGATTACAACTAATTTAGGAGAATTATTTAAAACTCCCCCTAAATTCCTGCATCTCAAAGAGTTAGATATAAAACAGTTCTATTGATTAAAGCAACCCATATAACACATTTAGGCATTTAAGCATAGAAATCATTAACCATAATGATCAGCAAATATTCAAGCAAGTCATAACAGATGCCACCAAAATAAGTTCAACACAAACACAAACATACTAGCAGGACAGATTTTTTTAAAACCAAAGAGAGTAGCATAGAAATAAAAGCAACAAAGTCATTAATTCTCCAAATTTTCTCCCCCTTAATTCATCAAAAATTAAGAGTCTGTTGGTGTAACCCTGGGAGAAACATGGAAGTCCTCATCTCCTTCTTTGTCTGTGCCACCTTCATCATCTTCTGGAGCATCTTTTGCAGCAGCTTGAGCCAATTTGTCAAGTCCCAAGTCAGTGTCTACCGCAGAATGAGTGGCAGAGGTGGTTCCAGCTATCTTGAGCAACATGTCCCTCATAGCCTTCATATCCTGATGAAACCCTTTCATAACTATCTTGATTGTTTGACAGTCTGATGTTATCACCTTAAGAACATTTTTGACTGCTTGCAACTCTTTCTTAATCTCAGAAACACTTTCAGTAGATGTAAACTCAGAAGTACCAGAAGTAGGATTGGAAGGTTCGCCAATCTCAGGAATATCATCAGAAGGAGGTGGAGGCAAAATCCTTGTTACTAGACCATCCACAAGCTGAATATTATTCTGAGTTAGGGTCTTGTGATCAAAGACTTCCTTGACATTTATTTTAAGGGCTTTCTTGAAATCTATTCGAAAGGTCACAAACACCTTTGTGAGAAGCTGAGCATAGGGGATTCCAGTGGAGGTTTTCTCAAGGGTACTAAGCATCTTTTGCATGATAAGGGATGAGATATCAAACTTCCTACCAGCTAAGATCATAGCAACCAACACCACATCTTGATTAGTGAAATTAGACTTATTCCCCATTCTAGGACAGATGTGTGATCTAACAATCTTAAAGATTAAGTGAGCCAGTGGTGTAACCTCAGTAGTACTGGGAGGTGCAGACTCCCCAATCAAATCAGAACCAATTAAGATTGACAGTTGATCTTTGATAGAAAAATCAGGAAATTCCAAAGAAGTTTGAGCCGTATACACATCAAGCTCAGATTGATAATCAACATCTAGGATAGAGCTAAACAGAGATGTGTTGAATTGAATTTTCTTTCCACACACAGTTGAACAAATATTTCCAAATTTATCAGAGTGTAGATTAGCATAATACTCTCGAACAAGGTCAGGATAATAAACTTTAGGTAAGTTGAGAATAAAGGAATCAATACCAACATCTTCAAATAACTTAATAATTCCAACATCAGTAAGGGGAACAATAATCTTACTGTCGATAAGAGGAGCAGTGATGAGATTCCGAGTGCCCAACTCCATGGTAGAGAAACGAGATTCGAATTCAGGACTAGCAAAATGAGGAATACCCTTCAACCTCTTCGATTTCGGAGTCTGGGAAACCTCGTCGCCACTGTTATGAGCCACATTATCCAATTCAATCAAGACCTTTTCTTTCTTGGACGGAGGTGTGTTTGCAATGAGACCTGATTTCCTGGTTCGAGTCATGATGATTGACAGAGAGATAGAACCCTAAAAATCGCCGCTTGATGAAACCCTAATCGCCTCTGAGAGAGTTTTGGTTGAGGGAAATTAAAATGAATCGACTACGACCTCTTTTTCTTTTTGATAATTTTAGGGGAGATATTTTAGGATTAAAGATAAAAACTAAATATCTTATTAACATATTAGTAAAATAATCGAATAGAATTTTTATGAAAAATAGAAACAAACAAGAAAAACAAAAATCCAATTAATTCCTATTTCGAACAGATATACTAAATTATCTGAAATTTCAATCAATTTGAAGACTATGTAATCATTTAGCATATATTATCAAATCAGGACACATAGATTCATAGGATATCTAATATCACACAAATGGTAAGCCAGAGATGGAATCACAAACAGTATGCCATGTATAATATGTAACTCGAACAAATGGTAAGCTAACTTGTCCAGTACTTATCATCCAGCACGCTGTTCTACATAGAACACATACCAAGTTGCATTCGAATGACAGAAAATCTCTCTTCAGCAAGGGGTTTTGTGAAAATATCAGCTAGTTGAAATTCAGTTGGAACAAAGACCAATTCTATCTTTCCTTTAGCAACATTATCTCTCAAGAAATGGTGTCGAACATCTATATGCTTCGTTCTTGAGTGATTCACCGGATTTTTTGAAATGTTGATGGTGCTAGTGTTGTCACAATTTATTGGAATCCTTCCACACTTGATATCAAAATCCCTTAGTGTTTGAATCATCCATAGAAGTTGAGAACAACAACTCCCAGCTTCTAGGTACTCTCCTTCGGCCGTGGATAAAGCAACAGAGGTTTGTTTCTTGCATTGCCATGAAACTAAGCTTTGTCCGAGGAATGTACAAACACCACTAGTACTTTTTTTATCAATTTGACAACCTGCATAATCTGCATCACTATACCCAACAAGATCAAAAGCATTTGTGATAGGATAGAACAAACCAAGAGAAATGGTACCACTTAAATATCGAAATATTCTTTTAATAGCATTTAAGTGAGATTCTTTAGGGTTGGATTGAAACCTAGCACAAACACACACACACTATACATGATGTCAGGTCTAGAAGCAGTTAAATATAGTAAGCTACCAATCATACCTCGATATTTTTTAATATCAACGGCCTTACCATTTTCATCTGCAAACAGCTTGCTGTTTTGAATCATAGGAGTTGATTTTGACTTAACAACTTCATAACCGAATCTCTTGAGTAGACTTTTTGTATACTTGGATTGATGTATAAAAATTCCATCCTTAGATTGCTTGATTTGAAGACCCAAGAAATAATTGAGCTCACCCATCATGCTCATTTCGAACTCACTATGCATACACTTGGAAAACCACTTACACATAGATTCATTAGTATCCAAAAATAATATCATCCACATATATTTGTACAATAAGAATATCTTTACCATCTTGCTTAATAAATAATGTGGGATCGATTTTACCTCGAATAAATCCATTTTTGATAAGAAACTTACTAAGCCTTTTGTACCAAGCCCTTGGAGCCTGCTTTAAACCATAAAGAGCCTTCTTTAGCTTGAACACATATTCTGGATACTGTTCATGTTCAAATCCAGGAGGCTGTTTGACATAAACTTCCTCTTCCAGTAAGCCATTTAGAAACGCACTCTTTACGTCCATTTGATATAGCTTGAATTTCTTGAAACATGCATAGGCAAGAAGCATCCTTATTGATTCCAAACGAGCAACAAGAGCATAAGTTTGATCAAAGTCAATGCCTTCTTGTTGATTATATCCTTGAGCCACAAGCCTTGCTTTATTTCGAGTAACTGTGCCAAATTCATCAACTTTGTTCTTAAACACCCATTTTGTTCCATTGATTGAAGCATCTTCTTGTTGCTTAACAAGTTCCCAAACTTCACATCTTTCAAACTGATTTAATTCTTCTTGCATAGCCATGATCCAATTCTCATCTTCTAATGCTTCATTGATATTTTTGGGTTCTTCTTGAGCTAGGAAAGCTGCATGAGCACAATAATTCGCTTTCCCTCTTCTTGTAGTAATTCCATCAGTAATGTCACCAATGACCAACTCCGGAGGATGATTCTTGACCGTTCTTGTTGCCCTTGGTAAAGAATGTTGAGCTATTTCTTCATGAGTTGTCCTTCTTATCTTTGCTCGAGGTGACTGATCTTTTTCATCATAAATAGGTAGTTTCTCAGTAGTCCTTGATCCTCTAGGGCCTTCCAAAGACATTTTTGCAATTTTGGAGATTGTATCTTCCATTTCAGCTTGCTGACTTGAACTTCCAGCTTGCTGATTGTTATTGACTACATCATCTTTGGCTTGCTGACTTTCATTTTCATCTTCATTTTCAGTTTGCTGTTCTGAACTTTCATCTTGCTGATTTGCACTTCCAGCTTGCTGATTTGCACTTCCAGCTTGCTATCCTGCAAATTCTTCCTCATCTCTTGGTAGATCATTGTTAGGTTCTTGAAAAGTAACATCAATAGATTCTTCAACAATATGTTTATTAACATTATAAACTCTATAAGCTCTACTTGTTAAAGAATAGCCAAGAAATATAGCCTCATAGGATTTAGCATCGAATTTACCATCTTTACCAATTGTCTTGAGCACAAAACACTTAGAGCCAAAAATCTTGAAGTAACTGATATTAGGCTTCTTGTTTCTCAACAATTGATATGGAGTTTTATCCAAAATTGGCCTGATTATGATTCGATTCAACAAATAGCATGCCGTATTCACAGCTTCGGTCCAAAAACTTCTAGGCAGCTTGCTTTCTTGCAGTAGAGTCCTTGTTATTTCTTGAAGTGACCTATTCTTCCTTTCTACCACTCCATTTTGTTGTGGAGTTCTTGGAGCAGAAAATTCATGGGAGATTCCTCTTTCTTCACAATATGCGATAAATTTTTCATTAACAAATTCACCTCCTCTGTCACTTCTTATACCTACAAGTCTTGTATCATGCTTGTTCTCAAGTAATTTAATCAATTTCTCAAACTCATCAAAAACACAATCTTTAGTACGGAGAAATAATACCCAAGTAAATCTAGAATAATCATCTACAATAACAAAACCATATTGCTTACCTCCAATACTCTTATAAGATTCTGGACCAAATAAGTCCAAGTGCAGAAGCTCTAAAGGTTTAGAAGTAGATACCATTTTCTTTGCTTTGTGAGTACTTCGAATTTGTTTACCCAATTGGCATGCTGAACATACTTCAACTTTAGAATATTTCAGTTTTGGTAGTCCTCTGACCAGATTCTTGCTTGATAATCTATTAAGCAAGTCCATGTGTGCATGTCCCAACCTTCTATGCCATATATATGGATCATTGTCGATTGCAGCCAAACAGCATGCTGTTTCCTGCATTTCGAAATCTAATACATATATATTTCCTTCCCTTCTAGCAACTAGGGGGATTTTGTTAGCACCAATAGTAATAACAGTTTTATCTATGCCAAACTTAACAAAATGTCCATCATCAAACAATTGAGTGACACTAAGTAAATTATATGAAAGACCTTTGACATATTGAACTTTATCAATCGAAATATTACTATTACCAATGGAACCAACACCAAGTATTCGAAGAGTCTTGCTATTGCCAATTGTAACTCTTCCACCTTTCTTCATTTCGAGACTCATGAACTGAGATTTGTCTCCACACATATGTCTAGTGCATCCGCTATCCAAAATCCATCGATTTGACTTTACTTTGGCGGCAAGACATATCTACAAAACAAACAAACACCAACTTAATGTTTTGGAACCCATATAGGTTTGGGTCCAGGTTGGTTAGTAGCAAGAATATATAGAACATTTAAATCAACTTTCTTGATCCATATTTGGATCACTTTTGGTGACTTTTGGTATGCTGTTTGTCTTCTGTCAGGAGCATTCTGGCGTGCTGTTTGTCTTCTGACTGGCCTCTTCTGGTAAGCTGTTTTCCATTTAGGGTTTACTTGAACTACACAGTGTTTTTCCAGATGGCCTTTTCCTCCACACTTGTTACATATCTTCCAAGGCATGGCATAATTGTATGGTATGCCATTTCTTCCATCGTATTTGAGTGCACCAAGTTTATTGTTTGATTTCATGCCAACTCCTTCTCTGACCAAGGGGACATTTGCCTTCTTCATCATTGTCTTTAAGCTGTCTTCACCTTGAACAAATGTTTCCATCCCTTTCTGAAGGTCTTTGACTTCTTTTTCTAGAAGAGAAATCAATTCAGCTTGCTGTTTGACAAGTTCAGCTTGCTGTTTTCTCTTTTCAGCAGTTTTTGAGGATTCGGCTTGGCTGGATTCTTTATGCTTGAATGATTTTATACATTCATTTTTGGCTTCAATATCTGCCTTCAAATTTCTGAGTTCTTTCATGAGTGCTTCATTCCTTTGTAGAATTACTTTGTTTACACCTTCGAATTGAACTAGTTTCTCTTTTAAATCAGTGATAAGATCATCATGATTTAATTCTGGAGCCTTCTCAGCCATTAACTCAGAAATAATATTCTTCAACTGATTGTTCTTCTTTTCCAGCTTGCCATTCTTATTTTTCAGTTCCATGAACTCAATAATAGAGACATTACTTGGTACCTGCATGGTTAGTTCTTCTAGTATAATAGGAGAGGAAGATAAATCAGAATTAATTGAGTTTACCTCACTTGCATCATCTTCCGAATCTGAAAAATCACTATCCACAAAATCTTCTTTTATGGACCCTTGTGAGCTTTCTTCATCATTTAGACCTACAAGTGCCAAATTCACCATGTCTTCACTTGAGTCATCACTGGAATCTGAATGATCATCACTCCAAGTCAATAAAGCCTTTGATTTTCTTCTATCTTTGAAAACAGCAGGCTGTTTTGACTTCAGCTTGTAACAATCTCTTTTAAAATGGCCTGGCTTGCCACATTCGAAACAATTTTGCTCCTTGGCTTTCTTGTTGTTGTTGAAACTTGATCTTTCCTTTTTCATTCTGTTTTTCTTTTCAATTAGTCTCTTGATCTTTTGTGAGATGAGAGCCATTTCTTCATCAGAATCTGTCAGCTTGCTGGATGCAGTGGCTGGCTTGCTGTTTGTAGAATGAAGAGCCAAATTCTTCATTTTGGCTACAGGAACCCGAACACCTTCAATCTGACTTTTGATTATCTTACTTTCAAACTGTTCTAGCTCAGCAAAAACAGCTAGGTGATCCATGGTGTCGATTGTTGAGGATGATTCCAAGGCCGTGACCTTAGCTTCATAAATAAATGGTACAACACTTAACACTTTCATGTTAATTTCATCTTGTGGAATATCCTTTCCAAGTCTTTTTAAAGAATTTATAGTAACCTGGAACCTTGCTTGACCTTCCTTGATAGTTTCATCATCCTTGAGTTTGAAGTTTCCAAAGTCGTTCATTAATTTGCTAAGCTTCACCTTTCTCAAAGTTTTTGAGCCTTCATGGTAAGTTTCCAAAGCATCCCACATTTCCTTTGCTGTCTTTAGAGATGAAACTTTGTCATATTCAGCTTGGTCTAATGCGTTCATTATAGAATTTCTAGCTTCTCCATTATAACCACATTTAATAATCTCATCGGGAGTGAGATCATCGACATCTTTTGGATTGTTCTTGTCATCCAGAAATTCGAAGTCTCCTTTCTGTACCACTCTTAACACCAGTGGTCTCTTGGACAAGAATGTTTCCATTCTACATTTCCACCAGTTGTAATTTTCTGATCCAGTGAGGAGAGGAGCTCTATAATCAGATTTAGCTTCGAGATATTGTTCAGCCATGATCGATACCTTCCTGTTACAGAAATATTAGTATACCTCGCTCTGATACCAATTGAAACCAACACCTAGAGGGGGGGTGAATAGGTGTTTATGGCTAACAATGCTTATTTATGAACTGTTTTGAAAAATACCAGAAATAGCTTGCTATTTGTAATAACACAGTTTACAAATGGCACGCTGTTTGTGTTTAATTTGCAATGCAGTATGAAATAAACAGTAAGTAAAATGAGACACACAATCTTTTAGCCAGGTTCGACCCCTATACCCCTATGGTCTACATCCTGGTCTCTTACCAAACTTGGTAAGAGAATATATTATTGATCAATTATAAACCGATTACAAGATACAACAATATATCTCCCTTATACCCTGCTGCTTACAAATGGCTTGCTGTTTCCTGTGCTGAACTAACTCTCTAAGTAACACTTCCCAAGCTTACTTCTCTAGTCTAGTTCGACTCACCCTAAACGTTAAGCCAACGTTTGTACAGCAACAAATAAATAAAATCTGAACAATACAAGTTTGAATGATACAACTCAACCTATGACCCTCTGAATATATATAGATATATACGAATGAAATGGGTTTGAAAGGTTTAAAGAATATTGCAATGAAGGCTTTGAGTTTTTTTAAGGCTCTTTAATTTTCTGCACCGTATTATCCTCAAGAACTGAATGATATTAGTTCTTTTATAGGCGAATGAAAGCAAGAGATGAAATTAATTTGAAGAGCTCCAACGGACATAAATGTAGCCGTTATGAAATAGAATGTTTGAAGGTGTGAGAGAAGCTTGGAAGATGAAGTGTTATTCACGTGAATAGCAGGTGGTGTATAGAATGAATATGGCAAAGAGAATATTTGATAATGATGTGTATCATGTGAATAACTTGAGTGGAAGTATGGTGTGCATTAAATAAATGAAAAGTAGAACTTTACTTTTCTTAATTTATCTCAAGAATATGTTTGTCTCCCAAGCATGTGTGAGATATGAGTGATGAATAATTAAATATACTCAGAGGACCCATACAATTAAACCTAAAATAGATTCCACTTGATGTTCCTTGAATTCTTTATAATCGGCAAAACTGCCCAGAATGAAATCAGCATGCTGTTTGTGAAACTGGTACGCCAATTTAATGAATGGCATGCTGTTTGATTTAAACTGATAATATAATCAGTAAGCTGAATTCTCTGCAAAACCAAGTTAGCACATATACATATGGTATGTGTTTTATATCTGAAATCAAGCCAAATGGCTTGCTGTTTGTTATCATCAAAACTTAGGAGTTTCAAGAGATATATGATCATCATCTTCACTAGAACTACTACTACTTGACACAACAAATCTTCTCTTCCTTACAACTGATGTCTTTTGAGAAACACCAGAGGTTGGTTTCTTTGAAACAATAGGCTGTGGATTAAAACTTTGTTCTTGAATTGTTTCAGAGACTATAATGTTTTGGGCTACTTGGGTATACACGGGTGGGTTCTCCTCCAGATGAGATTCCTGAGCCATTTCACCACAAAAGAAAGAAGAATTGTAGAGAGTAGGAAGATGAGTTTTAAGAATTACCTGAACATGATGTGGATAATGAATTGCAGGTATTTCATCTAGATTCTTTTCATTGTCCTTCTTTGTAATGTCAGAGAAAATTCTCTTTTGCTGATTGACTCTGAGTAGAATCAATTACTTCAGCATTCTCCCAAGCTTGTGAAACTGCAGCTTGATTTATTTCTGGAGATGCTGCCATTGCATAACGCAAAGGTCCAATAGCCATAAAATCCATCACTGGATGAAAATCAGCTGATACACTTTTCTTGCTGGTGATTGCTGCAACATGATTGTTAGTCATAAAATCAAAGTCACCAAACTTGAAAGCTATTGATTTTGGTAGTCTTCTTTGAGCTGCCATTTTTGATCTGAAAAGAACTTGAAAAATCTTGAAATTGATTAGAGATTTTGAGAACTTAAATGGATGTTTTTGCCTTAAGAAATACAATTTAGAAGTTAGCAATAAACAATCAGAGTCTCAAAATAAAGATATATTCAAAAATTCTTCAGACCCACTAACCCACGTTGACACGTAGGTTGACAGGTGTCAGCCCCTGAAAAATGCAGTTTACCCACGATTTTTGAAAAATAAAATCCAAAATTGATTTTCATGAAATAAATCAGGGTAAAATCAAAATTAAATCAATACTGATCAACTTCCTTTTCTTGTTGTGATCTTCCATCAAAATAATCACAAAATGCATGTGATTTTTAAAAATAATAATTCTCAAATCCTGATGGTCACACTTGAAATCCTGATCAATATCATCCTGATTCCAGAGATTAAATGGAGTTCCACGTGGCAATCTCAGAATTTTAACCTGAAAAGAACATCAATATTCCAAACAAAAACATTTTGTTAGATTATCAAAATATCTTGGAAATACGAAAGGATCAGTCATACGCATAGATATATACGCAGATACATTGAACACTTCAAAATGACTGTTCAGCTTCTTACTCTTTCCTTTTATAATCACCTGATGTCTTTTCCTTTCTTAACTCCAAAAACACACAAACTCTCTGTAAACACAGAGCTTCCAACAAAATACAATGACCTTTAACCCCATTTTTCGATTTCTCACAGATGATGAACAAACTGTTCATAACCAAAGATTCATTGTTCGTCTCTTTGAAGAGATGACTTGTCTCATCGGTTTAGACATGGTTGGAGTAGATCCAAATAATATCCATAATCTTCTCTTAAAACATCCATCTGTTGGATACAATCACCCTCTAACCTCCTCAAAACTTGAGGATGAAGAATTTGGTCGAGACTCTGAGGTTGATCTTGATGGAGATGTTATACATTCTAGTCAGCTGCTCTCATTCAAGTCGCCCAGACAAGGAATCCAGGAGTAATCATCAAATTGACTCTTGAGATGCTCCTTGTCCTGAAGTAGATCTTTGAAGACTAAGAATAGCAACAACTTTAGACAAGAATAGGGTTATCAATAGAAGTTAGACAAAATGATATTTGTATTTCATTTCCATGTATGTAATGCTTTCAATTAATGAAAATACAATTTCTTATTATCTACTTGTCTATTGTTCCCTGTTTATCAAATGATCTGACTAATGGTATAAATTATCAGTATGCACATATTAAAACTTGCTGGCATAGACTTAACACATCTCAGAATTAGATTACTACACAAAGTAAACGTCAGGATCTGAAACAATTTTCATAATCCTGATACTGACACAATACTGATGATGTCAGCATCCTTATAACAATTCTAATCCTGATGATTATTACCAAGTCTATCATACTGAAATTTATCAAGGCAAAGTGTTACAGATAAAGCATTTAGCAATCAAATATAGATCCTGACAAGAATATCAAGTCTATAAGCTGAAAACAACAAACCTTACTACTTTTGCAGATGTTAAAGATCTAGAAATTTAACATTCCTAACTCACTTACTAACCTACTGAATATAGCCTCATCAAGTGGTTTAGTTAGAATATCTGCAAGCTGTTTGTCAGTAGAAACAAAGTGAAGTTCCACAGTACCATTTTCAATATGTTCTCTAATAAAATGATACCTGACATCAATATGCTTAGTCATTGAATGTTGAACTGGATTTTCTGCAATTTTGATAGCACTAGTATTATCACAAAACATAGGAATATTACTAAGTGTCATACCATAATCCATCAACTGATTTATTTTCCAAAGGAGCTGTGCACAACAACTGCCTGCTGCTATGTACTCAGCTTCTGCAGTTGAGGTTGAGACAGATTGTTGCTTCTTGCTTGCCCAAGAAATCAATCTGTTTCCCAAGAATTGACATGTAACTGTAGTGCTTTTCCTATCTATTTTACACCCTGCATAATCAGAGTCTAAATAGCCAATTAGGGAGAAATCAGATTCTCTAGGATACCACAAACCAAGATTTGGAGTTCCTTTGAGATATCTAAAAATTCTCTTCACGGCAATTAAATGAGATTCCTTAGGATCACTTTGGAATCTATCACATAAATAGGTAGAAACATTATATCTGGTCTACTTGCAGTTAAATATAACAATGAGCCTAACAAGCCTCTATAACTAGTGTTACCCACACTCTTTCCCTTAGGATCAGAGTCTAGTTTAGTGGCTGTTGCCATGGGTGTTTTTGCAACTGCACAGTCTTGAAAGTCAAACCTTCTTAAAAGATCTTTGATATATTTTGACTGATTAATGAAAATACCAGTCTCAGTCCGTTTGGCCTGCAAGCCTAAGAAATAATTTAGTTCACCCATCATGCTCATCTGATACTTAGACTGCATAAGCTTACTAAACTTAGCACACAACTTTTCATTAGTAGAACCAAATATGATATCATCAACATAAACTTGAACTAAAAGCAATTCACCTTTTATCTTTCTAAAGAATAGAGTTTTGTCAATTGTACCTCTTGTGAAACCATTTTCAAGAAGAAATTTAGACAAAGTCTCATACCATGCTCTTAGTGCCTACTTTAGTCCATAAAGTGCCTTGTCAAGTTTGTAGACATGATTTGGAAACTTTGGATCAACAAATCCAGGTGGCTGTTCCACATATACTTCCTCATCAAGCTTGCCATTTAGAAAAGCACTCTTTACATCCATCTGGTATACCTTGAACTTTGAATAAGCTGCAAATGCAAGAAACATTCTGATTGCTTCCAACCTTGCTACAGGTGCAAAGGTTTCATCATAATCAATTCCTTCTTCCTGAGATTAACCCTTGGCCACCAGTCTTGCTTTGTTTCTTACAATCATACCAGATTCATCTAGCTTGTTTCTGAAAACCCATTTTGCACCAACAATGGATCTATCTTTAGGTCTTGGTACCAATTTCCAGACTTTGTTTCTCTCAAACTCATTTAATTCATCATGCATTGCAATTACCCAATCAGGATCCTGTAAGGCTTCTTCAACCTTCTTAGGTTCATTCTTTGAGAGAAAACAACTATACAAGCATTCATTTTGAATTGATCTTCTAGTTCGAACACCACTATTTGGATCACCAATAATCAAATCTTCAGTATGATCCTTTGTCCATTTTCTAACAGGTGGTAGTTTTCCTTTGCTAGATTCTCCCCCTAAGTTAGTGGTTTCTCTTGTAGAAGAATTCTCTCTGTCTTCAAAAACTCCCCTTTGATCAATAGAATCAATAGATTCCATATTGCTGCTAGTTACTGACCTTTCCTTAGTAGACTCTGAAAAATCAGTTCCTGATGGAGTAGACTCTGAATAGCTAGTCTGCTCCTGATGATCACTTTGTCCTCCTTCATTTATTTGCTCCCCCTCAACAGTAGCACTCCTTTGAGAAGCAATAGAAATTCCTTCTGGAGAACCTTCATCATCATTGGAGAGTATCTCAGAATTCTTCAAATTTTCAAATTCCAATTTGTCATGGCTTTCATCAGTTTGCAGAATTCCAAATTTCTTGTCATTAAATGCAACATGAATTGATTCCATAATAATGTGAGTTCTGAGATTATAAACCTTGAAGGCCTTTGATGCTGAATATCCTAGAAAGATTGCTTCATCCGATTTGGATTCAAATTTTCCAAGTTGTTCTTGATGAACTTTTAGGACATGGCATTTGCATCCAAAGATGTGAAAGTATTTCACACTTTGTTTCTTTCCTTTGATCATCTCATAGGGAGTTTTTCCATGACTATTTACCAAGGTACAGTTTTGAGTGAAACATGTAGTGTTAATAGCTTCTACCCAAAAATAGGTTGGAAGTTTTGCATCTGCAAGCATGGTTCTTGCTGCCTCTATGAGAGTCATGTTCTTTCTTTCCACTACACCATTCTGCTGAGGTGTTCCAGGTGCAGAAAACTGTTGAGTGATTCCATTGTCTGCACAATACTCCTCCATTGTAGAATTCTTGAATTCTGTACCATTGTCACTCCTAAGTACTTTGACTTTGTACTCAGAGCTATTCTGAATATTCTTGAAAAGTTTAATGATTTGCTGAGGAGCTTCATCCTTCTTGTGTAGAAAGAACACCCATGTGAATCTTGTGAAATCATCCACTATAACTAGAGCATATCTTTTCTTGCTGATAGACATAATGTTTACTGGACCAAACAGATCAAGATGTAGCATGTGAAATGGTTCAGTAATTGAATTTGCAGTCTTGTTCTTGAAAGTGGTTCTTCTCTGTTTTCCAAGCTGACAGGCATCACAAAGTCCATCTTGCACAAAATTTGCCTTAGGTAGACCTCTCACAAGATTGTGCTTAACAAGTTGATTAAGCTTCTTGAAGTTGAGATGTGAGAGCTTCTTGTGCAAATTCCAGCTTTCATCATTTGTTGCTTTGCTGTAGAGACATCCAACAATTCCTTTAGATGTTTCACATAAGCTGGCTTCATATATGTTACCATGTCTTTGACCAGTTAGAACAATGTCTCCATTCTGCATATTCAAGATTTTGCATCCTTCTCTGTCAAAGATTGATTGATAACCTTTATCACCCAATCACTAATCATTATTTGATTAATTAGTATGTAATAATTATGTCTCCATTTTAAATTATTGCTAATAATAACTTCAAAAAAAATTATTGCTAATAATCTTTAATTGAAAAAATGAAAAAGAAAAAAATAGTCTTATTACAAACTAATAATTTTATGAAACAAAAATCTAAAATCATTATTTGGTTAATTAGTATGTAATAATTATGTCTCTGTTAAATCGAATAACTTGTAGAAGGGGGGGTTGAATACAAGTTATATAATCGTGTCTAATTTTTGCTTGGTTATATGAACAAGAATAAACGAATGAATCAAACTCTATTTGTATTAAATAAATCAAATACAAACTCTACCAAAGGTGTACAATACCTTTAGCAGCTGCTGACAAAACAAATCTCTCTCTCTGTTTGTTTCGAACTCTTGAATACAAACCTTATACAGAGCTACGCACACGAACTTACAACTCACACTTGTTCGACTCTTTTTACAATGATATAGATAGAGTATTTATAATGCTACCTATCAACTAATAACAGAAAGATAATCTATACATGACAATGTTCTGCCTTCCAGTTGATAGTTTCCATCAATAGAAAATTCTTCCCTTCATAATATCTTCTTGTTTGTTCTTCAAACAACGATCATGTTTTATAGCACTTGCCAGTTTCTGTAGCATCCATAATGACATCATCAGTAACACGACTGATATCAGGATTCCCTCTTGCATCAGGATCTAACCATCCTATCAGTACTTGATCAGTATTTGACTTGACATATCAGGATTCGATCTCAGTTCCTGACATGTAGTACTTGATGCACTGTTCATTCCTGACTAAACTTTACAGATAACTGTCTAACACATATTTACTATACAAGGTGCTAAATCCTTTATAAGATCAGGATATACAAGAAGTATAAGTAAAATTCTATTCTTAACATCACAACTCATGAATTATTCCTAACAATCTCCCCTATTTATGCTTTAAAATCTGAAGCATAAATCTGAGTTGTTGATGTCAAAACATATAACAATACAATCAGAATAGAATTTATGAATTCAAAAATCATGAAATTAAGTACCTCCTCTTTTTAGATATAGACATAGTATCCAGTACTTAGACGAAAGAATTCAACTATTTGACGCTTCTTTTCCTTTACCACTTCCATGATGAGATTCACCTCTGTTACAATTTTTATCTCCCCCAGTTCTTATTTTATCCCCAGTCTGTTGTTGTTGTTGTTGTCTTTGAATTGTATTTATCTCCCCCTTTTTGACATCAGCAATATTAATTCCAAGAGATTCAGTAACAGAACAAATGAGATTCATCAGAACTGCTTGATTTTCCATAATAGTGACTTGGTTATCTTCAAGTGTTTGAAGTCTTGATTGAATTTCAACTTGAGATTTCTGAATATCTTGTAGAACTTCAGAATTGACTTCAATGTTGGAAGTGTTTGAAATATCTTCAGATTCAAGTCTTGTAGAAGAAGTTGCCTGTGTAGAATGATATTCAAGTAATAAAACTCGATTAGAGTTACAAACATCTTCATCTTTCTGATATGAAGCTGCAATATGATCATCTTGTCCTTCACCAGTATTCTGTGTACTAACATCTACAAATCCTGACGCCTCCTTAGATTGATCAGATACTGTTGATGTCTCAATTCTGGCTGATATTGGAAGTACATACAAAGGAATACTTGGATCACTAGGAATATCTTCTGGTACTGATGATGTAGAAGTTTGTCTTAGCCTTTTACCTCTTCTGTTTATAATTCCTGCAAGCCTTTCTTTTTGCTTCTGAGCTTTAACTTCTGGTTTTGAGTTGTGCTTTGCTAAGTCATTCTTCTCATTCATCTTGATAAAAGAATAAGTACCAGCATCCATACCAAGATTATCAGACCAAGATTCAGGAAAAACCTGATCCCAGAAATCAAACGATGGTTTCCTAATTTTCACTCCCTCACTATGGAGTTGATCATCCATACCCTCATTCTCACTTTGACTATCTAAAGCCAACACTCTTTCTACCTCTCCTTTTGCCTGGTCAGGAGCCAGCGCTCTGATTGTGGATCAATATCCATCTTTTCAAGTGTATCACTCAAATTTGGATAAGTGCTCTCATGACCTACAGAAAAATAGAGTTTAGAAGAAGTTTTTATACCTGAACTCACATGGAGAGAGGGTTCCTCATATGGCAAGGGGCTTGAGGTTTTCTCCAAGGAGTGAGCTGCTATAGTCTCTGAACCCTTACAATCATCTTCTTTCCTTCCAGAGACTACAGGCTCCAGTATACCACTTTCAGGTTCTCTACTAGACTCTGATGTCTTCAGTAATACTTCATTAGACACCATAGTTAGTACATCACCGTCTTTAAGTGTTGTTTGCTGAGACTCACCCTCAAGGTGGATAGACTCTGACTGAATAATGTTTGTTTGATCTTCAAGAAAACCAGTCAAAGTTATTCCTCCCATATCATAGGGTTTCACACTTGCAATTTCAGTCATCACAGAAGACCTTTCAACATCAGCTATCACAGCTCCTGAGTCATCCAACCTCTGACTAGATGGTTCTTGTGTTGCAGTGACTGTGATCTGATCTTTCCTACTATCCACCACTGGTGCAATAGTATCTTCTGTTGACTGCATTCCTCTAGCTACTTCCTCCTGTTGTTCACCTTGAGCTGAAGCATCTTCAATAATAACATCCTTGTCAAATAAATACGCATGAAGTGATTGAAGTGCAACATGCTTTGAGAGTCCAAATTTCTTGACTAATTGTCTTCTAACAGATACATAGAAATACATCTTCATTAAGTCAAGTCTTTGATGTAGAAGTCCGTACTCTTCTGGAAATAAAAGTTTTGGTACTCTTTCAACCAGAAAATCTAGAACAGGCCTTGACAACTTCACTTTGAGAGAAATTAGTCCCATAGCTAGTCTGTATGATAATGTAATTTCCCATGAAGAATCAATATCAAGATCTCTATAGTCATTTGCTGACTTGATTGTAGCTTCATTTGTAGAGACCTGCATGATAGTAGTTGGACTAGACTCTGTGTGTGTAGGTGACAATTAAATCTTTCTCCGTGTTCTCCTGGTATAGTGAGCAAAAGATTTATCCTGAGAAGACTCAAGAGGTGTAGACACAGAATTGATCTTGGGATGAGATCCTTTTTCAATAGACACAGTCTTTTGAGAGACAGTATCCAGTAACTGTTTTCCCTTTTTAAGTACTACAGACTTTTGAGAAACTGCAGCCTGGCTGTGACTAGGTGCTTCATCTCTTTGTCCTAGCTTAGAAAGTTGAATTGCAGCCTTCAATTCTTCTCTCTCATCAAGAGATATATTATCATCATCTTCACTAGAACTACTACTACTACTTGACACAACAAATCTTCTCTTCCTTACAACTGATGTCTTTTGAGAAACACCAGAGGTTGGTTTCTTTGAAACAATAGGCTGTGGATTAAAACTTTGTTCTTGAATTGTTTCAGAGACTATAACGTTTTGGGCTACTTGGGTAGACACAGGTGGGTTCTCCTCCAAATGAGATTCCTGAGCCATTTCACCACAAAAGAAAGAAGAATTGTAGAGAGTAGGAAGATGAGTTTTAAGAATTACCTGAACATGATGTGGATAATGAATTGCAGGTATTTCATCTAGATTCTTTTCATTGTCCTTCTTTGTAATGTCAGAGAAAATTCTCTTTTGCTGTACATAAGAAGAAACACAATGTTCTCTACCAAATCTAGCTTCAACATCAGGAATAAAATGGTTAATAAACATTTGTATAAATCTATGATAATAAACCATTTTCCTGTTTTGATCTCTTAACCCAAGTTTAATACACATCTGACTTAAGATAATGTGACCAGTGTTAATTACTCTGTCATAAAGCAAACTGTAAGCAATATGTGAAGTAACAGAAGTAATTTGATCAAAAGAACTACATTTACCAGTAAAGCATTTAGCTAATTGATCAAAGAAGAAAGACCACTCTTTCCTAAGATAAGATCTTCTTAACTGGCTCATGTTATCTAAAGGTCCATTATAACCTAATGCAGATAACATAGTTCTAACATCATCATGGTACATTCTCATAATTCAAACTAACAGGTAAGTGAAGTACTGAATTAATAACAGATTCAGTAATATCAAAAGAATCTTGTCCTAAGTGTAGAACAATCTTACCTGATTGACCCTGAGTAGAATCAATTACCTCAGCATTCTCCCAAGCTTGTGTAACAGCTGCTTGATTAATTTGTGGAGATGCTGTCAATGCATAACTTAATGGTCCATATGCCAGAAAGTTCATGATTGGATGAAAATCAGTTAATACTCCTTCCTTGTTGGTGATAGCTGCTACATGATTGTTTGTCATAAAATCAAATTCACCAAACTTGAAGGCTACTGATTTAGGTAATCTTCTTTGAGTTGCCATTTTTGATCTGAAAAGAACTTGAAAAATTCTTGAAATGGATTAGTGATTTTGAAAACTCGAGAGTGTTTTTGCTTTAGAGAATGTGAAATTAGAGAAAGCAATTACTCGATTAGAGTTTCAAAACAAATATATTTCACAACTCTTTCAGACCACTATCCCACGTCGACACGTAGATTGACAGGTGTCAGTCCCTGAAAAGTGCGGTTACCCACAATTTTTGGAAAATAAAATCCAAAATTGATTTTCATGAAATAAATCAGGGTATTATCAAGATAAAAAATCAATACTGATCAGCTTCATTTTCCTGTTGTGACCTCTCATCAAAATAATCACAAAAAGCAATGTGATTTAAAAATAATAATAATTAAATCCTGATGGTCACACTTGAAATCCTGATCAATATCATCCTGATTCCAGAGACTTAATATGGAGTTTCCACGTGGCATCTTTCTTTTATCTGAAAAAGAAATAAACAATTAATCTGAACAAAATCAACTGGTTATATATATTCGACATTTCTTGAAAACAAGAAATACAGTCACACGCAATAATTAGCATCTGACTTCATTAAAAATTCCAAGTGACTGTTCAGCTTCTCATGTCTTTCTATAAAAGAAACAGACATCTTATGCCATTCTCCACAACCTTTTCAATTTCTTTTCTTCTCAACAATGATTCTCAAACCAAAATTCCATTCAAACCCATTCTTTAGGTTTTTCATAGTCGATGAACATCCTGTTCTTGATCATCTCCTTGAAGGGACAATTTTTCTCATCGAACCAATTATGAATGGAGTAGTTTCAGATAATATCCAGAGGTTTCTCCTAGAATATCCATCTGTTGGATACAATCTTCCCCTAACCTCCTCAAAACTTGAGGATGAAGAATTTGGCCGAGAGTCTGAGGTTGATCTTGATGGAGATGCTATTCATTTAAGTTAGCTACTCTCATTCAAGTCGCCCAGACAAGGAATCCAAGATTAGACGAGGCTGTTCAAATCCCCTGATGGATTTCTTGATGCTCCTTGTCCTGTATCTTAGAATCCATATTATTAGATAAGTTCAGAATTATAAGTAGAATTTAGACAAAAAGATGTTGTATTTCATTTCCATGTATGTAATGCGTTCAATTAATGAAAATACAATTTCTTATTATCTACTTGTCTTTTGATTATTGACTGATATATAAATTATCAGTATGCAAATATTAAAACTTGCTGGCATAGATTTAACACATCACATAATTAGATTACTACACAAAGTAAACGTCAGGATCTGAAACAATTTTCATAATCCTGATACTGACACAATACTGATGACATCAGCATCCTGATACAAATCTAATCCTGATGATTATTAACAAGTCTATCATACTGAAATTTATCAAGGCAAAGTGTTATAGCTAAAGCATTTAACAATCAAATATAGATCCTGACAAAAATATCAAGTCTATAAGCTAAAAACAACATACATTGCTACTTTTGCAGATGTTAAAGATCTAAAAATTTAACATTCCTAACTCACTTACTAATCTACTGAATGTAGTCTCATCAAGTGGTTTAGTTAGAATATCTGCAAGCTGTTTTTCAGTAGGAACAAAATGAAGTTCCACAGTACCATTCTCAATATGTTCTCTAATAAAATGATACCTGACATCAATGTGCTTAGTCCTTGAATGTTGAACTGGATTTTCTGCAATTTTGATAGCACTAGTATTATCACAAAACATAGGAATATTACTAAGTGTCATACCATAATCCATCAACTGATTTCTTATCCAAAGGAGCTGTGCACAACAACTGCCTGCTGCTATGTACTCAGCTTCTGCAGTTGAGGTTGAAACAGATTGTTGTATCTTGCTTGCCCAAGAAATCAATCTATTTCCCAAGAATTGACATGTACCTGTAGTGCTTTTCATGTCTATCTTACACCCTGCATAATCAGAGTCTGAATAGCCAGTTAGGAAGAAATCAGATTCTCTAGGGTACCACAAACCAAGATTTGGAGTTCCTTTGAGATATCTAAAAATTCTCTTCACAGCAATTAAATGAGATTCCTTAGGATCACTTTGGAATCTAGCACATAAACAGGTAGAAAACATTATATCTGGCCTACATGCAGTTAGATATAACAATGAGCCTATCATGCCTCTATAACTAGTATTATCCACACTCTTTCCCTTAGGATCAGAGTCTAGTTTAGTGGCCGTTGCCATGGGTGTTTTTGTAACTGCACAATCTTGAAAGTCAAACCTTCTTAAAAGATCTTTGATATACTTTGACTGATTAATGAAAATACCAGTCTCAGTCTGTTTGACCTGCAAGCCTAAGAAATAATTTAATTCACCCATCATGCTCATCTGATACTTAGACTGCATCAGCTTGCTAAACTTAGCACACAATTTTTCATTAGTAGAGCCAAATATGATATCATCAACATAAATTTGAACTAAAAGCAATTCACCTTTTATCTTTCTAAAGAATAGAGTTTTGTCAATTGTAACTCTTGTGAAGCCATTTTCAAGAAGAAATTTAGACAAAGTCTCATACCATGCTCTTGGTGCCTGCTTTAGTCCATAGAGTGCCTTGTCAAGTTTGTAGACATGATTTGGAAACTTTAGATCAACAAATCCAGGTGGCTGTTCCACATACACTTCCTCATCAAGTTTGCCATTTAGAAAAGCATTCTTTACATCCATCTGGTATACCTTGAATTTTGAATAAGCTGCAAATGCAAGAAACATTCTGATTGATTCCAATCTTGCTACAGGTGCAAAGGTCTCATCATAATCAATGCCTTCTTCCTCAGAATAACCCTTGGCCACCAGTCTTTCTTTGTTTCTTACAATCATACAAGATTCATCTAGCTTGTTTCTGAAAACCCATCTTGCACCAACAATAGATCTATCTTTAGGTCTTGGTACCAGTTTCCAGACTTTGTTTCTCTCAAACTCATTTAACTCCTCCTGCATTGCAATTACCCAATCAGGATCCTGTAAGGCTTCTTCAACCTTCTTAGGTTCATTCTTTGAGAGAAAACAACTATACAAGCATTCATTTTGAATTGATCTTCTAGTTCGAACACCACTATTTGGATTACCAATAATCAAATCTTCAGTATGATCCTTTGTCCATTTTCTAACAGGTGGTAGATTGACTCTGCTAGATTCTCCCCCTAAGTTAGTGGTATCTCTTGAAGAAGAATTCTCTTTGCCTTCAATAACTCCCCTTTGATCAATAGAATTAGTAGATTCCATATTGCTGCTAGTTACTGATCTTTCCTCAGTAGACTCTGAAAGATCAGTTCCTGATGGAGTAGACTCTGAATAGCTAGTCTGTTCCTGATGATCACCGTGTTCTCTTTGATTTATTTGCTCCCCCTCAACAGTAGCATTCCTTTGAGAAGCAATAGAAATTTCTTCTGGAGAACCTTCATCAACACTGGAGAGTATCTCAGAATTCTTCAGATTTTCAAATTCCAATTTGTCATGGCTTTCATCAGTTTGCAGAATTCCAAATTTCTTATCATCAAATGCAACATGAATTGATTCCATAACAATGTGATTTCTGAGATTATAAACCTTGAAGGCCTTAGATGCTGAATATCCTAGAAAGATTGCTTCATCCGATTTGGCTTCAAATTTTCCAAGTTGTTCTGGATGAACTTTTTGGACATAGCATTTACATCCAAAGATGTGAAAATATTTCACACTTGGTTTCTTTCCTTTGATCATCTCATAGGGAGTTTTTCCATGACTATTTACCAAGATACAGTTTTGAGTGAAACATGTAGTGTTAATAGCTTCTGCCCAAAAGTAGGTTGGAAGTTTTGCATCTGCAAGCATGGTTCTTGCTGCCTCTATGAGAGTCCTGTTCTTTCTTTCCACTACACCATTCTGCTGAGGTGTACCAGGTGTAGAAAACTGTTGAGTGATTCCATTGTCTGCACAATACTCCTCCATTATAGAATTCTTGAATTCTGTACCATTATCACTCCTAAGTACTTTGACTTTGTACTCAGAGCTATTCTGAATATTCTTGACAAGTTCAATGATTTGCTGAGGAGCTTCATCCTTCTTGTGTAGAAAGAACACCCATGTGAACCTTGTGAAATCATCCACTATCACTAGAGCAAATATTTTCTTCCTGATAGACATAATGTTTACTGGACCAAACAGATCAAGATGTAGCATGTGAAATGGTTCAGTAATTGAATTTTTAGTCTTGCTCTTGAAAGTGGTTCTTCTTTGCTTTCCAAGCTGACATGCATCATAAAGTCCATCTTGCACATAATTTGCCTGAGGTAGGCCTCTCACCAGATTGTGCTTAACAAGTTGATTAAGCTTCTTGAAGTTAAGATGTGAGAGCTTCTTGTGCCAATTCCAGCTTTCATCACTTGTTGCTTTGCTGTAGAGACATCTAACACTTCCTTTAGATGTATCACTTAAGCTGGCTTTATATATGTTACCATGTCTTTGACCAGTTAGAACAATGTCTCCATTCTGTATATTCAAAATTTTGCATCCTTCTCTGTCAAAGATTGATTTGTAACCTTTATCACCCAGTTGACTTATGCTTAAAAGAGTATGTTTCAAGCCTTCAACCAGTGCTACATTTTCTATGATGACATTCCCAAAAACAATTGTGCCATATCCCAGAGTTTCTCCTTTGTTGCCATCTCCAAAAGATATTACTGGGCCAGCTTTCCTCTCAAACTTTGTAAGCAGGGACTTCTTTCCAGTCATATGTCCAGAGCATCCACTGTCCAAGATAATTGAATGCTTCTTTCCTGTGCCCTGCAAACAAAAAGTAACTAGTTAGAATTTTTTAGGACCCAACTTTGATTGGATCCTTTCTTACTAGATTTTGAAACAACAGGCTTTGAGAATTTTGCCTTTACTTTACCTGTTGTAGAGTCAACTTTAGACTCTGATTTCACAAATTGTTTGTGACTAGGAGTTTCAGATTTCAAAGAATAATAGTCATAATACAGTTCATGATATTCTCTACACATGTAAATGGAATGAAGTAAACTACCACAATGATAACAAGCTTTTTGTGGTTGGTATTGAATTTTCTGAGTCTTGGGGAATCTGGACTCAGTTTTCCAAGAAGGTTTTTGATTGCAGTCTAGGGCCAAATGATTATTATTTCCACACTTATAGCATTTTTTCCTAGGTGCATCAGGTATATTCTTGTAATTATTCTCTTTGTTAATACCTTCCTTTCCATTCCTATTTTTCTTGATCTTGCTAGACTCTGAAAGACCATCTAATCTCTGTTTCAACTGAGACTTAGACAGAAACCCTATGTTTACATTCTTAGGTTTCTCTAACACTTTCTCATCTGAATTACTATTGTTAATCCTTTTGTGTACAACAGGGGTACCTTTTGAATCAACAAATTTAACATGATTAGGTTCAGAAACAATTTTCTTACCTTCAGATTTAGATGTGCTAGCTTCTACTTTACTATCATCATTGACAATAGCTACTTTTTCTTCTTGCCTAGCCTTATCAAAACCTAAACCATTAACCTTACCACGAATTCCATTTTCAATGATTTCTTGTGTCTTTTTACGAGAAATGTTAATGGTCTTAATCACATCTCTCTCTTCCTCTAGTTCTTTTCTGACATAGTCATAAGCCTCAAGAATAACACCATAATCATGCTTAGCTTTATCAGAACTTAACTTGTATTCTTCCATTTGAATTAACTCAGATTCAAGAAAATTATTTCTATCAACTAATTTATCATTCTTAACCTTAAGTTCATCTCTTTCACAAGTAAGAATTCTAAAATTAGTCATAAAATTCTTAAACTCAGCATGGATAGATCTAATTTCATCAGAATTTAAGTTATCAAATAAATCAAGAGAGTGAAGTGATACCTTAACAGAGGATGGAGAAATTTTCTTTGGAGATCCAGGTTTATCTGAAACATTTGCCATCAGTGCAATGTTGTCATAATCCAATTCATCTTCAGAATCACTGGAATCAGCCCAATCCTTCTGTATGACCATAAGTGCATTACCCTTTCCTGAATTCCTAGGATTCTTACACTCACTAGCAAAGTGTCCAAGCTCACTGCAATTAAAGCACTTGATCTTGGCCTTATCAAGCTTGACAATTGTTCCTTTGCCTTTGTCACTCTTCTTCTCCACCTTCTTTTGAAAAGGTCCTTTGCTAAATCTTCTCCTGTTGAATCTTCCTTTCTTGAAAGCTTTAGCAAACATAGCAAAGAGTTCCTGCATCTCAGATTCAGAATCATTGTTGTCAGAGTCTATATCAGTAGTCTCTGACTCAGAACTTTCTTTGCTTTTCTACTTCCTTGAGTTCTTTACAGCAATCTCTTCATGCTGTTCTTCCGGAAGCTTCTTTAATTCAGATTGAGCAGTAAGTACAACAGTTTTCATCTTTCCTTCACTCCTGCTCTTCTTCTGCTGCTTGTCAAGTTCATAAGCTCTCAGTTTTCCATATACTGCCTCTAATGATATCTCATCCAGATCATTAGCTTCCTCAATCGCAGATATCTTCTCATTGTAGAAATCAGGCAAAGCTTTCATGAACTTTGTATTCATATCCTCCAAGTCATAATATTTACCATGCATGGCCATCTCATTGATAAGTTTTGTAAACCTATCAAAGGTATCAGTAAGTGACTCACCAGACTTGGATTCAAAGTACTCATACTGTTGTATAAGTAGTGTCCTCATATTCTTCCTAACAGGCTTAGTTCCTTCATAGTGAACCTTAAGATTGTCCCATATATCCTTAGCAGTTTTACAAGAGAGAACATAGTTAGTGAGAACAGAATCAAGACTATTGAATAATATGTTTCTCACTTTAGCATCTTTAAGAACATTCTCCTTGTCCTTATCTGACCACTCAGATTTTGGCTTCTCTGCTGTATGTTCTGGAACAACCACACCATCAACAGTTTCTTGTCCAACGACCTTTGTTGGAACAAAAGGTCCATCTCTGATTCTGTCAAGATAATCAGGATCTGTTGCTTCCAGATTATGCAACATCTTTACTTCCCATAGAGTATATTCATTTCTCTTGAGCATAGGAATCTTAGTATTCCCATCCTTGTAACCAGACATGATTGCAGATCTTTATGATTATTCGAAATCAACCTGCTCTGATACCAATTGTTAACTCGAATAACTTGTAGAAGGGGGAGGGGGTTGAATACAAGTTATATAATCGTGTCTGATTTTTGCTTGGTTATATGAACAAGAATAAACGAATGAATCAAACTCTGTTTGTATTAAATAAATCAAATACAAACTCTACCAAAGGTGTACAAATACCTTTAGCAGCTGCTGACAAAACAAATCTCTCTCTCTATTTGTTTCGAACTCTCGAATACAAAGCTACGCACACGAACTTACAACTCACACTTGTTCGACTCTTTTTACAATGATATAGAGAGAGTATTTATAATGCTACCTATCAACTAATAACAGAAAGATAATCTATACATGACAATGTTCTGCCTTCCAGTTGATAGTTTCCATCAATAGAAAATTCTTCCCTTCATAATATCTTCTTGCTTGTTCTTCAAACAACGATCCTGTTTTATAGCACTTGCCAGTTTCTGTAGCATCCATAATGACATCATCAGTAACACGACTGATATCAGGATTCCCTCTTGCATCAGGATCTAACCATCCTATCAGTACTTGATCAGTATTTGACTTGACATATCAGGATTCGATCTCAGTTCCTGACATGTAGTACTTGATGCACTGTTCATTCCTGACTAAACTTTACAGATAACTGTCTAACACATATTTCCTATACAAGGTGCTAAATCCTTTATAAGATCAGGATATACAAGAAGTATAAGTAAAATTCTATTCTTAACATCACAACTCATGAATTATTCCTAACAGTCTCCGTTTTAAATTATTGTTAATAATCCTTAAGTGAAACATTTTAGTTGTCTTTATCTTACTTTTTTTGGTTATATTTTCTTAAACAATATAATATACGTAACTTTTAATCAAAATTGATCAATTTTACCACTTAAAATTCTAACAATACACTAATTTTATAAGTTTTACTTAAAAGATATAAAATCATAATTTTAATTAAAATCTTAAGTTCTTTGTACCAAAAACAATTAAGACAAGGTACATAGGCCGAAAACATCGATAAATTTGGAGGGAAGGTAGTGGTGGGAAAGATAATTCACACAAATAGTTTATACGACACACGCATGCTAGGCATCGTATATATAAATATTATATACGTAGGACGTTGTATCCCCGTCATATTTAAATTTGGAGGGAAAGCAGTGGTGGGAAAGATAATTCCCACAAATAGTTTATATGATACACATATGCTATGCGTTGTATATATAAATATTATATACGACGGATGTTGTATCCCCGTTACATATAAATTTGGAGGGAAAGTACCGGTGGGAAAAATAATTTGTCCAAACAATTTATACGACATGAATAGGCTGCTTGTCGTATATACTAATAGTATTTACGACAATGTTTTAAGGGCATCGTATAAAACATAATTATATACGGTGGTTATAAAAAATCGTCGTGTATAATATTATATACGGCGGGTCCGTATCCTCCGTCACATATAAGCGTCGCATATAAGCAAAAATTTTGTAGCACTATTAAATGAATCTCATGAATCTGTTTAAACTATTTGGTTTTATTCTCCTTAAAATATTATTGGGCATCTCTTTGCCCACCAAAAGACAGGGAATTTGATTAGAATGATCAGATTCATTAACATAATGATATCTTGGAGCTGAAGTCGAAAGTAGAATGATATTACTTAGAAGTCAAAAATTTCAAGTGATATCAAATGAAAATTTTCATAATTTTATGATAGTCGGTTAACGTTTAATTAACGAAGTGGTATTATGTGAATGAAGTCGAAGTCAAAAATTTTGAGTAGTACAAATGGAAAATCAAATTGAACAATGGTATCAAATGAAATATCCAAAAAATAATTAAATATAAATTCAGTAATCAAATTTTTTTGCAACCCTATATCCATATAATATAATTTAAAATATTTTTAGAAAACAATAATGTCAACAATCATAACTAATAAATTCAAATATTATATTATATATAGATAGGGCATTACTCCATGAAAAACACCCTATATAAGGAACAATAAAGAACACCATAAAATCTTATATAAAATTGCATTTAAATTCTATTTTTCACATCAATAATGATTTTTTATGAATAAAAATAGAATCTAACAAAAAATTAAGATCAAATATAGCATGACTACACATATTTTATTGTTACAAAAATATACATAAGATTTTATAGTGGATTCCATGTAACATTTGATTTTTAAATTGAGATGAGATTCTATGTGCCCGTTTGGCAAAACTTTTTTTAAGGACTTATGGACTTATTTTTGGGTAAAAATTTTATATTTTGATAAAAAAAATTTATACAAGTATTTAATGTATGTTTGAGATTCAATAAGTTGCAAAAATAAGTTGGAAAATAAGTTGGAATGTTAGGAATCTCTAACTTTTTTCCAAAATTGTCTTAAAATAAGTTGACTTATTTTGGAAAAAAGTTCCCCCTAGGATTCTATATATTAAGCTTAACCGTGGTTAAAATAATATACCACATCGATTAGAATAAGAGTGTTTAAGACCTTTATATAATTATATATGCAAGCCAATAATTAATATATACCAATTTGTTAACATTTTTAGACTGATATGTGATGTGTTGTTGGGTCCGATATGTATTCGATTGTGGGCTTGGATGTCAACTCGTACATATCTTAGATTAATCTCTTATGGGTTGTTAGATCCGGTATGCATTCGGTTGTGGATTTAGATGTTATAATTGTGCAACTCGTATATATTGATTAGAATAATAATGTTTGGGACCTTTACACTGTTTATACTCGTGGTACTCGTGGTAGGTTATTGGATCGATATGCATTCGATTTGATTGTGTGTTTGGATATTATAGTTAGGCAACTCATGAGCATTCGATTCGATTGTGTGTTTGGATATTATAATTAGGCAACTCATGAATTGTATCACTTTTTAAATAGGGATTCATGTGTCTGAGGTTAAAAACTTTTAAATACAAATTTAAGGGTGTGTAAGTAAATTTATTGAAAAAAATTGATATATACTATCTACTATATATATAAAGCCACAACATGTACCATTTTAATCAGCCACATATTACTATAATGCCCTCATTTTAATCCATTTAAATTTTTTCCAAAAAGTCGTTGCTAGTGAGAATCGAATCTAGATCTTTCTATTCATGCAAACCACCTTACCACTACGCTAACAAATCACATATGTTGTAAGTCATAAATATGCTATGTATGTTGGGTAATAAATTAAGAATATTTGGTATTTTGATTTCTAAGACATTTTAATCAATTTTCTTCGTTTTACATTTACATATTTATATTTAATTATGTTATAGTTTAGTATAATTTTTTTTTCCAAAAAGTCGTTGCTGGTGAGAATCAAACATAGATCTTTCCATCCATTTTCACACCACCTTACCACTACGCTAACAAATCACATATGTTGTAAGTTATAAATATGCTAAGTATGTTGGGTGATAAATTAAGAACATTTGGTATTTTGATTTCTAAGACATTTTAATCAATTTTCTCCGTTTTACATTTACATATTTATATTTAATTATGTTATAGTTTAATATAAATTAGTGATATATGATATTTAGTGAACTTAGATATTTCGAAATCATTCGATTTAAAGAAATAATATTAATAATTAGTATTTGCAATACATAGATAATTAAAATAAATTTATTGAATTTAAATGCATATTTTTTAAAAAATATGCATACCATAACATGTCACATTTTAATCCATTTAATTTTACAAAATGTCCCTAAATGTCAAGTCAAGTAAAAAAAAATATTATGATATAGATGATGATCGAACCTTTGAATCTATTAATCATGAATTCAAATTCACCATTATGACAATTCAGTTACATGTATATTTGATTAAATTTTATGATTCATTAGATACATTCACCTATATTATGTCATATATTATTTACCTTATTTACCTATCAATCATGTGTTTTTCGATCAATATTTGTTTATAATTTTATATATTATTATTTACAATATATACATAAATCTCTATGTCTACTTCATTTTAATAAAATTTATATTATATTATTTCATGCGAAAGTTGAAAAATGTGATTGGATCTTACATAAAATATTTGAAGGATATTTTACGAAAAAAAATCATCAGTATTCTAATTGTTTATGAAAGCACCAATCAAAATGTAAAAAATATCAAAGATGATGTATAATTATACAATTTATAATATCCGGATTAGATATGTGATAATAAAATCTTAGTACTCATTTAAATTCTGAATGATCTTATTTTTTGTTATTGCTTTTCTTCTTAGAAAATATTTTTTTTTACAATATTTTCAAACTACCGTTCTAACTAACAGACGCATCGCTTTCTCCTGCATCTTTTTGGGAGATTTGAATACTTAATCGATACATGTGATGTGAATTGCAATTTGGGAGAGTCGATTATTAAACCGATGCATATTAATTATGACCTAACACGTTTATAACTTGTGTATGGTCGAACTTTTTATAGCAAATTCTAGGCATGGACAATTAATCGGACATGTAATAATTACAGTATATGAGGCTCGAGGTAACTAGTGGGTATGAAATAATAAATTATGATAGGGCAACATGCCACATTTTTATCTATCAAATTTTACCATTATGTTTCTCAATTTGTTATGATTTACCGTAGTGTCCTCTGAAATTAAAATCTATAATATATTAAAATTGCGTCACATAAGTGAGAACTGAACCTTTAACATCTATAACAATAACCTTATTTTTATGAATTCATATTTTATAAATCCATAAACGAATTATTGAAGGTTCAATAATACTTAGTAGTAGTATTAAATCAAAAGTCACATTCATATAATCCTATAATATATAATTGTATGCAAATATAAAAGTTCAATAGATTAAGAGATAATCATCCTAATAAACTTATGAAAAACATTGAAAATACATTCGTCAATTATTTTTCTAACTCTAATTGCAAGAAAGACGTCAATACTTTAAAAACAACAATAAAAAGATAGAGGCACAAAATATCGACCTCTTTAGGTACACTAGTTTAATGCCCGTGCTTCGCACACGGGAGTTCATATTTTAAATAAAATTTATTTTAAATTTTAATAAATTATAGTATATAATTTTACAATATAGAAATAAAAATTGGTAGTAGTATTAAAAAGTTGCCTACTTTAATAAATTAAAATGTTATATTCTTTAAGAACATGAGTTTGTTTTGATAATTTAAATTACAATTAGTATAAGAAATTATTAATATATTAATTTATTTTAAAAACATCAAAAAATTGAACACTATAACATTATTTTAGTGATGTCAACTATATCATGAATGTAATAGTAGTAGATATAAAGAATAAATTAAAATAATTAAAACATAATATCAAAAAAATTAAAATTATACCGCACTATAACCTAATCCTAAGCATATAATTTACTACTATAATAGTTCATGGATATCTATCAAACCTGAATATTGATTAAAAAAAATTAAAATAATTTAAAATTTGTGGAAGGAAATAATTTTTGGCAAGAATGTTAAGAAAATAATTTGTGTTTTGTGAAGGAAATAATATTTTGGCATTTTGAAATATTTTAATTGGATGGTCCTGGCGGATACATTATAATTATAACCAATCAAAATCATTTGTTAATATTTTTTTGGTATTATCAAGGAAATAATTTTTGGCAAGAGTGGTTTGTCATCATGTGTATTTTAATATAATATCGAGTCAATATATTTTAAAATATGGATCATATCATATAAATGGATGGGTAATATAAACGGATTTGGCAAGAATGTTTTAATTGGATGGCCTGGCGGGCCCATTATAATTATAATTGACAATTGTTAGAAAGGAAATAATTTTTGGAAACAAAATAATTCGTGTTTTGTCAATGAAATTTTTTTTGGCAAGATTGTTTTTGTCAAGGAATTTTTTTTGGCAAGATTGTTTTAATTGGATGACCCTGGCGGGTCCATTATAATTATAACCAATTATTTGGCATTAATAATAACAACTGCCAAATTTTTGGTATTATCAAGGAAATAATTTTTGGCAAGAGTCGTTTGTCATGATGTGTATTTTATATAATATCGGATCAATATATTTTAAAATATGGATCATATCATATAACTGGATGGGTAATTTAAACGGATCCCGAACCTAATCCTAAGCATATAATTTAATACTATAATGGGTCATGGATATCTATCAAACCTGAATATGGATCCCGAACCTGAGGAAAGGGTTATCCAGCAATTTATAATATATAGATATTTCAAAAAATATATGCATATCTAAAAAGATTTTTATCGTCACAATAGGATTATCACAATAGGATTATCGAACGTTAACATCAACGCACAATGAAGAAAATAAGAACTCTAATAGTAAACTAGAGCAATCTCGTGCAAGATGAAGAAAATAAGAACTCTAATCGTAAACTAGAGCAATCTCGTGCCTTGCACGGGTATTGAAGCTAGTTTATAAAAATGCCCGTACGGGACCATTTAATTTATATACTATTTGTGTTATAACCTCGAGACCTCACGCCCATTTTTCTGTTTTTAAATAAAACATTTATTTCTCCGAAAGTTGAGTTGCATCGCGCGGCATAATTCCCAATTCACTCTCTCCCTCTCTCTCGGTTGAGTTGTAAAGCTTGAATTACAAGTCAATAACATGTATATGATGAGGCTCCCCGCATTGCAATTTACACACACCATCACCTCCTTTCCCGTCACTATATCTAGGGTTTCTAATACATCTTTCTCCACCGCCGCCTCACAAGTCGGTACCCACAACGGCACTTTCCACTGTGACGAGGCGCTCGCGTGTTTTATTCTCCGTCTCACTCATAAATTCTCCGCTGCTAAAATTATTCGAACTCGTGACACTCAGGTATCAATTACTCCCATTTTTATGCGAATTGTAATGCGCGGAAAAATATTTGAAAAAGAGTGACTAGCATAAAACATTTTATTGTAATTAATTATCTAATTGTATTTTTTTTAAAAAGTTTTTGAGGTGGTTTTGGTTTAAAATTGTTTGAGATATTTGGTAGGTGTTGGAGAGTCTTGATGCGGTAGTTGATGTTGGAGGTGTTTATGATCCGAGTAGAGATCGTTTCGATCATCATCAGAAAGGTTTTAACGAGGTTTTTGGTCATGTTAGTCATTCTACTAAACTCAGTAGTGCTGGACTTGTCTATAAGGTAAATCAATTATATTGGTGGATATCGTGTGATTTGTAGACTGACTGTCTAAATGCACGGAGCTCTTGATGAGAATTAGGACCAGGAAAACCGAGTAACTAATAGGTGCAACAATTGAGGGATTAATTGGTGATACTAAGTGGATGTAGCTTGTTTGCTTTTGTATGGATGAATTGCTGTAATCTGATGGATAAGTTTATTTTGTCAGCATTATGGGTTGGAGATAATAGCCAAGGAGATACAGCAGGATAAAGGGCATCCGGATGTGTACAAGTTATATTTGGCTGTCTATAAGAGCTTCATTGAGGTGCCTAATTTGTGTTATATTTTCGGTACTTTACTTCACTTTAGTGTTAAATAGGTGGCATAACATATTGAAATCTGTCAAGGGTTTTGTTGGTAACTGATCTTATTTAACAATGTACCCTATCAAATGGGATTGTTGAGAATAATAAACCATAAAATTGGTATTTCATGTCAATTTAAGTCCATCACTAGTTTAATGGCAATCCTGAAATATAAGAAGGTGAAATCACTTTATAGCTATAGCCTTTAAGTGCTTTTAATTATGTTTGATTTTTTTTTATTTGCTTTTAGTAATGGCTTTTAACTTTCGTCGTCTTCTGTACTGGTGCGTGCTGATCTTGATATAACCGTCATTTTCAATTGTTGGAATTGAACACTTTTTACAGGCAATTGATGCTATTGACAATGGTGTCAGTCAATATGATGTTGATATACCTCCTAATTATTTGAACAATACGAGTTTGTCTTCAAGAATAGGCAGATTAATTTTGGATTGGACTGATCCCGATCAATCCATTGAAAAAGAAAATGAGGCTTTTCAACGTGCAATGGTTCTGGCTGGGAACGAATTCGTTGAGGTTAGATTTGGTAGTATTTCTTATCACATACTTTACCAGATGGCCTTTTAGCTGAACTTTAAGTGATTATTAAAGTTTGACAAACTAATTAAGGGGTGAAAATTCTACTAATTGAATTTTTCTTCCTAAAAATTTCATACAGAGCATACATTTTCATGCAAAATCGTGGTTGCCAGCTCGATCAGTTGTTATGGACTGTCTTGCAGCAAGGAAGGATATTGATTCTAGTGGAGAAATTATTCTGCTGCCTAGACCTTGCCCTGTGAGTGACAAATTTTTTGTTTTCATAAGTCTCATTCCTGTATTTTGCCTCTGTATCATATTAATTTGCTCCTCACTGATAATCTACTGCTCCACTAATCTGACACAAGGAATATTGTCTTCCTCTGCTAAGTGCTAAATATTATGAAAAGCTAGTTAAATTTGCTTTCTGTTGGTTTCCCTCTGAAGTATCTACACACTATCACCAGTATTATTGTTTGATAAGAACTTGGATGTGCAAGATTTTAGGAGTTGACAAGAGAATGATTGACTTTTCTTGCCTTTATAAACATTTTATCTTATAACAACGTACCTGCTACAGTGGAAGCTACATATTTTCGAGCTAGAAGAGGAAATGAAGATTGATCCTTCCATCAAATATGTTATTTACCAGGTTTGATTCTTACTTTTGTCAATAAACATTGGTGTTTTGTTAATTCAAACAATGAGATGTATTAAAAGTACAGCTGACCACATGAGCCCCAAACGCCGTTCCATGTTGGTGTTTATTGGCAAATAGTGCAAACTTAGAATTTTATGTTTGTATAGATTACCTAATTCTACTCCCTGTCTGCATGATCTTCTAGGATGATAGAAGCGACAATTGGAGAGTGCAGGCAGTAGCTGTCTCACCCGATAAGTATCAGAGTCGAAAACCTCTATTATCTCAGTGGAGAGGTTTGACAGGTGAAGAACTTTCTGAGGTGGCTGCAATTCCTGGATGTATTTTTGTTCACATGAGTGGCTTTATCGGTGGAAATCGGAGTTATGAGGGTGCTTTGGCTATGGCCAAATCTTCTTTGCTGGCGTAATGGAAATAGATAAGTCCTACTTGTTGACCTGTCTAACATGCATTGTTCACTCAAAAAGTAATTTTCAAATATTATATAATCACTAATAACTAGTTTACTAGCTCATTTTTTTTCCTTTTTAGTGATCAAGCAAGATCTTGTGTCTTTAAGCTAAATTTATATCGATAAACATACATCGATCACTCATGCATGCAATCAATTGATTTGAATTATTCACCAATTTTTTTAATAAAGAGGCAAGTGTCAAGTCATTCTTCGGGACATGGATATTCTCTCAATTAGGGACATACCTGCATCTGGTAATCAAGATGGTTTAAACTTTAATAGAAGATGGATTGGAACATTGATATTGTTTATCCAGTAGTTGCTGGGGTTTTCTATATGATTATCGATTTCTATAAACCTCGAACCTGTATTAGATTCTATACAGGGAAAGAGTGATTAGATCAACTCCAATCCTGTTGGCCAAAAAATTGAGGTGTCATAATATTGTTAGGTATATCTAACAGTTTCAAAAAACTGGTCTCCAATGGCAACAACTGTTAGCTATATTTTTAGCTAATGTAAAAGAGATCTTCTACATTTGTTAAATGGCAAAGCACCTGTAAGCTATAATATTATGTTTTAGACTTTAATTTTCATTTTTTTAGAGGATAAGATAAATTTAAAAAATTAAAAATATATATACTCTCTCAGTCCTTCTCATTTCTTTACAGTTACTATTTTGGGATGTCCATCTCATTTCTTTACATTCCAAAAATAGTAAGTTTCTTCCACTATTACATCCACTATCTCATATACTCCCTCTGTCCCATACATTTCTTTACAATTTCCTTTTTGGGACGTCCCACCAATTCTTTACATTACCAAAAATAGTAACTTTTAATAATAAAATACATTACTACATCCACTACTTCACTTCACTTTTTCAACACTTTATACTATTACACCCACTACTTCACTTATTTTAACAATAAAATCACTATTACACCCACTACTTCATTTATTTTAACAATATTATACACACTATCCTTGGTCTCCGTGCCCAGCCCCATGTAAAGAATTGGCCGGGACAGAGGGAGTATATAACAATAAAAAATACTATTACACCCACTACTTTCCTCCACTATCTCAAATCTATAATTAAATATTAATAGGTCCCACCACTTTACCCACTTTTCATCTAACTTTACTCATTTTTTACACATTTTCTTTGTCTGTCCATCCCCATGTAAACAACCATGGGGGACAGAGGGAGTAATATTTTTGAATTATAGTATTATCCATTATAAATGAGTATTTAGATGGGTGTGTTGTTTGTATCGTGTTCAGTTCTCAATTAGGGTAAAAAAAATTCCTAACCCTGTTTACATCATTTTGATTTATTTGCAAAAAAAATTATTTTTTGATGTGAAAATAATTTATATGTTATTTTTTGCTAACAAAATATGAAGTTTTTATTTTTAAAATATTTTTAAAAAATTGGGAATGAAATTAAATTTAAAAAATGTACAATTTGTTTTATAAAATAAAACTACTTTAATTAATTAAATAAGATATATCCTTGTATATATAAAACCTTTATTTGATTGAATTTGAAAATAGTAAAATAACATATTTTCAAATAATAAAATATTTAAATTAATTAAATAACATATATATTAATGTAAAAAGTTTATTTGATTGAATTTGACAATAGTAAAATAACATATTTTCAAATAATAAAATATTTAAATTAATTAAATAGCATATATATTAATGTAAAAAATTTATTAAATAATAAATTTTTAAATATAACTAACATTTATAGCTAACCTCGCTGGAGGACACAAATTTACGGGTTCAGCAAATTTAACATAATCATTTATTTTTTCGATTTTGCCTAACAGTTATAGCTATCTTCCTTAATTTATAGATGCTCTTACAGGGGTAAAAGATACTATTAGATTCAATGCATCAATACAACTATACAATGTATCGTACAAGAATGAGAACAAAGGCAGGCAACACAAGTTCGAGGTCCTCTTTATAAAGTTTACAGAACTTTAGAATATGAATTTAGCACAAAAAAAAAAAAAAGAACACTTTAGAATATGAGTAGCATAAAGCCGTAAACAGACCCAGCATCAGAACTAGAAAAAGTTGTAATCAAATTATATTGTAAATAAATCACGATTTTCCAGACATTATTCGATTATTTTGAAAAAAAAACCCTGCTTATGTTTGAAAATATACATAAAATGTTTTTCAAATAAAACGATTTAGTTCCATTGTTCACATTGTTCATATATAATTGAGATAAAATGAAGGATAAATATGAAGTTACAAATCTAAATAAAGTAAATTATAATTGGATGAATGGAGTCTAAAGTTAACTTTAACAAAATTTCCTAAGATTGCGTTTGGAAACGCGAATTTCATTTTAAATACTAGAATTCAATTCCTAGAATTGAATTCCAGAATTTCAAATTCAAATAACCTGTTTGGTATGCATAATAATTTCAAATTCTGAATTTCAAATTCCAATAGTGTTTGGCAACAAATGGAATTTCATTTGAGAATTAAATTTTAATATTCAATTTGGAATACAATTCAAGTACATAATCGTTTAAATAATCATAAAAACATGTCTAAATACAACCAACGATCATTAATAATGTACATTATAAGCTCTTTTCAATGCTATATATAGTTGTGTCGGCACTATTTCTGAGGTCAATCAATGATTCAATTCTTTCCTTTCCTGATCTTTTTGAGCATGTAAACCTGCTTCCCTGACCATATTCTGGATCTCCTCATCAGAAAGCCCTTCAGATGATTTTATTGTAATCTGCTGCTCTTTTCCAGTCGCCTTATCCTTTGCAGAAACAGTAACAATACCATTGGCATCAATGTCAAATGTCACTTCAACTTGTGGCAATCCCCTGCGTGCAGGTGGTATACCCGAGAGTTCAAATTCTCCAAGAAGCTTGTTGTCAGAAGCCATTTGACGCTCACCTTGGCGCACTCTAATCCCAACTTGTGTCTGGTTGTCAGCTGCTGTAGAAAAGACCAAGAAAATACACGCAGTAAGGAATTTTCAAAAGTAGATTATCCAGCATTTATCATCTAAACTTCTAAGCAAAGGAGCAGCACACTAACTACACAATGAGAACATATACCGAAATGATATCGACCGTTTCTTCAACGGAAATCCAAGAGCTACTAGACTCAAGTACTCAAATACCAAAAATGAAAAAGGTGCAAGTGCAGTTGATCATAATATTATTCCATATTCTAGAGTGCATTAGTAAGAAACAACTTAAACCAACAATATGCTCACACACACACACACAAAATAACATATTAATACTAACAACCAAAAACCGTTCACTTCTAGAAGTCACAACTCCATCAGATATAGCAAAGCAGCTTAACCAGCACAACATATGCAATAATATGTAATATTATTTAGACAAGTTATCAGAGTATTTAGATTTTAGATATAATATGTAATGAATATATAGGTATTATTATCTACAATTGGAAGCACGAACACAACCTAAACAGGTGATAGCTTGCATAAAATAAGATGATTTGCAATGGTGTTCTGTTCGTGCAAATAACAGTAGAACTATAAACTTAAGCCACAGGACATGATAAACTTTTAACTTCAAATATTTAGCAAAAAAAAAAACTTTTAACTTCAAAAATCTACCAGCACATCTTTAAATAGAATTTTGACGTGTTATTTCTTATTGACCAAAGCTTACTATTTCTATAAGCAAAGTCAGCCAACCCTGCAATCAACGGTAGTTAAGTTGAAATCAAGACACTACTGCTGATCACTGATTTTAGTTAAGTACATGAAATTACACCAACTGAGCTATGATTGAGGATAAAAAATGTAAGTAAACTTGTATAATTGAAACATATTAATATCCTCTCCATGAGCTCACTACCTGAAATGAAAGCCATTGTAAAGTTTGAGACAAAAGGGCATATAAACTAATGTCCGAAACTGAACTAGTAAGCAAACAAGATAAAAACCGATAAAATCAATAAAATTAGAAACAAGGCCCATCGATTAAAACCTACGACTAACATTATAAATTTCACATACTCATCATTGTCCCTAAAAATATGCAAATTGAAATGGAAACATGTTAAAGCCTAAATACATAAATGAATCAAACAACATTTTAAACGATACAGAAATAAATCGAAGATTATAAAGAGACAGTGTCTGTAAATACTTACCCTTGAGCTGAATTAACCCTTGAACTGCAAAATAAAACCAAAATCAGAGATTTTCTTTTTCAATTATAGATATCTCATCGACTGAATTATGTGTGTGTGAAAATAATTAAATCGATTAGGTATAGATACATATATACATGTAACATACCTCATAATACTTAATAGTGAGTAACCGAAAATGAAAGAGGGGAGAGAGGGATGGGGTCAAGAGGGAGAGAGTAGATCGAGGGAGAGGTCGAGAGGGAGGGGGGGAGAGAGAGATACAGAGAGAGAGAGAGAGAGGGAGAGAGGGAGAGAGGGAGAGAGGGAGAGGGAGAGAGAAGAGACGAGGGAGAGAAGAAAGTGGATCGAGAGATACGTACGAGAGAGATAGGTTAGATTGGGCTGTGCTGATTGCCTGATTGTAATTTCAAATGACCCTGATAAAATTGTAATTTCAAATTCTAATAGATGGGCTTTAATTTTGAATAGCTAGTATTTGGTCCAAATCCAAATTCAAATTATTTATCTATCCAAACATGGTATTTGTCCCAAATTCAGCATTTCAAATGAAATGCCCCTATCCAAACAGGTCATAATCAATAAAATGAAGATAAATCATTAACATCATTAATGTCCCTGTAAGCACCAATAAATAAAAGATACTCCCTCTGTCTCTTTTTATGTTGCTCATTTGATATGTCGGGACTGTTCATAATATGAGATAAATTACTAATTCACGCATAATCTATAAAACCAAATATAGTTATGAGTGATCTTATGACCTGTTTGGATAGGGGCATTTCATTTGAAATGCTGAATTTGGGACAAATACCATGTTTGGATAGATAAATAATTTGAATTTGGATTTGGACCAAATACTAGCTATTCAAAATTAAAGCCCATCTATTAGAATTTGAAATTACAATTTTATCAGGGTCATTTGAAATTACAATCAGGCAATCAGCACAGCCCAATCTAACCTATCTCTCTCGTACGTATCTCTCGATCCACTTTCTTCTCTCCCTCGTCTCTTCTCTCTCCCTCTCCCTCTCTCCCTCTCTCCCTCTCCCTCTCTCTCTCTCTCTCTCTCTGTATCTCTCTCTCCCCCCCTCCCTCTCGACCTCTCCCTCGATCTACTCTCTCCCTCTTGACCCCATCCCTCTCTCCCCTCTTTCATTTTCGGTTACTCACTATTAAGTATTATGAGGTATGTTACATGTATATATGTATCTATACCTAATCGATTTAATTATTTTCACACACACATAATTCAGTCGATGAGATATCTATAATTGAAAAAGAAAATCTCTGATTTTGGTTTTATTTTGCAGTTCAAGGGTTAATTCAGCTCAAGGGTAAGTATTTACAGACACTGTCTCTTTATAATCTTCGATTTATTTCTGTATCGTTTAAAATGTTGTTTGATTCATTTATGTATTTAGGCTTTAACATGTTTCCATTTCAATTTGCATATTTTTAGGGACAATGATGAGTATGTGAAATTTATAATGTTAGTCGTAGGTTTTAATCGATGGGCCTTGTTTCTAATTTTATTGATTTTATCGGTTTTTATCTTGTTTGCTTACTAGTTCAGTTTCGGACATTAGTTTATATGCCCTTTTGTCTCAAACTTTACAATGGCTTTCATTTCAGGTAGTGTCAAATTATAAACATAATTACGAAGAAAGATAAAATAGCTTGAAGAAGAAGAAAACCATTCTTCTTATCTGTATATTACATTGAAAAAGACTTAAACATATAAGACGGTACAGAATGAATATAAAGGGAAAATATCTCTTTCTCAACTAACAAACTAACAGGTGGCAACATTATATTGGAGGCCTCTTTTGTTGCTTTGTAGCATACTCCATATTTGTCCTTTGTGCCACATGATGTTGTATGAGGAACTCACGTGACTGCACCATATTATTATTGTTAACAGCCCCCCTCAAGGGAGGAGTGGAGAACAAATTCAGAACTCCTAACTTGCCAAGAAGGTGCTTGAGATGATTAGCCCCCAGAGCTTTAGTGAAGAGGTCAGCAGGTTGATCTTCTGTGGGAATATAGGCTGTTGAAATGATGCCTTTCTGTAGCTTCTCTCGAACAAGGTGGCAATCAATTTCAATATGTTTGGTACGCTCATGATAAACAGGGTTAGCAGCAATATGGATTGCAGAAACATTATCACAGAACAAGGTAGTAGGAGCAGACTGTGAAACACCTAAGTCACTTAAAATGGAGCGAAGCCAAACAATTTCACAAGTGGAGTCAGCCATGGAACGGTATTCAGCCTCTGAGGATGATCTTGATACAGTTGGTTGCTTTTTGCTTTTCCAACAGATTAGAGAGGGACCAAGTTTGATGCAAAAGCCAGTAACAGACCTTCGAGTCAATTTGCAACTGCCCCAATCAGCATCACAGTAACCAGTTAATAACAAATTAGATGGAGTGGCCATGAGTAATCCCTGTCCACAAGTACCTTTGAGGTAACGAAGAAGTCTGAAAACTGCTTGCATATGGTTATGTTTAGGGGCAGCCATAAACTGAGCCAAGACATGCACAGAATAGGAGATATCTGGTCGAGAGATGGTCAAGTAAATTAGACGACCAACAATTCTTCTATACAAGGAGACATCAGGAAATGGGGCAGTATCATCATCAGCAAGTAATTGGTGATTTTGTTCCATAGGAACAGCAGAGAGATGGCTATTTGACAAGCCAACATCCTGGATGAGATCAAGGGTATATTTTCTTTGATTTAAATAGATACCAGAAGAAGAACGTGCTAATTCCATTCCTAAGAAATATTTCAGAGTACCCAAATCCTTTACTTTGAAATAGGAGTTGAGAAATGCCTTAATTTTAGACATTAGCAACACATCATTTCCAGCCAATACCATATCGTCCACATAAACAAGTAGAGTGACGATTGAAGAATCTGATTTGAAAGTAAAGAGACTGTGATCACTTACAGACTGAGAGAAACCAAACTTAAGTAGAGCAGTGTAGAGTTTGATGAACCATTGACGAGGGGCCTGTTTAAGTCCATACAACGACTTTTTCAATTTGCAGACTAAAAGTTGACCAGGATATAAAGCCTGAATAGATGGTGGAGGACAATAGCCTGGTGGGAGGGCCATGTAGACTTCTTCAGTGAGATCACCATGAAGGAAGGCATTGGTAACATCAAGTTGATCAATGGTCCAATTCTTAGCTGCAGCAACAGCAATCAGGGTCCGAAATGATGTCATTTTTGCAACTGGTGCAAAGGTTTCGAAGTAGTCTACACCTTCAGTTTGTGTAAACCCTTTTGCAACCAGTCGAGCCTTGTATCGTTCAACCTCTCCTGTAGGAAGGTACTTAACTTTGTAAACCCACTTGCAATCCACCAGTTTTTTGTCTACAGGTAAAGGAACAATGTCCCATGTGTCATTTGCTTCTAATGCAGCCAATTCAGTTGCCATAGCAGTGCACCACTCAGGGTGAATTGCAGCCTGTTTATAGGTTGAAGGTTCAGAAATCTTGGTTACATTGGCCAAGAAGTGAGTATACTCTGGAGTAAACGAGTCATAATGTAAAGTGTCTGGGAATCGGACAGAAGCAACATTAGCTTGAGCTTGGAATGATGGAGGTAAACCAGTATAAACTGAATATTTCTCAGGTACACGCTTGTGTCTAACAGGGCGTGTAGGAGCATCATGTGCAACATTAGTCTCAGTATTATCAACAGGAATCTCAGTAGTATCAACCGAGGTGGATGAGCTAAACTCCAAAGAATCAGAGTACACAGGGGCTTGGGAAGTGGAGATATCTGGTAACAAAGGGTCCTCAAAAACCGGAATACTATTGAATAAAGGGGAAGAGACTGAAGGAGAAATTTCTTTAAAAGGAAGCACTGTTTCAACAAAGTGTACATTTCGAGAAACAAAAACTTTCCTAGAGTTTAAATCAAGAACTCTGTAACCTTTGGAACCAAAGGGATATCCCAAGAAGACACACTTGGTGGATCTAGCAGCGAATTTGTCTGAGGGTTGAGGAACAGTGGTAGCATAGCAAAGTGCACCAAAGACACGTAAATGAGTGTAAGATGGAGATTTGTTAAATAAAACTTGATATGGTGACTGACCATTTAGAACAGAAGTGGGAAGTCTGTTAATCAAATAGGTGGCTGTAAGTAAGCAATCCCCCCAAAAAGACACTGGTAAACCAGCATGAAATCGTAGAGCACGAGCTGTATTTAATAGATGTCGATGTTTTCGCTCAACACGCCCATTTTGTTGAGGTGTGTACACACAACTAGTTTGGTGGATAATGCCCAAAGATGCTAGAGTATTGGTTAAAGTTTTATTCATGAATTCAGTACCATGATCAGTTCGAAGAGTTTTAACATTACAGGCAAACTGATTTTTAACATAAGCTAGAAACTCAGAGATTAAAGAAGGTACAGTAGACTTATCAGATAAAAGAAAGACCCAAGTTGTACGAGATTTATCCTCAAGAATAGTTAAAAAATAAGAACAAGAGCCATGAGTTTTCACTGAGTAGGGACCCCAAACATCAGCATGTATTAATTCAAATAAGACAGTAGAGCAGGAGTCACTATTATCGAAAGGTAATTTGGCTTGTTTAGCAAAATGACAAGTATCACAGTCATGGAAATCAACATTACATTTCATAGATAATTGTTGTAAAATGGAAGTTGGGACATGCCCCAATCTAGCATGCCACAAATCGGCAGAAATTGAACTAAGTTGATTACAAAAAGAAGACACAGGAGTGAATGAAGACTCTGGAGAGGCAGTGTAAATGAACAAGCCATCCTTGATTCTACCAATCTCTAACTCCTTCTTCGACACAGGGTCCTGAATGGAACAAGTGGAAGCAGTGAAAAAGGCATTAGAGTTAGTATCAAGGAGAAGTTTGGAGATAGAAAGAAGATTGTGTGCAAATGTAGGAACACACAATACTCGATGCAGGGTTAGAGTAGGAGTAAGGTGAACGTCACCAACATGAGTAACACTAATAATGTGACCATTTGGCAGTTGCAGAAAGGCATTACAAGGTACAGGGTTAACAAGGTTACTAAGATGAGCAGTAATATGATCAGTCGCCCCAGAGTCTATTATCCAAAGAGACTCTGAAGTACAAGATGAATTAGAAACAGTACCTGCAAAGTGGACAGTATTAGCAGAAGGCCAGGAAGCTTCAAGAGGTGTATTGGCTCCAGACTTCATACTAGACTGAAGCAAAGTCACAAGATGCTTGAACTGGTTCTCAGACAGTCCATGAGATGCAGGTGCAGCATTGTCTTTATTTATGGCCAAAGTAGGATCAAAAATTTCAGTAGGAGTAGCAGTAACCTGAGCAGCTACAGGGTGAGAAACAGTAGAGAAACGTGGCTTGGGCTTAGGTTTGCCAAATAGACGATGCCATGAAGGATATCCAACCAAGCAAAAACACTTGTCCTTTAAATGACCTTGCATCTGACAGTAATCACACAGTAGATTGGGCTCATTAACAGGTTTTCTGGAAAGATTAGGCTGAGAACCAGGTCCAGTCCTGTTGATAAATTTTGCAGTGGGACTGCTTCGCACATTCATTGCCACAGAATTGGAGTTTAAGCCAACAGTATTGTGTACCTCACGCTGATTTTCATCTTGGAGCAACATAGCATAAGATTGGCTAAGAGTAGGAATGGGTTTCATAAGTAAAATCTGACCACGCAAGGCAGTAAAGCTATCATTTAAACCCATTAGAAACTGCATTAACTGAATATTGAGGTCATAGAGATTCAGCTTAACATTTATCTCACAGGTGCACTTATTACAATCACATTTGGGATGCCTAGTAAGAGAGTCTAATTCATCAATCAAGGTTTTATACTTAGTATAGTAGGCAGTAACACTCAAGGTACCTTGAGATAAATGAGAGATTTCTTTACGCAAACTGAACATCTTAGGTAAGTTGCTTTGGGCATAGCGAATAGCTAACTCATTCCAAATCGAAAGGGCTGAATCCATGTACACAATACTAGTACGAATATCAGAAGAAACAGAGTTAAGAATCCAGGATATTACCATATGATTGCAACGCATCCAGGAGCTTGACAACGGAGAATCAACAGCTGGTTTAACACAGGAACCATCCACAAAACCAAGTTTAAGCTTAGATGACAGAGCAATCTCCATAGATCTACTCCATTGTGAGTAATTATTTTCATTAAGAACAATTGTAGTAAGGGTCATCCCTGGGTTGTCTGATGATGATAGAAAGTAGGGATGGTTAACATCCACAAGAGATGAAGATGAACCAGTAAGGGCAGAGGAGTAAGAAGCCTGAGTCGTTGAATTCGCCATGGTTGTACGGACGAAAAGAACAACGAGTCACAGAGGATAGAATAAGCAGGTAGAAAAATAAATCAAACCAGAGTACTGAAAGAATCAAGAGCTGGCTCTGATACCATGTCAAATTATAAACATAATTACGAAGAAAGATAAAATAGCTTGAAGAAGAAGAAAACCATTCTTCTTATCTGTATATTACATTGAAAAAGACTTAAACATATAAGACGGTACAGAATGAATATAAAGGGAAAATATCTCTTTCTCAACTAACAAACTAACAGGTGGCAACATTATATTGGAGGCCTCTTTTGTTGCTTTGTAGCATACTCCATATTTGTCCTTTGTGCCACATGATGTTGTATGAGGAACTCACGTGACTGCACCATATTATTATTGTTAACAGGTAGTGAGCTCATGGAGAGGATATTAATATGTTTCAATTATACAAGTTTACTTACATTTTTTATCCTCAATCATAGCTCAGTTGGTGTAATTTCATGTACTTAACTAAAATCAGTGATCAGCAGTAGTGTCTTGATTTCAACTTAACTACCGTTGATTGCAGGGTTGGCTGACTTTGCTTATAGAAATAGTAAGCTTTGGTCAATAAGAAATAACACGTCAAAATTCTATTTAAAGATGTGCTGGTAGATTTTTGAAGTTAAAAGTTTTTTTTTTTGCTAAATATTTGAAGTTAAAAGTTTATCATGTCCTGTGGCTTAAGTTTATAGTTCTACTGTTATTTGCACGAACAGAACACCATTGCAAATCATCTTATTTTATGCAAGCTATCACCTGTTTAGGTTGTGTTCGTGCTTCCAATTGTAGATAATAATACCTATATATTCATTACATATTATATCTAAAATCTAAATACTCTGATAACTTGTCTAAATAATATTACATATTATTGCATATGTTGTGCTGGTTAAGCTGCTTTGCTATATCTGATGGAGTTGTGACTTCTAGAAGTGAACGGTTTTTGGTTGTTAGTATTAATATGTTATTTTGTGTGTGTGTGTGTGAGCATATTGTTGGTTTAAGTTGTTTCTTACTAATGCACTCTAGAATATGGAATAATATTATGATCAACTGCACTTGCACCTTTTTCATTTTTGGTATTTGAGTACTTGAGTCTAGTAGCTCTTGGATTTCCGTTGAAGAAACGGTCGATATCATTTCGGTATATGTTCTCATTGTGTAGTTAGTGTGCTGCTCCTTTGCTTAGAAGTTTAGATGATAAATGCTGGATAATCTACTTTTGAAAATTCCTTACTGCGTGTATTTTCTTGGTCTTTTCTACAGCAGCTGACAACCAGACACAAGTTGGGATTAGAGTGCGCCAAGGTGAGCGTCAAATGGCTTCTGACAACAAGCTTCTTGGAGAATTTGAACTCTCGGGTATACCACCTGCACGCAGGGGATTGCCACAAGTTGAAGTGACATTTGACATTGATGCCAATGGTATTGTTACTGTTTCTGCAAAGGATAAGGCGACTGGAAAAGAGCAGCAGATTACAATAAAATCATCTGAAGGGCTTTCTGATGAGGAGATCCAGAATATGGTCAGGGAAGCAGGTTTACATGCTCAAAAAGATCAGGAAAGGAAAGAATTGAATCATTGATTGACCTCAGAAATAGTGCCGACACAACTATATATAGCATTGAAAAGAGCTTATAATGTACATTATTAATGATCGTTGGTTGTATTTAGACATGTTTTTATGATTATTTAAACGATTATGTACTTGAATTGTATTCCAAATTGAATATTAAAATTTAATTCTCAAATGAAATTCCATTTGTTGCCAAACACTATTGGAATTTGAAATTCAGAATTTGAAATTATTATGCATACCAAACAGGTTATTTGAATTTGAAATTCTGGAATTCAATTCTAGGAATTGAATTCTAGTATTTAAAATGAAATTCGCGTTTCCAAACGCAATCTTATTGGATTCGTATTTATGAGTACATTAATACATTAAAGTTTTTATATTGAAAACTAATACGAAATTGAAGATATTAACGATTAAAAATATGCGTTGGCAAACGTGTCCAGAGGAAACAGGCAACATATTTAGAGACGGAGGGAGTAGCAAATAATTAAAATCATATAGTTTTAAAGGTTAACTTAACTTTAGAAACCTTTTCCTCATTATAATTTTCTTGTCTATAAAATTATTATTTATATTTTGACGAATGCATCTAAAATCTATGGCTTGATACTCATCCTATTGTACAATTATAAAAAACTAGCTTATAACCCGTGTAAAGCATGAGTTATTTTTAACTTTTTTTAATTCATTTATAAAATAATATAATTTTATTAATATTAATATTTTATTAAAAAAATTTGAATATTACATCTTTGCATATAATGAAACTTTTTTTTTTTACTATTTAGGAATTAGGCTTACTAGCTTCGTTACCCGTGCGAGGCACAGGGATATTCTAGCTTTATTGTGAAATTTTGATTTTTATTATTTGTGATCATGAATATTCTTCAATTTGTTGCAATGTTACCTAAATATAGATTAACTTACTCTTTTTTCAAGTGCTCTCGCTTTCTAACAGGTTGTGTCCAAAATATTCTAATATCCATTCAATTAGTCATATAGTTCAATGATTTTAGCTATAAATTTAATTCTTTATACTTAGAACTGGATGTCACAGTTTCGATGCTGGACAATGTGAAGATTAACTAACTGGCTTTAGGGGGATTTTAGAGTTAAATCATAGAAAATTGTAAGGCATAAATGTGAAATGATATTAAATAAAATGTGGAATATTGTGATATTTTGGATCTTAGTAGTTCGAATTTGTAGCCGTGAACACCTTTCAATTTGTAGCGGTGTTGCCTAAATATAGCTTAGCAACTCTCTTCTCGAGAGCTTCATTTTCAACATGAATTGTCTAAGATTTATAATATCTATTAAAATAGTCATTTAATTCAATGTTTTCAGTTGTGAATTTCAATTCACTTTATTCAGAACTGAGAATTTAAATCTGATTACTCGCTATGAACTTCTAAATAGTATATTTTATTACAAATTACACTAATACACTAAATACTATTATTACTAAAATATATATGTTTATTATTCTTGTTATTCACAAGCTTAATTCCTAATCGCGAACACAATCGTTTAGTTCTGATTCTCGAGTTTTATAAGTATTTCTATACAATTATTATTCATATATTGGCGTAATTATATAATAATTTACCCAAGAATTTTAATCTAAATATATGCACCAATATAAATTATTAAAAGTTAATGGCTATTATTAGTTTTTTGTAATTAATTACGTAATATTAAAGTATATATTAAATAATCATATTGAATATAAGTTTATTAAATGATATAACTTTGCCAGGAATCAAATGTGACATGTTATGGTATATACGAAGTATCTAAGCTCACTACATATCATGAACTATAACATATAAAATATCTTAGAAATTAAAATACCAAATATTCTTCATTCATCACGCGACTTAAATAGCATATTTATGACTTACAACACAAGTGATTGGTTAGCCTAGTGGTAAGGTGATGTGCATATGAATGGAAAGACTTAGGTTCGATTCTCCACAACAACAATTTTTTGGAATTAAACTAAATGGATTGAAATGCAGGGCTAAAATAGTAACTTTGCAAGTAATAAAATGTGACATGTTGTGGTATTATATATATAATAGATAATAGATTATATTATGTTATTACTTATTTTAGATTGTAAGATTTGTTTTAAATTAAAAAGGTAACGTGTTTTAGACTTTTAGTTCGAAAGGAAATATTAATGATTCAAAGATGTGATACGATTGATGTTTTTAGTTATTTATAAAAGGTAGTATCTTGACTAATTACCATTAATTATATTATGTTATTACTTATTTTAGGTGTATTTATTTTTTTTATAATGAAGGGTAAGTAAGTAAATTCACGAAGTACTAAAAAATAGGTACCAAAAAACAGGTACCAAAACTTTTAATGTTTCGATTTTTATATAATAGTATAGATTTTATTAATAATTGAAAAATATGGTACGATATTTTCGGATATATATATTAATGATTGCAAGAAAAGGTAGTATCTTGACTAATTATCATTAATTATATTATGTTATTACTTATTTTAGGTGTATTTTTTTTTTATGATGAAGGGTAAATAACTAAATTCACGAAGTACCAAAAATAAGTACCAAAAAATAGGTACCAAAAAATAGGTACCAAAATTTTAATGTTTCGACTTTTATATAATAGTATAGATTTGTTTTAAATTAAAAGGTAACGTGTTTTAGTTCGAAAGGAAATAATATTGATGGAAAGAAATAATACGATTTACTCCCTCTGTCCCTTTGAATTCTTTACGTTTGCGGACCAGTTTCTGGCACGGATTTTAAGGTGCATTGATAGTTCTATAACTTATTTTTGATATTTTATTTTTTTGTATAAAAATAGGATTGTTCTATTTTTATACAAAAAAATAAAATATCAAAAATAAGTTATAGAGGAGTATGTTTTTAGGTGTTTATAAAAGGTAAAATCTTGACTAATTACCATTAATTATATTATGTTATTACTTATTTTAGATTGTAAGATTTGTTATAAATTAAAAAGGTAACGTGTTTTAGACTTTTAGTTCGAAACGAAATATTAATGATGGAAAGATGTGATACGATTGATGTTTTTAGTTGTTTATAAAAGGTAGTATCTTGACTAATTACCATTAATTATATTATGTTATTACTTATTTTAGGTATATTTATTTTTTTTTATAATGAAGGGTAAGTAAGTAAATTCACGAAGTACCAAAAAATAGGTACAAAAAACAGGCACCAAAACTTTTAATGTTTCGGTTTTTATATAATAGTATAGATAGATTTTATTAATAATTGAAAAATATGGTACGATATTTTCGGATATATATATTAATGATTGTAAGATTAGTTTTAAATCAAAAGGGAAACGTATTTTAATTCGAAAGGAAATATTAATGATTGGAAGATATGATAAAAGGTAACATCTTCAACTAAAAGTAAATATGAAAAAGACAATCGACTACTTATCATTAATTGTATTATGTTAATATTTATTTTAGGTGTTTTAATATATATTTTTATTTATAATGAAGGGTAAATAAGTAAATTCACGAAGTACCAAAAAATAGGTACACAAAAACTGGTACCAAATTATATAATCATTATTTTTTACATAATTTTTAATTTTAATTAATATAATTTAATATACACATGTTTACGGATTATACTAATGTTTCCTTATTATAAACAAAGTATATTTTTAATATATTTTATTAATAATTGAAAAATATTGTATGATATTTTCGGGTATATATTAATGATTGTAAGATTAGTTTTAAATCAAAAAGGAAACGTATTTTAATTCGAAAGATAATATTAATGATTGGAAGATATGATAAAAGGTAACATCTTCAACTAAAAGTAAATATGAAAAAGGCAATCGACTAATTACCATTAATTATATTATGTTAAAATTTATTTGAGGTGTTTTAATATATATTTTTCTTTATAATGAAGGGTACATAAGTAAATTCACGAAGTACCAAAAAACAGGTACAAAAAAATTGGTAAAAAAGAAACGTATTTTAATTCGAAAGGAAATATTAATGATTGGAAGATATGATAAAAGGTAACATCTTCAACTAAAAGTAAATATGAAAAAGGCAATCGACTAATTACCATTAATTATATTATGTTAAAATTTATTTTATCTGTTTTAATATATATTTTTCTTTATAATGAAGGGTACATAAGTAAATTCACGAAGTACCAAAAAACAGGTACAAAAAAATTGGTAAAAAAAACAGGTACCAAAACTTTCAATGTTTCGGAATTTATATAATAGTATAGATAGTTAGATAAAATGTAAAAGATATTCTATTTTAAATGAAAAAGGAAATTATTTAGTTATTGAAAAATAGAAAAGGTTATTTGTTTAAACTGAAAATGGAAATTGATTAATAAATGAGAAATTTTAGTTAGATAAAATATGAAAGATACTGTATTTTACCTGGAAAAGGAAATTTTTTACTTCTTGAAAATAGAAAAGATAATATGTGTAACCTGAAAAAGGAAATTGATTAGTTAGTAGATCTGTAATTGAGTAAGGGTAATTAGGTAAATTCAATAGGTACCGTTGAACCAAACTTTTAATGTTTCGAAATTTATATAATAGTATAGATATGCAACGAGTATTTATTCGGGCGAGCGAAAATCAAAGTCAGGACATACAAGTTGTAATACATTTTCAATAATTTATAGTATAGTGTCAACTGAAAAAACAAACATGTCTTAATCAACCGTAGTGTTGTCCAATTAGTAATACGCAATTGGTGTCCTATACTCAATCTCATGTTCCAATAATATCACTTTCTTTGCTTTATCATCATCAGACTTTGTGGGTCATTTCTACTCTGTTAGAGCATCTCCAACGGTAATAGCTAAAATTATTAGCTATATAATGATTATCTAAAAATTTGCTGAACTGTAAGATGTTTTACTCCAATGCTATTAGCTATAATGAATAGTTATATTTTAAAAATAGTATTTTATTATTATTTTAATAATATATCGATGATGTGTCAAGATATAAGTGGAGATAATGAATTATAGATATTATCTATATATTATAGATGTTCTCCAAATATAGAGGATGTCAATATGATTATCTAAATTTTTACCTAACAGGAAGTATGGTTGGAGAAGAAAAAATTTACATATTATCTAAAAATTATGCCATATCATCACTTTTAGCTAATAGATGGGTAGGGTTGGAGATGCTCTTACAGGTACCGATTTGATCTACTCTTATTTTAATTTTCCTATGATTTTGGGTATATTTTGTACTAGTTTACAATTGTTGCTTTTATTAGTACCTTTTTAGGCATTGGATTTTGATGGCTGAATATGGACCTCGATTGTACAGCTGCTGTAAATGTCGAAATCATATTGCACTTCATGACGATATAATTTCCAAGGCTTTCCAGGTCTAATTTTCCTCGGAATCTCATTTTACTGTGTGTTTGGTTTGTGTGTGATCATTCTGATTAGCCAAGAATAATAATATTTGATTTTAAAAGAACCCATCTTGGCTTAATTTTATCATTCTGATCATATCTTGTATTAAGTAATATTGTTAAGGATTGTGAAAATTGATCTCTGTCTAATTTTCGGTTTTATTTTGCATCGATTATGTTAGGGAAGAAACGGACGAGCCTTCTTGTTCTCACATGCGATCAACATTACTGTTGGACGCAAAGAAGACAGAAATCTCATGACGGGGCTTCACACGGTTGCTGATATATCTTGTGCTGATTGCTCTGAGGTGTTGGGCTGGAAGTATGAAAGAGCTTATGAACCTACACAGAAGTACAAAGAAGGGAAGTTCATACTTGAGAAGTTAAAAATTGTGATTGAAAACTGGTAACGCTTGAACATTGTTCTATTTCTTCTAGACTGCAACCTATGTGCATAGAAAGTTCCTCTTGTATAGAAAGTTCTTGCCCTATCGAATAGGTTATTGGTTCATTGCTTGTCAGTGGACCAGAAGTTCTTCGTTTGTTAAATAAAATTGTGTTATACTGCAAAAGTTCAAATCCTTAATGTGATCCTTACGCTGAAGTAGTATAATGTTGTAAATTTGGAAGCCAGCGCTGGTGATTGGTATTAGATCAGTCCCCCAATATAAAAGCACGAAATATTTATGTTTATGTATTGAAATGTACATGGAATGATTATTGTGGTAAGTCTTGTACAAGGCTCATGTGAATTCTTAAGTTATACAAAGTGTCGTATATCTCATTGTCTTTTTTATGAGATCTGTCTCCAGATACAAATACATGGATCTCATCAGAAGTTTCAATCCAACTGCATCCCGGGTTCTTGTTCATGTGTTTATATTTGATAATCTGTCTGGTTCTAGATAGCTCACTCCATCTACCTGCATAAGCATATAAGTTTGCCAATAGGACGTAGTTGGCAGTTTCATCTGGCTCCAACTCTATTAGCCTTTTTGCTGCAACCTCCCCCAAATCGACATTCCCACTAAGAACACAACCTCCAAGAAAAGCACTCCAAATGATGGAATCAGGTTGTAAGGGCATTTCACTAATAAGCTTGTAAGCTTCATTTAACTCACCTGCACGACTTAGGAGATCTACCATACAGGTAAAGTGTTTTAATGTGGGGTTTACATTGTACGACCTCAACAGTTTAAAGAATTCCTTCCCTGTCTCAACTGAACCTGCATGAACACATGAGGATAGGACTGACAGAAAGGTAACACTGTCCGGTATAAATCCATCTCTCAGCATTTTGCGGAAGAAAGCAATTCCTTCCTCTCCATGTCCATGCATAGCATATGCAGTCAACATTGAATTTTGGGTCACCAAATTTTGTGTTGATATTCTATTGTAAGCCAGGCGGGAATACTTTATATTTCCGCATTTTGCATACATGTCCACCAAGGCAGCTCCGATGTGAAAATCTGATTTGTAACCAGATCTGATTAAATGAGCATGAACCTGTTTTCCTCTCTCTAGTGTTGCTAATCTTGAACAAGAAGTTAAAATTGTTGCAATCGTGTATATGTCAGGTTGCAGGTTTGAAGTATGCATTTGAGAGAACATTTCAAGAGCCAACTCATGGCAGCCATTTTCTACGTGGCCAGCAATAATGCCATTCCATGTATACGCGTTTGGATCAAATCCATCTTCTTTCATCTCCTGAAGACTAACCTGGATTTTTTCAATCTGATTGCAGCGAGAATATCCAGAGACGAGAGCATTCCAAGTAGCTATATCTCTTTCATTCACTTCATTAAAAGAACACAGAGCTGACTTTAGGTCCTGACATTTGCTGTACATTTCTACCAATGATCCACCCACAAAAGGATTTGATTGCAGGCCTCTAACAATGGCATGTGAATGTATCTCTTTTCCTAATCTTATTAAACCCATATCAGTACAGGCAGTGAGAACACTTCCTAGAGTGAAAGAATTGGTTGCAACACCATCATGCATCAGCAGATTCATAAACATTGTCAGAGCCTGATGGAACATAGAGTTATCTACATAGCCTGATATCATTGAGTTCCAAGATATAAGATCCCTTTCAAGCCCGTTGGATTCCATCTGATCAAAGAGTCTTCTAGCGTTTGAAATATCTCCTGCCTCGCAGTAAGCAACAATCATCGTATTATAAGAGAGGGCATTTTGCACAGAAAATTTTGAAAAAATATTTACAGCACCATTCATATCTTTACACCTCCTGTACACATCCAATAGTCCATTTACAACAATTTGATTACCCATGAATCCTCTTCTCACTATAAAGCCATGTAATTCTTTTCCCAATCTAAGTTTCTCCAATCTAGCACAAGCAGGAAGAATACTAGCTAGTGTTCGAGCATTAGGCTCAATTCCAGCAGCTTGCATCCTTCCTAGCACCTCTATAGCTTCCTCATCAAGTCCATTCTGCGAGCATCCACCAATAACAGCACTCCAAGAAACAAGATTCGGGCTCAAATTATCCTCAACCCACATTTTTTGCATAAACTGTAACGCTTCATCAACCTCCTCATTCGCAGCACAAGCTGCAATCATAGTATTCCACGATACTAAATCTCTCTCCTCCATTTTAACCAAAACTCTCATTGCATCGTCCAAGCTTCCACATTTACCATACATATCCATAAGAGCATTACCCACATATACATTCATATCAACGTCATTCTTCACAACAATTCCGTGAAACTGCCTTCCCAACTCTACGCTACACAATCCAACACAAATCTTCAACAACAAAGGAAACACGAAGAACTTCAACTCCAAATCCTCAACTTGCATTTCCAAAAACATCGAAAAAGCATCCTCGAAAAACCCGTGATCCACAAAACCACCAAGAATAGCAGTCCACGAGTACAAGTTTCTTTCAGGCATTTCATCGAACATCTTAACTGCATCATCTAAAGAACCACATTTCGCATACATTTGGAGCAATTTAGTCTCAACAAATGCATGCCCATGAAACCCATTTTTAAGTGCCTGAGCATGAACTTGTTTGCCAAATCTTGGGCAGTACCATGACTCAAGTGCTAAAGCATAAGTTCTTGAATTCAGAGGATCATCAAAATGAGATATATAACTATGATTGCTTGATAGTGATTGAGAGGGTAAACGACGTAGCTTTGGTGGGATGAAATTAAGACGTTTGGATTCATGGGTCGGTGGTGATGGCAGCGTTGGTGGTGGCGCGTGGCTTACACGTTCCATCAGTAGAGCCATACAGCTTATGGAGCTAATAATCTACACAATTTGTAGAGCATTACATATGGCGCGAATTTCCTACTATTTAAAACTTAGAAGTTTTCTGATTAATGCACAATTTTTGTAAGAATTGTTTTGGTAAAAATTAGGTTTTTATTGTAATAATATAACAATTGGATATTGTTCACAAAAATATGACTTTTTATTTTAATATAGAAATGTAAAAATTTTACAATCATAACTAATTGAAGTCAAATCATATATAAATAAAACACTTCTATTTTCAAACAACAAAAAAAAAATAGATTTGGCGGTATAATTAGTTGCAATCCGTAGTTTTGAAATTTTTTATGATATTATGATTAATGTTTATGCACTAAACGTCTAGTTCATATATGTAAATATTTAAATAAAAGAAACGCGGTTGTGAATTATCAATATAAAAAAATATCAGAATTAAATAAATTTAAATTAAACAAAAGGGGTGGGAGGATTCGAGTAATCTAAAATTGCAGACGAAGGTCCTCGATTTTATCCCTTTGTTCCAATCTCTATTATTGAAATCGCCGATTTCTGAAAAATCGATGATAAATTGGTTAAAATTTTGGAATCGATTTAGCCGATTTTGAAAAAATCATCGATAAATCATCGATTTTTCAACTAAATCACTCAGCGATAAATCGTAAATATGATAAATCATAAATCGGTATTTCAACTGAATAGTTTCAATTTCCGAAATTTGAAATACTGGTTCCAATCATTTATTTACTCTTGTTGTGAAATTTTGTAATATAAAAATCAACTATCTCAACCACTTTCTTTCATTTTATATTTTACATTAAATATTTAATTACACCATCACTTTACTCATTTTCTTCTCTAATTTATACATTTCTTAACATCTGTACTCAATCCAAATGTAAACAACAAATGGGCAGTACCTAGGAAGTAGTAACAAATATTATTCATCATGCAGAGTTAAAAATGATGGTGGAGGGAGGATGAAAGGTATCAATACTTAAATAATTATTTTCTCCATCTCATTTTATATGTCATGTGTTTGATTTATCGATAGTCAAATTAATTAATTTTTGTTTAAATATTAAAATTTATTTCATTATTGTTTTTAAAAACTAAAATTTGCATTATAACATAGATTAAATGTACTTTTTAATAATATATATATTTTTTTAAAATTATAAAATTCATATAATTTCAATGAAATTTTGATCAATTCGACCAATCAAAAGTCAAAAGGAATATTTTGGAACGGAGGGAGTATTAGAATTTAAGGATCTAAGGGCAACCGTGGACTTAAAATCCAAATTTGGGGCAGTTTTGTCCCAAATCATTCCAACCATGGATTAAAAAGTGATCCAAATTTGGATTAGTGAATAATATTGATCTAAATTTGGATCGCTACTATTCACTGATCCAAATCTTTTTTACATTATAATATTGTTATCGTTTGTCTTGTTGATTTGTTAATGTTATTAAAAGTAAATTAATTAATTTTGGAATATAATTAAATTCACGATATAAAATTTTGAAATGCATAAGAATTCAAAATACATTAAATTTTAAAAAACATGAAAATTAATGATATAAAAGTATTCATGATCCACGTGGGAGAAAAAAAAATATTCGCAATGAAACAAGAAGCATGCCGGAAATATGTTGAGCATGCACTTGGAGTACTTAAATCACGTTTTGCTATAATTGCAGGGCCATCGTATGTTTGGAGTAAATCTGTATTGAAAGATATAATGACTACATGTATTATAATGTACAATATGACAGTCAAAGATACTCGTGATTTGAACGCAGAAATTGAAGAAAATCTCGAATTTCCTATTCCAGAAGTTGAGACGGTTCCGAATGATGAAAATGGTCGATTTCAACAGTTTATTAGTTGCTATAAAAAAATTTGAGATAAAGATGCTCATCTAACACTTCGAAATGCACTAATTGAGCATTTGTGGGAAGAATGTACTAATTCTGATAATTAGTATTTTTATGTAATATCGTGGTGCTTTTAATTTATTTTTATGTAACGTTTTATTTATTTCGAATGTACTTTGTAATGTTTTATTTTTATTCGAATGTATTTTAGTTATAATCTAGTTGTTGTTGATGTTATTATTATGATTTATAATGGAATTAATTAATTTTTTTTTTCAAAATACTTTGAATCAAAATATAGTAATATAATAATGATGACTAAATTTGGATGTATATTTGGATCACATGGTTGGAATAGAATTTGAATCCGATCCCAATTTGGATCATGATCCAAATTTGGATCATATGGTTGGAGTTGGCCTAAGTTACATTTCTTCCGTGCATGTATGTTGGATTCCTTTTTATAAGCAGATAATATATATATATATATATACTATCTATACTATACTATAATAAAGAAAATAGGGTATATTTTGTAATTTGGTTAACCCTCATTTTTTGTTATTCTTTTCATTTTAGATCTTCAAGATGATGACCATTAGATTACTAAAAAGTTGTTACATACAGAGATCTAAGGTTCGATTCTCAACAACAACATATTAATTTAGATTTAAAACCAAAAATTGTTACATACAAAGGTTTGAGGTTCGAATCCTCACTAATTTTCGTACACTAGATATATACATAATCAACAACTCTGCCACTAGCACAAGTTCTGATTCTACCATTCAAAAACATGGTTTCCTTCAAGCACATTTCAGGATCACTTTATCGTTTTATTAATTCTGAAACTTGATAAACACATTTATATTCTGCTACTTTCGCGTTCATAACATTTAATTAATTATTTCAAGAGTTGTTTTATGCATTGTTGTAGCTTTATATAGTGGTGCGAACCTTTTGAAAGCAATTATAGTATGGGTGATGCAAATTGCAGACTTACTTGAACAATGTTTGGAAGCTAAGTGTTACATATGTTGCTGGTATTGTCAATTTCTGGACTGGATTGACATATTTCTTATTGATACCCTTTGTGTTCTTTGCTGACTCCTTCGTCGAAAACTTCTATACCTTCCTGTTCTCATGTTTTGCTGATACCATCGTAAGTAGTACATATATTTTTTACTAAATATAATCAATACGTGTATCCATGGCCTTCAAATTGTTTTAATATATGTAGGGTTTAGGGCCTTTGACTCTATCAACATCACTGTTCACTGGGCCATGTAACAAGTTTGAGGCAAAATGCATTGGTTGAACTCAGAAAACGCTATTTTACTTTGATTTAGCCTATGATAGCAGTGGGATTCATTAGTCGTGTTGTGTCTTTAGACCAATTTATTAAAGAACTATAAGAACATGAAGAAGTAGCCACAGAAAGAAACAGAAAAGAGACAACTTGTGGTGGTGCTGGTTATTCTAGGAACAGGTTTAGTGTTACCATTCATAAAATCCTGGTCAGTCAAATTTGTCATTGCAGCAATATATAACCTTGTGGCTCTACTCTTTTCGACCAGCCTATTTTGCAATGCCTACAAATGCAAAGGACCTCAGGGGAGTCCATTAACTATCAAAATCAGAGTCTTTGTGGATGCTATGTCTAAGAGGTATGAGAAACTCCCCGAGGATCACAACAATGCAAATAATCTTTATATGTTAAATGATCATGTTGAGCTGACTCGTTCCCTCCGATTGGTATATCATGTTTTGAAATTCGTATATTACTTCAATCTATAGATATAGTGATAACGCTCAGTCCGCCATAGGTCTTCCTTCTTAGCTGATCTTGATCGGACGGTCGGGATGTGGTAAAACTGTCGGAGTGGGTTTCTGTAAAACAATGCCAACAGTCTTGATTCTTATGACTATTTCCTTATAAGCCTTCTTGAGTCTGTACCACTCTCCCATATTTTGGACTTTGTCTTTTATCATAGGACTGATTTCTTCTTCATTATTTATTCTGTCGTCCGAGTGTTTTAGTATCGTCCGGATAGCTTGTATGGTCCGAGTGTTCGGTGTGGTCTGAACGGTCCAGATGGTTTAGGTGCCTTGGCATCGTATAGACTTGTCATTTTATCTTGATCATTATGACTCTTTCCTTAATTGTAAACCTTCTTGGATCTACACCATTCTTGTAACGCCCCCAAATCCACCCTGTCCGGGGATCCGGGTCGTCACATTATCTCGATATCCTGCAGCACACGTCAACGCAATAATAAAGCAAAATATTTCGTACAACGGAGCATAAGTGTCCCACTCCGCAGATCCAAGATCGGTTTCACGCAATATTACAATACGACATAATATATCTCGAGATAATATCTTACAAAAGCTCACAAAAGTAGAAAGATAAAGGTTCCAGCTTGATAATTCTAGATCTTGTCGGCATAGCCTGAAGCTTTTCCTTTTCCTCTAGATCCCTGGCAGGACGTCTCGCATCTTTCCATCTTGATAGCTGAATAAAATATTGTAAAACAAGAATGAGCAACTATGGTGCTTAGCAAGTTCTCCCCTTGCTCGTTATATATATATATATATATATATATATATATATATATATATAATAAGATTTACCGAAAGAAATACTCAAAATTTTAATATCGGATATCACAATCTGAATTGGCTAAAACCCATCTCGAAAATAGCATACTCGAAAGACTCAATACTCATCTCGAAACAGAATACTCGAAAGACTCATTTGATATAACTCTGATAACTCATGATTTAAGAATAAACTGGTCTTCCACCTCTCGGTATCTCGGTGGGGCGATCAACTAACCGACCGAGAATACCGTCCTCCAATGACACCGCACTTCGCCCGATCACGGCTACAATACGATATCAACAATATAATATATATGTAATGCTAGCATCATAGTGGGTTATTAATTCAACCCTGGCAACATAGTGCCTAAATAATTTCGTGTTCGCATAACGGTACACAAGTCTCTCTTTCTCTATAATGGGCCTCTTTCCCAAAATTGACCAATAGAATACAGAATTCCAGAATATTTGAGGAACAGATAATTGAGATAATTCTTCCAGGAAAATATTTACATATCTGGCGGACTGCCAGTCTGACTCAATTTTACCACCAATCCGAACAATGGACTGATGTAAATTCTCAATAATAATATTTTATTGGTTGACACGAACAAAATGCCAAACCTTGACAATAAAAACAACTATCTCGAAATTATGAGAATAGTCTTAAAATGAAATATTTTGAGTCATACCGAACAAATAGTACTACTCGAGTATTTATAATACCCACCATTGATGAACGTTAAATAGAATATTTTTCACTTGATCAATGAGTGACAACTCTAACGATTTTAATTTTTATAACTCTTATCGGTTGATTCGAACGAGGAACCAACTGAAAGAAAATCAATAAATTATTGTTGAATTTGTACAATAAATTCAACCGAAAAGAATTAATTTAACTATCTCGAACGAATGAGATTAGTTTCAATGAATCAAAATCATAGTCGTCTCGAATTAATGAGATCTACCTGATAGCAACGAATTTATTTCTACGCTTATAGGGAGTATAATTCGCAAGTAAACTAAATTAACAATATCGTAACATTTAAAGAGAAATAATGCTCAAAATAAATTATTGCATCATAAGGAGCAACAGATAAATCTCAATATTTGGTAACTCAAAAATAATTAAAGAATGAAATAATACGAACAGAAATACACAGTTTTTAAGAGTTAGGGTAGGAATGAACTCGCCTCGATCTCGTAGTGCAAATAAGTGCAAATAAAATTTATACTCAACCCGTGAACTTGGCTTCGATCTACGGCTCGAGAATTATTCTCTAAAAATGGCAACCAGAAATACGTGAGCGATTCGTAAAAATAAAACATTCCTGATCTGCTAATAATATTTAAATATTTAAAATAATAATAATAATATCTCTTGAAAATCTCTACAATAAATAACGGAAAATAATCTCTGGATAAATAAATCCTTCTTCAAACTCATGAATCAAATCTAGAAATATATAATATTTTAATATTCGTAAATTCCACTTAAAACGACAACAGGGTTACCAAATATAACGGCAATTATCCATTTCTAAATCTCGTAAATAAATTAATATTATTCCGATTTTAGCCTCTAAAATAATCTGATCCGATCCGATCAATCAAAATAGTCCGAAATATTTAATGTTAGCTTTCCAAAGTAAAACCTTATTTAACTCAAATTTTTTTCATAATTAATCTTTTTTTTATCAACGAATCATTAAATCTATAAATTACGTCCAAATAAAAAAAATATTTTTATTTAATTAATCGTACTTAATCTAATTTTATTCCCTATTTTTAATATCCACTTAATGAATCAAAACCCTTTTCTTCTATTTTTATTTTATTTTAAAACCACTTTATCTCCTTATTTTATTTTAAACATCTCATTTATTAACAAAACCAATCCGGAATTATACATACACTGCTAACATTGTTGGGTTCCGAGGCATAAAACGCAGCGGAATAACGTAAATATAACAAAATTTTCAGAACCCAAACGCAGGATCCATGTATAATTATGGACGGATTATGGAGAACAGAATCTGTACCTTTTAAAAGCTTTCCGATTCGGTTGATAGATGGAGGTCCAAGAACGATCACCACACAGTCCTCTTCGTGAGATCTGCTTCTCTAATTAGTCCACACGAACGCACGATTGTCTCCACAATCTCCGGAGTTGGTACTAGCCGTAATCTGCCCTCTATCTCTCTCTCTCACTCTAGCTGCTAGGGTTTTTGCTAAAACGATTTTTGGCAAAAGATTAACCCTAAAAACAATACATCTTATGTATTTATAGAGAAAGAGTTTGGGCTTAAAACCTAAATCTGTTTTGGGCTTCCTTAAACCCAATCTGATTTTGGTTTTAATATTAATTCGAATTATATTATAATTAATCAAGTCCTACTTAACCAATTTTATAATTCGAAATAATATATACATATATTTAAATTCGTAATTTAAATAAGTCTCCGTTTTAAACGTTCTTATTGTGTAACCCTTTAGGTTATTATTACGTTGACAATAATTTTAATATCCAATAATAAAATTATAAACAATGAGTGGCATCTAGTAATACATCATTGCTACCCAAGTAATAATAATAATTGGTGATCCAATTAAACCTTTCGTGATATAATGTTTCCGTGTAATATAATCCCTTTAACCAAATATTATAGATTAAACTCGAGACATGTATTTAGTCATCCTCTTCATAATTTAATCCGGGTTTACTTGATACATGAGTAGACTATTAAGACAAATCATTATTTGTGCACGGCCATGCATTTTATAGTCTCACTCAATCAAGAGGCCAATAATATCTCTCCTATCTGATAGGAGGGTTAAATCCTTTATCTATCATTCATATTTCTCATACGATTCACAATATACCCGATGTCCACTTTTATCATCACCCGGTCAAAGGTAACTTTTAATGTAGTCAAAGTATATTATCCTCGTATAGAAATATAATGATCTCAAGTCAAAGGATCATTACACCATTATCACTGTGAGTCTTTCTTATGACTTAATTAACATGAAGAATCTCACGGTGGGTCTGTCCAGTACCATGTACCCTACATGTACCTATGTATTGACTTTAGTATCTCCATACCTATAACCAATGAGATGTGGTTATCAGTCAAAAACATACTAGTCTATTTATGTATTATTATTGTCCTGTATAATAATACTCGACTAGGGACCTTTAAGAATATGATATATTATATAATCTCAAATTCAAGTTGTAAACTTAAAATATATAATGTGTATCATTATTCTAAGGACATTTATTATGCTAACAAATATCGCAGTAATTAGAGTCATAATAAATACATTTATTTAATAATCAAATGACATAGGGTTTATTCAAGAAACAATGTATTGCCTCTAGGGCACCTACACTAACAAACATATGCACCCACACTGATATACACACACTGGCACACGCCGCGCGTGTGGCCCACGTGCCTACACCCTCCCCACGCGAATCTCTCCCTCTCTGCACTATCCCTCTCTCTCTTTGCTTCTCTCTCTCGCATCTCTATCTCCTGATGTGTCAAATTATACCTAACCGCAAGCGCATGGTGTCTATTGCTAGTACAAATGGCAAGCGGGTCGAATCCACAAGGAGACAGGTTCTACTAATTCCTTTTCAGTTATCGCTAATTGTTTCAAGGGTCAGACGAATATGTGAAATTATTAATTAACTAATTAAACTAAATTAACACTAATTAAACAGATGATAAACAAATTATTTAAAACCTAGGGCAATCAGGTCCACCATGCTTACACAATTGGCTCTTAAGCTAAAGCAATCAATGTGATCCTATAACTAGAGTATGTTAATCTCTTTCAAGCATTAACACTCTCGAAACATTCAACACAATTAACCACTTTTAGTAATTCAATCAATCAGGTAATTAGAGTCAAGTTAATCTCTTCCAAGCATTAACGCTCTCAGAAATCCAATGATGCTTCAGCACTCAAATTCAATTCTACTAATCGTATGTGTGCCTCTAGTAAGTAAATCTCTCGATCCATACCCCTATTTGCATATAATTAATCCATGATATCGGTCGATTACACAAATTAATGATTAAAACATATCAATCAGAATTAACCATAACCAATCAAACCACTATGAAAATCATTCCAATATTAGTGCAAACATGGCTTCCCTTTAAGCCCTAAAAATAACTACTCGCTAATAATTAAACAAGTAAAACAACTAGTAAAACAAGAAAACATAATTAAACTAATAAGAACAAAGAAAAGATTAAGAGAACAAAACCTTCAAACTTCAATGTTGTCACCCAAAAGAGGAGTCATGGCGTTTCTCTACATCTCCAACTAATAATAATACTAATCTACTCTAAACTATATTATCTGATCTAATATTACACATCCTTAATAATGTGTCCCAAGATGTGTTTATATAGCCTCTTGATTTAGCCTCTAAGCAATTTCCTTCTTAGAGTTGGAATAGAAGATGGCAAGTTTCCAAGCTTGGTTGTAAAATTCGTAACTTCTTTTTATCCTCTGTTTCTGGGCTGTTCCAGCTCGATTTTGCTTATTGGACCACCTTTAGAAAATTCCACAAGCTTCGCGTGGACAGTAAGATCGTCAAATTCTGACTTCTGGAACTCAAGATACGGCCCAAACAGTGTTAGACAGCCCGTGTAGCCCAATAATACGAATTTTCTCCTATTTTATCTCCAAAATAGCTCTTTTTTCTCCAAATCCTTCCAAGTAGGGCTGATTATTCGGATATAACCGAACCGAATTACCGAATACCGAAATAACCGAAATACCGAATAGCTTAAAAATCATAACCGAATCAAGAACCAAAATAATTTCGGTTATTTTACCGAACCGAATTAAATAATTCGGTTAAAATCGAATACCGAAATAAAAAACCGAATTAATATAAATATATATTTAATATATAAATATATGATATAAATATATATTTAATATATAAATATATGATAAAATATAATAATTTATATAATATAATAATTTATACATACTATATATTACATATATAATAATTTATATATTTTATATATAAATAAAAACCAAATTTAATATTATTTTTACATATATGATATAAATATATATATATAATAATTTTGATTTTTTAATATATTTCGGTTAATTCGGTTTTTTCGGTTAATTCGGTAAAAAAACCGAAAAAACCGAAAAACCGAAATACCCAAAAAACCATAACCGAATTAAAACCGAATTATTTCGGTTCGGTTAACCGAACCGAATTATTTCGGTTATTTCGGTTCGGTATTCGGTTAACCGAACCGAATGCTCAGCCCTACTTCCAAGTCATGAATTCTTTATTTCCTACAATAAAACAATAAAATCTATTAAATAAAAATCCAAATCAATGCAAAACACAATAAATATGAGAATAAAATCATCTAGAATATATATAAAAATATACTCTATCAAACATCCTCACACTAAGCATTTGCACGTCCTCGGGCAAATAAGTGAAATAAAAACTAAGTCCTAACAAAGATCACTTTCGTAGATGACACGATTGCATTGAGCATATGCAACAAGCCGTTAAACCCCTAGGCAGCCCTAGTAGGACGAGTGTTGTCTCGTGAGGGTTTATAGTGAATATACCCACAAAATTCATCTAACCATGCAAAAGATCAGTGCTAACACAACACCACACACACAAGTCCTCTCATGCTACATTAACTTGAGAATCAAAGCAAACATACGATGTCTTGGTGTCGAAAGTGCAAGTATTCACGTAGTCTACTCAACCAACATGCAGAAGGTCATAAAAATTCATGTCAAGTGTAAAAATCGTTGGTAATCATGCTAAGACCACAAGAAACACATCTTTAAGTCTAAACCCGGGATCTCCTATGCCAAAACAAGTAATAACTCACCTTTCACTCAAAAACGAATATTCACTCAAGAACAAGGTTAAGTGTATCACTCAATTCCAACAAAATCATAAACACAACTTGACACTCGCAATCAATCTCACTCTCAACACAACATACATCACTGATGACAATCAAAAGGTCTTTATTCAGGTTGTAGTGTGGGCTAGCACTAGTACAAAAAGGTCTTTTTGCGTCGCACTTTAGGCGTCGGTTATATGAAGAACCGTGGCCTATACATACTTTAGGTGTCGGTTGCTAGCTTAACCGACGCTTAAAGTCATTGGTTTTGGACATTTTGCGTCGGTTTACTAATTTAACCGACGCCTAAAACCATTATGTGCGTCGGTCATGAAACAACCGACGCTTAAAACTGAATCTATAGCGTCGGTTTATACTCAACCGATGCCTAAAACTGACCCTTTAGTGTCGGTCATTAACAACCGACGCCTAAAACAGGTTAAATGTCAAAAGCTAGTACCCAACAATATAAATAATTCCATTCCCTTTCCATCTTCCCTACACTTAAGATTTTCAATACCCCTTTCATAATAATTTGACTAGTCGAATGAAGAAGGATCATACAAACATAAGAATGCTCTCAAATTTATTCATTTTTTTCTTTTTTTTCTGTTTTTTTTTCTCTTTTTTTTTTCTGTGAGAGCTAAGGAATAAGCACAATGATCCATAGATATTATTATGAATTTCGACTAACAAGCATCAACCAAAATCAATAATTCCCCAAAAGTATGATCATCAATAAAACCCCCCCCTTTTGCACACCTTATTACTCCCTTAAGCACGATACTAGCCCTTGACAATTTAGGATCAAAAATTACTGCAAGGCCAATAGAATAAAAAGGATAATGGCAAGTAATGTAGTGTGTCACCGAAAGAATAGGATTAAGCTCAAAAGGGTTAACTAATAGATCATGTATAAATGGTTTTGAATTATGGGAAATATGAGGTTATACCTAATTGCCTTTATCATCTTATCATCAATTAATGTCATGCATTTCAATAAAGATCTCAAGTAAGTGCTAGCAATGTAAACAACATGTGGACACTCAAGCAAACGAAAAATCATGCAAAAGATATGCATATAGGCTCAAAACTCACTTGGTGTGACAAAACATAATCAATCCCAAGTAACAAGACTCTCTAACGCACCTACTTGTACTCAAAGCATGTAAACCAAGTCATCTTGCACATATTCATGTCATTCTAATCACTTAGCACATCCAATTAAGTCTACCAGTTTCAACTTGCTAGTGAAAGTGTGTGCACAAGAACAAAGCACGTCACTTCTCATACAAAAGCGTCAAGAACACAAGAATTCTACGCATGCATGGGTGTATCAAGCAAAATACAACAACTAATCAAATTGCATGGCTAAAATTATTTTTGGTATTTTTAATTTTTTAAATTTTTTTTTTGAATTTTTTTAATCATCGAGAACTCATCCCCACACTTAAGTGGTTCATTGTCCCCAATGAACTAATGAACAAGATACAAAACTACAACTAAAAACAAAATAAAACTACACTAAAAAGAAAAGAAAGAAAACTCCCCTGGAATCCCCTTCCTGCAAGACGTCTTACATATCTTTCCCCATCTTTTCCAACATGCTTGTTCATCTAAAATCCCCTTTCTGTAGCAATTTCCCAACACTAGCACCACCTCTCCCACACTTAGGAGCCATAAGAATCAATACCCAACTCACAAGAAGCTCCACCAATAATTTTCAAGCAATATCACACCAAAAATAGCACAAATTCCAAGAATAATACAAAATCCCAATTTACAAGAACACAAATTCGTAATAAAAATAAGATTAGAGAAAAAGATTTACCCAATACGAATCGGAGAGGTGAACTTGCAATTAATTCCTCTTTAGAATTGAATTTTTAGAGATTTAAATAAATAGAAGAGGAATTGGATTTGTATGTCTAGGTGGGTATAAATATAAGATGATGGAATGATAGGATGAATAAAAATTTTAATGTGTAAAGGAGAAACATGAAATTTGATGTATGATAGAAATAGGATTTAGGGATTATAATAATAATAATAATAATAATAATAATAGTAATAATAATAATAATAATAATAATAATAATAATAATAATAAAAAATATGAATTAGAATAGAAATAGGTTTAGAGATTTGAAGAAAAGATGGGGGTTTTGGAATTGAAATATGAAAAGAATTAGGTGTTGAGATGAGAATAAGAGATATAAAAAGAATGGGGTGAAAAGTTTTTTTTTTAAACAGCAGCAGACTGCGTGCAACGGGAAGGCAAACTGCTGAAAGTACAGACACGCAGGAGCAGCCTGCGCGTCAGGGCTGCAATCTGCCTCCAGACCAGTAACGCAGGCGCGGCCTGCGTTACCAACCCGCAACCTGCTCAAAACACAGAAACGCAGGCGCAGCCTGCGTTACACTCAAAAATTCGATTTTTTTTTTGTTGAAAAAAACACACACAAATTTTTTTTTCCCCTTACACTAATGCGTGGGTTGCCTCCCACGAAGCGCTTCTTTAACGTCAATAGCTTGACGTCCTCAAAAATACTCCGATGGAGACGGAATATCCACTTTCTCGATCATAAACTCGCCACCACAAAAAGTATCAAGAACATCTGTGATTGTCTTTATCCTGCAGAAAGTCTCCAAACAAGCATCAGTAAAATAAAATATGTCATTAATAAGCAATAGAGAATTAAGTGCTTGTGCAGTTTTGGAAAACTTTGTGATAAAACATCGATAAAATTCGACACCACGAAAATATTGAACTCCCTTGACATAAGGTGGAGGTTCTGGTGGTGGCTTTTCTTCACTCCTCACTTTCACTGGAGCCATTCAGACATCTTGGCTTATCACATCATTGGCTAATAAGACACTTCCATCTTCTCCCTCTTCTCGAGCTTGAAACGTAGGAGCCACTTTGTATGGATCCTCAACCAGAATTTGAGAAATATCATCTTGGACAATATTTGTTATCACATCAACCTTGAAATAAGTGTTCTTGAGCAAAGAAGCCTTGTAAGTAGAGGCTAGATCAAGAGCAAATTTATCAATACATGGTAGCTTAGGCACAGGTTGTGGAAGAGAAACAACAACCATCTCTGTATTGCTTTCCTTTGTAGCCTCATCATCAGTCACATTATTCTCGGTAATAGCAACATCATTGATCTCGTCATCGGTGGCATGCTCCTTCTCTTTATCAATGGTCTCATCATCAACATACATGGAGAAACTATCATATTCCTGATCGCTTGTGAGATTAATAGCAATCAGGTCCTCTTCGGATCGGATATACGATGATGGTAAATAGTCGAGCTGCCCTGTAGTAGAAGAGTTAGCCAACTGTGCAATTTGAGATTCAATCGCCAAACTTTGAGTTTCTAATTCTTTGATTGCCTCGGCTTGTTCTTCAGAACTCTTTAGCAATTTATTCAAGATATCCCACATCTCATTTATCTGATCAGCTTGCACATCTACGCTGGATTGAGAAACATGTAGATCTTCTTGTAGAGGAGGATATTGATATTTTTGTTGTGGCGGCTGCTCATATGACTGATAATATTGTTGCTCAAACTGTTGTTGATTATGATATGAAAAATTTTGAGCACCATTGTCCTGGTAGTAGAAATCTGGTTGATTCACGCATTCTTGATCAAAAGTGTTTGAATACTGATTGTACCCATATCCTTCTTCAAAAGAATTCATTTGTCCGCACTGAGCACTCTGAGAATTATAGTCATTGTAAGTGCATTCAAAACCATAGTGACCCTGCACACCACAAATTTGACAGAAGTTGTAAGTTTTAGGGGCCACTTGTGACATCTCATTAATACTCATTGGACGCATAGTGGGCTCTGTAGAGTTGAATGAGGCAATTTCTTGAGTATATGCCTCTACTAGGGAAGATAAGAGTGCAAAAGTATCAACTTCACCCATTGCAAACCTGTAGACACTCAACAAAGCCAAGAAAACGCAGTAAAATTTGCCTCAATTGGAACTAAAGTTCCAATGAGACAATGGAAACAATCTAAACAACTAAATTAAAATCAACAGAAACTCGCTGTCTCCCGGCAGCGGCGCCAAAAACTTGATGTGTCAAATTATACCTAACTGCAAGCGCACGGTGTCTATTGCTAGTACAAATGGCAAGCGGGTCGAATCCACAAGGAGACAGGTTCTACTAATTCCTTTTCAGTTATCGCTAATTGTTTCAAGGGTCAGACGAATATGTGAAATTATTAATTAACTAATTAACTAATTAAACTAAATTAACACTAATTAAACAGATGATAAACAAATTATTTAAAACCTAGGGCAATCAGGTCCACCATGCTTACACAATTGGCTCTTAAGCTAAAGCAATCAATGTGATCCTATAACTAGAGTATGTTAATCTCTTTCAAGCATTAACACTCTCGAAACATTCAACACAATTAACCACTTTTAGTAATTCAATCAATCAGGTAATTAGAGTCAAGTTAATCTCTTCCAAGCATTAACGCTCTCAGAAATCCAATGATGCTTCAGCACTCAAATTCAATTCTACTAATCGTATGTGTGCCTCTAGTAAGTAAATCTCTCGATCCATACCCCTATTTGCATATAATTAATCCATGATATCGGCCGATTACACAAATTAATGATTAAAACATATCAATCAGAATTAACCATAACCAATCAAACCACTATGAAAATCATGCCAATATTAGTGCAAACATGGCTTCCCTTTAAGCCCTAAAAATAACTACTCGCTAATAATTAAACAAGTAAAACAACTAGTAAAACAAGAAAACATAATTAAACTAATAAGAACAAAGAAAAGATTAAGAGAACAAAACCTTCAAACTTCAATGTTGTCACCCAAAAGAGGAGTCATGGCGTTTCTCTACATCTCCAACTAATAATAATACTAATCTACTCTAAACTATATTATCTGATCTAATATTACACATCCTTAATAATGTGTCCCAAGATGTGTTTATATAGCCTCTTGATTTAGCCTCTAAGCAATTTCCTTCTTAGAGTTGGAATAGAAGATGGCAAGTTTCCAAGCTTGGTTGTAAAATTCGTAACTTCTTTTTATCCTCTGTTTCTGGGCTGTTCCAGCTCGATTTTGCTTATTGGACCACCTTTAGAAAATTCCACAAGCTTCGCGTGGACAGTAAGATCGTCAAATTCTGACTTCTGGAACTCAAGATACGGCCCAAACAGTGTTAGACAGCCCGTGTAGCCCAATAATACGAATTTTCTCCTATTTTATCTCCAAAATAGCTCTTTTTGCTCCAAATCCTTCCAAGTCATGAATTCTTTATTTCCTACAATAAAACAATAAAATCTATTAAATAAAAATCCAAATCAATGCAAAACACAATAAATATGAGAATAAAATCATCTAGAATATATATAAAAATATACTCTATCATCTCCCTCTCTCCCCCTCCCTCTCTCTCTCTCTCTCTCACCCCTGTCTCTCGCTATCTCTCTCTCTGCATCTCTCGCTATTTCCCTCCTTTTCCGATCTCAATCTCTGCGCCTCCTCTCTCCTCGACCTTCTCTCGACCTCCCCCATCCCTCTCAGCTCATCTCTCTCCCTACCCATCCCCGTCTCTCTCCTTCCTCTCCTCCTTTCTCTCCACCTCTCTTTCCCTCTGCTTTCTCTTCTCTCCCTCTCTTTCTCGAACTCTCTCAATCTCTCCGACCATCTCTCTCTATCTCCCTCATCTCTCTTCCGACTCTCCTCTACATCTCTCTCACCGACTCAATCTCTCCCTTTACCCCCTTACTAACTCCGATTTCAAACCACAAACAACCAACACCACCACCGCAGCGGTGGTGGTCGTCTCCTTACTTCTTCGATATAACCCAATACAAAACTAATCGGAACCAAACAAGACTGAACAATACACGCACAAACAACGAATCGACAAACAAAAACGGAAATTAAAGGAGATAACTACCTATCGATTACTCTGTTTTTATCAATATATATATGGTCAAGTGTTTTGGTTTTTAACAAAAGAGACAATAAGGTTTTTATGAAGTGTTTTGTTTTTGATTGAAAATGATGTACACCCCTCCAGCTAATAAGGATGATGCCAATTAGTGCCGTTCATTTATTAAATTTAAAAGGAACAAATCGTGGAAGACAAAAGTAAGTGCTGTGAAAATAATGATAGTGTTTTTGTGCAATGTTTGGTGAAAAGAAAATGTTGTCTCCTCAATAATCTCGCTTCCCCCTGCAGGCTAATTAAAACGAGACTCTAATTTCGTTTCCTAAAATAAATTCGACCCAAAACTAAAATCCTATTTGCCTAAATTTCCTAATTTTAATAAATACCAAATAAATATAATTAAATAGATATAATATAATATTTACTTACATATGAATATATAAAATTTCAAAATTTTACAAAAATGCGCTAAATAAAATATACTAGTGCATCGCTCTTAATTAAAATTTAAACATCGAGTAGGAAATATTTATTCGAAAAATTCGCGGTTATTACAATTCTCCCATATTTTGGACTTTGTCTTTTATCCTAGGGCTGATTCCATCCATGTAAGCCTTTTTGGATCTGTACCATTCTCCCGTTTTTTGGACTTTGTATTCTGTAGACTATCATTTGCCCCCACTCCTTTATGCGGCTTTGGCGAATGAAGGAGTATATTTAATCTTTTGCTTATCTGATCTATTCGTGGAAATATTTGATTTTATGTCCCCCAGAATTGGCTTCGAATATAGCTTGATGCCAATTTTTATTGGTTGTGGTCATTACGCTTTTCAAGTCCAGGAAAATATTCCCGAGTAACTTAATTTTTTTTTGCCCCCCATAATTGGTTCGGGCGTAGCCGAATGCCAATTTTTTGGAGGTTGTGATCTTTCCGCTTCTTAAGTCAAGGAAACTGTTCTTGAGTAACTTAGAAGAAATTTTTGATTTTCAGCCCCCCAGAATTTGTTTCGGACGTAGCTGAATGTCAATTTTTTGGGATTGTGGTCTTTACGCTTCTCAAGTCCAGGAAAATATTCCTGAGTAACTTAATTTTTTTTCCCTTGGAATTGGTTTCGGTGTAGCCGAATGCCAATTTTTTAGGGGTTGTGGTCTTTCTGCTTCCGAAGTCCAAGAAAATGTTCCTGACTAACTTAAATTTTTTTTGCCCCCAAGAATTGGTTTCGGGCGTAGCCGAATGCCAATTTTTTAGGTTTGTGGTCTTTCTGCTTTTCAAGTCTAGGAAAATGTTCCTAAGTAACTTAGAAGAAATTTTTTGATTTTTCGCTCCCCAGAATTGGTTTCGGACGTAGTCGAATACCAAAATTTTGGGGTTGTGGTCTTTCCACTTCTCAAGTCCAGGAAAATGTTCCTGAGTAACTTAGAAGAAATTTTTGATTTTCTGGTTGTGTTTTATATCTGAAGAATTATTTTTTCTGAACTTTGAATAATTTTTGATTTTCTGGCCTCCACTCGTCTTTTGCATCCTGAGCATTATTTTTCCGGACTTCAAATATTTTTTTGATTCTTCAGAGAGACTTGTAGTCATCTCTGACTTTTCTAACATCCGGATATGAAAGATGTGAAAGACCCTTTGCTAATGCTTTATTTTTCCTTCTCTTGTTTGAACCAGCAAAACGTGAAAGACTTGATAGACGTATTGGTTTTCTTCCTTAGATTCTATAGGGTGAAAATAAATATTTATATAGGTATATGTGTACTTTCCTTCTATCAGTCAGCTAGGGCATGTAAGTCTGTTTTCCACTTGTTTGTCCGAACCCAAATGAGTTAAAAGACTAACATTCTAGTTGTTGGCTCTTTACATGACTTTTATCTGTATGAACTTTCAGAAAATCCTCATCCAGGAGTGTGTATGTATATGTGTAGTATAGCTTTGTTTAATCTTTCTTTGTGCAAATATTCAAGACGTAAAAGACCCGTCAGACCCAGTTTTGTTTTCTTTTGTTTTTCTGTTTCTTTTTCTTCCTATCCAAACCTGCAAGACATGCAAGAGCTGAATGACCTCATCCTTTTATCCGAATGCTGAAGACTTGAAAGACCAAGTTACATGTTCTGTTTTTTCTCTTTTCAACCAATATCGCATGTAACAGACTTAAATGATCCATATTTTTTCTTTTCTTGACTATACAGACGTTTTTTATGACCAGTAGTGTATATAGGTGTTTGTATGTAGTTCCCATCACCTTTATTTTCCATTTGTTTGTTCGAACCCCAAAGAGCTTCTTTTATTTTCTTCAGATCTTTTCATTGGCGTGCAAAAAGTGTAGACATGAGAGACGTGAAAGACGTGCAGGACTCAAGGTTTTGCTTATAATTTTAGTTTTTCTTTTCTTGTCTGAAGGAGCCAGATATGAGAACGCTTGAGACCCCTCAGACCTGCTTCTGTACAAAAATGAAGAATTATCCATTTGTTTTATTTTTTCTTGTCTGATTAGTGAAGACCTGATAAACCCTCTGCGTCCTTCAGTTTTACCTTGTAATGTTTGTAGTGAGAACGGTTAGAGCCTGTGGGGATTTGTGTAAGGCAGGTGAACCCATACTTCTATGAACTTTATGGGGGAAGGTGGGGTCTATTTATTGTAATAAGATTATATAAACGTAGATGTACTTAAGACCCATCAGACTTGATCTTATAAAAAAATGAGGACCCATTTGTTTGCCTTCTTTTTTCTCATCCGAATGGTGAAGACCTGTTGGATCAATGTTTCTTTTATTTTCTTCATTTCTTTTCAACCACGTACGAATGCTGCAGACCTGGTATACCTATGTTCATTAATAGTTTTGCTGAATGCAGTAGATATTGGTACATATGTGAGTGCGTTTTTGACTGGTTGAACGTAATAGACAAGCTTTTGCATGACAATTTTCTTATAGTTTTATTGTCCAACTTTTTGTCCGGGTGTGAATGATCCAAGAGATTCCGTGAGTTTTTTATCCGAGTGCTTTTGATTTTCTTCCTCCTTGTGCATCTTGAATAACTTGCAACTTCTATTATGATTCTATTGATTTTCGTATTTATAAAATTTCCATTATTTTTTTTGCATTCCTTAGCCTGGTTCTTTGCCATCTTTCTCATCATTATTTTTCTTCTAATTTTTTAGTCATTTCTTCACTGGATTCACTTGACTTTGTGAATGGAGAGAACGTTCCAAGGTGCATGAGACACTATAAATACTATTGTTAGGTTAGGGGACTTACACAATCCGAGATTCACAAACAACCAATACAGAGCAAACACACATTCAATCGATTAGTTGACAAGATCCACCAAAGCGCGGTCACACGTTATTCAAGTATTACTTATACTTCTATCATCAATAAGTAAAAGCAAAACAAGAACAAAAACAATATTTGACGTGGAAACACCCACGTCCCAAACTTGTATTATTAATCTTAACAATAATCAATAATACATCAGAACAATAACACCTTAATGGTGTCCCAAACCCGATACTTGAGCCAACAATGCTCAAGCATCTCCCAAACAATACTTAAAGACTACATCTCTTAAGCTTTCACCTCATCAAACAAATACAATATGACTATGTATATATAGCCACCCAAAACTTAGCCACCAAGACTTACCATACTTGTTCTACAAGTCTTACCATACTTGTTATACAAGCCTTCCAATTTTTGGCACCTAATTACCCAACTTAGTGATCAAGACATACCATATATAATTATTGTCTAAACATACAATTATTATTTTACCCATATATATCTTGAACCACCCAAGCGCATACAATCACATTGGGTTGAAACCCAACAATCCTCCCCTTCAACCCAATACCCATATCGGATTGAACGGTAACCATCAAGCCATTGACATCCATCGCCAATACCTTCCCTCGAACAAGAATCTCCTCCTCTTGCTCTTCCAATCTTGAGTGTCACTAAAACCCGTATAGTGACCCTCCAAACCACCCAAACCATCGTTCTTCACCATAACGTTGTATCCAATCTACAAAATCACATGCATTAACCACCACGAGTGCTTCTCCACATGTTGAGTCACCCGATCCTTGCTTTCACAATCCTTCGATCTCCTGAAGAAAATCCGTAGTATCATCCAAACAGTTCACCTGGTTGATCAAGCCATTGAAACAATTACGATGACCTCTTCCATCTTCTTCCATCTCGAGTCCGAACACTGGATTGATCCACGGTGCAAGCCAACCATCAAACCGAACGTAACTTTGTCTCTACCCGCTTTAGCAGCAATCTCGTTGTCAGAAAATCCTTCATCATGCTTTGCCATACCAATTGAACCTCGAACTTTCCCTCAACCTCATCCATCACGACCCCGAACCTTGGCTCTGATACCACTTGTTAGGTTAGGGGACTTACATAATCCGAGATTTACAAACAACCAATACAGTGCAAACACATATTCAATCGATTAGTTGACAAGATTCACCAAAACGCGGTCACACGCTATTCAAGTATTAATTATACTTCTATCATCAATAAGTAAAAGCAAAACAAGAACACAAACAATATTTGACGTGGAAACACCCACGTCCCAAACTTGTATTATTAATCTTAACAATAATCAATAATACATCAAAACAATAACTCCTTAATGGTGTCCCAAACCCGATACTTGAGCCAACAATGCTCAAGCATCTCCCAAACAATACTTAAGACTACATTTCTTAAGTTATCACCTCATTAAACAAATACAATATGACTATGTATACATAGCCACCCAAAACTTAGCTACCAAGACTTACCATACTTGTTCTACAAGCCTTCCAATTCTTGGCACCTAATTACCCAACTTAGTGATCAAGACATACCATATATAATAATTGTCTACACATACAATTATTATCTTACCCATATATATCTTGAACCACCCAAGCCCATACAATCACATTGGGTTGAAACCCAACAACTATAAGGATCTAGACACTCCTGAGCCCGAACCTATCACATTGAGTTTCAAAGATGGGGCTTGGTACGATATTGATTCTCTATTTCATTCGAAGAGTAAATAAGTTCCTCTGGCCTATTATTTTAGGGATCTTAGCAATGCTTTCTCTACATGTCCTCGTCATGCGTATGATCCAGATGACCTGGATGCTATTTTTGAGAATTGCAGAATTGTGAACCAGCCTTCCTCATTTAAAAACAAGAATGTTGACAAGCTTTTGAAGGTGGTTTTTCATTTAGATGAAGGGTTTGAATGGCTTTTGGTTGAATCCTATGAACGTATTTATCACCGTCCGGACGGTGTTTAGTTTGGGGTGACTCTGGAGCATCTGAGTGCAGGATTGCGACCTAAGTGTAATCACTTCAAAAAGGCTTTATGTAGAGAAAAACTTAATATCCCTATCACCCAAATTGTCCACAATGGCATTCGTTGGCTTAACTGTTTCATTGCATGTTGCAAAAGGAGCAAGATTGAGCCGACCTTTCGTCTCTTCTTTACCTTTTTTGGCATTCAGAAATTGACTCTAGTCCCACTTCAAGGGTGAGCTTTTTGGGTACCCAACGAAAGATGACAAACCAACGAAAGATGACAAAATCCATTTGTCACTTGAAAAATTTAAGGCAATGGCATCCTAAATTTATTTTCATTAAGGAGGGGGGGACTTGTTAGACATGCCAAAATTTAGAACTTCGAGATTTGATAGACATCATGTGCCGAATGTGAAAGGACCTACGTTTGATTCCGTTAAGGCCTTCTGTCGATCTTTCCCGAGAATTTACAAAGAAAAGACTTCTTTAATAATAAGAGATTGCATAAATGGGGTCGTAAGTAGTATTTTCCTTTTGCTGGGATCATTTTTTTATCTTATTCCTTCTACCTGTACTAATGTGTTCTCTTATTTTACCTTTCTGCAATGTTGAAGAAAGTTAACCCTAATCACATTCAGATGGCATTTGACAATGATTTGATGGCTGATCAGTTGTTGGCAATAGCTAGCTCAAAGAGGAGAAACAAAGGGTCCGAAAATCAGATGCTCTAGTTAGTGCTGGGGGTTCAGTTGAGTTTGCAATATCTAAGCATCAGTCTGCTCCTGACCATTTGAAGGATGTCATTGCGGTGGATGATGTTTCAGAGGTGGAGAGTGGACGACCAGCGAAGGGTCGCTTAGGTCGAATTATCTGGATGTCACGGAGGCTTGAAAGTCAGAAGACATGCGTTCTCCCAAGTGGAAGCTCCAGATCTATTATCACCCCTGCCTTTGCTTATGGGCCCTCTAGCCATGCTGGTGGTAGTTCTGAAGATCCCGATGATGGGAAAGTTGGCTGGTTGTATGGGAACTATGCATGGAATCGATTAGATGTACTTGACTATTCTGTAAATGCTAATGCTCTTCGGCATTCTCTTGGAGGGGTAACACATTACAAACCTCTTAGCTTACTTTTTTTGTGACCTGCCCTAAGTTTTGGTATCAAATCACTTATTCAAGTAACCATTTTTTTACTTTTTGCAGTTTAACACCCTCTTTGCTAACTTCTACAACTTGACTCGGAGAGATCATGAGAAGGTTGAGGTTGTTGAAAATGTCGCATATGAATCTTCCAAGTATAAGAAAGATGTATCCAATGCCAGGTTAGCCGTGAAGGCGGCGATGGGAGAGAATGTAGGTTTGCAGCGAAGGGTTCTTGCACTTGAGGCATCTGTTGGTGTGAAGGAGAAAGATATAGAGGATCTTCACACTACTATAGGTAAACTCTCTTAAGATGCGATTGATAAGTATAAGAAGACTGTTGCTTTTTGCAGGGCCGTGACCACAGAGGTGAGTGGGATCATCCCCAAGGCCTTTTGGGCATTGAAGAAGTTTCTGAAAGAGATCCCTAATTGTTTGCTTCGAGACTTTGCTTCTTACTTTCTTCAGACTCCGGATGACATTGAGGATCCAAATGAGGTGGATGATGAGAGCGAGAGGGAGGATGAAGAGCCTCGTCCGGATGCTGAGATGATGGATCTGTCGGAGATGTAGTTTCCTTATGCAGCTGTGACTGCTTACTTAGGCGTTTAGCCATGTATTCGTATGATCTTATACTCTATATTCATTCCGTATGATTGTTTAGGTGTTTGTGTACTTGGATGTAATTATATCAAGAAAGATGTGTGATGTGTCAAATTATACCTAACCGCAAGCGCACGGTGTCTATCTCTAGTACAGATGGCAAGCGGGTCGAATCCACAAGGAGACAGGTTCTACTAATTCCTTTTCAGTTATCGCTAATTGTTTCAGGGACAAACGATTATTGGAGAATATTAATTAACTAATTAAACAAGATTAACACTAATTAAATAGATGATAAACAAATTGTTTAAAACCTAGGGCAATCAGGTCCACCATGTTTACACAATTGGCTCTTAAGCTAAAGCAATCAATGTGATCCTATAACTAGAGTATGTTAATCTCTTCCAAGCATTAACACTCTCGAAACATTCAACACAATTAACCACTTTTAGTAATTCAATCAATCAGGTAATTAGAGTCAAGTTAATCTCTTCCAAGCATTAACGCTCTCAGAAATCCAATGATGCTTCAACACTCAAATTCAATTCTGTTAATCGTATGTGTGCCTCTAGTAAGTAAATCTCTCAATCCATACCCCTATTTGCATATAATTAATCCATGATATCGGCCGATTACACAAATTAACGATTAAAACATATCAATCAGAATTAAACATAACCAATCAAATCACTGTGAAAATCATGCCAATATTAGTGCAAACATGGCTTCCCTTTAAGACCTAGAAATAACTACTCGTTAATAATTAAACAAGTAAAACAACTAGTAAAACAAGAAAACATAATTAAACTAATAAGAACAAAGAAAAGATTAAGAGAACAAAACCTTCAAAATTCAATGTTGTCACCCAAAAGAAGAGTCATGGTGTTTCTCTACATCTCCAACTAATAATACTAATCTACTCTAAACTATATTATCTGATCTAATATTACCCCCTTTCATAATGTGTCCCAAGATGTGTTTATATAGGCACTCCAAGTCTTGCCCAACAAGAAAATACCAAATCAGAATTATAATGGGCAAAAGGTCACTTTGCCTACTGTACAATTTAAAATTTTCCACTTTACCTACTGTACTAATGAGGTGGTCATTGTACTTTCCTTTTTTTCTCTTTTACCCATCACCGTCAGTCAAGAAATGGCTCCGTTAGTTTGACTGTTAAAATGCTGACTGTGATGCACTGTCAACCTGCCACGTGGATGACACATCAGCAAAACCCTATTTTTTTATAAAAAAATATTAAAAACATTCAATTTATCATAAAAACTTTAAAAAAATATAAAAATTTTCAAAAAAATCGTAAAAAAATTATAATTTTTTTTAAAAATTATAAAAATTTAAAAAAAAATCAGAATTTTTTCATTAAAAATTATAAAAAGTATAAGTAATTATATACTTTTTATAATTATTTTTTCATAATTAATTTCTTTTTAGAGTTAACAGCCAATCAGATCAAATCAAAACAATTAAAGGTTAAAATCACAATTATTTAGCAAGTTTCCACCCAATCAGATCAAATCAAATCAAAACAATTAAAGATTTGCTCCTGTTATTTTAATAAAAAAACCAGCCATTCTTTCTACCTCATTCTACTAGGTTCTCGATTCTTCTTGATTCCTCTCTGTTTCTTTTTCCTTACAACACTCTATTTTATCTCCCCATTCTAAAATCTCTCGCTTCTCTAAACTCTATCTCTCTAATCTGGAAATAAAATCTCCGGTTCTTAGCAATTATATTAATCACCTCTCCTCATTCTCTATTCAATTTTGAGGTCAATTAGCGTTTCTGCAAATTCGAAAATTTAGGGTTAAATTAGGGGTTACGATTTTGACTTGTAATTGATTGTAAAATTGGTTGTTTTATGTCAATATGATGGTTGGAGGTGTGGCAAATTACTATCGATTATATGGAGGTGATTTGTATGTATGTTTTGGAGTGGTGCCGTGTGTGCATAGTCTATCTGGGGGTTTCCGTTGTGTGGCTGTGTATGGTATGGGAATAAAGAAGATGCGGAGATGGAGAGAGTCCATGGGTGCAAGATGAAGCTGGTGGTAGTGGGTTCTGAGTGTTAAGGTCGAGAGGGGGATCGAAGAAAGGGTGTGGTGTGAAGATGTAGTGGGTGGAGGCTGTATTAGTATGGACGTGGTGTGGGTGATGGTGGTGCGGAACAGAGGAGTCAAGGGAGGTGAACGTGGCGAAGTAGGGGGGGTCGATGCATATGTTGTTATGAGTGTTAAAACATGAGAGATTGGGAGAGATTAAAGGAGGAGGAGAAGAGTGAAAGAGATGAGGAGAGGGTTGTAGTCATGTGGTTTGAGGTGAAGCATGGGGTATGTAGAGTGGGGGTGTATGGTTGTACGTGGTTTTGGGTCTGTGCAACTGCAGTATCGAGAAGAGAAGGAGGAGATGAGTGTCACGAGAGTGTGTGTAATTGTGTTGAAAGGCTGTAAAGCCGAGAGACAGAGAGAGTGGACGAAGAACCGAGAGATTATGGGAGAAATGAAGTAAGAGAGAAGGGGAGAAGATTGAGATTTTGGATAGGTAAGGAGGCTGAGAGGGACAAGGATATGAATGTAGTGCAGTGCGTGTGTTGTAGGTACAGAGCAAGGAGACTAAGAGAAAAGAATTTTATGAAAAGAATTTTATGAGAAAAGAATTAAAGTAAAATAAAAGAAAAAGTTTTTATGATTTTTTAAAGTTTTTAATATTTTTTATTAAAAAAATAGGGTTTTGCTGATGTGTCATCCACGTGGCAGGCTGACAGTGCATCACAATCAGCATTTTAACAGTCAAACTAACTGAGCCATTTCTTGACTGACGGCGATGGGTAAAAGAGAAAAAAGGAAAGTACAATGACCACCTCATTAGTACAGTAGGCAAAGTGGAAAATTTTAAATTGTACAGTAGGCAAAGTGACCTTTTGCCCGAATTATAATAGAAGTACGTTTCCTAAACTGATTCTATTTTAAAGGAAAATTCGCAGCTGTCTTTTCTTCAGTAATTCTGGAACGTTCCAACTGTAATTGGACCTCTGGACCACTTTAGAATGATAGAAAATCTCGTCATCTTCACGTGGACAGTAAGATCGTCCAAAACGGACTTCTGGAACTCAAGATACGGCCCAAACAGTGTTAGACAGCCCGTGTAGCCCAATAATACGAATTTTCTCCTATTTTATCTCCAAAATAGCTCTTTTTGCTCCAAATCCTTCCAAGTCATGAATTCTTTATTTCCTACAATAAAACAATAAAACCTATTAAATAAAAATCCAAATCAATGCAAAACACAATAAATATGAGAATAAAATCATCTAGAATATATATAAAAATATACTCTATCAAACATCCCCACACTAAGCATTTGCACGTCCTCGGGCAAATAAGTGAAATAAAAACTAAGTCCTAACAAACATCACTTTCGTAGATGACACGATTGCATTGAGCATATGCAACAAGCCGTTAAACCCCTAGGCAGCCCTAGTAGGACGAGTGTTGTCTCGTGAGGTAGGCAGCCCTAGTAGGACGAGTGTTGTCTCGTGAGGGTTTATAGTGAATATACCCACAAAATTCATCTAACCATGCAAAAGATCAATGCTAACACAACACCACACACACAAGTCCTCTCATGCTACATCAACTTAAGAATCAAAGCAAACATACGATGTCTTGGTGTCGAAAGTGCAAGTATTCACGTAGTCTACTCAACCAACATGCAGAAGGTCATAAAAATTCATGTCAAGTATAAAAATTATTGGTAATCATGCTAAGCCTACAAGAAACACATCTTTAAGTCTAAACCCGGGATCTCCTATGCCAAAACAAGTAATAACTCACCTTTCACTCAAAAACGAATATTCACTCAAGAACAAGGTTAAGTGTATCACTCAATTCCAACAAAATCATAAACACAACTTGACACTCGCAATCAATCTCACTCTCAACACAACATACGTCACTGATGACAATCAAAAGGTCTTTATTCGGGTTGTAGCGTGGGCTAGGGACCAGGTATGTCAAGTAAAGCTAAAACAGGTTAAATGTCAAAAGCTAGTACCCAACAATAATCATTATTCAATTCCCTTTCTATTAAAACAAATACTTCCCCACACTTGGATTTTTCAATAACCCTTACATAATAACTTGACTAGTCGAATGAAGAAGGATCATACAAACATAAGAATGCTCTCAAATTTATTTATTTTTTTTCTTTTTTTTCTATATTTTTTTCTTTTTTTCTGTTTTTTTTTCTCTGAGAGCTAAGGAATAAGCACAATGATCCATAGATATTATTATGAATTTCGACTAACAAGCATCAACCCAAAATCAATATTCCCCAATGGTATTATCATCAATAACCCCCCATTTTATGAACACCTTATTACTCCCTTAAGCACGATACTAGCCTTTGACAATTTAGGTTCAAATTTAATGTAAGGCTAATACAATAAAAAGGATAATGGCAAGTAATGTGGTGTGTCACCGAAAGAATAAGATTAGGCTCAAAGGGTTAACTAATGGATCATGTATAAATGGTTTGGATATATAGGAAATATGAGGTTATACCTAATTGCCTTTATCATGTTATCATCAATTAATGTCAAGAAAGACCTCAAGCAAGTGCTAGAAATGCAAACAACATGTGGACACTCAAGCAAACGAAAAATCATGCAAAAGATATGCATATAGGCTCAAAACTCGCTTGGTATGACAAAACATAATCAATCCCAAGTAACAAGACTCTCTAACGCACCTACTTGTACTCAAAGCATGTAAACCAAGTCATCTTGCACATATTCATGTCATTCTAATCACTTACAACATCCAATTAAGTCTACCAGCTTCAACTTGCTAGTGAAAGTGTGTGCACAAGAACAAAGCACGTCACTTCTCATACAAAAGTGTCAAGGACACAAGATTTATACGCATGCATGGGTGTATCAAGCAAAATACAACAACTAATCAAATTGCATGGCTAGAATTATTTTTGGTATTTTTCAATTTTTTTTAAATTTTTTTATATACACTACGTTGAGAACACCGAGAACACCTCTACGCTGAGAACACTGAGAACACCTTCCCACACTTAAGCGAGTCAATGTACTCAATGACTCATTAACTAAACAAAGAAATCTACAATATATAAACAGAAGGAAAGAAGAACTCCCCTTTGCAGAAGCATGATCCATGGGTTGCCTCCCAAGAAGCGCTTTTGTTTAACGTCGTTGGCTCGACCTCCTCAAAAATACTCCGGTAAAGGCGTAATATCCACTTTCTCGATCATAAACTCGTCACCACAAAAAGTATCAAGAACATCTGTGGTTGTCTTTATCCTGCAGAAAGTCTCCAAACAAGCATCAGCAAAATAAAATATGTCATTAATAAGCAATAGAGAATTAAGTGCTTGTGCAGTTTTGGAAAACTTTGTGATAAAACAGTGATAAAATTCGACACCACGGAAATATTGAACTCCCTTGACATAAGGTGGAGTTTTTGGTGGTGGCTTTTCTCCACTCCTCACTTTCACTGGAGTCATTCGGACATCTTGGCTTATCACATCATTGGCTAATAAGACACTTCCATCTTCTCCCTCTTCTCGAGCTTGAAACGTATGAGCCACTCTGTATGGATCCTCAACCAGAATTTAAGAAATATCATCTTGGACAATATTTGTTATCACATCAACCTTGAAATAAGTGTTCTTGAGCAAAGAAACCTTGTAAGTAGAGGCTAGATCGAGAGCAAATTTATCAATACATGGTAGCTTAGGCACAGGTTGTGGAAGAGAAACAACAACTATCTCTGTATTGCTTTCTTTTGTCACCTCATCATCAGTCACATTGTCCTTGGTAGCAGCAACATCATTGATCTCGTCATCGGTGGCATGCTCCTTCTCTTTATCAATGGCCTCATCATCAACATACATGGAGAAACTATCATATTCCTGATCGCTTGTGAGATTGATAGCAATCAGGTCCTCTTCGGATCGGATAGATGATGATGGTAAATAGTCGATCTACCCTTTAGTAGAAGAGTTAGCCAACTGTGCAATTTGAGATTCAATCGCCAAACTTTGAGTTTCTAATTCTTCAAAACTCTTTAGCAGTTTATTCAAGATATCCCACATCTCATTTGTCTGATCAGCTTGCATATCTACGCTGGATTGAGAAACATGTAGATCTTCTTGTAGAGGAGGATATTGATATTCTTGCTGTGGCGGCTGCTCATATGACTGATAATATTGTTGCTCAAACTGTTGCTGATTATGATATGAAAAATTTTGAGCACCATTGTCCTGGTAGTAGAAATCTGGTTGATTCATGCATTCTTGATCAAAAGTGTTTGAATACTGATTGTACCCATATCCTTCTTCAAAAGAATTCATTTGTCCGCACTGAGCACTCTGAGAATTATAGACATTGTAAGAGCATTCAAAACCATAGTGACCCTGCACACCGCAAATTTGACAGAAGTTGTAAGTTTTAGGGGCCACTTGTGACATCTCATTGATACTCATTGGATGCATAGTGGGCTCTGTAGGGTTGAATGAGGCAATTTCTCAAGTATGTGCCTCTACTAGGGAAGATAAGAGTGCAACTCCTTGTGCAAAAGTATCAACTTCACCCATTGCAAACCTGTAAACTCTCAACAAAGCCAAGAAAACGCTGTAAAATTTGCATCAATTGGAACAAAGGTTCCAACGAGACAATGGAAACAATCTAAACAACTAAATTAAAATCAACAGAAACTCGCTGTCTCCCCGGCAGCGGCGCCAAAAACTTGATGTGTCAAATTATACCTAACCGCAAGCGCACGGTGTCTATTTCTAGTACAGATGGCAAGCGGGTCGAATCCACAAGGAGACAGGTTCTACTAATTCCTTTTCAGTTATCGCTAATTGTTTCAGGGACAAACGATTATTGGAGAATATTAATTAACTAATTAAACAAGATTAACACTAATTAAACAGATGATAAACAAATTATTTAAAACCTAGGGCAATCAGGTCCACCATGCTTACACAATTGGCACTTAAGCTAAAGCAATCAATGTGATCCTATAACTAGAGTATGTTAATCTCTTCCAAGCATTAACACTCTCGAAACATTCAACACAATTAACCACTTTTAGTAATTCAATCAATCAGGTAATTAGAGTCAAGTTAATCTCTTCCAAGCATTAACGCTCTCAGAAATCCAATGATGCTTCAGCACTCAAATTCAATTCTGCTAATCGTATGTGTGCCTCTAGTAAGTAAATCTCTCGATCCATACCCCTATTTGCATATAATTAATCCATGATATTGGCCGATTACACAAATTAACGATTAAAACATATCAATCAGAATTAACCATAACCAATCAAATCACTGTGAAAATCATGCCAATATTAGTGCAAACATGGCTTCCCTTTAAGCCCTAGAAATAACTACTCACTAATAATTAAACAAGTAAAACAATTAGTAAAACAAGAAAAAATAATTAAACTAATAAGAACAAAGAAAAGATTAATAGAACAAAACCTTCAAACTTCAATGTTGTCACCCAAAAGAAGAGTCATGGTGTTTCTCTACATCTCCAACTAATAATACTAATCTACTCTAAACTATATTATCTGATCTAATATTACCCCCTTTCATAATGTGTCCCAAGATGTGTTTATATAGGCACTCCAAGTCTTGCCCAACAAGAAAATACCAAATCAGAATTATAATAGAAGTACGTTTCTTAAACTGATTTTGTTTTAAAGGAAATTTCGCAGCTGTCTTTTCTTCAGTAATTCTGGAATGTTCCAACTGTAATTGGACCTCTGGACCACTTTAGAATGATAGAAAATCTCGTCATCTTCGCTTGGACAGTAAGATCGTCCAAAACGGACTTCTGGAACTCAAGATACGGCCCAAACAGTGTTAGACAACCCGTGTAGCCCAATAATACGAATTTTCTCCTATTTTATCTCCAAAATAGCTCTTTTTGCTCCAAATCCTTCCAAGTCATGAATTCTTTATTTCCTACAATAAAACAATCAAATCTATTAAATAAAAATCCAAATCAATGCAAAACACAATAAATATGAGAATAAAATCATCTAGAATATATATAAAAATATACTCTATCAATGTGTGTTTACATTAATGCTATTGAACTCAAAGACAATAAATGCAAGGCTACTCTACGTTCAATTGAAGTAAACAAAGACAAATATAAGGCATACATGCCGAGAAATGTGAAAAGTGTCCTTTTTTTGAGTTTTATGAGTCTTGAAAAACAGGCATGGGTTTAAGCTATAGAGAAGAATGTAAAGGTAGCAATTTTATGTAAGATGAATACATGGTTTTCGAGCATGGAGATCTATGTTTTGGGTTAAGGGTAAAGAGGGTTTTGAGCTATAGCTTGCTGGTGTCTGTGACGGACTCTCCCGAAGGGAGGAGAACTTGTTAATAGAGATGAACCCTATGGCACCAAGACCACAAGGCAACTGGAGCTACAAGCCCTCCTTCTAGCACCAAATGATAACGCTCAATCCGTCACAGGTCTTCCTTCTCAACTGATCTTGATCGGACGGTCGGGATGTGGTGAAGCTGTTGGAGTGGGTTTCTGTAAAACAATGTCGGCAGGGGACGGAGGTCTCGCGGCACCTCCGGTGTGAGAATAAAAATGGGATCTGGAGAAGAAAAATATGGTAGAGAGAGTGTATATCAGTGTGTGTGGTTTTGTGTGTGAAATTGAACTTACCCCAACACCTTATTCCTTGGGCTATTTTTAGGCCAAAGATTAGGGTTTTGGGGTGCTACCTCGGAATCTGGACCGTTCTTCAGTCAGGATGGTGGGACGCATGGAGCGCACAGATGATGAACACGTGTACGATGAGCGGAGTGGCGAACACGTGTAAGCATTATCTTGGCATATGGTAAGGTGTAGATGAAATGTGTTGATAGTGACAAGTAATCATTTTTATCATCATTTAATACACGTGGAGGAATATTCGCACCGCCGTGTCAGTCTTTCGCTGGTGCTCTGACACCTGTCTTTATTTTAGAAGGTTTGGTCTTTTATCCTAGGACTGATTCCTTCTCCATTATTTGTTGTGTCGTTCGAGTGTCTTAGTATCGTCCGGATAGCTTGTATGGTCCGACCGGTCTGTGTGGTATGAATGGTTCGGATAGTCTGGGTGCCTTGGCATCGTATAGACTTGTCATTTTGTCTTGATCCTTAAGACTATTACCTTGTAAGCCTTATCAGGTCTGTACCACTTTCCCATATTTTGGACTTTGTATTTTATCCTAGGACTGATTTCTTCTCCATTGTCGTCCGAGTGTTTTAGTATCGTCCGGATAGCCCCACTGTGAATAACCTTCATACTCAACGGATTAGTATTTTCCCTTGGAAACACGTACTTCCAACGACAAGCAAATCACGTGAATTAAAAACATGGAAGCCTCAAAGTTACTACTCTCATCTTTTACCTCTTCACTTGGGGTGCATGTTACCTTGCTAATTTAATCTACAACACTGTGAAAAATGCGCTGCCCAATAAGAATAAAAAGTATGTACCCATATTTGGAATAGCTTTTGCTTTGATAAATTTTGTTTTGTGCTGCATTACTTCTGCTTAAATCGGAAATCGAAGACCGAAAGTGGTAAGAAACATCCCAGATCTACTAAAAGACAACCTGCCTAAAAGTAATGAAATTCCTATTACAACGATTTGGTTGGTTCCACAGTACATACTTCTTGGAGTGTATAACGGGATTTCTACTACTTATTTTGAAGAATTATTCAGCACTGAATATCCTTCTTCTATGAATAAGTTCATGAATTATTTCACATTTGGGTTGACTGGTATAGGAGTCGCAACTAGTTATATTATGGGGAAGGTGATTGAGAGAGAAGGAACAAGACCAAATTGGTTTAAGCACACGTTAAACAAGAGTCAGTTGGACAGATATTATTGGACTTTGGCAGTTATCAGTTCAGTAAATCTTTTTGTTTACAGTTTTGTTTCCTTAATCTTACCCGAACCAAAACTAGAACCCAAGGAACAAGAAGGAAAGTCATGTTTACACGCTGGTGTGTTTATTGTTATATCTGTGTATCTGTGGCATGGAGTGATAAAGTTTAGTTGTGGAGTTGTTCACTGGGACTGGTAAAGTTCAGCTGCATTTTGCTGCTTCAACACTTTAAGATCTTGCTTTGGTATCGGTACAAACAACACCTTTTTTAATAACCATAAGGAAATGCCAATGTATTTCGTACCAATTTACCTAAAGTGGCTTGAAGGATATTGTAGGAGGATTTTTGCACAACAAATTACAGTAAAACCTCGATAAATGAATGTTCGATAAATGAATAACCTCGTTTAATGAATAAATTTCTTCGGTCCCAACTTGGTCCAATGGGCTTAACGAATAACCTCGCTTAATGCATTAACGAATAAATATAAATGAAGTCTTTATAGGCCCTATATAAATATAAATGAATAATCACTAGATTTCAAATAATATATTTTTATTTATGTAATATATCATTCATCCAATGACTAATTTTCAAACACATTACGTAATAAGTCATGTTTTTTCAAAAAATGCCTCCAAAGTTGATTGTTTCTTTCCTCCCCAATAATGCATCTGATCCTTGATTTTGTGTAAAGCATGCACCACTTCTGGAATATTTTGATCATGTTGCAGCAGGTAATTTTGTATAGTGACAATAGCTTGAAAAGCTTCTCTTGAGGACACTTGTGTATAGTGATACTATCATCGGGTTCAAGAACATTAGCCTCATCATTTAGTATAACTTCAATGACTTCTTCGTTCGTAGGAGATTCCATAACCGCCTTATTCTCTTCACCATAGTTCAGAAGATGTTCAACATCCATCACATTTCTATAGTTCAATTTAGAAAGGAGTTTAGTTAAATCAAGTTAAAAAGTCTAAAAAAATCATCTAAATGAATTATTATTCATTTTTCGATAAATAAATATTATATTCATTAATCGATAAATAAATAATCTCGCCAAATGAATATATTTTTTTGGTCCTAAAGGTATTCATTTATCGAGGTTCTACTGTAGGAGGCCGTTGCTGGAATAGCGTCAATGAATTCGGAATCGCCCAACTGCCCAGAAAGGCTCATAGCTAGGGTTACCGAAGAACACGGGAGATGGTGTTAGAAAATGGAGTTTTAGAGCATAAGTAATTTATGTTCTTGATGTTAATTCCAGATTTTAACGATTGGAAATTGTTCCTTGATATGGGAACTTAAATTTTCATATATGGGTCTAAGTAATTTTCTTAGTGAAACCCATAGAGAAATGGAGTTGAAGTTAGTAGCTTGAATAAGCTTGAAATGAGAATGAGGCTTTATTTTAATATTATAAACATGCTGTCAAGAGTTGGACTATACTCCTGTAAACTCTCGAGAGTAAAACTTGCTGTCATGAAACAAAGTTGCTGTCAGGAAGGTAAAACTTGCTGTCATGAACAAGGTTGCTGTCAGGAAGGTTAAACTTGCTGTCATGAACAAGGTTGTTGTCAGGAAGGTAAAACTTACTGTCAGGAACAAGGTTGCTGTCAGAAAGTAAACTTACTGTCAAGTTCAAATTGATGACAGTTACTTTAAAGGTACTGTCAGGACTTGTTGACAGTAACTTCTGCGTGGTTTTGACAGTAAAGTCTGAGTGTTTATTCTATTAATTGGAAGTCATAATGTGGATAATATATAACGTAACTGTTACGATTTATTTAATATAAAATCAGGGAGTTACAATATTAATTGGGTGGTATCAGTTACGTTTGGCCTCTCCTATAAATAGAGACCTAAGCTACTGATTGTTATATACACTGAAGATACTGTCCACACCATACATTCTCGGTTCTCTCTATACACTCTGTTCTCCATTTATATTCTGTACTCCACCAGTAGGTTTTCTGGCGACTGATGTGCTAGTCGAAGTTGAGTTTTTCTGGTTGCTGTGACCATCTAACTCGGAGCTGTTTTATCCTGGAAGAATATTGCCAGCATCCTGACATAGTGTAAGTGGAGGCAATTATCTCTTCAAGAACAATCAGGACTTCTTTGCAAGGCCTGGTGACTCAGCTGATTGTTTCTTATTTTATACCTGCATAGCTATGGCTTCTGGTATGATTTCTTATCTTCCTTTGTTCTGTCAGTTACTAATTTGCATGTGTTTTACCTTCGTGTTTTGTTTCGCTAATTGTATGCTTGGCCTGGACTTGTTAAATACGATATATAACTGCCTCTATGTTGCTGTAGTAGTCAATATTCCCAACATTCTTGAAGAGATAATTGGTTATATAGTATTTAGCATAATGGTTAACGAGAGTGAGATTCCTGCTAGTGGTAGTTCGGTTGCATCTGTTGGGGTCATTGATTGGACCACTTACAGTTTTCCACAACCTGTTGAATTAACTGGCTTGCCAGAGAAATTCAATGGGGGCGTTGGCTTTTCTCGTTGGCAGAAAAGGATGAAGTTGTGGTTGACTGTAAAGGGTCTGTGGCCTGTTGTGGAATATGAGAAGCCGGTTGTGGATCAAGAGAAGGCTGAATCAGTTAAGAGTTATGCGAAGTGGGCTGAGAAGGATGGGGTTGCTAGGGCAGCAATTCTGGCTGCTCTAACCAACACATTGTTTGATGTATACTCCTCTGATGCCTACACCGCAAAACTCTTATGGGAGAAGCTGGACCAGACACATAATACTGACTCACAAGGTCTGGAAAAGTATTCTGTGGCTAGGTTCCTTGATTTCAAGCTGGTGGACAATAAGTCCATGACTGAGCAAGTGCATGAATTCGAGATGATAGTGCATGCTTTGAAGGAGTCTGGAATGGACCTCCCCGAAAAGTTTAAGGTGATGAGTGTGATTGAAAAGCTTCCAAAGTCTTGGGAAGAGTTCTCTCTCTCCCTGAAAAGACAGAAAGGAGAGATCACCTGGACCAACCTTATGCTGGACATCTCGGTGCAAGAACAACACAAGTCCAAACAGGGACATGTGATGCCAACTGAGCATGGAAGCTCGAAGGTAAATGTAGCTACTGTAGGACAGAAAAGGAAGGCTGTCTCTAAGAAGGGTAATAGTAATAAACCTAAAAATGACAAGGATAAGGCCAAGAAACCAAAGGCAAACAAACCATGTTGGTCTTGTGGGCAGGTTGGGCACTGGAGTAAGGACTGCCCTACAAAGAAAGCGAAGAAAGCCGAGGGGGTAGCTCAAGCGAATGCTGTGCTTGGAACCTCAAGTGGGCCTGTAGTGAACATGGTTGTTGGTGAGGCTTTGGCTTCTGAAACCAACGTAGACCGGTATGTTACCTACAACCCTGTACTATTTTCCACTTATCTGTCAAATGAATGGTTGATTGATACTGGAGCTAATGTGCATATTTGTGCTGACATTAGTTTATTTGTATCTTATCAACAGAGTCATAGCTTGACAGTGACGATGGGGAACGCAAGTGCTGCTCAAGTACATGGAGTAGGAAACGTGGACCTGAAGTTTCCTTCGGGACGTATTCTATCCCTGACGAGAGTGCATCATGTTCCCGACATGCGTAGAAATATAATAAGTGGTAGTTGTTTAGTAGCAAATGGCTTTGAAGTTTCTCTCAAGTGTAATAAAGTAGTTCTTATTCATACTGGTACATTTTTTTGGCAAGGGTTACTTGTCGAATGGTTTATTTGTGATAAATGCTGAACCCGTTTTGGGTGCTTTTAATAAGATTACTCCTTCTGTTAACTATGTTGAATCTTCAGATTTATGGCATGCTAGACTTGGTCACTTAAATTTTGGTGCTCTTAAAAATATGATGAACTTAGAGTTGATTCCAAAACACACTATAGAAAAGAATTCTAAATGTCAAGTATGTGTGTCTGCTAAACAAATAAGGAAACCTTTTCATAATATTGTTAGGGATTCAGACTTGTTAGATTTAGTACACACTGATATTTGTGAATTTGGTGGTGTGTTGACTAAGGACCAGTTTAGATAGTTCATTACCTTTATAGATGATAGTAGTAGATACTGTTATGTTTATTTACTTAGACATAAGGATGAAGCACTTAGTAAATTCATTATTTATAAAACTGAAGTAGAAAAACAAACTAGTAAGGTGCTTAAAAGATTGAGATCTGATAGAGGTGGTGAGTATACGAGTAACGCTTTTAATGAATTTTGTGCAAACAATGGTATAGTTCATGAAGTTACCCCACCATACACACCTGAGTCTAATGGGGTTGCTGAGAGAAAGAACAGAACATTTAAAGATATGATTAATAGTATGCTTATTAACTCTGGGCTGCCTAAATACATGTGGGGAGAAGCTCTGAATACGGCTTGCCATATTCTGAATAGAGTTCCTCTGAAACACATGGATAAGACACCCTATGAGTTATGGAAGAGCAAGAAGACTAGTCTTAAGTATCTTCGTGTGTGGGGGTGCCTTGCTAAGGTACTTGTCCCTGAACACAAGAGAAAGAAACTAGGTCCGAAGACTGTTGATTGTATCTTTCTAGGCTATCTTGAGACCACTACAGCTATGAGATTTTTAGTGTTAAAATCTGACATAGATGGTATAGTGGCAAACACGATAGTTGAGTTTCGTGATGCTACATTCTTTGAGGATGTCTGCCCTATGAAGACTGGTATGCCTCAAGATACTTCTAATGAAGATCCTACTCACACATCAAGTTCTATTCCTGATCATGTGGAAAAGATGACAAATGTGGGGGCGGAACCTAGTAGTAGCTCTACTCCTAAGGAGGTAGAGGAACCACGAAGGAGTAAGCGTGCAAAGGTAGTCAAGGATTTTGGAAGTGATTTTATCACTTACAATGTCGAGGATGAACCTTTAACTTTCCGACAAGCTATGGATTCTTCAGAGTCTAGGCACTGGAAGGGCGCTGTAAAGAGTGAAATTGACTCTATTGTTTCTAACGGAACATGGGAGTTAGTTGATCTCCCTCCTGGGTGTTCTACTATCGGGTGCAGATGGATCTTTAAGAGAAAGTTGAACCCTGACGGCTCAATAGATAAGTACAAAGCTAGACTAGTAGCTAAGGGTTTTAAGAAAATGGAGGGCATTGATTACTTTGACACATACTCTCCAGTAGCTAGAATGACAACAATTCGAATGCTAGTAGCATTGGCTTCCGTACATGGTCTTATCATCCATCAAATGGATGTAAAGACATCTTTTCTTCATGGTGAACTTGAAGAAGAGATTTATATGGATCAGCCTGAGGGATTTGTTGCCTCTGGTAACGAAAGGAAAGTATGTAAGTTGATCAAATCCATCTATGGCTTGAAACAAGCTCCTAGGGATTGGCATAAAAAGTTTGATGAAACTATATTGCCGTTCAGTTATGATATTAATGATAGTGACAAGTGTGTCTACACCAAAGTTAAAGGTAGTGAGTGTGTCATTTTGTGCCTATATGTAGATGACATATTACTGTTTGGAACCAATATTGAGATTATTAACGAGACAAAAGCTTTCTTGAAAAGGCATTTTGAAATGAAGGATATGGGTGAGGCTAGTGTGATTCTTGGTCTCAAGCTGACTCAGTCAGCTGAAGGAATAACTTTATCGCAGTCTCATTATATAGAGAAATCTATACTTGAGAAATATGGTTATTCATAGTGTAGAATCGCTAGTACACCCTATGATCCTAAAGTTGCCCTTGTTAAGAATGCTTCAGGAGTACCTGTGTCTCAGTTAAGGTATTCTCAGATTATAGGGAGTTTGCAGTATCTTGCTAACTGTACTAGACCAGATATTTCATACTCTGTGTCTAAGTTGGCTAGATATACAAGCTGTCCAAACAGAACTCATTGGGATGCTCTTGATAGAGTACTAAGATATCTGAAAGGCACAATGTACCTAAGTTTACACTATAGGAGATTTCCTGGTGTACTTGAGGGGTACAGTGATGCAAGTTGGATAGCTAAGAAGTCTGGTTCCAATGGAGTGACTGGATACGTGTTCACTTTAGCAGGTGGAGCAATATCCTGGAAGTCGACAAAACAGACTATAGTTACTCGGTCTACTTTTGAGGCTGAGTTGTGTGCACTTGATGCCACGGGGACGGAGGCTGAATGGTTACATGGACTTATGTCCACGATACCTGTAGTAAGCAGACCGTTTCCTGCGTTTGCTATTCATTGTGATAGTAAAACAACTATCGACAAGATTAGCAGTAAAAAGTATAATGCTAAAACAAAGAGACACATCCAAGTTAGACTAAAGTCTATAAGGGGTTTAGTGTCTGATAGGATTATAGCTGTAGAGTTCATAGGAACTCAGAATAATATAGCTGATCCTTTAACTAAAGGACTGGAACCTGCAGTGGTCCTTAAGTCGAGGTTGGGGATGGGGCTGTCAACCCATCATAGTTCATCATCAGTGGGAACCCAATACACATGAGAGGAGATCCCTTGAAGTGTATTCAATGTGGTAATAACAAGCTGTAAGGATGAATTGGTAGTACCTTTGCTACATAGATGATACTGTTTGTATCTGAGTCTATCCCCTGTAAACCTAGAAGGTACTGACACTGCTAGTAAGCAAGAGTTATTATAACTCTGAATGGGGTCAAGTCATTTGACGAGATGGTAGCAGTACATCTCTGGAGATGCCCAGCTAAGCGAATGTAATTGTGTGGTCGCAATTAGAGGGAAGGGTTATTCCTTGAAACATTCGACGAACAGGATCGAGACAAGACCATTAATGTCTCAAAGCCGTAGATTGGCACCATAGCCTTTGATTTGTCGTTGTCTATGGAACATGATTACATCAAACGGATTAAGATTCAAGGTGAAACATTCCATCTGAATCCGGTAGTCATCGAAGTGGGGGACTTAGGAGGGTTCAAACCCGGAAGGGTACCAACTCTGAAAAACAAGTCATAATGGAAAACCTGGAGCATTTCTGTATGGATTTGTGGGGGATTGTTAGAAAATGGAGTTTTAGAGCATAAGTAATTTATGTTCTTGATGTTAATTCCGGATTTTAACGATTGGAAATTGTTCCTTGATATGGGAACTTAAATTTTCATATATGGGTCTAAGTAATTTTCTTAGTGAAACCCATAGAGAAATGGAGTTGAAGTTAGTAGCTTGAATAAGCTTGAAATGAGAATGAGGCTTTATTTTAATATTATAAACATGCTGTCAAGAGTTGGACTATACTCCTGTAAACTCTCGAGAGTAAAACTTGCTGTCATGAAACAAAGTTGCTGTCAGGAAGGTAAAACTTGCTGTCATGAACAAGGTTGCTGTCAGGAAGGTTAAACTTGCTGTCATGAACAAGGTTGCTGTCAGGAAGGTAAAACTTACTGTCAGGAACAAGGTTGCTGTCAGAAAGTAAACTTACTGTCAAGTTCAAACTGATGACAGTTACTTTAAAGGTACTGTCAGGACTTGTTGACAGTAACTTCTGCGTGGTTTTGACAGTAAAGTCTGAGTGTTTATTCTATTAATTGGAAGTCATAATGTGGATAATATATAACGTAACTGTTACGATTTATTTAATATAAAATCAGGGAGTTACAATATTAATTGGGTGGTATCAGTTACGTTTGGCCTCTCCTATAAATAGAGACCTAAGCTACTGATTGTTATATACACTGAAGATACTGTCCACACCATACATTCTCTGTTCTCTCTATACACTCTGTTCTCCCTTTATATTCTGTACTCCACCAGTAGGTTTTCTGGCGACTGATGTGCTAGTCGAAGTTGAGTTTTTCTGGTTGCTGTGACCATCTAACTCGGAGCTGTTTTATCCTGGAAGAATATTGCCAGCATCCTGACATAGTGTAAGTGGAGGCAATTATCTCTTCAAGAACAATCAGGACTTCTTTGCAAGGCCTGGTGACTCAGCTGATTGTTTCTTATTTTATACCTGCATAGCTATGGCTTCTGGTATGATTTCTTATCTTCCTTTGTTCTGTCAGTTACTAATTTGCATGTGTTTTACCTTCGTGTTTTGTTTCGCTAATTGTATGCTTGGCCTGGACTTGTTAAATACGATATATAACTGCCTCTATGTTGCTGTAGTAGTCAATATTCCCAACAGATGGTTCCTCGGGTGGTCGGACTGAATATGCGGGGTTAGAGCACAAGGACCGTGCAATATCGATGCGTTGACCTGCCAAGAACCCTAATGAAGCAATGTCACATAAGAGTATACGTGCTCTCAGTACCTCAAGGTATATAAGTGTTGAAGAAGTCCCGCAAACTTTATACATACCCCTATTTATAGGAGATCAAACCCGTATGTAGTTCTTATTAGTTGGTTATGATGACTTATCCCATTTGTGAAAGGATTATCATTGTTATTTCTGTTATTGATCGAGTATGATGTATAAATCAGGTTACCAATTTGTTTCAGGAATTTAAAAAGCTTATTTCTTTGTATTATCTTGATTATCAATGAAGTATCATGTATTCATGACATAAATCCTCAAATAACTGAATATGTATTCATGGCTCCATGCAATGCAATAAGTTGTGAACAATCGGTGGGGTGGACTAGTTAAGTAATTTCGAGATAAAGTTCTGCAGTGGATAATATAACACAAAACATTCCTGATGGCACAATTAAGAATCACTTGGGATCTCTTTGTCAAAATAAACGAAAAGAATCACTTAGGAGTTAGGATCCTCTTGCAACTTCAATTATATTGCTTCTTTACTTGGAAGAGGTTTTTGCTAATGTACTTGACTCGTGTTTCTTGCCGGCTTTTGCATGTAGCGCGAATCTCCTGCTTTAATAATATTCAAACTTTTAATGATACTCGCAGAATAAAACTTTTAATTAGTCATGAATTTCCTAAGTTATGTTCGGACAAGACTACATTGCCCTTCAATATCTACTAGGAAAACTGGAAAAGACAGACAAGCCTTGAAGCATAACTTTTTCGATGATATTCAATTGTATGTCTATATTTCTTGATAACGATCTCAGTTGCATTTTCAGCTTCATTACTCAAGACTTTTCTTTGTCCTTACAAAGAAGACCATTATCCAAAAACCATAAGTGAATGTCAATGTATTTCCGAGCAACCCAGAGTGGTTTGAAGGTTATAAAATTATATTGAACCTCTACTTTTTAAAAAAAAAAATACTGCTAGACTGGGAGGTGTCCTTTGGACAAAGAGCCTCCATGAACATTGTTCTACCTTTGCATTTTCTAATTTATGAATAAGAAAATTCCAAAGAAACCCTCTCGGGCCACTCTGTAATTTATATAAATAATTGGCTCTTACTAATTTATCGTGTACCCTTTATATCTGCTCTTATTCCAGTTCTTATTATTAGTATTAGTTTTTGAATTTACAGTAGTACAAAAGAAAATGAAGAGAGAAAAAGAGTGTAGTTAGATATCAATTCTTAAATTCGTTCGTCTCTTTGAGATTCTCTAACTCGGATCAAACGTGAATCACATCTGGAAAGTGAATGGTTGTCATTTTCATAAACAATAGAAATGAGTTTTAGAGTAGTTTATTCATAAGTTCGCTTTATACTTGGAGTGTAACCGGAGAGGTAAGGAATGATAGCTGGAAAAAAGCAGTATAAATAATTAACCGCTATGTAAGATTTCACTTATAGAAGTTGTCTGTCGTGCAAGCAATTGGAGAAATGAAATCCTTCGAGCGCATTGCAGGTTTGATTTGTCTTTTTTGTTAATTGTAATTTGCAATTCTTTTAGCTAATAAGCGCTAATTGTAAATTTAATAATGCATCTTTTTTTCGATTTTTATGCAAATGTATATTACTACTTCTCAGTTCATAATATCTGATGACTTATTCTGGGGATTGTTTTCTGTACATTTTTAAAACTTTAGGATGGGTGAACTTGTTAGAAGCAGTTATAATGTGGGTGATGCAGACATACTTGACGAATGTTTGGAATCTGAGTGTGTCACCTGCTGCTGGTATTGTCAATGTCTGGAATGGACTAACATTTTTCTTACCAATACCCTTTGCATTCTTCGCTGATTCCTTCCTTGGAAACTTTTATATGCTCATGTTCTCCTGTTTTGTCGATGCCATAGTAAGTAGTTATTTATAATCGATATGTGCATACATATAAAGAGCTATTAATATTGTAAAAATGAACGACAATATCTTCACTGTAGGGGCTAGGATTTCTGACACTGTCAACACCTCAGTTCCTTGGGTCATGTGAAGAAAATGAGCCTAAATGCATTGGTCGAACGCAGAAAACACTATTTTACATTGCTTTAGCTTTGATAGCAGCAGGATTGGCCAGTCGTACTGTATCTAAAGTCCAATTTTTCAAAGAACAGAAAGGGGAAAGCACAGACAGTAATAAAGAAGAAGGAATTTGTGATTGCGGCTTAGGCCAAAAACTAAGCTGCTGTGTTATGGTAATTGTTATCATTATAAGCAGTTTAGTCCTACCATTCGTAAAATCTTGGGCAGTCAAGTTTGGGATTCCAGCAATATGTAGCCTTCTGGCGCTACTCATCTTCTTGAATGGCCAGTTTTGGCATCCCTCCCCACGTGAAGGACCTCAGGGGAGCCCATTAACAACAATCTTCAGAGTCTTTGTGGCTGCTATATCCAAAAAGGATGAGAAACTCCTTGGGGATCACAACAATGAAAATAATCTTTATCAGTCAGACGATCGTGTAGAGCTCACACGTTCCCTTAGGTATGCAACATTTTTTAATTTATATATTGCATCAATCCAAATGTTTGTACTTCATACCATCAAATTCCACATTATAAATTCTTACCTGCAGGTTCTTGAACAAGGCTGCAATAATCTTACCAACTCCATCGGAAGAAGAACAGAAAGAGAATAAGTGGCATCTTTGTAGTGTGAAAGAAGTGGAGGAAACCAAAGTCTGCCTTCGAATGGCCCCATTGTGCATTACCCTTATACTGTGCGGATTAGTACTCTCCCTCGGGAACACTTACTTTCTTGAACAAGCAAATCACTTAAATCAAACGCTGGGGCGCCTCAAAGTTAATATTCTCATCTTTTTTTTCTTCTCTTTCGGTGCAAATATCATCTCTAGTTACATTTACAGGATTGCCAAAAGATGGCCACTAAAAAAGAATAAAAAGTACTTCCCCTTATTTGGAATAGCTATCTCCCTAATCACTTCCATTTTATGCTGCATTAATGCTGCTAAAGTCGAAAGCCGGAGATTAGAATTGGTAAGTAAAAACAAATCGATGTCAATGTTTACGTTGGTTCCGCAATACGTACTTCTTGGGGTGTTTGGTGGGATTTCTTCGACTTGTTATGAAGAATTATTCAAGACTAGATATCCTTCTTCTATGGAAAAGTATGTACACTATTTCACATTAGGATTTACAGGTATAGGAACTGCAGCTAGTTATTTGTTGGTGTATATAGTAGGAAAGTTGAGTGAGAAAGGAGGAACAAGCCCAAATTGGTTCCAGCATTCGTTAAACGAAAGTCGTGTGGATAAATATTATTGGACATTGGCAGTTATCAGCTCACTCAATCTATTTCTTTACATTATTGTTGTACGGATCTTACCTCAACCAAGACCTAAACCAGCCAACAGAATAAAGAAGGTGATAGAGTTTGTTTATAAATGTGCTCAGCGTGTGTGCATATGTCGTATGTGCTGTTGCTGTTGTTAGAAAATAAACTTGAAACATGTAATTGATGTTAAAAATATTAGTGAGTTATGTTTGAGAATAAATGTGAATATTCACATGTATTAATGCTCAATTGCCTGTTTTAATGAATGATGCAAGTGATATATTTGGATCCAATCAATCATGTATTCTATTACTATATATTAAACTTTAACACAAGGGTAAAAAGTGTCATTTTAATGCCTGTAAAATTACTGTTTTACCCATATTTGTTGAAAAATAACAAAAATGCCACCTTTTTAAGATTTATATAAAAATTATATATAATTATGTTACCCTCAAGGATCGAACCCATGACCTTTCACTCTCAAACTCATGCCTTGACCATTATGCTAAACTTAGTTTTTAGTATATTTTAAAAATCATAATAGATAAACCATATCTTCTCCTTTTGTCCCCTTTTTCCTATTTTTATTTTGACTAAATAGCATATTGGTTTTTGTTATTTTTAGAAGATTGCTAAGAATATAATTATAAAAT